>OX463241.1:162144786-163344786 GCA_949820135.1 Sylvilagus floridanus | reverse complement strand
ATTCTATTTATGAGGCATTTATTTATGAGATTATAATTTAATACATGTATACAATGTATAATGGTCATATCAGGATAACTAGCATTTACATCTATTTAAATAATTGCCGTTTATTAGTCTTGGGAACCTTTGAACCCATCTTTTCTAGTTCTTTATAAAATATCACATGAATTGCTTGGAACTATTATCATATTACGGTGCTATAGAGGACTAGATCTTATTTCTGCTAACTGTATTTGGTATCCATTATCTAAATTCCTTCTGTCCCTTATGCAACCCCAGCCCTTTCCTTGCCTCTAGTGATCAATATTCTCCAACCATCTGGGAGATCAGATTTTCCTTCGGCTTCAACAAGTGAATGAGAGCTTGAAGCCTGTGTTTTTTCCTATGCTGACTTGTTCCATTTAGCACAACGTCCTCGGATTTCATCCATGTTGCTGCAAGTGGTAGAATTCCATTTTTTTATGGCTGAATTATTTTCTATTGTGTATATGAACCTCATTTACTGTATCTGTTCTGCTATCATTGGACACCTTAACTAATTCCATATCATGGCTATTTTATGAATGGGGCTATGAAGAATTCATCAGGAATGTTATTCGTAGTTTAAAACTGGAAACACAAAGACAAGAAAGTTTTCTCAACTTTCTCAGGGTCAAGCTTGTTAACTGCTTCTCCTTTTATGTTTACAATTCTGGTTTAAACTTCTCAGGTGAGAGACTCATGCTTGTAGTACCCCATAGGCAAGTCATGGAGGAGGCAAGTAACCCAGAACCCAAGCTTCATAGAAGAGCTCAATACCCAAAGAGTTTTCATTAAACACAGTCATCCTCAACTGAGTTAGCATGCAAAGGAATTAGAGTGGGCCTCCAAAGCATTTTGTAGAAATATTTCTCACTTTAGAAAAAGACAACATGTAGCTTATCCAGAACTATCCGTCTCAACCCATATTTTATGGAGGGATGAATTTAGCAATTATTTCACTTTTTTTGCAACATCCAATAAAGAAAATCAACAATGTATTGATGATGAACAATTGCTGACACTAGACTAAGTATCAAGATTTCAGGCTGACGCCGCAGCTCACTAGGCTAATCCTTGGCCTGCGGCACCAGAACCCCGGGTTCTAGTCCCGGTCGGGGCACTGGATTCTGTCCCGGTTGCTCCTCTTCCAGTCCAGCTCTCTGCTGTGGCCCGGGAAGGCAGGGGAGGAGCAAGCACCTGGCTCCTAGCTTTGGATCGGAGCATCGCACTGGCCATAACTGCCATTTGAGGGGTGAACAAACTCACTGTCTAACTCTGCCTGTAAAAGAAAAAAAAAAGATTTCAACAGGACATAGAGGAGATGATGGCAAAGTAGAACATTCCTGCTACATTCATGCTGTCTAAGGTGGCAGCTCCATCTCACTTCCTGCCCACTGTTGCTCTTAGTGCATTTATTTCCATCTTACTACAACATCTTCTAAGAGTTGCCTGATTACAGGTGTTGTGTGTCAAATCTCTCAATTTCTAAGTGTATGGAATGATTGTTTCAAACTATGAAGCTAATACAACATTAGTCCCTTTGTGAGATGTGTAGCCTCTGCATAGAGTGATTTATTTTTACTTTTCATTAGTAGCAAGCTAGGTTTACATTCTAGTTCTGTTAATCCAGACTCAACTCTATAAATCCTTACTAAAATGTTCAGTGTTCCTTAGTGTGCCATGGTCATGATATGGTTGTCTATCAATTGACTACATGTCAAGTTACGTGTGGTAATTTGGAAAGGAAATTGAGTACTCTGGTGTAAAATCCTCATTGACCAGGAATATAGATTTAGAAACTTTGATATTTATATTAACATACTCGGAAAGAAATGGAGTTCGTTATTTTCTACATGAAAGCAAAGAGATAGGCATAGCTACTCTCAATGTCTACATAATTGAAACTTTGCTACATGTTATTCAAATCCTTTTCGTGAACTGTATCTGTTCTACCTCTACAATTAAACTCATTTGTCTGTATGTACTCTTTACTCCAACCTCTTCATTTAGACTTCCAAGAACACACAAGCCTTTTCTTATAGTTGGAGTTACACACACTTGTTTCTGCTCCTGGAATGTCATATACTTTTTTAAAGCTTAAGACTCAGAGTTCATTCTGAAGTCTCCACCAGTCTTTCTCTATAAAGCCCCATTGAACTCTCTTCCTCCGAACATAATTCACTATTGCAATCATTGTTATCAATATATTTCTTCCTAACTAACCTATAATTTCCTCTAAAGCCAAAATGCAAACTGTTCATACTATCACTTTGCCCAGCATATAAGATGTGCTCTTGTTGATAATCAAATGAAAAAATTACGCATTTTTGCAAATAATACTTTCTTTCATAACTCCCACTTTCACATTTTATAGTTAGATTCCATAGTTGGCAAAATTATGTGTTATTAAATTTTGACAGAGAAAATCAAGCTAGTTCCATCAGCCATCTGCCTCATCAGTTGCAATTAAGGTGAAGTACCCAGATCTTTCCTGGAAATAAAAATGGAAATGTATAATAAACACCAAGAAAGGTAAGCAAATCATATTTTTTCATACTAAATAAGGCTCTATAATTTAGGGACCAAATGCTATAACCTTGGAAATCAATCCCATTAGTAACATTTGACATCATATATATATATATATATATATATACACAATATATATATATTTAATACCAACTATAAGTTGAGCTATTATTTCATATTTCAAAAGATCAAAGTGTCATCTCTAATTATAACCTTTTTAAAATTGAATTGCAAGAACTTTATTATTCCACCAACCTTAGGAGTAAAATAGACCTGCCCCTGTCCCTTTTGAACACTTGCAAATGCACAAAGCAGTGTCCCTGAAGGTGGAGTCGCGGGATGGCGAACAAACCGTCCATACTATTGATGAATTGGATCAATAACTTTCTCACATATTTTAAAGTGAATCAGAGGAACACAATAGGATAGATTCACTCATTTGTGAAACATACATAACATGGATTGAGCTGCTTATATGATGCAAAGTGATTAGGATACCATCCCTGTTCCCACCCATCTTCTCAATCTAATGGGTAACATAGTCACATCACACAAAACTAAGAATACTAAGTGGGAAGATGAAAGGAAGAAAAGGATACTATATAAACAAGACTGTTAAATTTCTTAATTAAAAAGCAAGTTGAGATTCAAACCTATGACTGTGTGGCTGATTAGGGGCAGGAAGGAAAACTCATATTCAACATCCTGCTTAAAATTTATCATTTGAGGGATATTGGACTGAACACATGGTGAATTATATACTTACTTTTTGATGGATTTCATGATTTGTTTGTGCAAAAAGGAAAAAAAATTAAGATATTGTTATGAAAATGATGAAAAGATCTATAGGATATGAACTGGAATCAAATAATAAATTTTCATAACAATAACAATGTCTTAATTTTTTTTCCTTTTTGCACAAACAAATCATGAAATCCATCAAAAGGTAAGTAGATAATCCACCATGTGTTCAATTCAATATTCAACAATCAGGAATCCACCTTTCTGAAGAAGTAGGGATTCAAAATGCAGATGCTATAGCAAGATAGTCACTCCTCACAGAAGTAAACTGTGAGGAAACACGGAATACACAGATGAGCTTTTTTTGTCAAAGCTGTGATATCAAGATAGAGACATAAACTTGACCGGAGACAGACCGTCAGGGAAACAGACAGGAAAGCTTTATCACAGAAAGGCAATTAGTGCCAAAGAGAACTTGCAACTGTCACTCTCTTAAAATGAGAGTATAAGATGGCAAGAATGGAATATTTTCCCTAGTGCTTCTTCTCTTAACAGAGACAGTCTTCAAATGCATGCTGGCTTTCACTTTCTTTTTTTTTTTTAACTTTTATTTAGTAGATATAAATTTCCAAAGGACAGCTTATGGATAACAATGGTTTTTCCCCCTCAATAACTTCCCTCCCACCCGCAACCCTCCCATCTCCCGCTCCCTCTCCCATTCCATTCATATCAAGATTAATTTTCAATTATCTTTACATACAGAAGATCAATTTAGTATATATTAACTAAATATTTCATCAGTTCCTCTCCCCACAGGAACACAAAGTGCCAAATACTGTATGAGCACAAGTTATATCATTAATTCACACTGAACTACACATTAAGGACAGAGATCCTACATGGGGAGTAAGTGCACAGTGACTCCTGTTTTGACTTCACAAATTGACACTCTTGTTTAAGGCATCAGCAATCTCCCCAGGCTCTAGTCATGAGTTTCTAAGGCTATGGAAGCCCCCTGAGCTTGCCGACTTTGATCTTATTTCCACAAGGCCATAGTCAAAGTAGAAGTTCTCTCCTCCCTTCAGAGAAAGGTACCTCCTTCTTTGCTGACCTGTTCTTTCCACTAGGATCTCTCTCGCAAAGATCTTTCATTTAGGTCCTTTTTTTTCCCAGAGGGTCTTGGCTTTTCATGCCTAAAATACTCTCATGGGCTCTTGAGCCAGATCCGAATACTTAAGGGCTGATTGTGAGGCCAGAGTGCTGTTTAGGACATCTGCCATTCTATGAGTCTGCTGTGTATTCTATTTCTCATGTTGGATCGTTCTCTCCCTTTTTTATTCTATCAGTTAGTATTAGCAGACACTAATCTTGTTTAGTGTGATCCCTTTGACTCTTAGACCTATCATTATGGTCTATTGTGACCTGAAATTGATCACTTGAACTAGTGAGGTGTCATTGGCACATGCCACCTTGATGGGATTGTATTGGAATCCCCTGGCACATTTCTAACTCCCCCACTTGGGACAACTCAGCTTGAGCATGTCCCAAATTGTACATCTCCTCCCTCTCTTATCCCCACACTTATATTTAATAGGGACCACTTTTCAGTTAACTTTAAATGCCTGAGAATAATTGTGTGTTAATTACATAGCTCAACCAATGGTATTAAGTAGAATAAACAAAAATAGTAAAAGTGATAAAGTATTAAATTGTACATCAACAGTGATGACAAGGGCTGATCAAGTCCTAGTGCTTCTTCTTTTAACAGAGACAGTCTTCAAATGCATGCTGGCTTTCACTTTCAAATCATGAAATCCCTAGGACTAAGAAAACACTGACTCATGTGTTCCTTCCACATTTCCCCTGCTCTTCTCATTCCCTACCCTGTAGGAGTACATTGGAATTGCTCTGCACAGTGTCCTTTGTGTTAGAGGTCACATTCAGATTTCATAGTGTTCAGGAAAGGAATGGCTATTTGCTTAGATAACCAGAAATATAAAAAGGAAGGCATAACCACCAAATATAATCAAATAAAAATGCAAATTGAAGTTGAAAATCAACAGTAGTCAGAAGCAAATAAGTTTCTGATTATGTTTGGGCTATGGAATACCAAAGCTATGTCTCCAGAAAGATTGCAAAATCAACTGAATTTAGGAAGAGCTTTTAAATATCTAAAAACTCTAATGAAGGGGAAAATAAAAAGAGAAGATGCTCACCAGCAGTTACTTTTCAACCACTGTGAATTTCAGGTCATCTGCTCCACCTGCCCCCTGAATCTACACACTCTACCAGTGCTCACATTGCCACACACCACCCCTCCCTTCAAGGAAACCTTTTCTCCACACTTTCCTCCTATTCAAGCTACTACATTCTTTCAATGTTTACACCCAAACCCAGTCAACCATGCTCTGTCCAGCTGTGCCCACATGCACCTCCTTCGTAGACTGCAATTGTTGACTTCACAAAAGCCCTATCTCACCCTCTTGTCTCTTGAATCCTGCATCCTTTAGGGAAGGATCTCTGTCTTAGTGTCCCAAGAAATTCAACTCAGTTGGGAATCCTCAAGGGCCAAAGGCTTTATGAGGGAATCATTTTGTATTCTGAGAATAACAGTCTTCAGAAGGTGGCCTCTGGTGTTATTCTGGAGAAGAAATAAAATTGACTTGTGAATACAGAGGCCCCAAATATTCAGCCATGATATTAGATCAAGAGAAGTTGTGCTACAGAAATGCTTACTGCTATAGCCCACTCTCCAGATAGGGTATGTCTGTAACATTTTCTTTGTTTCTTTCTTTTCTTTTTTTTTTTTTGAACCTTGAGCAGATTTTATTTTTGCAGGTGGGGACGCTGGTGATCTATGAACGTGAGTAGTGTCCTCAATCTCCAGGTGACTCTCCTCCCGAGGAGGGCTGCAGCATTATGAATTTTCAAGGTAGTAGTTATATATGTTAAGTGTCAAGTTTATGATGTCAAGATCTTAGAACCAGTTTGGAAGCAAAATCTTAAACAAGATCAATCAAGTAACCCATAGAAACTCCCTTCCTATCTGCCCCAAATCCATGTTGCATCTTGAGGCTTCCTGCCTTGATGTTAGAAACCTAATGGCACATTTGAATACAGAAATGGGAAAAGTTTATTTTTAAATAAGCAACCTGTGCTCTTTGTTGATATGGCATGGATGATTGTGTGCTTCTGTTTTTCTTCACTAAAGAATATTATCATGCAAAGATTGCAGATGTAAAACCTCTGGTCCTTTACATAAATATGTGTGTGATATACAGCAAATTTTGTGAACCATTTATCCATTTACTCTTGATGTTTCAATTGGAAACACCAACAATCCGTACCAACCACTCACTGCTCTCATCATACTCTGCCTCCATGAACACAGACAAGCTTTATGTGACAAGCAGCAGTTCTATAGACCAATATTTTACTATATTTAGATGCAAATTGTGTACTTACATCAAACACAAGGAAGAAATAATCTTTGTATAGAAAATCAGAGAAAAAAATTCTACACAGAGACAATGAAAAACAGCTAGTCATTAGTTTTCTATAAACATTTGTGAAGAATGAATAAAAGCATTTAATGTTTATTTATGTTTTTTAATGTACTTAAAAGGCAGAGTGACACACAGAGAGAAACATACACGCAAAGGCTCAGAGACAGCAAGTGAGAGAGAAGGATATTCTATGCACTGGTTCATTCCCCAAATGCCTACAGCAACCAGGGCTTGTTCTGGCCAAATCCAGAATTTAAGAACTCCATCCCGGTCTCCCACAAGGATGGCAGGGGCCCAAGCACTTGAGCCATAGCCTACTATGTCCTACATTGTATTTTCAAGAAAGTGGATTGGAAGCACAGCAGCCAGGACTAACTTGCTGTTCTACAATGCCTGCTTCTCAAGAAATCTTTTTTGGTAATGAAAACTCTTGTTTCACTGAATTCAATTTTTCTTTTTGGAAAAATGTTGCTTTTTATTCCAAAACATCTTTCACTAGGATTTGCTGCCAGGAACA
Organism: Sylvilagus floridanus; assembly: GCA_949820135.1. NCBI lineage: Eukaryota > Metazoa > Chordata > Mammalia > Lagomorpha > Leporidae > Sylvilagus > Sylvilagus floridanus. The sequence continues at coordinate 163,337,469 of OX463241.1, read as the reverse complement.
AATCAGTAACAGAGAAAGTAGGGGTTTTGTAGACTTATGATAGAATTGTGTGATTTGGAGATTGCTGTATTCTTAACTGGAGAGTATTGTTAATTTTAGGAAAAGGACTAATCAATTTTGTTTTTTTTTAAGAAATTTTGAATTTAATTTAAGGGCAGACAAGCAGAGATCTTCCATTTGCTAGTTTAATACCAGGCTGCCTGCAAATGCAAGGGTTAGGGCAGTCTGAAACAGAAAGCCTGGAACTCAATCCAGGTCTCCTATTGGGTGGCAGGGCCCCAAGCACTTGAGCCATTATAATGGCTTCTCAGGGTGCGCATGGACAGAAAGTTATTTGAGAAGCTGAGCTGGGATTGGAGCTCAGGCACTTTGAAATGGTTTACACACATTCCAAGCAGTGCCTTAACATCTGCACCAAGTGGTGGCCCAGTGATTTTCTTTTTAAATCAATTATAGATCATTATATTGACCTGCTAAACTTATTAGATTGACTCCTACAGAGATAATGGGGTGAATACAATCAGTCAAATGGTTACTATTTTACTAAAAATTAAATTAAATATGGTTTACCAGTAAAAGAATGATTAAGTGCTGTATTTTCAACTAGAAAATTATGCAGCTGTTAGAATTATAATTATGATTTGGGCCGGCACTGTGTCATAGCGGGTAAAGCCGCAGTCTGCAGTGCTGGCACCCCATATGGGCGCTGGTTGAAATCCCAGCTATTCTACTTCCCATCCAGGTCTCTACTATGTCCTGGGAACACAGTAGAAGATGGTCCAAGTCTTTGGTCCCCTGCACCTATGTGGGAGACCTGAAAGAAGCTCCTGGTTCCCGGCTTCAGATTGGCGCAGCTCTGGCCATTGTGGCCAATTGGGGAGTGAACCATCGGATGGAAGACCTCTCTCTCTCTGCCTCTCCTTCTCTCTCTGGGTAACTCTGACTTTAAAATGAATAAATAAATCTTTTAAAAAGAATTATAGTTATGATCATTATGGAGACATATCACTTGTGGATTTTTTTTCTTCTTTAATCCTTTTAAAATTTGTATAAGGTGAACAAAACCCATGCATTTCACATACACAGATTTAGGAACACAGTGATACTTCTTACCTTACTCTCCCTCCTGCCCACACTCCCATCCTTCCACTTCCTTCCTTTCTTTGCATGTGGATTTTTTTAAAGACTCAATTATTTATTTGAAAAATAGAGTTGCAGAGAGAGAGAGGGAGAGGGAGAAAGAATGAGAGGGAAAATCATACATACACATACAAGTGAGAGACTTAGAAAGCTCTTCCATATGCTGGTTTACTAATCAAATGGCCACGAGCCAGGAGCCAAGAGCTTCATCTGTGTCTGCTACAAGGGTGACATGGGCTTAAGTGCTTGGACCATCTTTTGCTGCTTTCCCAAGTGCAGAACTGGATGGGTATTAAAGTATCCAGGAATAAAACCCATTTCCTAGAGGACTTTGGTGATGCAAGCAACGGCTTAACCTCCTGCACCACAACATCAGCCTCTGCTGTGGCTCTTTTGAAACACTGAATGTGTGAACTCTTTGATGGATGGAGATTCTTCTCCAATAACTGTGAATACCATGTTCCATGTATTTCATCCAAAGACCACCCAGATTTGTTTACTTCATAAAGATATGTTTGTATCCTAAACACAGATTGAAAGTGGTCTTTGAAATATCAGTTTTAATTAATCAACTTATATATCTAAAATGAAGTTGAAATGAAGGTGAGAGCAATGAATTCACAGTGTGCAGCCTACTGACATCTTCTGTCCCAGCAGATGCATGCACAGGAATGGAACACACACTTGCTTTCATTCAAAAATATTAATTAGTAACGACCATGGGTGGAGAGAACCTATACAAGTTGTTCCTTCAAGAAAGAATAAGAGGTAAACAAGTAATTCTCTGTTGACATTAGCACAAAAATGAGCTCTGATGATGTTTCATTAAGGAATGAACAGATACAGTGCTATTATTGCTATTATTAATACTCATAGAAATCAGATAGATCAAATTTATATATTATCTTTAAATTATTCTGTCATACAATCCAGTCATTAATATGTTCATTCATTGTTAGTCATACAGAACCATGAGAATTAATTACTAAAACATGATCATGATACAAAAATCACTACATCTCTAACACCTTCTTTATGTGTCAATCATGGCCAATTTCATTATGCAAATTTTTTGAAATATGTCTAATAATCTAATAAGGTATCTTGTTTTTACCTTTTGTATTCAGAATGCAAACACTTAAGTGGAGAAATTTTAATTTTGTTATTCTCTCTCTGTTCTTATTCTATGTGATGTACCAGACAGAAAGACACTCACTGCAGGTTCAAGGATAAGATCCACAATGTCTCTGTCCACATACCACTCATACTCTTGTAACAGTCACACCAAGTAAACACACTGGCAATCACAATAGACTCAGGACTTAGGAGTATGCTTGTGGAACTGTATCAACCAAACATCATGGTAGAGGGGGAGGAATATTTTCACCATGAAATATATTCAATTTCCATCTTCTAGCTAGAAACATCTTGAGTCCTTGATTAAAGCTACTGTGATTTCATTAGTCAGATCACTCTAAATAGGGCCTACAGCAATTCCCAATTAATAGATCAGCAGTAATCAGAAGCTAATTACTCCCCTGACTATAGTTGATTTTTCCCTCAAGGTGATGGGAAGAGTGGTGTGCGGAAGGTTAAACAGCAGTAGAGCACATTATCACAGGAGTCTGAGCCCAATGGCAACAAAGACCTGAGGACAAATGTGACTCCAGGAAATGAGGCAGAAGGTGACAGGGAAGCAAAAAGGGCAGCAGAGGCACCAATAAGGAATAAAGGATAAAATCATAGAATTTCAGTTGGACTCCATATCGCAGAGGATAGGGTACAACCTCAACATTGCAGAACATTAAATCCAAGAAATTTTAAAATGAATACATACACTGCCAGGAAACATAGAAATTTTAGAATGAAGTAAATAGATTATAATCTGTTGCGATGATAAAATAAATAAATCGACATGGAGCTCTTAGAATAGTGCCTAGCCCATCTTAAGTGTGTAAACATCATTTAAATGTCAGTTGTTTTAGTTATTATTCACATTAACACTATAGTGTCTAAAACTCTAACTTCAGTGACTGCTATGTGTGTCATTAATGCTTGCATGTGGAAAATGCATCTATAGAATTAACATTATTCATCTGGGGCTTCTCCTATGCCTCCCTGGGAGGTGCTTATGGGTGAGGCAGAGCCAAGAGTACAATATTAGTGTAGAACTGTATTTTGGAGAAGGTAAAGGGCACAGAGGTATGACATCCAACTCAACTGAGGGATGGGAGAATAGAAAAAAATTGTTTATCAGAGCTGCATCTCCAAATTGCAGACCCTCAAAGAGCCATTCAGGAGCAAGCCTAGGGTGTGGACACAGTACAACTGCTTCCAGGATCAGTCATGACCGTTAAACACAAGAGCTTCCTAGTGTGCAATGAACAGATGAATAGGAACTGGAGAATAAGTGCAAAATGATAGGTGTAGAGACAGGTGTCAGACATCATCTATCTTAACTTGTCTGCATTAAAATCTACATTTGATCCCCACTGAAGGAAATAGATTTGTCAACATTCTTCAGCATAATTCTACACTGGATTATAATTCATAAAATTCATGTTTATTTAAACTGGTATCATTAACAAATTGTTTGGGAAATGTCAAAGGAGGGATAAGTTGTTAAAATCCTTCATAAAACTTTGGTAATGCTGTATCATAAGTCTCTTGAAATTATGAACCAAGTTAAGTGAGGGAAGTAGGGAGACAGGCATCATGCCTTGCTGTCATCCATAGTTAGATCTAACCTCCAGTTATACAGAACCGTGGGTCAGTTACTGTACTCCTTCACAGTATTAGTCCTCCAAATGACCTGATGAAGCACATTTTATTCATTGAGGATATCTTCCCAGAGGAAGTAGTGCTCTGGTAAATGTGTCAGTGGAAATGGGTGACTGGCAGTCATTAGGTAGAATGTGGATACATGATTTTAGATTTGATGATGGCTATTCTATTCCATGTTTTCACTATAAGATAACTAGGGCACAGACTGATAGGAAAGGGAAATTTGAGAGATTCTTATTTGTGTTTCTAGAATAGGAAGCTGGAAGCTACATGGGCTATAGTTCACAGGTCTGTGTGTGTTGTTTGGTTCTGGGGGTGCAATGGTCTTTTCTTATTATGACTTCTTATTGTATTTTTCTCTTATTACAACTGCAATGTAAATTGCACTGGACTAGGAAGAAGGATGTTTTGATCCTGGAACAAGTACTCATTAAGTTTAAATTCAAGTAGCCAGTATTAACTAAGCTTCTATGACAAGCAGGTGCTAAGTGTATTAGTTTCTATAGCTTCATTTTGGTTCTGTAACCACCTTGCAATGGTATTAATAGTAGCGGTTCTGTTTCTTACTGCCAATGTTCCTGCTACTTTTTCTACAAAGTTACTAAACATCTATCCATCGGTCTGTTTCTCTGTCATACTTTTTTGTCTCTGTCTCCTTTTGAATAGTTATTTTAACCTAATTAATGTTGTAGTCTACACTAATGATGTGTGTTAACATGAAGTCATCCCCAAAAAATCATAGTAACAGATGGCAAGAGAATGAACTTGGACCCTGGGGATCTTGCTTGACCTGTGGTACTCAGCTCCCTATTCCTGGGTGACATCTGGCCTTGGATGGCTTCCCTTCCCAGAGGAAGACTACAAAATGAGCTATCCAAATCTGTTGTGCCTCTACAATGAGCACCTGATTCTGTTTGGGAGTCCAGCAATTACTTCATTCACTTGGATAGTGTAGAGAAGGCTGAATGGGTTAAGACGGGCGTGTGCTTATCCAGGTCTTACAGCAAAGTCCTCACATATGTGTAGGTGCCTGAGTCTGACCAGGAGCTCTAAACATCGCCCTTACCACATCTTGGATATATCTTCTCATGGTTCCTTGTGGAGGCCTGACAGTATCTTAGAACCTCCCGTTTTTAAAAGTCATTAAAACAAATTCAAAGCAATAAAAAATTGAGACTCTTGAAAACAATGTGCTTCTGGTTCTTATTTACAAAAAAGTTCCATTGCTTCCATCACAGGAGGAAGAAGAAACTAAAATAAAAACTCTGGAATTGTACCATAAATCTCTATTTGGCCTAAGTTAGGGGTTTAATTTTTCTCTGCATTATGGGCTTTCCTTGTGTTTTTACTTTATTAATTTGGTTTTGGAGGTCACGACTCCTTTGAGAAATCAAGTACACATTATATATATTTACATGTTTTTATGTATGTGTGCCTCCTCATTGGATTGTAAGCTTCAAGGGAACAGATGCCATTTCTGTTGTGTTTGCCACTCATCAACACAGAGAGCTGCACAAGGTAATTAAAGTCATTGGAAATATTTGTCAAAAAACAAACTATTATACTAGAAAATAAGTAAACCCTTTCTACTACTAAAATCCTTAATAGCTTACAAATATTTCTTCAGTAATAATCATCACCTCTTGTCTGTTACGATATTTGCAGAACCAGCTTGTTGCCCTGCACCATCTGCTGCCAGATCACATGGCACAGGGCTTGTTTCTGAATGTGTCTGATTAATCCACTGCAGGAGTGGAGCAGGGACTCACACCTGACTCAGTGCTGTTCTGACAGACTACAGGCTACGCTGCTTCCTGCAGAAGCTCTGACAGAGGAGATCACCACAAAACGACTTACAGAGTGTGACACATTGAAGTGGGACTCTCAGAGCCTTTGGCATTTGCAATCAGATGAAATGATAAGAGAAAATTACAAATATTTTTGTGAAGTTCTGACACCACTTTGTCTCACTCAGGTGATGCTCCCTGCACCTGTGACAGCTGCATAGCCAGATTAGTAGGAACGAAAGGTCATCTGATCAGAGACGGCTGTAGCACCTGGGCTGTGCACCAGAGGGGTCTCATCTGCCACTGACAGCCTTTGGATGTTGGGAAGTCTTCAGGCTGACACAGGCCTCTCTTAGCAACCAGACTCTTTTTCTTCATGTCAGTTTCCAGCCCAACTTCATGTTAAGTGATGGGTTATGATGATTCTTCGAAGTGTCAAGGATACTGTCAAATGCAGTGAAACTCAATGCAACAAATGTATCAGGAATAGAAATGGTACATGTGAGCAAAACACACACTCAGACGCATCTGCTCAAGGGCTCAGTAGATTGTCATGAATTTGCAGTTTTCTGGAAGTACATCTGGTTATTTGCAAATGCAGGGCTTTTCCGAACTTTCTCCTACTTATCCCTCAAAATAACCCTGTGAGATAAGACAAACAGGTACAATTACCACAGTTTTGTTAGCAATCCCATTGAGATTCAGAGACACTGAAGAACTTGCCCAAGCCTGAGGAGCTAGTTGTGGCTTGAATAGAGCCTTCTAGCCTTCAGGTGCATGGTGATATCAACTTTGCAGAGAAGACAGATCAAAATCAGTGAGATGAGAGAGGCTTACTGAAGTCAAACCTCAAATGCTATCTGACTTTCTGTCTGGCTTTCCTGCACCTTAACAGTGTTCTCAAACTTGAGAACCCCCAAACTTTCTCTTTTCTCAATTATGTATAAATATATGAATTCATCAAAGATCATATAAAAATCACTCTACCTAATGCTTATACAGATTATCTATTTTTACTCAAATAAAACCAGGTGGTCATTAAATGGTTACTATTGCCCATATTTGCCAAATGGGGCAGTAGGAATTCAGAAGAATCTAATGCAATCAAGCTATAGAAAATGGTAGAACTATGCATTGGACTCTTGTAAATTAAAATTTACTTGCTAATTTTGTTTATATTTGTGTTTATGAATTGTGGATAGGTGAGTGTAATGAGGGGTCTCAAACATTCTCATTTTCAATACTTTAAAAATGGAACACTAAGAAAAAATTAGGATGAATATATTTGGTATCTCTTGAATGGATATCTAAATAAATACATGTTGCTAAATACTTTGGGGACCAACTCAGAAGAGTTTGTACTTCCAGGCTTTTAGAAAATCAAGATCACTCAATGTGACTGATTATTCTTTAGTGAAACATTTCTTAAACAGGGAATTCATGAGCTGTTGAACCACTCTATCTGCCGCAGTACAGTCTACCCATAGCAAATTGGTTCATAGCAGCACAAATGTGAGCCTTAGAACTAGGCCCAAGGGTTTTAAATAACTATTGTCACAAACAATAAAGGGGTCCGATCTTTTCTGCTTTTTTTATGGAGAGTGTACAAAATCTATGAGTGCAGGAAGACCACTAGCATAAGAGTTCAGGTAAGATCTTATTTCCAGAGCAGAATATCTAATCTATTTTTATAACATGTAGCATCTAAGGAATTTGATACTCACTGAAATCTATGATAAAAGAAATTAGATAGATAGATGATAGATAGAGAATATGTTCATCATAATTGCTAGCACACAGTAAATCTGAAAAATAAATTATCTATTGTATAATTCCATTAAAATAAAATTTTAAAAAAGTAAACTAATCTCCAGAGACATTACCAGGTAAGTGATTGGTTACAGGAAAGTATTCAAAGGGGTTGTAATGATGGAACTGAGGCACACAAAAAAACTGTTATGGATGATGGGATTGTTTAGTCTTAATTATGGTAACAATTTTACATATATATGGATATATGAAAACACCTAATAATGTACTTTCAGTACAATTTATTTGGTTCATTATAGACAGATTATATCTCTAAAAAAACTCTGTAAAAATAAATTACTAATAATGCTCTTTGAAAATTGGTCAATAATTATGCAAAAGAAATTTAAACTTAAAGTAAATTATATTTAGATTAAATGAATTAGAAATGAATAAGTATATTATAACTTCTGAAATGGCTCCTTGATTTTCAGAACACAGTTGTTTGTGGCCTATGTACCACAGGTTACTGAGCCTGTTCCACATCGATGCTAAGATTTTCTTGGTATCAATCGTCTGCTATTATGAATTCTTGCTTGAGTTTTTTTTTTTCAGTTTGAATGGTAAAAATATGAAAAAGCTGTACTTTGGAAAATTATATTTATTAAATAAAAGTTAAAAGAAAAGAAAATATGAACATCTTTTATTAATGTATGTATTTAAAACTCCCATCTAGAATACTGCTTCATATGTTTGCATTCTGTTATATTTTTATCATATATATTACATAGACTTGATTCACATATATATGTATTCTAATTTATAATATTACTTTGATCAATAAGAAAATGTTTATAGAAAAGTAGTTAACTTTCATTATAAAGACATACTTTTTAAAAATAAATGGATAATCCAACCTACCTTTGAGTCTTCAAAATTCAAAATGAATCAAATATCTAGTTAAATATTTAATTAATAGTAAAATTGTGGATATAACTTCATTACAGAAAGAAAATGATGGATAAAATTGTAGCTTATGAACTTGATGAACCTTTATGTAGCCACTAAAATGATCATTTTGAAGACTATACAGCAAAATGAAAAGCTTATTATGAAATATTGAGTGACAGAGAATGCGAAAATTACATCTATCCCATGATTAGTTTTCTCACAGCTTATTCTTATGAACTCCTTCATTAAATTTCAAACATTTTATTTGAAACACAGAGTGTCAGAGAGTGAGCAAGAGACAAAGAGAGAGAACAAGAGGACAGATTGTGTATCTGCTGGTTCATTCCCCAAATGGCCACAATAGCCAGGTCTGGGCCAGGTTGAAACCAGAATCTAGGAACTCCTTTCTGGTCTTCCACTTGGCTGGCAGGGGCCCAGGTCCTCGAGCTGTCTTCCGCTGCATTTTCAGGTGCATTGGTAGGAAGCTGGAATAGAAGTGGAGTGGCTGAGCCTCAAACTGGCCCTTGGATATGGGATAGGGGAATGGCAATATGTGACTTATCCCAGTTCTGGCCCCCAAATACGCTGCTTTGCTAGAGTCAACAATACTGAGCACAGCCCGTCTGGCCCTCTTCTTCTCACCAGCTCCATTCCTGCTTATCCACATCCGCTGCCTGCCAGCCTTCTGGGAGGAACCTCTTTCTTGTTCCTGCTGGTCATGAGAATACCACGGTATGTGTTGATAGATTCTTAAGGCTTCCTGCTATCCCTAAACTACTGGGTCCTTTAGCACCTCCTCTGATACTGCAAAGTTGACTGTGTTGAAATTCTAAAAATTGCTTCTGGCTCCGATTTTTTTTCTGTATATGCTGTCAGTTTTGGTCTTTAACTACAGTGATCAGGTCATTATAGCTGGAAAAATAGAAGTTTTCTGCACAGAGTGGACAGAAAAGAATCAGCATTTTTTTAAAAATATAGCTGAATCCACCCTCCTGAATGTTTTGCTACAAGCTATGCTTTAGACTATCTGCTTACATTCTTGCTAAATTCACATGTTGAAATCTAGTCCCCAGTTTGAGAATATCTGGATATGAGAGTTTAGCAATGTGATTAAATCATAAGATTGGAGTCATGGTGAAAAGGTAAACACCTTCATAAAAAAAGTCCAGAAGGCATCTAGGATCCGGGAAGAGACCTCTAATCGAACAGCAGGTCTGAGATGTCTTCATCTTGGATCTCTGTGAGAAATGAATGTCTGTTGTTCACGCAGCCATGAGTGCTGTGCTAGATGCTAGGGCTGGTGGGTGAGCGATTGGTGCAGCAGTCAGAGGCCACATGGGGTGCCACTTCCCATGTGGGAAATTGTGGTGGAAATGTTGGTTTAAGTCCCCGTTCCAATTCTTATTCTGGCTTTCTGCTAATGCATATCCCAAAAGGCAGTGTTAATGGTTAAGTAATTGGGTCCTGTCACAGAGGTGGGACACCCAGATTGAGTTCTGGGCTCCTGGTCTGGGTCTGGTACAACCCTGGCTGCTGCAGTCATTTGGGGAGTGAACCAGCTGATGGGAGATCTGTGTATGTGTTTGTGTGTGTGTGTGTGTTTCTCTTAATATCAAATAAATACAAAGTTTTAAAAGAGGATTGAATAGCTGTGACAGGGACCTCCTGGTCTGCAATGTCTAAAGTGTCAGACAGTTTTCAAATTTTGCCAGCCCATGGAATAGAGGAAGTTCTGAACATGTTGAAATGGTGTTGTGGGGTGTTTTGTTATCTACAGCAGGTAATTAATTGTGTTTTTTATAATGTTTTAAATAAATCCTCTCAACAACAATGATGTCAACATTAAAAAAAGTCAAGTGCCACATTTCTATTTCTCAATGAAGTCAAAGCCCATAGAAGTTTCTTAAGATCTTTGCTGGTATTTGTCTTACACCATGGGTTCTCACCACATGAAAACCAAGGATATCAGTTCTGCCTCAGAATCTACTTAGAATGTTGGAAGTGATATTAGCATGTCTGTACGTACGTAATGATAATTTTGCCTATAAAGCTGTTTTCACATACCAAGTCCCACATGCATTAGAAACTGTGATGTTGGTTAGAAGCCTATTGTTCTAAGTTAAGTTGTTTAATTTCTCAATTGTCCTTGTTTTTTACTATTCCAAGTTTCCTTGTGCAATGTGAAATGTTAAAAAAAAAAAAAAAAGGCTGGTGCCATGGCTCAACAGGCTAATCCTCTGCCTGCACACTGGGCTCTAGTCCCGGCCAGGGCACTGGATTCTGTCCCGGTTGCCCCTCTTCCAGGCCAGCTCTTTGCTATGGCCCGGGAGTGCAGTGGAGGATGGCCCAAGTGCTTGGGCCCTGCAACCCATGGGAGACCAGGAGAAGCACCTGGATCCTGCCTTCAAATCAGCGTGGTGCACCGGCCGCAGCGCACTGGCCGCGGCGGCCATTGGAGGGTGAACCAATGGCAAGGGAAGACCTTTCTCTCTGTCTCTCTCTCTCTCACTGTCCACTCTGCCTGTCAAAAAAAAAAAGAAATATAATATAAAGATTTATTATTAATATTTTGGCCTCATTGACCGAAGAACTATCTCTTCTATTCATTTTATTTGTATGTTTTCATTTATTTATTTAGGAGGCAGAGTCAGAGAGAGAGAGACAGAAAGAGATCTTACATGCTGTTTCACTTCCCAAATACCCTCAGAGTTGGTGCTGGGCTGTTAGGAATTCAACTCAAGTCTCCCACATGGAGGAGGAACCTAACTACCTGGGCCTTTACAGCTGCCTCCTACTGTCTGTCTGGCACAAAGCTTGCTTAAGGAACCAGGACTACTGACCAAACCCAGGCACTCTGATGTTGCACACAGGTGTCTCAACCTACTTCAAAAATAATTGAATGCCATTCCCAAGAAGAACTTTCCAGATGATTAAATGATAGTTTTGTAGTATTTCCACTAGACACTTCAAATATGGTATGTGTTCATTCCAAGATATTTCTATTCTTTTTTTATATGACACATGGAGTCAAAGTATACTTTTTGGGAGTTTATTATGTGAGAGGAGAAACCACTGCCATTAGTATGAGTGCCCTGTATAGCAGGTCCTTATTTCAATGTAATTAAAAGTGAAGATAAATCAGCTGGCTCTTGGTGATAATATAAAAACAAGTATGGTGGCGCACATTGATGTCATAATGTATTTCTTTTTTTTTATTTTCTTTTTTTCTTTTGACAGTCCGAGTGGACAGTGAGAGAGAGAGAGACAGAGAGAAAGGTCTTCCTTTGCCTTTGGTTCACCCTCCAATGGCCACCAAGGCCGGCGCACTGTGGCTGGTGCACCACGCTGATTTGAAGGCAGGAGCCAGGTGCTTCCTCCTGGTCTCCCATGGGGTGCAGGGCCCAAGCACCTGGGCCATCTTCCACTGCACTCCTGGGGCCATAGCAAAGAGCTGGTCTGGAAGAGGGGCAACCGGGACAGAATCCAGCGCCCAGACCAGGACCAGAACCTGGTGTGCTGGTGCCAGAAGGCGGAGGATTAGCCTATTGAGACATGGCACCAGCCCAATAATGTATTTCTTATTGAATTAATAAATCAACAGAGCAGTTATGTACTTGGAATTGATTGTTTTGCACAAACAATTGCTTGATTATTGGGTACCTATGACTGTTGAACAGCCTGCAGTATATGTACCAATGGGGTCCAAGTCATATATATCCAAATTTATCATTATATTTATAAATAGAGAGTTAAAGTGACTGTACTGTGAAATATCTGCAAACAGATGGTCTCAATTACAATCAGGACTTTATAACTCAAGTTGTCTCTCAAATGTCTATTTAATTCTTGAAATGTTTGACACTTTGGAGTACATTAACTATGTTATGTAAAATTGATACTATTTCATCCTTAAATGCATGATAATATTTGCCAGTAAAGCCATATGTATCTGCTAATTTCATTGTTGGAAACTTTTCATTTAAAAAATTAGTATCTTTAATAGGATACTATACATGTTTTTGGATTATTCTTCAGTGAGATTCCATAACTCTTGTTTTAAATAATTTTTGTTTCATTTAATTTAAGTTACCAGATTGTGTACATAGTGTTTCCATGCCATTTTCTACTGTCATTTTAATGTTTATCCATTTGTTACTGCTGCTATCTCTTTCTTGATATTGGTAACACAGGTCTTTTCCTTTTTATCTTGATCAGTTGGGCTAGAAGTTTATCAATTTGGTTAATCTTTTCCAGGAACCAACTGACCTCATTAATTTTTTTCCATTAGTGTTCTTTTTTTTTGGATTTTTTTTCCTCTGATCATTATTTCCTTTTTCTGCTGCCTTTCTATTTAATTTGCTCTTCATTTTAGAGTTTCTCAAAATGAAAATTAGGATTATCTATTTGAGACATTATTTATTAACTAGTAGAAGCATGTGATGTTTTGAATTTTCTTTAAGCACTAATTTAGACACACCCTGCTTATTGTGATTTGTTTTCATTTTCCATAAATTTAAAATACTTTCTAATTTCCTTTATAACTACTCTTTGTCCCATCGAGTTATTTAAGAGTCATCTTCAGTTTTGAGGGTTTTTATTAAAGGGTTTTCTGGAACAATCTTTGTTATTTCTTTTTAGTGTTTTTTGTTTTGTTTCATTTTTTATTACTTTTTAAAGATTTATTTATTTTACTTTAAAGTCAGAGTTACACAGAGAGAGGAGAGGCAGAGAGAAAAAGAGAGAGAGAGAGAGGCCTTCCCTCTGCTGGTTCACTCTCCAGTTGGCCACCATAGCCGGAGCTGCACCGATCCGAAGCCAGGAGCCAGGAGCCAGGAGCCAGGAGCCAGGAGCCAGGAGCCAGGAGCCAGGAGCCAGGAGCTTCCTCAGGGTCTCCCGTGCAGGTGCAGGGGCCCATCTTGACACATCTTCTTCTGCTTTCCTAGGCCACAGCAGAGAGCTGGACAGGAAGTGGAGCAGCTGGTACTTGAACTGGTGCCCATATGGGATGCCAGTGCTTCAGGCCAGGGTGTTAACGCGCTGTGCCACAGCTCCGGCCCTATTCTGTTTTATTTTAATATAGATCATATATTGTATGACTGCACTTTAACCAACAGAGGTGATGTTTCTTTTATGGTCCAGAATATATTCCACCCTGGTAAATGTTTTATATGCACTTGAAAATGATTTTATTTTGCTAATATGGTGTCAATTTTTAAAAAGACTTATTTATTTATTTGAAAGGCACAATGGCAGAGAGGAAGAGACAGAGAACCAGCTCTCTGCCACCACTGGTTCATTCCCCAGATGATTTCCACAGGCAGGGCTGACCAGAAATGTGCCAGGGGCAGGAAGTACACGCTGGTCTCCTACGCGGGTAACAGGAGCCATGGCATTTGTGGACCACTGCTGCCTTTCTAGGGATGCTTTCAGGAATCTGGATTCTAAGTGCAGCAGCCAAGGCTTAAAGCAGGTGTGTAGGTATTGCAAGTGCTAACAGAGGAGGCAGGAACGCTGTAAGCAGAACTTAGCCCACAGCCTGAACACACCAGCCCCTGTTATTCCTGCAATTTGGAAAGGTTTGCTGGGAACTGTCAAGTTTTCCATAGTTTTACTGAGATTTTTTTGTCCGCTTGCTCTGTAGATTACTGACAGGAGACAATTCTAAGAACAATAATGGGTTTATCTGTTTCTACCAAGTCTTATGAGCCTTTTTAAACTTTTATTTAATAAATATAAATTTCTAAAGTACAGCTTTTGGATTACAGTGGCTCCCCCCCCCCCATAACTTCCCTCCCACCCGCAACCCTCCCATCTCCCGCTCCCTCTCCCCTTCCATTCACATCAAGATTCATTTTGAATTATCTTTATATACAGAAGACCAATTTACTATATACTAAGTAAAGATTTCATCAGTTTGCACCCACACAGAACATAAAGTGTAAAGTACTGCTTGAGTACTAGTTATAGCATTAATTCACATTGAATAACACATTAAGAACAGAGATCCTACATGGGGAGTAAGTGCACAGTGACTCTTGTTGACTTAACAATTGACACTCTTGTTTATGGCGTCAGTAATCACCGTAGGCTCTTGTCATGAGTTGCCAAGGCTATGGAAGCCTTTTGAGTTTGCTATGAGCTTTTACATTATGTGTTATTTATCACTGGTAACAATCTTTCTTGCTTTTATTAATACAGTCACCTGACTTTTTCCCTTTTAGATTGAAGATTTGATTGTACACATTCCCTCTGTTCATTCTTAACCCATTTATATTATTATAGGTAAAGAATGTTTTTTATAGACAGATATCTTTGGGTCTTGATTCTTATCTAGTTGAACAATCTTGTGTGTCAATTGCTATTTTTAGAATAGTTATATGTAATGTAATTATCTGTGTGTTTGAATTAGATGCACAACTTACTTGTCGTGTCATACTTGTTTTATTTGTTCTTCGGAATATTTTACCTTTCTTCCTGCCATGTTTTATGTCAGTTGTTCTTTATATAAGAAGTCATGTTAACCACAACTGACTTATCTGTTATATCTCCAATAAAATGTACCCAGGTGTGGGTGTGTGTATATGTGTGTATAAAGTCTTTTTTGTTTAAATTGTTTTATTTTTCAAAATTTTGATTGACATGTAATGTTTCCATCTTTTTATTGAATAAATTGCACTATTTCAACAAAAACAATTAGAAACGCAATAGCTGGGTCATATATGGTAGGTGCATGTTTTGTGTTTGGAGAAAACTCTGTCCTGTTCTCCAAACCAGGCACCTTATTTTTCTATTGTGTTTGTATCATACCAGCTCCTCTCTTCCAGTTATATAGAGGTATATAATGCATTATTGTGGACTAGAGTCATCTCGCTGGGCTAAGGAAAACATTACCTCTATCTGACTGTGCTTTGGGAGCTGTTATCCAAACTCTTTGTATATCCCTTCCCTACCCTCCCTAGCCTCTAGGCATCAACATTCTGAGTTCAAATCAACTACATTTTACTTCCTAAGATGAGAAATCATATATAGTACTTGCTTTTATCTGTCTGGATTATTTCACATCATGACCTCAAATTCCATTTTACTGAAAACATGGCGATTTCATTCTTTTTTAGGGATGGATGATATTCCATGGTATACAAATACCAAATTTTCCTTGCCCATTAATCACCTAGACTTGATTGCAAATATTGGCTACTTTTAATAGTGCTGCAGTGACCATGATATATCCTAAATATGCTGATTTAATTTCTATTGTATATAAATTCAGAAGTAGGGTAGCTGAATCATGTGTCCAATCTGTTTTTAGATTTTTGAGGAACTTCCATACTTTTGTCCTATATGAATTTACATTTACATTAAAAATGTGTAAGAATTCCATTTACTAAGGGAAAATGCACCTGAATACACTATTGGTCAGAATGTAAACTAGTAACTAACACAACCATTGTGGAAGACAAGTGTGGAGAATCCTCAGAAATATGAACATAGATCTATCATATTACCTGGCCATCCCACTCCTAGGAATTTACCCAAACAAAGTAAAATCAGCAAATGAAAGATTTATTTGTTCTCACATGCTTATTGCCAGTCATTTCACAGTACCTAAGATATGGAATCGACTGATGACTGGATATAGAAGTTGTGGTGTGTATACATGATAGATACTACTCAGCCATAAAAAATAGAATGAAATCCTTTCTTTCACAATGAAATTCTGAGGCCATTTTGCTTAGTGAACTAGTTTAACCATTTCTAAAACACAACTATCATGTTTTCCCATTTTGTGGTAACTAATATGATGAAGAATACAGAGAATGCAATGTGTATGAGTGAAATTCACATTTTGATATTTGATTCTTGTTTATAGCTATTATCTATACTCCTCAGGAAAAGTTGTATTTCTACTTACTATTTGTTGAATTCCTTATTAAGTGTGGGGTTAAGCTGTCATTATAAATTTAATTGACATTATTTCATTGCAAAAATAGAATTATCTTTTTCTAATAAGAAAGGAAGGAGAAGAAAGGGTGGGAACAAGGAGGGCATGGTGTCGATGGGAAGTATCATTGGGTTCTTAAAATTGTGTATGTGAAATACAAGAAACGTATTCCTTTTATATAAAATTTTAAAAAAATGAACAAAAAAAAAATAGGTTCCCTTTTCTAGTGTCCTGGCATGATAGGTTAGGTCACTGCTTGCGATGCCAGCATTCGATATGAAACTGCTGCTTTGAGTCCTGTCAGCTTAACTTCTGATCCAGGTTCTTGCTAGTTTGTCTGGGAAGGAAACAGATGATGGGATGACGGCCTAAATGTTTCAGCCCCTGCTACCCTTGTGTGTGACCAGCATGGAGTCCCAGGAATCTGGTTTTGGCCTGAATCAGGCCTGGTTGTTGCAGCCATTTGAGGAGTGAACCAGCAATTGGAAGACCTTCCTATTTCTCTTTGTAACACATTTTCAAATAAATAAGTACATTGTTTTAGAAAAAGAATTCGATTTTAACCTCATCCTTCCCAATGTTTGTTATGTTTTCCAGTTTTTATAATAGCCATTCTAACTGGAGTGGGATGTTGTTTCATTGTAGATTTGATTCACATTTCCCTGATGGACTGTCATAGCAAAATTTTTTCATTTATTTGTTGGGCATTGTATGTCTTATTTTGAGAAATCTCTATTGAAATTCTCTGTCCTTTTATTTTTTTTACTTTATTCTTTCTTGTTTTTATTTATTTCTTTTTAAGGTGAACAAATTACTTGTATATCATATATACAGTTTTAGGAGCATAGTGATACTCTGCTCTCCCTTCTCTCCCATCCATACTCCCACCCTCACTCCTCCTTATTCTTTCTTTTAATTTTTACAATGATCTACTTTCATTTATTTTATACTCAGATTAACCCTATTCTAAGCACAGAATTCAACACATGGTAAGAAGCAAAAAACAATGTTCCTCAACAGTAGGGATAAGGGCTATAAACAATCATCAAATCTCAAACTGTTAAATTTATTGTCATATTAATTGAAAGACAAAGAGGCAGAGAAATACACAAAAAGAGACACTAATTCACTCCCTAAATACTTGCAAAAGGGAGGCTGAAGGCAAGATTTAGGAAATAAATTCTGGTCTTGCACAATGGTGGCGAGCACTCAGGGAGTTGAGCAGTGATCTGGCCTCCCAAGGTATGCATAACAAGAAAAATAGATTGAAAGTAGAGTGATTTGTCCTTAATCTAGGCACCCTGCTTTGGAATACAAGTAACAACCATTGTGCCAGTCAGCCACTTACCCAATGCCCATTGTTTAACCGAATTTTTGTTGGTGTTGAGCTTACTGAGTTCATTATATGTTCTGTATATCAGTATTTTATCAGCAAAAAAGTATATGCATATTTCCTGTCATTCTGTCTGTTGTCTCTTTACAGTAGTGATACTTCTGCTGCTAATAATGATGATGATTTTTTCTGTGCCGAAGTTTCTTAGTTTGTTGGTTTTTATTTAATAACAACATACCTTCAAGTAACACTGTGTGGTTTCATGCATATTGTATAAAAAAGTTAAAGAAAATAACATTCTTCTCTCTCATGTTTTGTATGATTTTTCATACAGTATATTTCTAAATATAGTATCAGTCCAAAAGACAATGATATCTTTGCTTGTTTTATGATGGAAAGAACACTTAATAAGAGATCTGACCTTGTAACAAACGTTTAAGTGTAAAATACAGTGTTGTTAACAAAAGACAGTCTCTAAAATGCATTCATCTTGTGTAACTGAACCTTTATAGCAATTGAATAACTTTTGTTTTTATTCAGTCAGTTGATTATTCTTAGAATGATATAAACATCTTGGTTATCATTCAAGCAATGACAATGGCAAGCTATTGAAATATGTCTTGTGTCAGGGAAAAAGGTTTGGCAACAAGAAATTATGTTTTCCTGATATCTAAGCAAATAACAGTTGTAGATATTAGAACTATTAGTAGTAGTTGGTGAAAGGTACCCTAGAAATACCCCTTATTAGGCTGACAAATGTCAACTTTACATTTCTGGTTTTAGCTTAAATCTTAACAAACTATTTGTATTTTGTAAATTATTTTAACCGATGTTTATCTTGGGAGGTTCAGGTTCATTCCTGTCACCAAGCTTTCATTTATCTCCTATTCTGTTTATGATGCAAGATGGGTCAGAAATAGCTCCTGCCATACAGAATACCTTGCACATACATATGTGAAAGTTCTATCTATCTATCTATTTACCTATGTATCTATTTATCTATCATCTATCTTTC
The DNA here is from genome assembly GCA_949820135.1 of Sylvilagus floridanus. Taxonomy (NCBI): domain Eukaryota; kingdom Metazoa; phylum Chordata; class Mammalia; order Lagomorpha; family Leporidae; genus Sylvilagus; species Sylvilagus floridanus. The sequence goes on along the minus strand of OX463241.1, from coordinate 163,318,768 downwards.
TAATTAGGTATGTAAACATATATACATCTACATGAATGTACATTAAAAAGTTTCTGGAAAAGGAAATAAAGGAAAAAGTTTATGCTGATATGATTATACCAACATTAACTTATTCCTTTATTTCCTTTTTATGCCAAAATGCTTTTTTATGATATATGTGAAATGTGCTTCACTATTTTTCCAGTCGTAAAAATACATATTCAGTGTGGGACCAAGGATCCTCTTGTTTGCTTTAGTTCATGGGAAAGATAATTTATGAACTAAAATTCTAGATTAGATGTAAGCTAGTAACAGTGGGATGAGTGATTAATAAACTTTGCATTGCAGAGTATATTCCAGTCAATTTTCAAAAAATATAATTTTATAAAAGAGCAAAAATGAAGATAGAAATATTGTTAAGAGTCTTGAACAATTCCTATGTCATTAATCTCTCATTTACGCTCCTATTCTCTTTCTCTTCCAGTCTTCCGTCTCTGATTCTCTCCCTTTCTCTGTTCTTTTAACAATTGTAGTAACTATTTAGGATATTTTCTATACAAAGACAATTGGCTTATTTTATTTTAAAGTTCATTTTATCTGCCTGCATTATTTTTCCCATTATTTTCAATTATATCTTACAATGAGGTAGGGGCAAATACTCGATTTTCTAAACAGAATTATATCTAAAATGCAGATATTTGTATATTCTTTCATTAAATTGTAAGATATTCAAAAACAAGAGATTCCTATCAATATTAAAGCAGCAAATTCTTGTCTAGCAGTTAGAATTTGTAATGCAATGTTTTATTTCAAGAATGAGGAATGAATCAAAAGTTAAGTTTTATTTGTTTTTTTAAAACATTAACATAAAAATTGAAGAAAACTGTGACATGGAATCCATTAACATTTAGGTAATAACTGTACATATACATATATGCATATATATATATGGCTATGAAGTAAATGCAATAAATTCCATGGAAGAGATTTTAAGGAAACAGCTACAGCTATATATTCATTCATTAGCTTCATCTACTCCAATACAAAAGTACTTCAGAAACTTTGTAAAAGTCAGAATTAAGTGCAAGTTCATTTTGGTACTAAAAAAAGAAATCCATTCACACAAAAGCCCATGGAAAACATAAAATATGAGAAATCTGTGCTTGGATTTGTAGATTAATACACTTATCTTTTCTATAAATTTTCCATAATCTTTTTGGCATACTCTTATATGTCAGCCTTTGAGTGAATGTAGACATTAGACTTCGGTTAGCAGCTAAAATATAGAATGAACAGTTAAACTGAATAAGAGCACAGCAGCAAATACGCTTCAACACCCATATGTCCTATGTAACTGCAGCAGCTTCAGTCAAGGCTGTCTACAGAATGTGGTCAAGATGTTAACCCCTAGGAATTGTGAAAGTGACCTAATGTAAGAGTTTCTTCTGTTATAATTTCCTTATGATTCTTGAGTGAGATCAACTTGCATTATTGGACCCTGAGTAATTTGTTATTAAAAGGCAATCACAGAGAAGGTGATGCACAATCAGAGGCAGAATTTGGAGTGAGTCATCTACTAGCCTGGGCACACCAATGACACCAACAACTTCCAGAAACTAAGAGACAGGCACGCAATGGAGTCTCCATCAGGGACCTGAGAAGGCAACAACTATGAGGACTTTTTGATTTTGGGTTTGTCACCTTCTGAACTGTGAGAAAATAGATTTTGAGTGTTTCCAACCACCCAGCTTGTGGTAATTCCAGGAAATTCATATAACACCTTTACTAAAATTATTTACTGTTTATAATTTAAATTTAACTAGATTAGTAGTAGTTTTATTTACTCAACCAGGCAACCCTGAATTATGTTATCTAATTATCTCCACAAGGATGAGATATAGGTATTATTACTTGTGCTTTGCATTAAAGAGCTGAATTTTGAGGTGTTTCACATCTATAATAATTAAAAAGTCAATATACATTACAGTCAAAAATTCAAACCTGAGATTTTGTAATTCACAATATTCAGCTGTTAATTATTATGGTATACTGCCACATATAGTATCTTGGAGAAAAATTGATGATATAAAATGAAATGAAGAAATGTAGAATGTATGAATGCATAAATACAATTCCAGTGTTGAAAGGGAGAGAGGAAGAGAGGGAGATGGAGCATCAGAGAGTTTGAGGTCATACAGAGTAGCAAAGGAACAAAGCAGGCTATGTCTGGGGTCAGGAAGTAGGCAATGCCTGTTGGACAATTCTGACTGTAAGTAGTGGTTGCTTCTGCAGAGTAGAGGGAACATACACTAGAGCAAATGGTTGCAGATGAGTGTGGCAAATCAAACAATTTCTTTTTTTTTTTTTTTTTTTACAGGCAGAGTGGACAGTGAGAGAGAGAGACAGAGAGAAAGGTCTTCCTTTGCCTTTGGTTCACCCTCCAATGGCTGCCGCGGATGGCGCGCTGAGGCCGGCGCACCGCGCTCATCTGATGGCAGGAGCCAGGTGCTAGGTGCTTTTTCCTGGTCTCCCATGGGGTGCAGGGCCCAAGCACTTGGGCCATCCTCCACTGCACTCCTGGGCCACAGCAGAGGGCTGGCCTGGAAGAGGGGCAACCGGGACAGAATCCGGCGCCCCGACCGGGACTAGAACCCGGTGTGCCGGTGCCGCAAGGCGGAGGATTAGCCTGTTGAGCCACGGCGCCGGCCAAATCAAACAATTTCTTTTTTTTTTTTTTTTGGAAGAATTTCTTTTTTTTTATTTTTATAAAGCTTTTATTTAAAAAATATAAATTTCCGAAGTACAGCTTATGGATTACAATGGCTCCCCCCCACATAACTTCCCTCCCTCCCGCTACCCTCCCCTCTCCCCTTCTGTTCACATCAAGATTCATTTTCAATTCTCTTTATACACAGAAGATCAGTTTAGTACATATTACGTAAATATTTCAGCAGTTTGCCCTCACATAGAGACACAAACTGTAAATACTGTTGGAGTACTAGTTATAGTATTAATTCACAATGTACAGCACATTAAAGACAGAGATTCTACATGATTTTTTTTTAAAGAATCAAATCAAACAATTTAAACACAGCCAATGTGAACAAAGCAAAGAGCACACACCTAAAGGAGAATGGCTATGACATCATCATGCTGTTACCTCCACTGTTTTGTTTTGGTATCATAGTTTTAGGATCTATATATTTTTTTGATAGGCAGAGTTAGACAGTGAGAGAGACAGAAAGAAAGGTCTTCTTTCCGTTAGTTCACCCCCAAAATGGCCACTACAGCTGGCGCGCTACGCCAATCCGAAGCCAGGAGCCCGGTGCTTCCTCCTGGTCTCCCATGGGGTGCAGGACCCAAGCACTTGGGCCATCCTCCACTGTCTTCCCAGGCCACAGCAGAGAGCTGGACTGGTAGAGGAGCAACCCGGACAGAATCCGGCACCCCAACTGGGACAAGAACCCGGGTGCTGACGCTGCAGGCGGAGGATTAGCCAAGTGAGCCGCTGCACTGGCAAATTATCTATATTGCAAATATAGAGTAGCACTAAGCTACTAAGAAACAGTGCTACTTAGTAGCACTAAGAAATACAGAGTAGCACTGAGATAGTGTTGTTGAGATTTCTGTCTCCCAATCTGTCTCCACCTAACTTTGCAGATCTCTTTCCTTATGCATGTACTATGAAGAATGTGCTAGAATATTCCTGGAGCCCATTTCTACACATACTTGGGATATTCTGCAAAGTGGTAAATAATTCTGAATACAATCACAGGCAGTGGAAAATAGCTACAGGAACTTAATCTGCTGATAATTTTGACTGTGGAAACATTCATCTTGATTTAACATTGTGCTTTAAGACCATTTTTCAACTGCTTTCAATTTCTAAAAAAAGTTGATGTTCAGCAGTTTTAGAGATACATATGCGCTAAGAAATCATACTGCGTTTAAATCTTTAATGGAAAAACAATTCAAAGTAATCCAAATTGATTTTACTCAAATACTCATGGAAAGTGATTTTGGTTTCAGGGTGAAACCAATCCCCACACAGTATAACAAAACAGAGTGAGTTATTAACATAGAGCAATAAATCAGTAAAAAAATAGTTAAAGTGAAACTCCTGAGGAGACAGAGCTGAGTCGTATGGTAAATTCTGTCCTGGTGTGAGTCCTTTCAGGTCCATTCACCAAATGATGGGAGCCCATAATAGCTCATCTCCAATCAAAATAAAATCCAAGTTTTTCACAAATCTCTTGACGTACCCTTCCAAAGTACAGAGACAATATTTAGAATATTACACATCAAATAGGAGTATTATGCAATAATAAGTACTAGTTTACCGTTGTCCCTCTCCTGTACACTAAAGTTGTCATGTGTTACATAACACAAACATAAATTCCACAAGGTAGTGTTATCTTTATTTCCAAAATTATATATATTATAGTGAAATGGGGAAACCAGTATTTTATGCTTACTTACTATTTTTTTTTTTGACAGGCAGAGTTAGACCATGAGGGAGACAGAGAGAAAGGTCTTCCTTTTTCCGTTGGTTTACTCCGCAAGTGTGTGCTACACCGATCCGAAGCAGGAGCCAGGTGCTTCCTCCCGGTCTACCATGGGGTGCAGGACCCAAGCACTTGGGCCGTCTTCCACTACACTCCTGGGCCACAGCAGCGAGCTGGACTGGGAGAGGATCAACCAGGACATAATCCGGTGCCCCAACCGGGACTGGAACCTGGGAGCCGGCGCCGCAGGCGGAGGATTAGCCAAGTGAGCAGCGACATCTGCCCCTTACTTGACTTTTGACCATTTCTGGGGCACTGTATTTCTTCTGATAGTCTGAGATTCCATCTGATTTCATCCCCCTTTAACATGGAAATCTTCCATTGCATTGGAAGGTAAGGTTGTAATAAATCCTTGATTTTTGCTTATCTGTGAATATCTTTAGTTTGCTTTTATTATTGAAGAACATGGACAGAACATCTTCTGTTGAGGGGATTTGTCTTTCACTCAAAATCTGTGATTCCACTGTCCTCAGTGCTCCATGCTACCTGACAAGTTGTCAGCCCTTCAAATCCCAGGTCCTATAGGGTATCTCCACTCTTTTCTGGATCCTTTCAACACTTAATCCTACTTCTTATCAAGAATAATAAGTTACGTTGTAATCAGCAGGCGAGTCAATAAACATGGAACAGCTCTAACACTACCAGATGTGAAATATTTCTCTCGATGTAGTTTTAATTTGCATTTTCTCTTATATCAGCAAAGTAAATCCCTACTTTTTATAATTGATGAGAAATTTATAATTTTTCTAGGAACCAATCATTAAAGTACCGACCATTTTCCTGTCTAGTCAGTCACTGTCATTGTCTAAGAATTATTTTTTTTTTTAAGATTTTTTACTTATTTATTTGAGAGATAGTGTTACAGACAGTGAGAGTGAGAGACAGAAAGTTCTTCCTTCCATTGATTCACTCCCCAAATGGCCACAACGGCCGGAGCTGTGCGCTTCCTCCCCGTCTCCATGTGGATGAAGGGGCCCAAGCACTTGGGCCATCCTCAACTGCTTTCCTAGGCCAGAGCAGAGTGCTTGATTGGAAGAGGAGCAGCCGGTTTGGAAGAGTAGCAGCAGGGACTAGAACCGGCGCCCATATGGGATGCTGATGCCGCAGTCGGAGAATTAACCTACTACGCCACATCGCCGGCCCCTATAAGAGTTCTTTATATATTTGTAAAGCTCCCCTGAACTTATAACTCATTTTTTTCTTCTCATTTGATTCATATTTTTGAGTTACATTTAAGCATTTCAGAAGTATAAATTAAATAAATGAATGTATTAATAAACAAAATGATGTATGATGTAAATTTTATGTTGACATATGTCTGAAAGCTGGATGAGAAATATATGAGAGCTTTAACATTAGTTTATATGCTTAACCCTGACAGCAAAATTTAATATGATTTGCTACTGAATAGGAATTCTGATTTTCTGGCTAAATTTAACTGCATTACTGTACCCTAGACTTGATGATGTGATAGTGAATTGAATCTGATGCTTTATTTTTCTGCATACATGTATAGATTCATCTTGTATGTGTTTTCATCTCATTAAATAATCTGTTACAACTGAGATCTTCAGGGAAAACAATGCTTTCATGTTCATCCTAGAAAATTCATAATATAAAACAAAATATATGCTTAGCAATAATTCATCAGTCAAGATTTTGTCCTTTTTTCCCAGATTTGTTTGCGTCACGATGTGTTCATCATTTCTAATGAGCTGTCGATTACCTATGCAAATTAAGTGGAGTAGACATTAAAGAATTTCTATATTAGCATCATAACAGCACTGCAATGCTTTTATGAAATGACTGTAATCAATGTAAACTATTAACAAGGGGCTCACACCTGCAGCTGCTCTTTATTGTTATCAACTCTGCATATCTACTTTCAAGGGAAGTTTATAAATAGAATTTTAACTCTTACAGAGGAAGATGGAAAGGTTTCAATTTTGTCTTTTATTAGTTCATACACTGCTTTCACAATTAGGCTACTAAGTTGGGATGTATCATTATATCCAGAAAACTGTATATATGAAAGGCTTGAAATTTGTTCCCTTTATATACATTTAAAGAGTGAAATCTAATGAAGTCAGTCTCATAGCAGATGAAAGTTGAGTAGTGGTTGCCAGAAATTTAGGAGCATAGAGGGAACGGAGCAGTGACAGATAGTTCAAAGGGTATAATATTCCATTTCTACAGGAGGAATAATTAGAGGTATTCTTTCCACAGCAGTGTGAATGTGGTTAGCGATAATGTATACCACAGGATAGATAGAAGATGGGAATTTTAAATGTCCTTTTTTTTTTCCTTGTTTGTTTGATGAGAACACGGAGAGAGGGAGACAGAGAGGGATAGAGAGAGAGATTCCATTCATAGGTACATTTTTCAAATATCTGCAACAATCAGGTTTGTACCAGGCCAAACACTGGAACCAGGAACTCCATCAAGGTCTCCTACATGAGTGGCAGAGACCTAAGTACTTAAACCATCACCTGTTGACTTCCCAAGTTGTGTATTAGCAGGAAGCTGGACTGAAGGTGTGACAGGACTCAAACTCAGGCACTCTGATATGAAATGCATGTAACCCAAGTGGCAGCTTAACCTGCTGCACCACAAAGCCAGCTTCAGCAGAAAGAGTTTTGAATGTACCTACCATTCTAATGTAGTAATCATTTGAAGTGATGGATATGCTAAATACCCTGAATTGATAATGTATGCATGAACCAAACATCACATTGTACCTCATAAATATTTGCAAATATTATGTGTCAATCAAAAATAAAAATAAGTACAGAAATAATAACTGTAATTAAATGTGGAAAGACTGCATCATTTAAGGCAGTGACTTCTGCTTGTGTTTGAATTTAACTTTTCCTAACTATAATACAGAAGTAGACAAACACATACCTTTAATTTTTGGAAGGGCAAAATGTAAACAGCATTAGTGCTATGCTAAATAGATATCAGAAAACATGTGGAAGTTAACTCTGTTTTAGATACTACATAGAAAAGATGACAACTGAAGACTGGGAGTAAGAGTTTCATCATAAAGTCTAACCGGAACCACAGAGAACTTGTGTCTCAATAAGAGGGCACTGTACAGGCAGTGCAATGGTCCTTTGAAAGATCCAAGCAACACTGTGAAGCTGACTAAAAATAGGGAGCACCTGTCTATGCATGAGAGCATCATAGATAGGGAAATTTGTGTACTTAGGTGGTAATCAACTTTGAGAATTGATAACTTGCTTCCTTTAATCATTTCAGAAGTGTTGCTGAAATTGTTGTACCATAATATGTGTGTAATATGTGAACACATTTCTGGGACCATTAGTTATGAAATGATATGTATACTTATTTCTTGATAAGTCAGGTATAGATCTACATTCAGGTTGACTGCGTAGAGGTGAATAAATGTGAAGCCACTTAGATGCTGTGAAATGGAACTGTCAAGAGAGGTGGATTAGCATAAACAAAGAGCAGATGGGGAAAGCTCCAGTTTAGAGGGAGCAACACACAATATTGCAACGGGAGATGCAGAATGTGTAGTCTTTGACAGAGCTTTCTGTCTGGGACCCTAGACTTTGAGAGCTTTCCTTGATACTTGTGGGAATCCTCAGAAAAACAAATATGTCAGTTGACAAGATAAAACCTTAGGATCATCACACATATAGTGCTAGGGAAAATTATTAAATAGGTGAAAGTGAGACATTGGCATCAATTTCAATGATCTTCATGTCAGAACTAGTGTAACAGTGGGCAAGAATGAATGCACAGAACTGTTTAGGGAGATGCAGCAAAATAAGAAACAGAACGACTGTATGTATGTATTGGGGAGCAATCAGGTGAAGGATAATTATAGTTTTTGCTTTGATTCCTTGGTGCAATTTTGAGAATAAATAAGAAAATAGTAAGTTGAATATTTCATGGATATTATTTTTTTAAAAGATTTATTTATTTATTTATTTTATTTGAGAGGCAGAGTTACAGCAGAGAGAGGAAGAGAGAGAGAAAATCTTCCATTCACTGGTGCAACATTCCAAATGGCAGCAAAGGCCAAAGGTGGGCCAGTCTGAAGCCAGAAGCCAGGACTTTTTCCGGGTGTCAGGCCATCCTCTATGGCTTTCCCAGGCCATAGCCAAGAACTGGATAGGAAGAGAAGCAGCCAGGACACAAACCAGTGCCAATATGGGATGCTGGTGCTGCAGGCAGAGGCTTAGCCCATTATGCCACAGCACTGAACTCTGTATATTATTTTTATTATATTCCTAACTGTGAACCAGTGGAAGATAGCATCGGGTAAAAAAGACACAATGCCTTTGTTTTGAGATATATTGACTTTTTGAGGACTGCAATATATAGCTTAGTTTACTAACAAATGTTTTACGTTTGTGAATTTAGAATTTAGGGCTAAGTATAAAAATCTGGGAATCTTACCTACAGTTAAAAATAACCTCTAATAACTGCTATGTATCTCAGATTTAGCTGGAAAGAAATTGGGCAAAAGGGTTCACAACTTGTAAGATTAATATGCCTGGGATTGTTAAGATTATTCATTCTAGATGATTTTCAGTGGAGTATTTCCTCATCTTTATACAGCAGTCAAAATGTAAACACAGTATTTCCTCTAAGTAATCTTTCATATTCATGAAAAGACAACCATAATTTATGATTCACAGAACTGTTCACTTTTTGGGCATGGAATTAATTTTCTTTTGTCATAGAAATTGGGATTTGAAGGGTAGACCATAAAAAATGGAAATTTACTCAGAACTGGTGCATTTCCTTTCAAAAATTACTCTGTAAATTGTATACTTGGCTCATAAGAAGTGGTCTAATTGTTTAAAAAAAACAGCAAGAGACACAAGCAAGGTCATTAGACCAATATAAATAGGAAAATGAAGCCTATCAAAGTAAGTACTACAATGGAACAAACCCATTTGATAATTAGCTACTTTGGCTTCTAAATCATACAGTCATAGAAATCCACAAAAATAGGTGCTATTCAACACAACTGAATCCTGTATGAATTATAATAACCTCAGTGTAACTTTTTCTTGGAAAAAAGACAATAATTTCTTCTTTATCATGATAAATAACATCTGAACAAAAAGAGCTGGTTCTCTTAAGAATGGTGATTGGGATTTTGAGTCAGAGAATAAAGGAGAAAGTAAACTTGTTAAATAATTTGTCTGCATCTCTTTAAATGAATAAAGGGGAGAATGGATATGTGCAAAATGAAGCCTTGGCCAGGAAGGCTAGTAAACAGGGAAATCCAAGGAGACAATAGAGACTTTAGAGGTTACTGTTTTATATATTTTTAAAGACTAATTCAAACTTGGAAAGGGAGTTACTATTTCTCAAAAACCTCTGGTAAGGCTTGAATTGCAGTTAAATTCGTCCTTTTCATGTAACACAATTTTTGATGGAATTGCAGCTAAAGCTCAAGCAAAGCATGTGATACCCGACTGAATTCACGGCAACGTGTGTGTGTGCCATGAGTAGAGAAATAATACAAATGTTCATCTCACTTCTGTGTGTCTTTTCTATTGTTCTTCTCTACTTGCTTTTGCTGTCTATAAATCAGGAGAATTCTTCCTCATCTGGTGGCCATGGAACCCACTGCATCACCATTTTATAAAGTGTTTACAAATAGCAAACAATATCAAAAAACTTAGTGAATTAGAATTAAAAGGTTCATACAATTTTCTAAAATAGGAAAAGCAATGTCTAAGCTTGCTAATGGACAGTGATTGCTGTTTATGAAACATACCAAAGGAATGAAAGTGACAATTAATGAATGACAGAAGGAGGTGGAAAATTTGGGAAAGGCAACAAATGCCCTTGTTAGGAAACTGGCGCAGTTTTAGCCAGGTGGCCACATGGCTCAACCTCTGTGGTCAAGCTCCACCCCCATCCTAATGGGATTCCCTGCTCCTGCTTCCCTACCCGCCCTCAGGCAAAGTTTTAAAAGGGCCTGTTCCTGGGCCAGTGCCTTGGCTCAATAGGCTGATTCTCCGCCTTGCGGTGCCAGCACTCTGGGTTCCAGTCCCAGTCGGGGCGCCGGATTCTGTCCCGGTTGCCCCTCTTCCAGGCCAGCTTTCTGCTGTGGCCAGGGAGTGCAGTGGAGGATGGCCCAAGTGCTTGGGCCCTGCACCCTATGGGTGACCAGGAGAAGCACCTGGCTCCTGCCATCGAATCAGCCGTGGCAGCCATTGGAGGGTGAACCAATGGTAAAAGGAATACTTTTCTCTCTGTCTCACTGTCCACTCTGTCAAAAAAAAGGGGGGGGGGCGTTCCTGAATACGTCTGTGGTGGAATGAGAAGGCCATGCCAAGGTAGCCACTGGCAAGCGAGTGTCAGTTACTCGGGAACGGCTTTGAAACCCACCTGGCAAGGGAGCCTGCCTGGCAACAGGCTGTGATTGGTTGGGGCATAGACTGCCCCTTGACCAGATTGGCTGGTCTTGGCTATATAAGCTATTGTACCAACTGAAATAAAGGAGTCTGTGGGCTGCTCACCTCAAGCCTGCTTTCACCCGGGACCTGCTTTCACCCGACTCCCGGGGTCTGTGTGTTGACTCCGCGCCTCTTGCCCCCACCACGCTGCTCCTCTCAGAAAGGAATCCACTGCAACATTATTGAGAAATCAACTGCAACACACGTGCTCTTTGGCTCTTCTCTCCTGTGCTCGCTTGGTTCTTCTTTCTTGGCTGCTCTCTGCTCTCTTGGCTCCTTTCCTCCTCTTGTCTCTCTTCTCTCTCCTCTCTGTCTCTCTCTCTTACAGTCTCCTTTTCTCTCTTTCCCTTCGCTGCCCCTTCACTCCGGTCAGTTGGGTGTTCCCCAATAAACCCTTTCCCTTATTTAGGTGTTCGGTGTGTTTTGTGTTGACTAACATTAATATATAATAGCCCTGAGGGACCAGACGTCTGACAGGTATTGTCATTATGTCAGAGAGAGTTATGATCAATAGCACAGGGAATGTGATTTCAAAATCTGGAGAACCATTTTCCTTGATGGATTAGCCTGGCTTGTCCACCTACCCAAGGTATTCAGTTTTCCAGAAACACTGCTGGGTGATGGTATAATTTGCATGTGTAAAGTAACTCATCAGGGCCAGCATTGTGGCATATACTTGCAATGCTGGCATCCTATACGGGCATTAATTCCAGACTTGGCTGCTCTGCTTCCAATCCAGTTCTCTACTAATGCCCCTAGAAAGAAGTGGAAAATGCCCAAGTGGCCCTTGTAGGAGACCTGGATGAAGCTTCTGACTCCTGGCCTCATCTTGGCCCAGTTCTGGCCACTTGGGGAATGAACAAGCAGATGGAAGATGTCTCTATCTCTCCTTCTTTCTCTTTCTGTAACTCTGTCTTTCAAATAAGAAAAATGAATCTTTAAAAAAACCATTAAAGTACAAAGCTATTCAAAGATATATTTGCAAATATCATGTACATTGTGAGAAAATGAAGTGAATGGAGATTGGGTGGGGAACACTGGGTAGAAAATGTGATCTTTTGTTTTTCTCAATTACCTGTATGTTTATTTTTATTTAGGCCAAGCTACATTGGTGGCTTGCAGTCATCAAATTCATGCGACAAAATAAAAGTGCATGATGTATCTCAGAACTGCTATAAATATCTTATTTATTTATTTATTTATTTTTTTACAGGCAGAGTGGACAGTGAGAGAGAGAGAGAGACAGAGACAGAAAGGTCTTCCTTTGCCTTTGTTCACCCTCCAATGGCTGCCATGGCCGGCTCGCTGCAGCCAGTGCACCGCGATGATCCAATGGCAGGAGCCAGGTGCTTCTCCTGGTCTCCCATGGGGTGCAGGGCCCAAGCACTTGGGCCATCCTCCACTGCACTCCTGGGCCACAGCAGAGAGCTGGCCTGGAAGAGGGGCAACCGGGACAGAATCCTGCGCCCTGACCGGGACTAGAACCTGGTGTGCTGGCACCGCAAGGTGGAGGATTAGCCTATTGAGCCATGGCGCCGGCCTATAAATATCTTGCATCTGCTTCTCCATGAGATAATTGTACATTTATTCATTCTATTTTATTTATTTTATCCTTGTATGCCCTGTATTTATTGGGTAAGTCAATGTTGTCCACTGTTTATTGTAGAATATGAAAGTACTCAGAGAAATCCAGTAAGTACTCTATATTCTAATATATAAAAAATTTTCCTTGTCAGGATCAAATCACCGTAGCCAGCATCATAAGCCACTTTTCTTAGTTTCCATATAACTGAGATTTTTAAACAAAAATTATATGAGATAGTCATTATTTGTAATAATGAAAGACACCAGGGGCCGGCACTGTGGCGTACTAGGTTGGTCCTCTGCCTGCACCGCTGGCATCCCACATAGGCGCCGATTCTAGTCCCAGTTGCTCCTCTTCCAGTCCAGCTCTCTGCTGTGGCCTGGGATAGCAGTGGAGGATGGCCCAAGTGCTTGGGCCCCTGCACCCACATGGGAGACCCGGAGGCAGGTCCTGACGCAGTCCAGCCTTAGCAGCCTTTTGAGGAGTGAAGCAACGGAGGGAGGACCTTTCTGTCTCTCTCACTGTCTGTAACACTACCTGTCAAATACATAAATAAAAATATTAAAAAAAAGAAAGAAAGACACCACTCATACATGGACCCCTTGCTTCTATGTCCATGCACTTTGACCAGCACATGTCTCCATGTATTGGTCTGGTATGTGTAGCCTAGTCTACAACCTGTATGACAGATTGGAACTTGGTGATAAAGTTCTAACCTGTTCATCACGAGTACCTCTTTACTTGTGGCAACTCTCACAGTATGCTGAGTAGACAGCCCAGCAGTCTTTCAGAAGTGCCACCATGAGACCCTTTGCTATGTATTTCTGTGCTGTTCCCAAGAATGAGGTGCATAGATAATATTTCCCAAAAGTGGAGATATATATTCAGGTATTCAGTCCTCATTTCACAGATTCCATATTCATTCATTTGTCTACTTACGGAAATGTGTTCGTGATATGGAAATCAATACTTCCTATGTTTCCCTTGTTCTTGCAAACATGTGCAGAGTGGTGAAAAATTTGAGTTGCTCAGTAGAAGTCCAACAGTTCATGCTCTTCCTTCTTGTCCATGCTCTTAGATCCTAAACAAGCGTCCTTTAGAAATCTATGTAGTTACACATGCTTTCAATTTTGGTGTCAGTGATTTTTTTTCTCTCTTTTTTAAAATTTTTTTTTGACAGGCAGAGTGGACAGTGAGAGAGAGAGAGAGACAGAGAGAAAGGTCTTCCTTTACCATTGGTTCACCCTCCAACGGCTGCCGCGGCCAGTGCGCTGCAGCCGGCGTACCGCGCTGATCCGAAGGCAGGAGCCAGGTGCTTCTCCTGGTCTCCCATGGGGTGCAGGGCCCAAGCACTTGGGCCATCCTTCACTGCACTCCCTGGCCACAGCAGAGCGCTGGCCTGGAAGAGGGGCAACCAGGACAGAATCTGGCTCCCCGACTGGGACTAGAACCCGGTGTGCCGGTGCCGCAAGGCAGAGGATTAGCCTAGTGAGCCGTGGCGCCAGCCTTTCTTCTCTTTAAAACAACCACAAAGCGTAGTGTTAAAGTGTTGGGTGCCTCGACACAGGAAGTTTGCCAGGTGATTTACAGGAGGAAAGACACAATGTTTTAGGTAAGCTTCATTCAGGCCTGGGCTACTGTGCTGTTGGCTGTGACATGTCTTTATGAACCAAAACTATATACCAAACAAATAGCTTTAACCAGAAACACATAAAACTTCTTGTATGCCTTGATCCTTCGCTGAAAATGCATGACAAAAACCTCCACAATTCTAATGAAGAGTTGAGTTGTGCTTTTTTCTTTTATAACCAAATCAACTCAGGTCTCATCTCAAAAAAAATCCTTCTATATAAGGATGAAATTTTACTGTGCATACCCAGGTTGTAATTTTTAAAACCATATAAAGACTCAGTTCAGAAGTCTGTTGGGTCATCATAGTAAGGCATTCTGTCTCCCTCAGAATCTGGTAGCATGCCAGAAAATAGTATCTCCTCCCAAACCATAGGTGGTTAGTCTGTGATGACTTCTAAAACTGACCAGAAGTGTTATGTGACATTCTCACGTAATATTTTAAAATAACATCACATCAAGGCAGGTGGTGTGGCATAGTGGGTAAAGCTGCTGCCTGCAGTGCCAACATCCCATATGTTCGCTAGTTCAATTCCCTGATGCTCCGCTACTGATCCAGCTCCCTGTTAATGCTCCTGGGAAAGCAGAAGAAGATGGCACAAGTACTTGGTACCCTGCTCCCATGTGGGAGACTCAGAAGAAGTCCCTAGCTCCTGGCTTTGGTCTGGCCTGTTTGCGGCCATTTGAGGAATGGAAAAGCAGATGGAACAGTTCTCTCCTCCTGTCTCTCTGTCTCTCCCTCTCTCTCTCTAACTCTGTTTTTCAAATAAAATAAATTAATATTAAAAATAATGACATCACATCTACTGTATTATGAGATCCATATATTAGGGCAATCTGAATCAAATAAAGAGCTGATATTATAACCAAAAAAGTCAGATTTATGAATAATAATATAGAAAACAGTATGGTGTTTCATAAAAGGTATGAATACAATTTCTATGTCATCTAGCAACTCTACTTCTGGAAATACACTGGAAAGTCTTAAAACCAGCATCTGGTAGAGATATTTGTCCAGCCACAGTCATAGTAGCATTGCTCACAATCATTGAAAGGCCTGTGGTGTATGAATAGATAAACAAAATGTAGTAAGCACATTCAATGGCACATCATTCAGAAAGAAAAGAAATTACGACAAATGCTACAACATGGATGATCCTTTAAAACTCTATTACAAATGAATAAGCCGGCCACAAAACTATAAGTCCTGCATTATCCCACCTCCATTAAGAACATTTAGGAGTCAAATTCATAAAGACAGAAAGGAGGTTTATGTGTCTTAGAGTTTGGAAGAAAGGGGAGGAGGTGGGAGGTTGTGGCTGCAGAACTGCACAGTGCCAATTTTGCAAGATGAGGGCAGTTTCTGGAGTTTGGTTGCACAACAGTGTCAATGTACTCAACATCTCTAAACTACGCACCTAAAATAATCAAAATGGGAAGCTTTATATTATGTATGTATGTTTAACACAATTAAAAAATCAGTGACTTCCAGGTTTTTCGCAAGGTAAAAGGAAATGAAAATTGATGCAGTACAGGAGAATTTTAGGGCAATGAAATTACTCTGCATGCTGTGGCAATTATCAATGCATGGTACTCTGCATTTGTAGAATGCCAGGAATATTGTAATATAAAGAATGAATGTGAACTTCAGTTAATAATGATGTATCAATATTGATTAATCAACTTCAGGAATTATTTCACATTTAATGAAAGATATTAAATATAGGAGAAATAATTGAGGTGAGGGGAAACATGTAGGAACTTCTTGCATTTTCTACTCAATTTTTTGATGACTAAAACTTTTATAAGGTTTATTTTCTTATAAAATTTTCAGAATTATGGGTTAGTCTATGAATGGAGCAGAGCAGTAGACATTCATGTTGTTGGTAAAAGGTGTCACTCAAATCCAAAGCTCCCTGCAAGTAGCTATGCATCCTTTCCATGTGGGATGCAGATGGCACCGCAGCTTTCCTTTTCTGTGGAGTTCTACCCAAATCTGATCCAGCCCATTATGACCAGAGAAACAACATTGATGTATAAATGCCACAGAAATTTTCTGGCATGCTACCTCATTAGAAGAGGTTTCTTTCTTTTTTTTTTCTCACACCTAATGCAACTAATAAAACATCTTATTATGTGACAGAATCATGCATACACTGAGAGAAACTAATATGACTAAGTTTCTGCATAATATTTATGCAAATTATATGTACGTAAGAGTCTGGTAATGTGGACATAGTTCTAACAGAACAGAGTGAAGAGATTGCTCTCTTGCTAAGTGAAATTGAACTATTCCCAATTGAACAAATGAATTTAGTTTGAGCAAAAAAATAGCACCCTACTAATGCTCCTGGGAAAGCAGCAGAAGATGTCCCAAGTGCTTGAGACCCTGCACTCATGTTGAAGACCCAAATGAAGCTCCTGGCTCCTGGCTTCAGTCTGGCTCAGCTCTGCCCATTGCAGCCATTTGGGAAGTAAATCAGAAGCTGGGAGATCTCTTTATCTCTTCCTCTTTCTTTCTCTCTAACTCTGTCTTTCAAATAAATAAAATAAATAAATCTAAAAAAGACAAAGAAAATAAAATGGGGTTGGCATTGTGGCATAGCATATAAAGCCTCCACCTGCAATGTTAGCATCTCCTGTTGGTGCCAGTTTGAGTCCCAGATGCTCTACTTTCTATCCAGCTCCCTGATAATGTGCTTGAAGAATCAGTGAAGGATGGCTTATGTGCTTGAAACTCTACACGTGCATGGTAGACCCAGAAGAAGCTCCTGGCTCTTGGCTTCAGCCTAGCCCAGCCCTGGTCATTGCGACCATTTGGGGAGTGAACCAGCAGATGGAAGATCTCTCTCTCTCTCTCTCTTTCTGAAACTGTGGCTTTAAAATAAGTAAAAATAAGTCTTTAAAAAAAGTGCCAAGTTATTCAAAGACCTTTTTTGAGAGGCTGAGAGATATAGAGATAGAGAGAGAGAGAAAGAGAGAGAGAAATCTAACCTATTTGCTTGTTCATTTTCCAAATCCCAACAATGGCCAGGACTGAGCTAGTTTGAAACTGCGAACAGGAAACTCAATGCAGATTTCCCTCATGGATACCAAAGACCCAAATATTTGATCCGTAGTCTGCTGTCCACTGGGTGCTCGTTAGCAGGGATGTGGAATCAGAAATGGAGACACGACTCAAATCCAAACATTCCTATGTGGCATATGGACATGGAGTGGCATATGAAGTGCCAAATGCCTGCCATGTCAATGAATTTTTACTGACTTAACAATGAGTGATTCTTCTGGATCTTCCAAGAATCACAGAATGAGACCAAGGTTACAAAAATTTGATTCAAAACAGCTGTTATTCCAATATTCACTTCAGGTGACTCCTCCACCTGCAATTTTTCTAGAATGTCTATGTTTTAGTTTATAACCCATTTCTCCGTAGAGATTCATATTAATCAACCAGGTAATGTATTTCAAGTACTTATTTCCTGTCAATTGAATATATTGGATTTAAATTTTGTTTGAGCATACAGGTATCAATGCATTTTTACTTATTTTTGTATCTACTTCTATACAAGTCTCCCAATTTCTTGAAAATATATATTAAAGAGATGCTATGATTCCCTTATTTATATTTAACCTCTGCTTGTGTGTCATTTGCAGTTGTTTCCTCAGTCATACTGGAATTTTACTGTCACTGGGGATATGGGAAAGAGAATAGACAAATAAATGTGAAAAAATATTTTGATAAAGTCTCTGCAAATTTTGACATTGTTTTGTTTTAACAAAAGATATACTGAGGGGGAGCTCCATTCTTGTAGAAAAAATAGGCATTCAGGGTGATTTCATATTTCAAGTTTCTGAATTGCTGTTGCACACACATCTGTCACTCTATGATCCCTTCCCAACCAGTGCTCACCTTGATGAAGAAATTTATTGAGGTCCTTCACATAGCTGGTGTGGTACTTTTACAAATGGTATTTTCTGTGCTAAAGTAAAACTATCCAAAATTATAGAAATAATGGATGACTTTTAAGAATATGTATCCTGTCCATTTTCACATTTCACCTAGAGATCTGTTTTATCTACCTATTTCCTCTGCTATTTGCATCAGGCATTCCAGTAATTTTTGGGATTTAAATGGCATAAGTTTATTTTCATTGTTGAAGCTCATAGAATAGTCAAAAGCAGTCAGAATATCCCGCAAATTTTGTAATTTGTTTCAATAACCATGACGTTCAGGCTGGCACTGTGGCTCACTAGGCTAATCCTTCACCTGTGGCACCAGCACCCCAGGTTCTAGTCCCGGTTGGGGTGCCGGATTCTGTCCCGGTTGCTCCTCTTTCAGTCCAGATCTCTGCTGTGGCCCGGAAAGGCAGTGGAGGATGGCCCAAGTGCTTGTCCCCTGCACCCTCATGGGAGACCAGGAGGAGGTACCTGGCTCCTGGCTTTGGATTGGCACAGCGTGCTGGCCATAGCAGCCATTTGGGGGGTGAACCCACTGGAAAAAGGAAGATCTCTCTCTCTCTCTCTCTCTCTCTCTTTCAACTCTGCCTGTCAAAAATTAAAAAAAAATTAAAAAAAACATGAAGTTCAGTAGCCACTGGACTATACAGGACTAAACAGGACTCTATCCTGCCCAAAGTTTAGAAATAATTTTTGTAGTAATGAAACCACTTACGCAACCAGGTTTTCAGTTTCCATCTCACTTGTAAGGAGACAATTCATACATTCAACAAATATGCTGATACATGTTGAGGATTTTTTCCTCGAGTTATAACTACGATTAGCTACCTTATCAGAAAGGCTTCTGGCCGGTGTCATGGCTCACTTGGCTAATCCTCTGCCTCTGGCACCGGCACCCCAGGTTCTAGTCCCGGTTGGGGCGCCGGGTACTAATCCTGGTAGCTCTTCTTCCAGTTCAGCTCTCTGCTGTGGCCCGAGAGGGCAGTAAAGGATGGCCCAAGTGCTTGGGTCCCTGCACCCGCATGGGAGACCCAGAGGAAGTACCCGGCTCCTGGCTTTGGATTGGCGCAGCGCTGGCTGTAGAGGCCATTAGAGGAAGACCTTTCTCTCTGTCTCTCTCTCACTCCTAACTCTGCCTGGAAAAACAAACAAACAAACAAACAAAAAAGCATTCTAACTAGAAACAGGATGCATCCTATGTAACTCAGATAAAATGATTTTCATGAAGGGGCTATGTAGCAGAGATCGGAATGAAGTTCAGATACCAAATAAGAGATTTTGAAACATACTGAGAGTAGCAACATCTTGAAGCCAATATTCATACCAGGATTACAGTTTTAACAGGAGAATTCACAATTCAGAGCTCAGGGATCACTGGATCTGTAAAATATGCAGCACATTGAAGGGAGGGGCTGTAGTCTTAGAAGGCACTGCTGGTTTCATGTTAATGACTCCAGAGTGGAGTTTAGAAAAGAATTATCTCCACACACTTAACTTATATATACCATATTGATTGCCACCTGATGTCTCTTATTGACTGAATACAATGAAAAAAAAAAAAAAACAGAGAGCAAACCAGTGTGAGAACATTGAGAGCAGCCATAACCTAAAGGACAGTAGTGCTTGGTTAGACCAAGCAACTTCCTAGTAGAGTTGAGGAGAGTTGGGAGTTTCTACTCAGAGTTCTAAAAACATACAAAAGATTATTAGTGGATATATATGCATGTAGTGAAAAAGAAAAGAATATATGGAAATCTGTGGATGAATCAAGATGGGGAGAGAAAGTTTAATCTGTATGTAACATCTTTGAGATACTACTGGTCATAAAACTGGAAGATGTATATATAAATGTTGAGTTCAGAGTACATTTGAAGCCTGGAAATGCAATCTCCATGTAACATAATTAAATAATGGTAATAAAATTTCCAGTACAGTGAGTAGCTGATAATAGGTATTCAATAAATGGGCACTTTCTATTTCTATTGATTTTAAAAGAAGCATTTAGATGGTTGATTCCCATATATCCATCAGTAGCCTAGGAGAGAACAAAATGGAGACAATCCTAAAAGGAATTAAACCTAATGCAAAATATATAATTCTGAAAACAGGACACAGCACAGGGGGCCTCATTTCTTCTGAATAAAGTTGGGTTTAGGCATCAGCTAGTGAATTCTCTCTAGCCATTGATAATATCTCACAGAGCATAAAATTGCCAGAAAGGTGAAAGGAATTAAGCACCATGAGTAATGTCCTTTGTAACAACTCATAGAGAAAGGTTAAAGAAATTTCATTTGCTATGAAGAGATAGAAATAAATTGGTTGAAGCCACCGTGGAAAATCAGGGAGGCAGGAACAGATAGTGATAAGATCCAGGGGAAGAAATATGAGATAGTTTAAAAATAGACATTTTAATTTGTAGAATAATAAATATAAGAACAATTTAAAATAAGGGAATTAAGGCAAAAACCATCAAGATTTTCAGCTTAAGTTAAAAGGATGGATGTGTTTATAAGACAGGTCAGTTCTTATGAGATTTTTTTATTTATTTATGCATTTTAATGGATACAAAATGAACAAATTGAAGAGACCTTGGGCCTGAAAATTTCTTTAGCATTCTAGAAACATAGAAGAAAGATAGGAAACAAAATATTTGACATTTACTTAGGCCAGGTGATTATTTAAATATTTATTTCAAAATATATGCATCTTGTATTTCTCCTTTTATTAAATGCGAAGTTTGTTAACTATTAATGTATTTTTATATTAATTAGATATAAATCATCTGTGTTAACAACAGGTAGAAAGATCACTTTTTTTGTGTGTGCTGGCAGTAGAATATGGCTGGCAGAGCAGAAGTCAAATTTTTTTAATAGAGGGTGGAGTTAGGGATAAATGAAGTCATGAGATCCAAGCTCCAGAACTGCAGGCCTGTGTTTTCAGAGATAAACCAAAGAACGAGAGGAATAGGCAAGGTCAAGGCTGAATGCTCACCTGTGCCATTCTCTGGAGATATGAACTCGGGAAGAGAATGGTAGTGAATGGGGTAGGACAGAAAGCACAGATGCCTAGAAACTACAGAACATCATGCATGAGTCCATTGAGTCCATTTGCCAAGCTTTAGAGATCCAAGTTTCTGTATTAGTGGGGGAAAATTTCAGTGCAAGTGACAGTACATCCAAATCTGGCCGAATCAATAGAAGTCTGTTGCTGGGTTTACTGCATTATTTACTATAAAGTGTATAATTAGAGTTCACTTGGGTTTGGGGTTGGCTTAACAGGCCGAAAGTTCACAAAATTACATGATCTCTCTCATCTGTGGCCACTAAAATTAAAATATAAATAAATAAAAAATAACTAACTAGCTAAATAAATAAAATATTGAATCCAAATTTAGAATAGGGATGAATAGAGATTGGGAAAGGTAGAGAAGTAGGAACAGAGGTATATTGGACAGCACCGAGTGGCAACTTTCATTCACAATAATGTATTAAATGCTGTATAAAGAACTGGAAGAGAGGAATTGATAGAATTCCAATGCAGAGAGGCAATATGAAAATTTAAAGGCAGTTTACACTGTGCATATTTGAAATATTATATTGTAACTCATTAATATAAGTGCTTATCATAAATTTGATTATGGAATAATGTTTAGGAATCTGGTTCTTTCCTCCTGTTCCTACAGCCTCCGATGCAGTCAGATTTACACTAAAGTTGGTTTGGCCCTGTGGCTCCAAATTGCTGGCGACAGTGAACCAAGGCAGACTGTTGGGAGTAGGACTTCAGGAACCCAGTGCTTCATTGAGCCACTTCTCTCTGAATGGATTCCTCTGACAATAGTTTTGACATGCAGACTAATGGGACCCTGGAGAGACAACCACAGGTGTCCTTGCATGGTGAAGAACATTGTCTAAACTCAAAGGCGGGATTTCTAAGGGTCACAATTGTTGGAGAGCTTTTATAAGAGAGGTCATAAGTCCTTGAGGTGTACCTAACCCCAAGACAGCATTTTGTAAACATTAGTAAAATCATTTACAAATGAAATTTCCCTTCTGACATCCCTTTTCTCCACAACTCCCAACTATAAAACCAGTTCTACACTTCACTTTCCTTTCTTTGTTTCCAAATATAGGCAATGCAGCAGCATAGGGATGGATTCAGAGCACATATTGTAAACATGTGCTTCCCTGAGCTGCTAATGCATGTCAGCTTTTTCATCACCTTAAAATCATCAAACAGGTTCTGTGACTAATTCCCTTCTGGAGAAGAGGAAAGGAGCAGTACAAACAACTGAACACCAGCAGAGTTAAGATACAAACCCTGGTAGCTGGTTGTAGATTGTGTGCTCTTAATATCCTTCAAATTCTTCCTTGAACTAATGAATGAATGAATCAGTCAATCAGTGAGTCAATAATTATGGGAATTAATGAGAGTCAATTAATGAATGAATCATAAACAGAACCAAAATATCTCTGCGTGCATGGCCTATTAGTATTTTCTTCAGTAGTGCACCAAGACCATACAACTAGATTCCAAGAAATCTCATTTCAAGTACCTACAATACCCTTAGTATTAAATCTAATTTTGGTCAATTTTTAGGCTACTCAGGCCATTGTCAATTCAATCATTAAATGTGAATTAAAATTCTGCCCTTTCTTCTTCATAGGTCATTTTTATGGATACAAGAAAATAATGTATTAGAAATGCTTTGGACAGTTACAGACCTCATACAACTAAAAATATAAGCAATATATAACTGAAGTAGAAATGTAAGCAATGTGAAAGCTCTCATTTGTGAATGAAGGTGAAATAAAGACCTTTCATAACAAACAAAAATTGAAAGAATTTGTTGCCACTCGTCCAGCCCTGCAAAAGATACTTAAAGACGTGTTACACACAGAAACACAGAAACACGACCATCAACATGAAAGAAGGTAAACGAAGGGAACCTCACGGCAAAAGATCACAGGGAATTCAAAGCATACATTAGAAAATATCTGGCAAATGGCAGGGCAAACTTACCACTTATCAATAGTCACATTGAACGTTAAAGGTCTAAACTGTCCTGTTAAAAGACAGAGATTGGCTGATTGGGTTAAGGAACAAAAACCATCTATTTGCTGCCTACAAGAAACACATCTTTCCAAGGAAGATCCATACAGACTGAAAATAAAAGGATGGAACAAGATATACCACGCCAACAGAAATGAAAAAAGAGCGGGTGTAACCATCTTAATATCGGACTACATAAACTTTAACACAAAAACTGTTAAGAGAGACAAAGAGGGGCACTATATAATGATTAAGGGATCAATACTACAGGAAGATATAACAATTCTCAATGTATATGCACCGAATTACAGGCCACAGGCTTATTTAAAAAATTTGTTAAGAAACTTAAAGGGAGACTTAGACCCCAACACAATAGTACTGGGGGACTTCAATACTTCACTCACAGATATTGACAGATCGAAAGGACAGAAGATCAACAAGGAGACAGTAGATTTAAACAACACTATAGCCCAAATGGATCTAACAGATATCTACAGAACTTTTCATCCTACACGTAAAGCATTCACATTCTTCTCAGCAGTACATGGAACCTACTCTAGGATTGATCACATATTAGGCCATAAAGCAAGTCTCAGCAAATTCAAAAGAATTAGAATCATACCATGCAACTTCTCAGACCATAAGGGATTGAAGTTGGAAATTAGCAACTCAGGAATCTCTAGAGCATATGCAAACACATGGAGATTGAACAACATGCTCCTGAATGAACAATGGGTCACTGAAGAAATCAAAAGAGAAATCAAAAATTTTCTGGAAGTAAATGAGGATAACAGCACAACATACCAAAACTTATGGGATACAGCAAAAGCAGTGTTAAGAGGAAAGTTTATATCAATAGGTGCCTACATCAAGAAACTGGAAAGGCACCAAATAGATGAGCTTTCAATGCATCTCAAGGATCTAGAAAATTTGCAGCAAACTAGACCCAAATCTAGTAGAAAAAGAGAAATAATCAAAATCAGAGAAGAAATCAACAGGATTGAATCCAAAAAAACATTACAAAAAATCAGCCAAACGAGGAGCTGGTTTTTTGAAAAAATAAACAAGATTGACACCCCATTGGCCCAACTAACTAAAAAAAGAAGAGAAAAGACCCAAATCAGTAAAATCAGAGATGAAAAAGGAAATATAACAACAGACACCACAGAAATCAAAAGAATCATCAGAAATTACTACAAGGACTTGTATGCCAGCAAACAGGGAAACCTATCAGAAATGGATAGATTCCTGGACACATGCAACCTACCTAAATTGAACCAGGAAGACATAGAAAACCTAAACAGACCCATAAGTGAGTCAGAAATTGAATCAGTAATAAAGGCCCTCCCAACAAAGAAAAGCCCAGGACCAGATGGATTCACTGCTGAATTCTACCAGACATTTAAAGAAGAACTAACCCCAATTCTTCTCAAACTATTCAGAACAATAGAAAAAGAGGGAATTCTCCCAAATTCCTTCTATGAAGCCAGCATCACCTTAATTCCTAAGCCAGAAAAAGATGCAGCATTGAAAGAAAATTACAGACCAATATCCCTCATGAAAATAGATGCAAAAATCCTCAACAAAATTCTGGCCAATAGACTGCAACAACACATCAGAAAGATCATCCACCCAGACCAAGTGGGATTCATCCCTGGTATGCAGGGATGGTTCAATATTCGCAAAACAATCAACGTGATACACCACATTAACAGACTGCAGAAGAAAAACCATATGATTATCTCACTAGACGCAGAGAAAGCATTCGATAAAATTCGACACCCTTTCATGATGAAAACCCTAAGCAAACTGGGTATAGAAGGCACATTCCTCAATACAATCAAAGCAATTTATGAAAAACCCACGGCCAATATCCTATTGAATGGGGAAAAGTTGGAAGCATTTCCACTGAGATCTGGTACCAGACAGGGATGCCCACTCTCACCACTGCTATTCAATATAGTGCTGGAAGTCTTAGCCAGAGCTATTAGGCAAGAAAAAGAAATTAAAGGGATACAAGTTGGGAAGGAAGAACTCAAACTATCCCTCTTTGCAGACGACATGATTCTTTATTTAGGGGACCCAAAGAACTCTACTAAGAGACTATTGGAACTCATAGAAGAGTTTGGCAAAGTAGCAGGATATAAAATCAATGCACAAAAATCAACAGCCTTTGTATACACAGACAATGCCATGGCTGAGGAAGAACTGCTAAGATCAATCCCATTCACAATAGCTACAAAAACAATCAAATACCTTGGAATAAATTTAACTAAGGACATTAAAGATCTCTACAATGAAAATTACAAAACCTTAAAGAAAGAAATAGAAGAGGATACCAAAAAATGGAGAAATCTCCCATGCTCATGGATTGGAAGAATCAATATCATCAAAATGTCCATTCTCCCAAAAGCAATTTACAGATTCAACGCAATACCAATCAAGATACCGAGGACATTCTTCTCAGATCTGGAAAAAATGATGCTGAAATTCATTTGGAGACACAGGAGACCTCGAATAGCTAAAGCAATCTTGTACAACAAAAACAAAGCCGGAGGCATCACAATACCAGATTTCAGGACATACTACAGGGCAGTTGTTATCAAAACAGCATGGTACTGGTACAGAAACAGATGGATAGAC
This sequence comes from Sylvilagus floridanus, assembly GCA_949820135.1. Taxonomy (NCBI): domain Eukaryota; kingdom Metazoa; phylum Chordata; class Mammalia; order Lagomorpha; family Leporidae; genus Sylvilagus; species Sylvilagus floridanus. Next base: position 163,292,909 of record OX463241.1, on the reverse strand, counting down.
CAATGGAACAGAATAGAAACTCCAGAAATCAATCCAAACACCTACAGCCAACTTATATTTGATCAACGATCCAAAACCAGTCCCTGGAGTAAGGTCAGTCTGTTTAATAAATGGTGCTGGGAAAACTGGATTTCCACATGCAGAACCATGAAGCAAGACCCCTACCTTTCACCTTACACAAAAATCCATTCAACATGGATTAAAAATTTAAACCTACGACCCGACACCATCAAATTACTAGAGAGCATAGGAGAAACCCTGCAAGACATAGGTACTGGCAAAGACTTCTTGGAAAAGACCCCAGAAGCACAGGCACTGAAAACCAAAATTAACTACTGGGATTGCATCAAATTGAAAAGTTTCTGTACTGCAAAAGAAACAGTCAGGAAAGTGAATAGAAAACCGACAGAATGGGAAAATATATTTGCAAACTATGCAACAGATAAAGGGTTGATAACCAGAATCTACAAAGAAATTAAGAAACTCCACAACATCAAATCAAACAACCCACTTAAGAGATGGGCCAAGGACCTCAATAGACATTTTTCAAAAAAGGAAATCCAAATGGCCAACAGACACATGAAAAAATGTTCAAGATCCCTAGCAATCAGGGAAATGCAAATCAAAACCACAATGAGGTTTCACCTCACCCCGGTGAGAATGGCTCACATTCAGAAATCCACCAACAATAGATGCTGGAGAGGATGTGGGGAAAAAGGGACACTAATCCACTGTTGGTGGGAATGCAAACTGGTGAAGCCACTATGGAAGTCAGTCTGGAGATTCCTCAGAAACCTGAATATAACCCTACCATTCAACCCAGCCATCCCACTCCTTGGAATTTACCCAAAGGAAATTAAATTGGCAAACAAAAAAGCCGTCTGCACAGCAATGTTTATTTCGCTCAATTCACAATAGCTAAGACTTGGAACCAACCCAAATGCCCATCAACAGTAGACTGGATTAGGAAATTATGGGACATGTACTCTACAGAATACTATACAGCAGTCAAAAACAATGAAATCCGGTCACTTGCAACAAAATGGAGGAATCTGGAAAACATCATGCTGAGTGAATTAAGTCAGTCCCAAAGAGACAAATATCATTTGTCTCCCTTGATTGGCGATGACTAACTGAGCACCAAAGGGGAAACCTGTAGAAGTGAAATGGACACTATGAGAAACAGTGACTCGATCAGCTCTTGTGCTGACTGTTGTTGTATAATGTAATACTTTATCCATGGTAGTATTTTTTTTTTCTTTATCCTAGTACTAGTGGTTGAACTCTGTAATTAACACACAATTATTCTTAGGTGTTTAAATTTTAACTGAAAAGTGATCTCTGTGAAATATAAGAGTGGGAATAAGAGAGGGAGGAGATGTAAAACTTGGGACATGCTCAATCGGAACGGCCCCAAATGATGGAGTTAGAATTGTGCCAGGGGTTTCCAACACAATCCCATCAAGGTGGCATGTACCAAGGCCATCTCATTAGTCCAAGTGATCAATTTCAGCTCACAATTGATCACACTGATAGGTCTAAGAGTCAAAGGGATCACACAAACAAGACTAGTGTCTGCTAATACTAACTGATAGAATCAAAAAGGGAGAGAATGATCCAACATGGGAAGCGAGATACACAGCAGACTCATAGAATGGCAGATGTCCTAAATAGCACTCTGGCCTCAGAATCATCCCTTAAGGCATTCGGATCTGGCTCAAGAGCCCATGAGAATATTTTAGGCATGGAAAGCTAAGACACTCTGGAAAAAACAGAAGACCTAAATGAAAGATCTCTGCGAGTGAGATCCCAGTGGAAAGAACGGGGCCATCAAAGAAGGAGGTACCTTTCTCTGAAGGGAGGAGAGAACTTCCACTTTGACTATGGCCCTGTGGGAATAAGATCGAAGTTGGCTAACCCTAAAGGCTTCCATAGCCTCGGCAACTCATGACCAGAGCCTAGGGAGATTACTGACGCCATAAACAAGAGTGTCAAATTGTTAAATCAACATCAGGAGTCACTGTGTACTTACGTCTCATGAGGGATCTGTCCTTAATGTGTTATCCAATGTGAAGTGATGCTATTACTAGTACTGAAACAGTATTTTTGCACTTTGTGTTTCTGAGTGGGTGCAAACTGATGAAATCCTTACATAGTATATATTGAATCGATCTTCTTTATATAAAGATAATTGCAAATGATTAAAAAATCTTGGTGTTAAACTGGAAATTGCATAGACAATCAATTTTTTAAAAAAAAAATCATGTAGGATCTCTGTCCTTAATGTGCTGTACATTGTGAATTAATACTATAACTAGTACTCCAACAGTATTATCATTTTGTGTCTCTATGCGAGGGCAAACCGTTGAAATCTTTACGTAATATGTACTAAATTGATCTTCTGTGTATAAAGAGAATTGAAAATGAATCTTGATGTGAACAGAAGGGGAGAGGGAGCGGGAAAGGGGAGGGTGGGGGGAGGGAGGGAAGTTGTGTGGGGGGGGAGCCATTGTGGTCCATGAGCTGTTCTTTGGAAATTTATATTCTTTAAATAAAAGCTTTATATAAAAAAAAAAGACAGTTAGCTGACATGTATATTCACACCAATTGCCAGGTAAATTTAGGATTTATTGTGCATGACATATATTGTTGCCAAGTTTATTGTTAAGTATTTATTGTTTATTAGAAAACATGTGTAATGATGTGTATGTGTTTGCCAATATTAAAGGGTGAAACTCTATTGTCTTTTTTTTTCAGCAATCTATGATTACAAATACACATACTTCCTATGATGATTAAAAAAAAAAAAAGAAATGTAAGCAATGTGAAAGCTTTCAGGTAGTGCTGTTGTTTCCACGTGATTATTGATAAATGACAGATATCTGAGAGAGAGTGAGGAGTTAACAAAGTGATACAGGCCTATTGTAATAATGACAGTTCAGAATATCCCTTTAGGGCCATTTAATTTGTCCTCTCACTTTTCCTGCTGGTTTTGACTCAAGATCATCTTGTTTATGAGACACAGGATTCTTAATATAAAATGAGCCCTGTTTTACATTTCCAGTTGAGAGCAGATGCTACTGGGAGCTTGCTGGCCCAATATTTGGTCAACCCTCTTAACCTGTCTGAGGTTGTTGGATCAATTAGAAGATGTTAGCACTATAGGAAGATGTTGAATTAATGAATGATGGCATATGAGAGTGGATGCTGTATTAGCCACACTGTAATAATGCTGTATGACCACCATCCCCAAACCCAACACAGTATACTTTCCATGCACAGAGTTCTGCACAACCAATCCAGGGCAACTGTTCATCTGGCTACAGACTGTGGGTGGGGTGGTTTACTTCTGCTTATGACCATTCATTCTACTGGATCAAGAGGGATACCCAGGTTGGGTCCTTCCAATGGCCAGGGCAGAAGCTGTGAAGAGCTGGACTGATGCATGAATTACTTTTAAGCTTCGGCTAACATCATCTCACTAATGTCCCATTTAAAGTAGACTCAATACCCAAGCTCCAAGTCAAAGGTAAGGAAATAAACTCCAGCAATAAGGTTAAGCAAGTGCCATGCACCCTGAATAGGGAAGATGACATAATGAATTAAATTCTGTTCTTTGGGCCAGCACTGTGGTGTAGTAGGTTAAGCCTCCACCTGTAGCACATCCCATATGGCTCTGGTTTGTGCCATGGCTGCTCCTCTTCCTATCCATGTCTCCTTTTATATCCTGGGAAAGCAGTAGAAGATAGCACTCTGCCTGTCAAAAAAACAAAAAAGCACAAGTGCTTCCGCCCCTGCACCCATGGGGGAGACCCAGAAGAAAGTCCTGGCTTCAGATCAGCTCAGTTCTGGCCATGTCAACAATTTGGGGAGCGAAGCAGCAGATGGAAGACCTCTCTATCTGTATCTCCCTCTCTATACATAACTCTGCTTCTTCAATAAATAAATAAATATTTAAGCAAAATCCTCTCTCTCAAAATTTAGAAGTTGAAGTTCTCACTTCCAATGTAGTTGGAGAAAAGGCCTTTGTGGAATTAAATAAGATTAACTAACTTTGTAAGGATGGTGACCTAATCCAATACCACCCAGTTTCTTATAGAAGGGGAAGAAACACCAGGAGTTTCACACACTGTCGGAAGGCCAAATGGGAAAACAGTGAGGTGGCCACCTACAGGCCAAGCTGAGAGCCCTCACCAGACATCAACCCTGAAGGGTGCCTGGTCTTAGATGTCTGGGCCCCAGATCTGTGGGAAAACACATTTCTGTTGTTTAAGCCAGACAGTGAGCATTATTTTGTTACATCAGCCTGTGTCCAGAAAGCAATAGTCTATTCCCACAGAGCTGTGAGTAAAGGCACTGAATATTTGCTGAGCTATGATCTATGTTACCACTGATGGGCAGTGAATCTTCCAAACGATTCTGAGTTTGATAGAAGTCAAGCTGAAAGAGGACTTTGCCACTTGTTTGAGATCTTACAGCCAGTATTCAACAGACAAAGATCTTGAGAAAAAAAATCTTCTTTATCGAGTCTTTTGTTCTTTTAATGGCGATATAATTATTTTCTGCTTAGTAGAATGCAGTTCAGTGACATACATCAAAGAGTAAGCATTATGTGAATGTGAATGAATGACCACATGTCTAAGAGCCTAACTGGGATGATAAAAGAAAGAGTGAGTAAAATGTTTGACAAATTGTAAGCAGGACAAGCAGATTAAAGGGAAGCTAAAGTGTGTCCAAGGATAAATTAATGAAGCCCTAGATTAAGCTTCAGTTCCTTCATCTGTACTTGGGATAATAATAGAATATGGCTCCGAGGTTTTTAGAGTAGATGAGATAATTAATATACAAATAATTGGGCACAGTAAATATGCACTCATAATTGCAATTCAACCATAGCTACTACTGTTACTTTGTTACAGTATTTAGACTGGCCTAGTGAATGGCACATGCTTAGGACAGAAAACCTTTTTTCTAGATAGCTTTTCTATGAATCCTAACTTTTATTTTTTTTTCCTTTTCATATTCTTTTATTTTTTTTATAACGCTTTTATTTAAAGAATATAAATATCCAAAATACAGCTTATAGATTACAATGGCTTCCCCCCCATAACTTCCCCCCCACCCACAACCCTCCCCTTTCCCACTCCCTCTCCCCTTGCTTCACATCAATATTCATTTTCAATTCTCTTTATATACAGAAGATCAGTTTAGTATATATTAAGTAAAGATTTCAAAAGTTTGCCCTCACATAGCAACACAAAGTGAAAAATACTGTTGGAGTACTAGTTACAGTATTAATTCACAATGTATAGCACATTAAGGACAGAGATCCTTCATGATATATTTTTTAAAAAAATTGATTAATTTTCTAGGCAATTTCCAATTTAACACCAAGATTTTTTTTTTCATTTTTAATTATCTATATACAGATTGATTCAGTATATACTAAGTAAAGATTTCATCAGTTTGCATCCACACAGAAACACAAAGTGTAAAATACTGTTTCAGTGCTAGTTATAGCATTACTTCACATTGGACAACACATTAAGGACAGATCCCACATGAGACGTAAGTACACAGTGACTCCTGAAGTTGATTTAACAATTTGACACTCTTGTTTATGGCCTCAGTAATCTCCCTAGGCTCTAGTCATGAGTTGCCAAGGTGGAAGCCTTTAGGGTTCGCTGACTTCAATCTTATTCCGACAGGGTCATAGTCAAAGTGGAGGTTCTCTCCTCCCTTCAGAGAAAGGTGCCTCCTTCTTTGATGGCCCCATTCGTTCCACTGGGATCTCACTCACAGAGATCTTTCATTTAGGTCTTCTTTTTTTTCCAGAGTGTCTTGGCTTTCCATGCCTAGAATATTCTCATGGGCTCTTAAGCCAGATCTGAATGCTTTAAGGGTTGATTCTGAGGCCAGAGTGCTATTTAGGACATCTGTCATTCTATGAGTCTGCTGTGTATCTCGCTTCCCATGTTGGATCATTCTCTCCCTTTTTGATTCTATCAGTTAGTATTAGCAGACACTAGTCTTGTTTGTGTGATCCTTTTGACTCTTAGACCTATAAGGGTGATCAATTGTGAACTGAAATTGATCACTTGGACTAGTGAGATGGCCTTGGTACATGCCACCTTGATGGGATTGTATTGGAATTCCCTGGCACAATTCTAACTCCATCATTTGGGGCAGTTCCGATTGAGCATGTCCCAAATTGTACATCTCCTCCCTCTCTTATTCCCACTCTTATATTTCACAGGGATCACTTTTCAGTTAAAATTTAAACACCTAAGAATAATTGTTTGTTAATTACAGAGTTCAACCAATAATACTAGAATAAAAAAATTACTAAAATGGGTAAAGTATTACATTGTACAACAACAGTCAGCACAAGAGCTGATCAAGTTACTGTTTCTCATAGTGTCCATTTCACTTCAACAGGTTTCCCCTTTGGTGCTCAATTAGTTGTCACCGATCAGGGAGAACATATGATATTTGTCCCTTTGGGACCGTGAATTATTTTTAAAACTTCCTAATAACTCACATCTTGCAGATGTCAGAATTACTGTGTACATGTTTGGTGACCTTGACTATCTGTGTTGGGAAAAGACAAATTAAATGTATCACTCTGCTCTCAAGGACAAGCTGACTTCCGAGGTTTTTCTAGCCGTTCACCTCATGAACTCTCCTGAACTGCACTACCTGTTTATGCGCTGACACTTCAGCCCTATCAGCCTCCTTCGCACACACAGAAGCATGAACACAAAGCATGATTTACAGCTCCAGCTCTAACACACTTACCTCTCATCACACAAGCACACGCACACACAACACACACGCATAATTCCTTTTCTCTTTACTACAAAACACCCATTACCTTTTACACATGCTTTAAATTTAGTCATCACAGACTTTGACATGTTCTTGTGACCCCTATTATTAACCTGCATTTACTATATAATATACTATTTATTTTGTGTAGATTTTTATACTTTAAATTCTCTTTTTTGTCACTAATGTAAAGCCAGATATTCAGTTTTCAAAATTTTGACTTTTTGCTATCCTTTTCTCACCACACAGAAGCATACCTCAGCCACTTATTACATCATTGATTAAACTATAATAAAAAGGGGTGGGTGTTCAGCCTAGCAGTTAAGTTGAAAGTTCAGATACTAATATTCTATATCAGAGTACCTGACTTTTATTCTATCTCTGGTTCTTGATTCCAGTTTTCATACAGTGCAGGCCCTAGGAGAAAGCAGTACCTGCTACAAGGAAAGGAGACCTGTATTGACTCCCTGGCCCCAGATCCCAGTTCCTGGCTTTGGTCCATACAGTCCCAGCCATTGTGAGCAATTGGGAGGTAAACCAGTGAATAGAACTTCCTCTTTGTTTCACTTCTCTCTCCTTCTTTCTCTCTCTATCTCAAATAAATTTTTAAAATTAATAAATGATGGGGCCAGCACTGTGGTGCAGTGTGTTAAAGCCCTGGCCCATGGCCAGCATCCCATATAGGCGCAGATTTGAGTCCTGTCTGCTCCACTTCCAATACCGCTCCCTGCTAACACACCTTGGAAAGCATTAGAGAGTGGCCCAAGTCCTAGGGCCTCTGCAATCAAAGAAATCCCTGGCTCCTGGTTCCTGGCTTTAGATCAGCTCAGCTCCAGCCATTGTGGCCATTTGTGAATCAGCAGATGGAAGACCTCTCTCTTTGTCTCTACCTCTCTATGTAATTTCATCTTTCAAATAAATAAAATAAATATTTTAAAAAAATAATAAATGATTGCATTGACAATCTTCATGTTGGAATCTATATTTCATGAATAATCGGTAATATGAGTTTACAACATATAGATCTTATATCTATAAAAATAAATGGAGCACTTCTGATTTAAAAAATATCAGGCATTTATCACATGAATTTAAAATAATATTAATGAATATGAAAATATTTAAGCATCATATCTACACTCGCATTTTGAGTCAGACTCAGTTAATAGTTAATGACTTTAATTCTAGAATATAATTTATAATTTTATACTATATAAGGCTGAGATCACCCTACATATTTTATGTCTTCCTATTTCCAATTAATATTATATGGTGACTATCTTCCCATCATTATAACTTTTTCAAATTTGTTTATGCATGCATGTGTAAATCAATAATAAAATGATTTAGGTCCCTTAATGGAATTATGCCAGGGTATTACTACAGTGAATACATTAACAGAAGCTTTCCTCCCATATGGATGCCTCCTTTAAGCCAAAGCTATTTAAAATCAAAATGATGGTGTGCTTAGTTAGTAAACTGGAGTGAAATATCCACCGAGGCTATTATCTTTATCACAGAGATTAATGAAGTAGGATACTTAATACCCCTGCACAATACCAGGCAGCTGATATATACGCTATAAATTCCATTCTGTAAAAGTTAAGCTACTCTAATATTCACTAAGGTATTAATGTGAATTAATTTTCATTCTGCGGATGAAAAATAAGAAGTTAACATGAGACAAATTTTCTGCCCTTGAGATCAGCAATCTGTTTGAAAGGACCAGTATGAACATATGAAATAGTTGTGGAGTTTTCCCTGGGGTGAGACTAGGAAAGCCCATTGTAGAGCATAAATGGTAGTGGGATGGGATGTGGGAGTGGAGTCGTTCTGGATGGAAGTAATTGAGTAGCTCTAGCTTCTGAATACGGAAGTTGGAGCTGGCACAGTATGCTTTCTTTACCTTTTATCCACCAGTCCTCATCCTAGGTCAGCTTCAAGCATTCCTCTCAGATGTCACTCTACGATTCTAGAGCTATTCTCTTGAAATGATCCAGGTAACAGGGGAGCCAGGCAGAAAAGGAAGGAAAGACACAAGGAAGGGAGTAAGGAAGAGCCCACATAAACGTGAGACCTTGGAACAAGCACTGGTCACAAGCCAGGTGTGCCAGAAACGGGGTGTGGTGTTTACAATGAAGTGAAATTGAGTAGACACAGAAAAATCATTTGGTGGAAGCCATGTAAAAATGGAGAATGCCTGCATACCATGTCAGAACGCTTTGTACAAGTCCCATTTCTGCGTCCAATTCCAGTTTCCTGGTATTGCACACCCTTGGAGGCAGCACATGATCACTCAAGTACTTGGGTCCCCTGGAAATTTTTAAATTACCTGGGAAAAGAGAGAAGAAAAGAGCACAGAGGAGGAGGAAGAGATAGCTTATCAGATTCTTTTGTTAGAGACAGGAAAAGTCAGTGTGCTGGAGGATAGAGAAGCATGAAGGAGAACAGAAAGCCGCATGAGATGGAAGAGGTCAACCCAGCTGAGTTATGCAGGGTTTTCAAGTTGATGTAAGGCTCTGGAAGAAGAGTGAAAGTCATCAATGAACATCAAGAAGAGTTCTGATATGATCAGACCCGGGTTAAAGCAAAGAATTAGGATGAGGATAGACTGGAAACCAATGCCAAATGATCATGACCATCTGAAGATGAACAAACCAAGAAATACCATCGGTGAGCAATATTGTTAGGAGTAAAAGAGAAGATGTTGTGTGAGAGCACAAAAGAAATGGCAAAGATGCAATTTCTCTGCCATGATGAACAGAACTTTAAACTGATGGACGTTGTGCAGGAAGAGAAGAGAGGAGACTTGAACTTTTAGATTAACACCACTGGAGCTGGAGTCAGCTGATCTAATTCAAATCCAGGTTTTGGCAGTCATTGGGTTAAGATGTGCATCCAGTTTCCCAGATGATATGCACTTCACTTTTCACTTCTATGAAATGTGAATTGTTGAAGTTTCTATTGTACGGGGTTTGGGAAGCACTAAAGATCTGATGTAAGAAAAGCATAGAGAACAGAGTACGGAATCACTGAGGAACGTTACCTGCTGTAACGTTATGACTGCTGTTACTGTCATAATGCTATTATTAAAATCACAATCAGCATTGTTTTAAGAGTTTTAGTAGCCGGGGCACCGGGTTCTGTCCCGGTTGCCCCTCTTCCAGGCCAGCTCTCTGCTGTGGCCAGGGAGTGCAGTGGAGGATGGCCCAAGTGCTTGGCCCCTGCACCCCATGGGAGACCAGGAGAAGCACCTGGCTCCTGCCATCAGATCAGCGGGGTGCGCCGGCCGCAGCGGCCATTGGAGGGTGAACCAAAGGCAAAGGAAGACCTTTCTCTCTGTCTCTCTCTCTCACTGTCCACTCTGCCTGTCACACACACACAAAAAAAAGAGTTTTAGTAGCCAGATCTTTGTCTTAGTAATTTCAGAAAAGACAAGTGATTTGAAATGGAATCTAACAGGGATTCATTTTGTTAAAGATTCATCTCTTTGCCTGAGAGTAGAGAGGGTAAGAGAAGGGAGAGAGAGAGAGAGAGAGAGAGAGCGAGAGAGAGAGAGAGAGAGAGCGCGAGAGCTTAGACATATTCAATACATAAATTCACTCCCCAAATAGCCACAATAGCCAGGTCTGGGCAGTCAAACAGCAACCGTAGACTCCATCTGGGTGTCTCACACAGGTGGCAGAGACACAAGTATTTTGGCCATCATGCATTGGCTTCCCAGAGACCTTAGTAGGAAGCTGGATGGGAAACAAAGAAAAGGGGATTAAAACCAGTACTAGCATATAAGATACAGGCATCCTAAGCAGCAGCTTAACTTGCTGCAGCACAATGCCTGCCCCTAGCAGGAATTCTGAGGAGCATCCATCGTTGCAGACAAAAATCTGCCTCACCCCACATTTACCAAACTGTAGGAATAATCTAGAGTTAGTCTTCAACACAATCATGTGAGATGGATAGTTAGTATAAATTTCTTTCTGCTAATGATGAAACTGTGATACTCAGGGATAAGCTAATTTGTCAGGAAGCACCCATTTGATCAGTAAGGGAGCCAGGAATTGATCCAAGTAGTCTGAACAGAATGGACAACTTAGCAATTCTGTGTTATATTAAAACTGACAGTGGTGAAGTTGACTGGATTAATACTGTATTGTGATAGATTTCTGATTTATGTATGGGGTGATATGGGTCATATCATACAAAGGAAGTAGTTCTTGAATAAAATTACTTGGAAACTCATGGAAAAGGATATGAAACACAAACTATATTATCATTTTTTTCTTTCTTTGAGGTTTCAGCCTGAAAGATGGTCTCTGGGTTCTGCATAACTTGGAGATTCATGTACCATTTAATCATCAATGCAAGCAAAAAAAAGCTGAATTCACAGATGAATTGTGTCTGCAGTCAGCCTTGAACTTCCTGTGCTCAATTGAAGGAATGATTTCCCTGGTAATGCAACATTTGATGCAGATGGATAGCTAGATTATTCCTCAATGTCTGAACACTCCCCTAGAAAATGAGCAAGACTTGAGCTAATTTGATCTGCTTAGAGTAGTAACATTGGTCAAACTGGCCAACCATGCTAACACTGTAGGAAGCCAGTGAGTGAGTTCAGAGGTTTTCTGCATTCAGAGTCTTGTGAGACAGAAGAAGCTTCCTGAACGTATCTTTCTATGCCAGCTTAAATATTGCCTCCCGTGTGACTCCTGGAGTTAGAACAAATGACGGGATAATCTCTCATTCTAGCACCCACTCCAGCATGTTGGACCTGTAGCCTATATGACTGCTTAGCAGCACCTATGTGCAGATGCTAATGAGAGTTTTTCCCTACACAAAGAGTGCATGTGGAAAAATGTTTCATAAAAAAATTGAACATTATAGCTTGCTATTCTAGGTTTATTCGCAATTTCCTGCTTATTCATCTTCTAAATCCTTGCTGCCCAACTTCTAAATGCTAACTCACTAACTCTAGTATGTTGCAAACAGAATAATGTCTCACCCATCCCACAAATTTCCATCCTGCCTCTGCCTCATGCTAGTGTCACCGCACACGAGTTAATTTGCTTCTGTAGTATAACTGTAATCAAAGATCCTACAGTATGGTAGGAAAATAGACTTTCATCAAATAATCAAACACACATATGTGTCAGGTCAACATAAGCTGGGTATACTGTAACACAGCTCATTAAACATTTTTCATTGAATGGGTTTGACAATCCTGATTATGCATCTTCTTCTCTCTAAAGCAGTGTGCTCCTCTTTTAGCCCTTGTGTGTCTCCTTCCCCCTTCTTCCCTGCACAAGTCTGTAAACAGCCAGTGTGAACGCCAGGGGCTTGTGCTTAGCAATGGAACCCAACACTGCCTTTTCTTTGCTGCATGTTGGCTGTCACTTTGATATAGAGCAAATTCCTGGGGTCCTCTCCAGTTCACTAGACTTTTCTTTTTTCTATATTGCATTGCCAGAGAAAGAAAGCAGAAACCAAAATAGTATTGAGACTTCTTTGAAGACTTGGTGTGATAAAAAAGAAGCTAAAACTCATCTGCTGAAAGCAAAAAAAAATGTACTTCTATCAAATAGTTCATTTGTATGCTGAATCTCAAGGGCTTCTGCCAAAAAACTCAAACCAGGGGTATTAACTAAAATTAGCTGAATGCTCACACCTCCTCAACTGGCCTTGTCAAATTTTCTGAAGTTTGTGCAGGGCTGCTGTGATTGTAGAATCAAGTCCATATTGTAGCTACAACAACAGATGCTTTCTAGATTAGCCATGGTAAAAGTTACTTTTGTTACTTATTCACTTATCAAAGAGGGGAAGAGAGAGAGAGAGAGAGAGAGAGAGAGAGAGAGAATATTTCCTATAGTCCCCAAAGGCCTGAAATGTCTACAACTGGACTAGGCCAAAGTTGGAAACTAAAATTTGGGAGCTAAAAGCCAAGTACTCAGTCCATGTCTGCCACATGGGCAACAGTTGTTACTATCTGAATCATCACCACTGTCCCCTAGGGTTTGCATTATCAGCAGACAGAATAAGGAGCTAAAGGCAGGGAACAAACCCAGACACACAGATGTGGGATGCAGGTGTCTTAATTGACATTTTAACTGCTAGTCCAAAAACTGCCCTGTTTTTTTGTTGTAGTAGTTGTTGTTGTTATTATTTTTGTTTGGAATGGAGTTTCTACTTGTTTAGCAGGGGATGAGACCACTGGCATGGTCTCAACTTATAATATCTGAAAAGATTATTTCTAATCTTTTAAGAAAATAATAAATCTCAAAGCAGAGTCTTTGCAAGAGTTATCTAGGGTAGAGGGAACAGATCACCAGATCCTGGTGGCTCAAGCATCAGAAATGCCTCACAGGCTGGCAGCTAAGGTATCAGCGAGCTAGTTCTTTCAGAGGGTGATGAGAAAACACATTTGTTTCAAGCCTGGCCCCTTGCTTCCAGGGAGTTGCTTGCAATCCTTGACGATGTTGGACTACTGGAAGCATCACCAACCTCTGTCTGTCAGGGTCACGTTGCAGCTCTGCTTCTTTTCTGTCTCCCATTTCCTCTAGTTTAACCATGATGTTAAATTAGCATTTCTTCATATTTTCACTAATGCCCCTATCTCCAAATAATGTCACATTCTGAGGAACTAGGGGTTAGGACTTCAACAAGAATATGCTGGGCAAAGGGGTGTGTGAAAAATTTAAATAATTGAATAAAAGTATAAATAATAGCAGAAATTCATAATTGGAACATTGTTCTCCTTTTGTCCATATAGGTCCCCTAAGACTGTTAAGCAATTAGCCCTCCCCCCCCCCACACACACACAGACACTGTGGAAATTTAAGACCAATCATAAGAAAAGCACAAATGTATGAGAAAATAGAACCCAAATTTTTGAGGAAAACAATTTTTGTAGGAAATTTTTTACAGCCTAATAAATTTTGAATTGAGATCAGGTGGACCCCAACTTCTGGACCACCTGTGCTTTATAACCACATGAACTTGGGAAGCTACCTTGCTTGTGTGTGTAGGTCCAGTTTTTTTCATCTATAAAATTAGGATAACAATTTCCATGTTTACAAGTTGGATGACACATTTCAAATTAGCACCAATAAGAATGCATGGTAAACTTTAAAGATGAAATAAAGATAGCTCTCTACCATAGACCTGTTTTATTCAAGAAGACAATGATATTTAAAGCACTCTTACAGCTTAGAGAACATAAGAGGATTAGTTTACCTCTTTACTATGTCTTTTAAAGAATTAAAATGGTTTTAAAATGTGAACTATGTGTATGTCTGCCTTGATCTGATTATATAAAGACTTATCTCTGTGAAATGCATTGGGATCCTAATGCTGATTTCATTATTTTCTCTGTATGACTCTATTCTGAAGTCAGTGGATAAAGGCGCAGGGAGGAAGCACAGTTTGAGTGGAAAAACTATTTCAGACACCTTTAATGAGGCATTATTGTGTAGCAGGAAGAAACTGCGTTCAGAATTCTGGATTTTCTGCATTCTTTAGGCACACCATTCAGCATGCCTATCTGATTTATTTGCTAAGAGATCTTCAAATTCTGCACATTGTAATGTTGCAGTTGTCAAAATAGAAAATATAAGTAAGTACATGTACATAGTACTTGGTGCAGAGCTTCTAGGCTTATAGTGAAGTCTATATGCACTATCTATGAAGAAGCAAATTCTTATGGCTGCAATTTCCTCTACGTATAAATTAATAAATAACATCTCCATGAGGGAAAAATTGGCTTTTATATAGTGTTCTGAACATTTATGGTATATGTTTCTAAATATAAAAAAGGCATCAACAAGATTACTAAAAGACATATTTAGGAACAAACAAAACTGCACTGCGTCTCAGAAAAAGTAAGAAGAATTTCAGTCCTATTTCCCCATGTTAAATCAGGAAATTGAAAGTAGATCACTTTTTTGTGATCTTTTGAACTACTTCCTAATAAAAAGAGGGAATATTTACTGCACTTATCACTCTCCATGACATCCCAACCTATTTTAGTACTTGATTTCCATTTTGTGTATAAGTTTACTCTATCAATATATAAGCAATGCCCTTTAATTTAGTGCCACACACACAAGGGTAGGTCACCCTGCTGGGGCTGTTCCCACATGACCACATGACCTGAGGCAATCTACTGAGGCCATCTGAACTTGGGTTTCTTGTTCTAGATAAGGGAGGCAGGCATTATGTCATGCATATGGAGTATTTGGGGAAGCAAGAGAACCTTACAAACAACGGAACTTGCTACATGCAAGCAGATGAGCAAGAAGCTATAATGTTACTGCAGCAAGGCCAAGCAAAATCCTCAAATTTGGCATTGAGATTTTTTTCAACTCCCAGGAATCTCAGCATTTGTTACTCATGTACTCATCACTTGCTTGTTTATTTATGAGGTACCATCATTTGCTTCTGTGCTTGTCTCATAAGGTGCTTTGGCCCCATTCTCAGACCAGATTGGCATCCCCTAAACAATCTGAGGTCTCTTCCTTCTTTGATAATCTAGAATTCTGGAAATAGTGGGATGGCTCTGGTTGAGATAATGCTGAATATTTCTTTTTCTGTATCTTTATTTTTTATTTTTCTTTTTAATTTTTGTGATAGCATAGTTTTTTTAAATTTATTAATTTTAAAGTCAGAGTTACACAGAGAGAGAAGGAGAGGGAGAGAGAGAGAGAGAGAGAGGTCTTCCATCCACTGGCTCACTCCTCAATTGGCTGCAACAGCCAGAGCTAAGCCTATCCAAAGCCAGGATCCAGGAATCCCCTCAAGTTCTCTCATGTGGGTGCAGGGGCCCATGGACTTGGGACATCTTCCACTGCTTTTCCAGACTGCAGCAGAGAGCTGGATCAGAAGTGGAGCAGCCGGGTCGCGCCCATATGGGATGCCGGCACTGCAGGTGGCGGCTTGACCAGCTGCACCACAGTGTCAGCACTATGACAACATTTTAATTTACACTATAGTCAAAGGTTTAGTGCTCTACTAGATACTGAGGTCAACAAATAAAAAAGAAATATAGGTTGTACTGGCTTCAGTAGCACACATACTAAAAATCAAAGATAGGCAAGGGTTTTTTTAAATCTTTTTTTTTTTTTTTTGACAGGCAGAGTGGACAGTGAGAGAGAGAGACAGAGAGAAAGGTCTTCCTTTTGCCGTTGGTTCACCCTCCAATGGCCGCCGCGGACGGCGCGCTGCGGCCGGCGCACCGCGCTCCTCCGATGTAAAAGATACCTATTTCACTCATGTTGAGTATTTCTAACATAACACAAAACATCAAAGCATTTGTTTTTATCATTAGGGTCCCCTGGACTTTAAGCCAAACACGCATAGGAAAGCCTACTGTCAAAACCAGTATTACCAGAAAGATGATCCTGCTGAGTCCTCTGGATGCTGCTTTTGTCTTCTCTCAGGGCACTTTGGTGCAAAGAAAGAGAGACAAAGAGAAAAGTGCCTTTTCGGTTTTATAAATGCTTTTGTTGCTCTGGAAATGGCAAAATGAACAAGCACACAGTATGGAGAGACGCTGCCCCTTGAAAACTGCTTACAGTGAGGGGGTGATGGCTTCCATCAGACACTATCGATGCTGCTGCTGCAGGCTCTGCTTTCTCTGAACACATGGCTGGGCCAGCTAAGTGCTATTGAAATGCTCCAAGAGGTGAATTTGTTGAAGAAGGGGTCAAGGAAACAGTTGGAGCTGTGTTTCAATGAGTAGATCTGCTGTGTGGAGAGTACAGGGAGTGGCTCTCCATAGCCCAATCCTCCACTCCCCTCTGGGATGCCGATGCCTGTTTTACTGATGCTGTTTCCCAAAGAGAAAGAATTGTGTCAATTAGGCTCTTTCATCTGATGGAACTGGTGACACTGCAGCAAAATGCAGAAAAAGAAAAGACGTTGAAAGCAAAGTGAAATGACTTGGAGAGATGGCGCTCATATATAAAGTCATTCTCCAGGCATGATTTCCATGATAGGAAAAGGTGGATGAGGCAAAGGAAAAGGTGGCCTCTGGCCTTGATCCTGGAACTTAATAAGAATAAATTTGTTATAAATGCAATGTCAATAACATATTACAAGACAAGGGAAGGGTACCATAAATGTGGTTTAATCACTTATCTTATTAGTAGTGAGGCAAGACTAAAGCAAATTGAAATATTGACAATACTTTTTTTCTTAATAAAAATTCTATTCTGAATCATGCTTAGCATAACAATATTACTAAAATACTGAGGGCAAAAAAAAGATACTATTTGGGATTGCCCAGACATGACCTAGACATGACCTAGCACATGACATGCCAGACATGTAATTAAGAAGAGTCCATATATCTGGATCGGAAATATGTTAATATGTTTATAAGAAGATATTGGACTTAATTGTTTATTTGGTATGGAATTTAGGGAAGTGAGCAGTGAAAATCAAGAGTAAACTGTAAGCTATTCTGCATTCTTCATTTTCCTTTTCTTCCTTTAATTCTATCTAATATAGATTCATTTTTAGTGCTACACAACAGAAATTAGGTTGTAGCAAATTGCAATTTCCAAAAGTAGCCTTACCACTTTGTTCCCTCCCACAATGTGAGAAGGGACTGCACACTTTTGAAATTAAGCAATAATAAGTGACACAGTTTGTGCCTCACTGGTTCCCTCTTAAGGTAGAGACCCTTGAAATACAGGCACCTTGTTGAAAGGAAACCCAGTCTACACGGAGAAGCTTGTGCAGATGTTCTGACCAATCATCCCCCTTCAGTGCTCATGGAACTGCATCTGCTGAAAGACTTGTAAGTAATTCTTGTTGTAATGACAGCCGTTTAGCTGTCCTGGCTAATGTCATGTCAAACAGAGATGAGTTGTCTCCATCAAACCTTATGAAACTGGAGGATCTCTTGGGAAAATACATGTAGTCAGTCTTAAAGCTATCATGTTTTCAGAAAATATATTGTCAATTACAGAAACACTTTACAATGCTGTGGAGTTGCAAAGTTGAGCAACTCTCACAGTTATACATTCATAAATTAGAGACTTAAGCACTTAATATTGCTGAAATGAGATTAATACAGAGAAAAGTGTGATAAAGGTTAAAGGATGTGTAGCAGAATGTTAACTTTCTTAGTGGTGTGTGCCTGCTGAAGACGCTTGCTGCTTATCTGGAATCCCTTCAAAATCCTAGTATTTGGGCAACTTAAAACCCAAATAATCCAGCACAGTATACTCAAAACCCTGACCATTTGTGATGAGAAGCCAGCTGTTGCTGGATCCAAACAGAAGAGAAAGGAAAAGGGTTTGTCCTGCATTCATTAATGACTTAAAATACTTTAAAATTTCACTTATTTTGTATCATTGAAATAGACAATTTTTGATAGTCTTTGTTCTTGAGATACTGCCAGTAATTAGTTTCAAGAATATGTATTTGCTAATAAGTGACTGATGGAAAATTTGTGTGTCATATTTGTGTACTCTGATATGTAAGTGACAAGGTTTCTTTGTTTTATATATTTACTACGTAGAGTCTGAAAGACAGAGACAATTGAGTGGTTGTTCAAAAGTTCTATAGAAATTACAAAACAGTCCTCAGCATACTGTCAGATTTTCTGAAGCCACATCCCATCGATATTAAATGGTATTGCTACTGGGGAACAAGCCTTTCAGTTAAGTTGGCCAACTTGAGTACATTGTAATAACACATATTCGGCGATAAACATATGTGCAGCAATGAGAGGACTCCTTTCTCATGGCTGTGTAAATTTAATGTCATAATGACTTATAATTAGTTTAAAAATCAACAAATACTTTGGTTTATGTAGAGTGGTTAAGATTACTGTCTGTGCTATGAATGTGCAAATAAAGACAATACTTTTGGTTTGGAATGGGAGAGAGCCCTAGTGTTTGGATTTGAGCCAAGTACTTTTACAGCATGAGAGACTTGGTAAAGGACAATATTTGGATTATGATCCAAGTGAAAATTGATCGCTGTTAGACATAAGAGTAGGAATAAGAGAGGGAGGAGATGTACAGTTCAGTACATGCTCACTCAGACTTACCCTTAAGGGTAAAGTTAGAAACTTGCCATGGGACTCTAAATGCCATTAAGTTGGCAGGTATGAAGGCCATCTTACTTGTTAAAGTGATCAGTTTAAGTTCATAATTGATCATAAATATAGGATTAAATGTTCAAGGGATTACATAAATAAGACCAGTGTGCTAATATTAATTGATATAATTAAAAAGGAGAGAACGATGCAACATGGGAAGCGGGATACACAGCAGACTGATAGAACGGCAAATGCCCTAAACAGCACTCTGACCTCAGAATTAGCCCTTAAGGCATTTGGATCTGGCTAAAAACCCCATGAGAGTTTCTCAGGCATAGAAAGCCAAGACACTGTGGCAAAAAAATGACCTAAATGAAAAATCTCTGTGAATGAGATCCCAGTGGAAAGAACAGGCCATCAAAGAAGGAGGTACCTTTCTCTGAAGGGAGGAGAGAACTTCCACTTTGACTATGGCCTTGTCTAAATAAGATCAGAGTTTGTGAACTCAAGAGGCTTCCATAGCCTTGGCTACTCATGACAAGAGCCTTGAGTGATTACTGATGTCATAAATAAGAATGTCAATTGTTAAATCAACAACAGGAGTACTGTGCACTTACTCCCCATGTAGGATCCATGTCTTTAATGTGTTGCACTATGGGAATTAACTGTAAAAATAGTCTTCAAATAGTACTTTAGGGGCCGGTACTGTGGCATAGTGGGTAAAGCCTCAGCGTGTGGTGCCGGAATCCCATTTGGGTACCAGCTCGAGTCCCGGCTGCTCCACTTGTAATCCAGCTCTCTGGAAAAGCAGTAAAAAAAAAAAAAAAGGATGGCCCAAGTCCTTGGGCCCTTGCACCCATATGGGAGACCCAGAGGAATCTCCTGGCTCCTGGCTCCTGGCTCCTGGCTTCAGATCCACGCAGCTCCGGCCCTTGCACCCATGTGGGAGACCCAGAAGAATCTCCTGGCTCCTGGCTCCTGGCTTCAGATCCACACAGCTCCGGCCGTTGCAGTCATCAGGGGAATGAACCAACGGATGGAGGACCTCTCTCTCTGTCTCTGTCTCTCTCTCTCTTTCTGCCTCTTCTTTTCTCTCTGTGTAAGTCCACTTTTCAAGTAAATAATAAATATTTAAAAAAACAAATAGTACTTTATACTTTGTGTGTCTGTGTGGATGCAAACTGTTGAAATCTTTACTTAGTATATACCAAGTTGATCTTCTGTATACAAAGATAATAGAAAATGAATCTTGATGAAGAATGGGATGGGAGAGGGAGTAGGAGATGAAATA
This sequence comes from Sylvilagus floridanus, assembly GCA_949820135.1. Classification (NCBI taxonomy): domain Eukaryota; kingdom Metazoa; phylum Chordata; class Mammalia; order Lagomorpha; family Leporidae; genus Sylvilagus; species Sylvilagus floridanus. Next base: position 163,272,747 of record OX463241.1, on the reverse strand, counting down.
GTTTGCAGGTGGTAGGGTGGTTATGGGGGGGGAAACCGCTCTAATCCAAAAGTTGTACTTTTGAAATTTATATTTATTAAATAAAAGCTTTCTAAAAATATTTGCATAATGGAAAATATAGAGTATTAAAATGGATAAAATAATTCTATTTTTAAAAAGAAAATTAATTTTTTGTGAAAAGCAGAGTTATAGAAAGAGATGGGGAGGGAGGAAGAGAGAGAGAGAGAAAGAGAGACAGAGACATAGAGAAAATCTCTCGGCCATTGGTGCATTCCCCAAAGAGCTTCAATGGCTAGGGCTGTGCCAGCCCAAAGCTGAGAGCCTGGAACTCCATCCTGGTTTTCCACAGAGGTGGCAGAGACTCAAGCACTTGGGCCATCTGAATTGAAAATGGAGCAGCCAGGACTCAAGCTGACACTCATATGGCCTGCTGGCATTATAGGTGATGGCTTAACCTGCTACATCACAAGTGTGGTCCTGCCAGACTTATTCTGATAGTAATCTCTTCATGGGTTTGTTTTGATGAGTGGTCCAATGCTAAGACATTGTATCAAATAAATCCAGATTCAGATTTGTACTCACTCGTTCACTTGTTACCAAGTAACCTATCTCATAGTGGCCTCATTAAATACATTTTAAATGTGCAGAACAGTGTCAAACATTAATAAGAACCAAGCAAGTGACAGCTTCTATAGTGTCAATACATACAGCCAGGAAAGCACAGTGAGAAAATGGCTAATGCTGTCATTGTTGTTGATATCTGGGAAGCTGGTAGCTTATTTGGATGAATTTTCAAATATAGAATCTACACAAAAAATTTGGCAGTGATGCTGCTGCAAGATGAAGGTGGGGTTATGGCAAGTAGGAGACCAGACATGAAACTCACAGAAACTCAAAGATTAAAGAAAAAATGATGCAGAGAGTTCCCATAATGGAGAAAGGTAAGGTTGAAGGGGATGGCTTACGAAAGTGAGATGTGTAGGGATAGCAAACAAGAGGGCAGGGAGGCACTTTGCATAGACTCATTTTTTAAATATTCACTCATTTATTTATTTATTTGAAAGACAGAGTTACAGAGAGGCAGCAGCAGAGAGAAAGGGGAGGGGGGAGTCTTCCATCTCCTGTTTCACTCCCCAGAGGTCTGCAACAACCAGAACTGTGCTGATCTGAAGCCAGGAGCCAGGAGCTTCTTCCAGGTCTCCAACATGGAAGCAGGGGCCCAAGGACTTGGGCCATCTTTCACTGCTTTCCCAGGCCATAGCAGAGAGCTGGATCAGAAGTGGAGCAGCTAGGACTCAAACCAGCACCCATATGGGATGCCAGCACTACAGGCTGCAGCTTTACCTACTACTCCACAGAGTCAGCCCCTAAAATCTTAAAAAGAAGCAGAGAGGGGCAAGTATGTGGCACAGTGTTTGAGAGTGGTTGAGAGTTCCTTGTTCATATATTGGCTCCATTGCCTCCAACACAGCCTCCTGTTAATGTCACCCTGGAAGGCAGTAGCTGATGCTCAAGCAGTTGAGGGGTTCTGCCATCCATTTAAGAGAACTGGATTGAATCCTTGTCTCCTGGCTTTGGAATGGCCCTGTCATGGCTATTGGAGATATTTGGTGTGTGAATTGGCAGATGGAAAATCTCTATACCCCCTCTCTTTTTCTTTCTTTTCTCCTTCTCCTTGTCTCTCTTATCTCTGTCTCTCTGTCTTTCAAATAAAGATATGAATAAATTCAACAAAAGAAGCAAGCAAATCACATTTGCCCATTCTATGCTATTCCATACCACATTTTCAGTGTGTCTGGGGGCCTCTGTAATGTAAGTGGAATATTTAGCCTGAGTAATAACAACCATAAAGCAAGCAATTAATCCTTAATATATTGGAAATGAGCAGCTTCCCAGCAGGTGGGTATTTCCCTAGGTGAGTGGTAGAACAGTTAATCTTTATTGTAAGTCAGTAGTATGTTAGAAGTATTTATTTGGGAATGGATTGCTTCAACTCCTGCTGTTTCTCCCCTTATATTGAGAAACTGCCATGGTTTGTGACTAGATGGGTTTGTTCTGGCATGAAGAAGGACCCGATTTAAAGGGAAGCGGGGGTTCGATTCCAAAAGGAAGTATTACCTAACAAAGCCCTGTGGGAGGTTTCTACTCAGCCATCTTCTGAGGGTAAAACACAAGACGCCACCCTCATTCATCTCTTGCTCCGAAGGCAGGCAATATTCTGAGTGCTGTTAAAAATATTCTAATCAGCATGCCTAATTACAAGGCTCAGTGAATCACTTTGAAAGAAAAAGGATAGAAATCCTCTGTATAATAAAGGCAAAAAAAAGACAAAATGACAATCACATCCCACTCTAGTGTGTGATAAACCTACCAGTTGGATTGAGACGGTGATTCCAGATTTCAGTTTCCCCTGTGTAAGGATGGATGCCCAAAACTGGTTACATCCAGGTTTCTTTCTGCATTCCTTTCCCACAAAGATAGTAATTGAAAGGGAAAATAAAATCAATGTGGTTGGGATTTTATTAAAATACAGAGTCTATTAAAATGAGGCTCTTAGCTGCATGTAGTTAAACGTCCATTTGCAGGTCACTTGAGTTGCCTCATAGTTTGAGTTTGTCTTCTCTAGAGGTGGATGTGATTAATTAGGTCAGAAGCTGCTAATATTATTGCTGTCAGATTTCTTTTTTTTTTTTTTTTGACAGGCAGAGTGGACAGTGAGAGAGAGAGACAGAGAGAAAGGTCTTCCTTTGCCTTTGGTTCACCCTCCAATGGCTGCCGCGGACAGCGCGCTGCGGCCGGCGCACCGCACTGATCCGATGGCAGGAGCCAGGTACTAGGTGCTTTTTCCTGGTCTCCCATGGGGTGCAGGGCCCAAGCACTTGGGCCATCCTCCACTGCACTCTGGGCCACAGCAGAGGGCTGGCCTGGAAGAGGGGCAACCGGGACAGAATCCGGCGCCCCGACCGGGACTAGAACCCGGTGTGCCGGCGCCGCAAGGCGGAGGATTAGCCTGTTGAGCCACAGCGCCGGCCTGTTGTCAGGTTTCTATGCATTACCTTTCATAGGTTCTGGGAAAGCCTTGAAGAAATAGAGAGAAGGAGCAGGGTCTAGTGATGGTACAGTGTCCTCAAGCACACTTGAATGGTTGCAAGTTTCTCTGTATTCAGGAGGGTCTCTGAGGAATCTGCACTGTACCTCAAGCTGTGTGTTCAACAGTTTTCTTATCTCTATAATGGGGGTGATGATAATGATGATCTTCTTAGAATGGTATGACATTTACATGAACTAATGTTTGTTAAACACCAGAACTGTGGCTGAAACAGCGATGTACGTGATTGTTAAATAAAGTGAACTTTAAACATTGCACACTCTTGCTCAGCTCATGATCTTAATCTCAGGCATGAACAAAAAGGCCAAAAAGAATAGTTCATATACAATGCATTTTAGCTATTTATCTTTATTCCTTAATGTGCCATGTCTCTGCATTTTATGATCTTCTCGATTGGCTCTTGTGCCAGAATAATTGCAAACCACTGCACAGCTTAGCCTGATTCGTCTTGAACTTGTTAATTTAACTTTTACTCTTCAAAGAAAAAAAGCCAAACATTTCTCCTTTGATCTGTATGAGGGCTGAGGGTGCTCAGTTCTTCCATTCTATGCAATCGTCTTCTCTGTTTTTTTCCTCAACGATGATTAAACTGTTGTTTTCTCTGTTCCTTTCTGCATCTGCTTCCATTACAAAACCCTGAGGAGTGAAGACAACACAAAACCATATATGTTGAATAACCTCCCCTAAAAACTGTTTCCAAAATGTGCCTCCACATAAGATCTCTCTCCTGTTGCATCTCACTGAGACACTGGAGGTAAAATATTTTCTGTAGATTCCCCATTCCTCCTTTGAGATTCCCCAAAGGATAAATGATAGAAATTAGGGTCGGCATTGTACTCAGTAGATTGGGCCCCTGCCTGCAGTGTCTGCATCACATGTGAGCTCTGGTTCTATTTCCAGCTGTTTTACTTCCGGTCCGACTCTCTGTTAAGGCACCTCGGAGGGAAGCAGATGGCCTTTTGCCCCTGCAACCCATGTGGGAGACGTGGATGATGTTCTGGGCTCCTGATTTTGGCCTGACCCCTCCTGAGCTATTGCAGACATTTGGGGAGTAAGCCAGCAGATGGAAAATCTCTCTCCCTCACTGCCCTCTTCCTTTGTAACCCTGTCTTTTGGATACATAAATAAATCTTAAAACATAAATAAATCAGTGTAATTTGGGACTCCTTAGTATTCATTAACTGCAATAATATTTACTGAGCTCTAATCTATGTGCAGGGAGCAATAAGCAATAAGTGAATGTATTAGTCATATATACTAATTTTCCATATTCATATTAATTACAGAAAAACACTACTTCATGTTATATTTAATCATTTTGTGCTTTAATGTTATTTCCAAAATCACTAGAAGTCATCACATGAAAAGTATGTGATGATTTTAAAATATGTGAATACTTCAAACTTTTGTTGAAAAAATAATTAAAATATATATTTATTTTGATGAAAAAAATTTGAAATCCATACATAGTTTTTCCATAATATGAATTTTACATGAAATTTTGGAATATCTCTCATGTTGATCAATACTTTATACTCTTGCCATCAAAAAATAAGTTAAATAGTTCTCCATGGAAATATAGACAAAACTTATAGATTAAACAAACAGAAGGTGATGGAAGTGACATCACATCATTTGTGATGGTAGACCTTAAGAGTCCAGAGAGATGCTCAGAGGCCACATAGCTTTCAAAGGCAATCCCTGGGATGCTGGTTCCCAATGCCTAGCCATCCCTCTCGGAGAAACTGAGGATAGATTATTTGTAAACATCTGGTTGACAGACCAAGGTAAGAATCAAGCCAGCATCAACCAGCAGACATGAGCATGTGAGATCTTCAGTGGATCAAAAACTCATCTTTTCTGACTTGCCCGATCATGTCATGGAGCCCACAGGTGCCATCCTTGAAGAGCTCTCACTTCACTACAGATCAGTGAGCTAGAACAGTGATGTTGTAGCTTTTAAGCCTCAATGTTAGATAGTATGTGCTGCACATTGATAAGAGGAGCATCAATAAAATTGTTTTAGTTATTATTCCTTTATCTTGACCTATATTCCAAAATTCTCCTTTAGGATCCTTATCCCATCCTAAATTAAAAAATCCATTACCAAATTAACTCTATTTTTTTTTTTGCTGACATATTTTTTTCATTTTATACAGTTCATTTATGTAAAATGCTAAAAACTACATAGGAAAAAGCCAGTGTCACGTGCTTAATAGTAACAATAAAAATACACATGGAAATAATTGAAATATCTGTATTATAAGCATACTTAGAATAGAAATGTATCATTTTACAGTCTTTCATACAAATTCACATTAGAGGTTGTATGTACATTTTGATCAGTGGAAATTTTTCTGTAAAAATAGCAGTAAAGATCTTAAAATGACACTTAGTTTTCACCTGGTACTCTCTGGGATGATTTATGATATAACTTTGAATCAGAGTGGCTGCTCACTTAAAAGTCATCATCAGGTACATTTGTTCTGCTGTTCCATAACAAGAGTAAGGCATAAAGTCAAAAGAACTTATAGTGATCAACTTTAGCATGCACTTCTGCCTGTTTAGTATCTAAGCTTCTATTTCTTAATTTCTAAAATGATATTAAGTTAATCTATATAAAATGTTTTTTAGAGTTGTCATATAGTTCTTTAAGTGTCAAAAATGGTGTATGAATTTTAAATCTTATTAATGCTGAAGACATGCATATCTTAACAAAAGACTGAATATATCAAGATGACAATTTAGGACCCATGATTCATCATTTTTTAAAATAAAGATTCCAAAATGACCATTGTGCTTTTGCTGTTGTAGCTCCATATGATACATCATAAAGGAAGAGAGCAAATGACTCAAAAAGCATTTAACCTCTAATAATATGCTTGCACATTTAATGGTGCCTTTGAAAATAGATTTCTATTTTGATTTGGAAACAGGTGCTTGGGAAACATGTTGAAATGAGTTGAATAATCCTTATTCATGAATTTTCCATCTTATGACAGCTGAAGTTAGCATTGACCAAGCAGAATTTCCATACCAGACCCAAGTATTTCAAAGCCATAAATATTTTAAAGGTGTAAGTAATTTAGTTATTATCATTAGCACAAGACTCTATGGGATGTTTTAATTGCAAATGATAATGACAGAACATTTTTAGCACTGTTCATTAATACATTATTTAATGCCAACCTATGAAAAATTTAATTGCTGTTAAATGAAGTGTACCAGATAACATTCCAAGAGATTCAATTTATAATGAAGATACAGTTGCTTAGTGTTTTATACCATGAGGTACACTGGGGGAATATTACATATAGAAAAGTGTTTTGTAATATGAAAGTTATTTTAGTACATAGTTGTTCGAGTGTAAGTTAAATATATAGAGAAATACACACATTGTGCTGATGTCACATTACTTGGTATATACATGATAAATATTGTCTTCACAGAGTTTTACCAGCTACATAACAATATGCTCTACTTTCTAAACTATATGATCATTGATGTAAATTCCCATTATCTGATATAAATATCCTGTTTTCAAGAAAATAATATATATGTGTATATGCTACAACTACATATGAAGTGAATGTGGCAAAATGTTAAAATCATCAAGTTTTAAAATAACTTTGGAAATTATAGGAATACAAAGGGAAAAAAGGAATATATATCACGCTGTATCCCATGAATAAAAGCATATTTTAGTTAAAAATACAATAAAAATTACTTACATATAGTGTGGCATAGATTTATAAATACAATTTATGGTAAACAACTCCAATACTCATTAGTTCATTATTATTGAGCGGATTATTGAAACTGCCCCAGCCCACGTTTCCTCATCAATGAAACTGAGGTACCGTATAGTACCCACTTGCGGCAGAGAATGTTAATTTTCAACATGAAACCATGACTTCCTGCTGCCTAATTTCAGGGGCATAAAGCTGCAGATTCAGTACTTGCTAAAACTTGACATGCATTGCAGATTGACTCAAGTGCTGCTCAGGCCAGTGTCACTCTCACTCTGTTTCCAAGGCTGATAAGAAAGCGTAATTGAGACATGTAAATGTGACATTGAGACATGGCAGAGAGAAGACAGGATGACAAACATGCTTATCAAAGCTTCCACTTACAATGACCAAATATCACTTTTGATTATGCTTTATTGGGCAAAATAAGTTATAAAGCCCAAGAACAGGAGCCAAAAATGTGTACTAAAGACTCAATATTATGGGCCAGCTTTGGGGCGTAACAGGTTAAGTCACCACCTGCAACACTGGCATCCCATCCTAGGCGCTGGTTCAAATCCTGGCTGCTCTACTTCTGATTCAGCTCCCTGAAAATGCAGTTGGAAAAGCAGTGGCGTATGGTCCAAGTGCATGGGCTCCTGTATCCATGTGGGGGATTTGGATAAAACTCCTGGTTTCTGGTTTTGGCCTGGTCCAGCCCTGATCTCTCTAACTCTCCCTGTCTCTTTAACTTTGGCTTTCAAATACATTAAATAAATCTGTTTTCCTTAAGATTCCCTTTTGACTCTGTTAACCCTGTTTAATATCAATAACAAAATCCTATTTTTGTGTGAGCGATATCTACCCAGCTAAAATCAAGTTCTCCCTTCTTACTAGATGCAGTCACATGCTCTCTGACTGAGTTATTGGAGAAGATGTGCATTCTTTTAGCCTCATAACCTATGGTGTTCTTTAATATCATGAAGACATCCACTAACAGTATTGCTGTTTCCTTTTGGGATACTATTATCCTACGTTCATGGTGGGCCAGGCAGGTGGCCCTGTGAAGGATGAACAAGGTCCTGTCCACCCAACCTGCACTTGGCATTTTATCCATCTTAAGATAGTAGTCAGAAATATCCTAAATCTCAGTAAAACTTTATGACTCCTGTCTTTAACATCCTGCAGTGGATCCTCATGTCATCCAGGTGGATAGCAGCATGCAACTGTTTGGCAGGGCCAAAACAGTCTCTCAGTGTTTTTCTTTTTCCCTAACCAACTAGTCTTGATGCACTTACAAATCCTGGGACATCCTACCTGCCTCAAACACACAGACACACAGAGGAAAATATTCACTTCACTTTGCTCTTTCCCACATTGAGAATGCGTTATCTAGAAAGTTAAGGAAATATTTACAAATCTTTGTGATGTCAAGTCTTTGCTTGCACGTTCTTAGTGAGAACTTTCTTTAACACTTCATTTCAATATGCAATCTCGCCATTCCACAGGCATTTCCCATTGCTTTCTCTTGCTTTATTTTTCCTGTAACAGTTATCAAATTTAAAGCACAAAAATTTATGGTTTATTGGCACCAACATATAATAAGAGCACAGAGTTTTTACCTCTTTTGTTTACCACTGCTTCTGAAAACCATTCAAGAGTGATTGGCTTACAGTATATAATAAATATTTGATGAACTGAAATGAACGGACAAGTATTAATAAAAATACAGGGAAATAAGAACTCAATTACACTGCTAATTATTATTTTTATCATTACCACACTTTTAAGTGAAGTTTTGGAAATACTATTAAGGAGGAATGGGTATATTTAATGGGATAGTAATTCTCTTCTAAAGAGAAAATTACATAGGCAGAGCAGCATTGTTATGGCAAAATCATGTGAAAAAAATTACCCATTTCTTCAACATGAAAGTATATAAATAAATTGATTCATTCAATTTAATACTATGGGAATGTCAACATGTTTAAATTAGATAAGAAAAAATCTATGGGATGAAAATTTTAAAATCATGTCAGCAAGAGAAAGTTTTTCAGAAAACTGAATGTATGGTATAATAACATTGACATAAATCTTAAAACATAATACAAAATGCATGTCCTACAATAATGCTAATTGATATTTATAGATAATAAAAATAAATAGAATGGCAAGACTGGACATGTCACAGATAAGCCTCAGTACAGAGATAGCCCTGAGGAAAGACTACAGGCTTTAGCTGTGTTTCCCCGAGGTTCCCTTCCTGATAAACTTTCTAAGATTGGTTCTTTAAATTTGATCTATTTTACACACTTTCAGTGTTTTTACCATAATATTCCGTGATACAATAAAAGCTCTTTAAATTGAGTAGGGTTTGTGGTGTACTAGGTTAAGCCATCGCATCCCACTTCAAAGTTTCAGTTCCCAGTCCTGCTCCTCTCCTATTTCTGCACCTGGGAAGGCAGTGGATGATGGTCCAAGACATGGATTCCTGCAACCCACAGAGGAGTAGAGGTCCTGGCTATTGGCTTCAGCCTGCCCCATTCCTGACTATTCTCAGCATTTGAGGAGTGAACCAGTGGATACAGTTCCTCTACTTATCCCCATCACTCTGTCTTACAAGTAAATCTTTTTTTTTAAAAAACTCTCTAAAAACTAGAGGAACTGTAATATCCTGGAGTTACATGCAGAGACTTTTAGAGCATCTTGAAACCCAACATAAGTCCTTTACTGAAGCAGTAATGGATTGCCTTCCCCCACATCTTTAAACTGTGTGACATTAAGCACTTCCTGTCTCTGAATATCAGATGCTTTACAAGTGAAAATACAGAGAATCATGCCTGATTCATGAAGCCCAAAGGTTAAAGCAATCAATATATGTAAAGGAGCTTGCACACAGGAAACGATTAATCATTATCATCACCCTTTAAAAAGAAATAACAATACTTATTTTAGAGATATTGTGGCTTTCAGAATTGATACTATTGAAAGGAGCACACATTATCCCTATGCTCCACTGGGGAGACAGGCAGCACTGGTTTAGTTTCCTCTCAGACTGAGTTATTGCAGGAGGCATGGCTTCAATTTACATTTTCTATGCATCTCTGCTGGTATCTATTCAGCATGCCTCCTCAAGTCTGTGGATGGTCTTGACATTTATAAAAACGCTGCAGGAGAGAAGTACAAAGGGAGTCAGTAGTGCCAGATCAGCTCTCTGAAGAAAGAGTTAATTAATGCACTAGCTCTTGGAGAGTTTGTCATGGGGTTAAGTGAGTGTATGAACAGAACTAAATTACTCTCCTCAAAAATGTCAAGGACTCTCTCATCAGTTTGAACAAGAAGAATTGAAACACAGGAGGCTGGGCTTGTAGTTTTTACCTTTTGCAAACTTAAGAGATAATTAAGGGGGACTTAGTGTAATAGAAAAGGATTAGACCAGTGAGGAAACATTTTTTGAAGTTGTGAATCTTTCAAATCCAGTTGAGCAACTTGGAGACACTTTCATCTCAGGAACTTCAAAAACAGGAGGGAGAGGAGACTTCTGTGAAAGTGGATTATGTGCATATAAAGTACAAAAGAGGTGAAGTGGTTTTTTACAGAATGTAATACCTCCCAAAACAAATTAATAGACAATTATGGATCCAGATAAATAAAGATCAATAATAATTGACTTTATGGAAAAAAATGATGAAGAAGAAAGATTAACTCTAAAAAGTAGAGAAACAAGATGGTTTTCTTCCAGGAGACACCTCCAAGAACACACAGACAGGAAAACCAAGGTGTACAAAGAACTTACTGAACTGAGAACAGAGTAGGGAACACAGGAAGAAAACAGGTGGTGGCAGAGTTCCAAGGAGGAGAGGAGGAAGCTGCATGAAGATGACTGCTGATGACAGCTCAGGTTCTATTTCTGAGTCCATGGACTCAGAACTACAAACATGAATGAGTTGGCATCTTTTTGCTGCCAAGGACCATTTGGAAGCTTATGACATCATTTTTCATCATTCATTTATCAACGTAAAAATCAGCCTGAAATAGATTTACTGTATTTCAAACCCCATCTGCTTAACAGGGGTAGACCAGATGATTTAATGGGCTTTGTTTGGTCCATGAGACAAATAATCTCTATTCCTGCAAACTCCAAGTGTATGGAGGACAGGGAAACACAGGAATTCCAAGCAGTAAGAAATTAAGAGACTTGTTTAATACCAGTACTTTCAATAAGGACTACAGAAGAAACAATCCTTAGGAATAGTCATAAAGTATACACAGTAAAATGTAATTTACCAGAGCCTCAGAAATCCATGGGAAAATGTCAAATGTTCTATAATGTGTACCAGAAATTCCATAAATAGAGATGATGTTTAGGAAATAGAAAAAAAAATGAAGGAAGAAGGAAAAAGATTGATAAAACCACACATCTATAGATCCAAAAGTGTTAGACTTACTAGGATTAAAAACAAAACAAAAAAATGCAAAGCAAAACCAAACAAAAACAAAGTAAGAAAAACAAAGTAATCATAATCAAATTGCTAGCAATAAATGTGAAAAGAAGATTTATAAAAGTAGTGGTAAAAAGGGAATATATAAACTAGGAAGCAAATATATAAATAAGCACAGATTTCTCAGAAACTATTAAAGTGTTCAAAATGTGTTTCAAGACAATGAAGAAAATATCCTTTGAAAATTAATATGAAATCACAATTGATTCAGGAACACTTTGTATCTGAGAGAAACTTTGAGCTGCAGATCCACACAATTGGAAACATTATAAAAAGTCTTTCGAACTTTAGGAAAAGTTATCAAAGGAAAATCTGAATTTATCAAAAGGAGCAGAAATAATAAATTGCATATAAATATTAAAGAAATTCATTTCTATAAATTTTAAATAATATATTAAATATTTATTAATAAAAGCATAATTAACAGTACCATTTTGTAAAATTTATAATGTTAGAAATAAAATGTATGTGGCCGGCGCCGTGGCTCAACAGGCTAATCCTCCGCCTTGCGGCGCCGGCACACCGGGTTCTAGTCCCGGTCGGGGCGCCGGATTCTGTCCCGGTTGCCCCTCTTCCAGGCCAGCCCTCTGCTGTGGCCCAGGAGTGCAGTGGAGGATGGCCCAGGTGCTTGGGCCCTGCACCCCATGGGGAGACCAGGAAAAGCACCTGGCTCCTGGCTCCTGCCATCGGATGAGCGCGGTGCGCCAGCCGCAGCGCGCCGTCTGCGGCGGCTATTGGAGGGTGAACCAACGGCAACGGAAGACCTTTCTCTCTGTCTCTCTCTCTCACTGTCCACTCTGCCTGTCAAAAAAAAAAAAAAAAAAAGAAATAAAATGTATGAATTCAAAAGCACAAAAAGGAATTTGAAAGGAAGTGTAATGATGTAGCCTTCCAGACTGTATTCAAAGTGGTATAATTCTGATTAAAAGTACACTGTCATCGTTTTGAGATATATCTTTTTAAAAAAATATTTATTTGTTTATTTATTTATTAGAAAGGCAGAGTTATAGAGAGGCAGTGGCAGAGAGAGAGAGAGAGAGAGAGAGAGAGAGAGAGAGAGATCTTCAATCCTCTGGTTCAGTCCCCAAATGGTTGTAAATACTGGAGCTGGGCCAATTTGAACTCCAGATACTTTAGCTTCCTCTAGGTCTCCCACCCAGGCACAGGGGCTCAAGGACTTGGGCCATCTTCCACTGGTACCTCAGGCCATAGAAAAGAGCTGGATCATAAGTGGAGCAGCTGGTTCTCAAACCAGCGCCGATTTGGATGCTGGCACTGCAGGCGGTGGATTTACCAGCTATCCCACAGCACCAGGCCAATTTTAAGATAGAAATTACAGTCTTTGGTATGATCATTAAAAATTAAATCATAATAATAATTAATATTCTGCTAGAAGAAAAGAAAAAGAAAATTCTAAAAATAGACTCAATTCAAAAGAAAACATGGGTAGAAAAAAGGAAATTTGAAAGAGAATGTAATTAACACACAATTATTCTTAGGTGTTTAAATTTTAAGTGAAAAGTGATCCCTGTGAAATGTAAGAGTGGGAATAAGAGAGGGAGGAGATGTACAATCTAGGACATGCTCAATCAGTTGTACCCCAAATGATGGAGTTAGAATTGTGCCAGGGGATTCCAATACAATCCCATCAAGGTGGCATGTACCAAGGCTATCTCACTAGTCCAAGTGATCAATTTCAGTTCACAATTGATCACACTGATAGGTCTAAGAGTCAAAGGGATCACACAAACAAGACTAGTGTCTGCTAATGCTAACTTATAGAATCAAAAAGGGAGAGAATGATCCAACATGGGAAGCGAGATACACAGCAGACTCATAGAATGGCAGATGTCCTAAATAGCACTCTGGCCTCAGAATCAGCCCTTAAGGCATTCAGATCTGGCTCAAGAGCCCATGAGTATATTCTAGGCATGGAAAGCCAAGACACTCTGGAAAAAAAAGAAGACCTAAATGAAAGATCTCTGTGAGTGAGATCCCAGTGGAAAGAACGGGGCCATCAAAGAAGGAGGTACCTTTCTCTGAAGGGAGGAGAGAACTTCCACTTTGACTATGACCCTGTCGGAATAAGATTGAAGTCAGTGAACCCTAAAGGCTTCCATAGCCTTGGCAACTCATGACTAGAGCCTAGGGAGATTACTGACGCCATAAACAAGAGTGTCAAATTGTTAAATCAACTTCAGGAGTCACTGTGTACTTACGTCTCATGTGGGATCTGTCCTTAATGTGTTGTCCAATGTGAAGTAATACTATAACTAGCACTGAAACAGTATTTTACACTTTGTGTTTCTGTGCGGGTGCAAACTGATGAAATCTTTACTTAGTATATACTGAATCAATCTTCTGTATATAGATAATTAAAAATGAAAAAAAAATCTTGGTGTTAAATTGGAAATTGCCTAGAAAATTAATCAATTTTGTAAAAAAATATATCATGTAGGATCTCTGTCCTTAATGTGCTATACATTGTGAATTAATACTATAACTAGTACTCCAACAGTATTTTTCACTTTGTGTTGCTATGTGAGGGCAAACTGTTGAAATCTTTACTTAATATATAGTAAACTGATCTTCTGTATATAAAGAGAATTGAAAATGAATCTTGATGTGAAGCAAGGGGAGAGGGAGTGGGAAAGGGTTGCGGGTGGGGGGGAAGTTATGGGGGGGAAGCCATTGTAATCTATAAGCTGTATTTTGGAAATTTATATTCTTTAAATAAAAGCATTATAAAAAAAAAAAAAGCAAAAATCAATAATAATAAAGCATAGTGACTACAAGCCAACCATATAAATAACAGCATTAAGAATAAATGGTCTGAACTCTCCAATTAAAACACAAGATTATTAAGCTTACTAAAAAACAATGACATGTATTACAAGGTCTATAAGAATCAAATTTAAAATTACAAAAAGTGAGACACTGGTATTGTGGTATAGCAGGTTATGCCACTGCCCGGATTGCGACAATTCATGTGGGCAACAGTTCTTGTTCCGGCTGTTCCACTTCTGATCCATCTCCATGTTAATGTACCTGTGAACGCAAGAGAAGATTGCCCAAGTACTTGGGCCCTTGCACCCATATGGGAGACCAGGATGAAGTTCATGTATCCTGGCTTTGGCCTGGCCCAGCCCTGGCCATTGAAGCAGTTTGGGGAGTGAACTGTTGGACAGAAGATTTCTGTGTTTCTCCCTTTCTTTCTATGACACTTCTTTTCAAATAAATAAATAAATCTTAAAAAAATACAAAAAAAGTGTTAACTTTAAAGTATAATACCGATAAAATATTAATACTAAAATAGTAATAGAGGGGTCAGCACTGGAGTGCCGTGGGTTAAAACCCTGGCCTGAAGTGCAGGCCTCCAATATGGGCACTGGTTCTAGTTCTGACTGCTCCACTTCTGATCCAGCTCTCTGCTATGGCCTGGGAAACCAGTAGAAGATGACCCAAGTTCTTGGGCCCCTGAACCCATGTGGGAGACCCAGAAGAAGCTCCTGGCTCCTGGCTTCTGCCTTTGGATCGGCACAGTTCTGGCCATTGTGACCAGTGAACTAGCAGATGGAAGATCTCTCTCTCTATCTCTACCTCTCTCTGTAACTCTGTTTTTCAAATAAATAAAATAAATCTTTTAAATAAATAGTGATAAAATAAATTCATATAGTAGCTATCTTAGAAAAAGAATTAAAATAAGAAATATTGATAGATATAAATAAAGAAGTGGAATATGTCAGTCATAAAATTTGTAACATTTCATAAAATTACTAATTCATCAAAAGAAATAACAGTCCTAAATGTCCACCACCAATAAGAGAATTTGAAAGTAGAAACTGACAAATCTGAATGCAAATCAAAATAAAACGAAACCCACAAACTCATATGGAAATTTATATAAAATTCTTAACAGTAATTACTAGAACATATGCATAAAAGAATTAGTATAAATACAGAAAGTTAAAATACACTATCACACATGTTCACCTAATTGGCTTATTTAGAAAACTTAGACAAGGAAGAGTCACATTCATTTCTCTTAACATAGATTCATCTGACTCTACAACAGTTTTTAATACATCCTTAAACTATGTACCATTTCAGTCAACAACTGACCACATATAAAGTGGAGGTCCTTTAAGATGATAGTGAAGTTGAAAAATTCCTATAGCCTATTGGTAGTATCGTCACCATAATAGCATAACACTATCCCCTACCCATGTGTTTGTGGTAGCATAGGTGTGACCAAATTCACTCTGCTAAGTATGATAGTTAAAAAACACAATTATATACAGCACATAAAGCTTGATATTAATAACAAGTGTCCTTGTTACTGGCCATATGTATTTAGTATACTGTATCTTTATCATTCATTAGGGTGTAATCTTCCTACTTGAGTAGCAAGTTCACTCTGATAAGATGTCCTAGTGTGTTGTTAGAAGCTTCATACTGCTAGTGCCTATCGTTCATCTTAACTTCATCAAGAGGCTGTACCGAGTGATGGCTTGAAACCATCCAGGCGTCAGTACATGCTACGATGTTCACACAAATCTAGATGTTTGTACTTTGAGACTATTTTTCAATAATGGTTAAAAATGTAACTTGGGGGTACAAATTTGTTCATGGATATCTTTGTTTACATGGTGCCCATTTTTTCACATTTCTTAAGACAATAATATTCATGTCTTGCCTTAATGGGTATAAATAATACAGAGAAACAAATACACAGAATAAACCATATATGAGTTCTTTGCTCATAATGTTTTCCTCTAATATACTTCTTAAATGTTAGATATTATTATTGTTGCTGTCATTGTCCCTAAGAAGACCACACCTAAGGGCCGAAGCAGTTGCTAATTTTACTGGAACACAATCATTTATCCATGGAAAACTAATCGCTTTGACTCAAGGAGAAATATATATTTTTAAAAAGTTGCTGTATGTTAGGTTGCCCTGGGAATATCTAAATAGTTGAATCTTCACTGATGTTATTCTGTGCACATAATGAGATTTATTAAGCAGCTCAGGCTGTCTTTAACTCAGAAAAATTCCCAAATGATAAGACTAAACCTCCTATTGCTCATTTTGAGCAAGTGTTCTCTAATAAGGGACTGAGTGAATAGACAGATAATGGGGTCTTATCATGGGCCAGTTTATCTTTTTAAGTTATTAGAGGTGCAAAGATCATCAAAATATCACAGGAACCCTCAGGGTGCTTCCAAAATATTTGAAATAAAAAAAAAAACAGTATATGGGGATATGGGGATATAACACCCTTTTCTCAGGAAATATCAAATCAGAAGCAATGCTAAAATCAAGAGTAACATGAACTTGATTATTGAATCACTTCTCTGTGTCTGAATGTCTCCTTGAAGTTTGGCAATCACATCTGATTATTTATGACACATTATATGAATCAAAGCAACAAAGACTCAAAGAATTGGTGACTTTCTCAAGGTCCTACAGGTTCTAACATACACACTCAGGATTAGGTTCCAGATTTTCCAGCCACTAAATTCAATGATTTCTCCCCTAATCTTAGCTCTAAGGCCCTATTCTCTGAAATAATGGTAATCCAATTTTATGATGCTTCAGAGCGTTTGTAAAAATTTCCATGTAACATCTCTGGATCTCAAGCTAATGTTTAAAGATAGATCCAATATTCACAAGTAACAGAACTCTTTTAAGTTCCTTAGCCATGGCCCATCTTTTTTTCCCTAAGAGCAAATATCTCTTAGGTAGTTCGTAGGTTGTATACACTGTTATTAAGGATGTGGTATTTTCAGCTTTTCTCACTATCAAAGAAATATTGTGAGACTTTCAACACACATTTGGTATCTGAGTTTTCTTACTTTGTTCTGGGGGGGGATGGGGCTCATAGAAGAGAGGGTGAGGTCATTTTACTAGCTCTTGAAAAATCACATGTCACTAGAACTCAGTGATGGTTACAGACACGCTAGTATTGCCTATGGTGTGTTAGTTTTTTAAAAAAAAGTCCTAATACCCTGCAGTGGACAGTTGTCCAAGTTAGCCAATAACAAATAAAAACTATGTTCAACTTAGATAAGAAGAGAATTTATTCAATCTATTGTGATCAAGCTCCTGGCTCTTAGGGACAATGACATCTGTCCCAAATCCAGCCATAATGGATACCTTGAGTGAACCAGGGGATGAAAGACTTCTCTATCTGTCTCCCTGTCTCTGTGTTCCTCCTTCTCTCCATCTATCTCGCTCTCTGCAATTCTACCTTTCAAATAAATTACATAAATCTTTTAAAAAAATGATCCAGGCATAGGGAAATGTGAAGAGCGGGTTGCATAATTGCACCACTGAGCAAGGAATGTCTTTCTCTGCAATGGAGTCTCCAGGAAGCTATAAGAACGACTGCTCTGTCTGATTCCAGTTTAAGCTCTCCATGTATGCCTGAGCTCAGTAACAGGTCAGTTTCAGGGACCTAGGGAGAGAAACTTGGCTACTGTTGAGTGAAGTGAAATTGGAGGATGTTTTATAGATTGCTCAGTAGGGACAAGCAGTTCAACTGGTTATTTATGAAACAATTTGGACGTTTGTGTCTGATCATATCATAGGCTGAATGATACACATCCTTGAGTCTTACTAAGCCATATGGAAAAGGAAGATCCTTTGAGGTGTATCATTTCCCAGAACACAAAAAGGGTGTAGGGTGGGAGCATGGATATTTTCACAGTCACAGCTTTATAAGGTTGCAGGGCCGAGACAAAACTACACTGTCAGCAGTATCCACCTGTGTGGACAAGTAGCAAAAGCTTTTAGGGTAGGTGGCTACAGGTAGCAGTAGTTTAGTATCAACAGGCTGCGGGTATGTGGCCACAGTGGATACAGCACTGGGAGTCACAGGAACTAAAGATGATCTAGTTTTCTTCTGAAACATGGAAGGAAAGCAAAGTGTTCTTGTAGCTCCGCACGGCTTATCCCTTTAGCCTATTTTCACTATACCTGTAAGTCACCAGTGTGAAGTGTTTTTGTTTTCTGGCAAACCACATTCTTACATTTCTCGGGATTGTGTGTGCTTTCTCATCAGCTACAAATTACTAGTCCTGTCTCATGCCAACAAGAAATTCTCTTATGTTTTAGGACCCCACGTCTTTCCATTGTTTCTTTAAATATTTCTCAACTTCTCAGTCTATCTTACTGGCCACCATAGTACTTATGTACTATGTCTAGCATGCAAAAATTTAATTATGTGGTAGACATTTGTGACCCTTTCTCTTTACAAGTCAATTCTAAGAATTCTAATTCTGTCTATATTTGCAATGCTTGGCATCACAGTAGGTACTGCGTAAATGTCTGCACAACTGTATATAATGAATTGAAACACTTACTTCAGAGAGCTAAAATTCCTAGACTTGAAGTGTGTTGATTTCATTTGCTTCTATGATATAGTCCATGATTTTTCTTCAGTGATTTTGCTCAAAATTGCAGATGGTGCTCAATATTTTTTAAATAAAATATTTCTTTATTTATTAAAAAGGCGAGAGAGAGAGAGAGAAAAAGAGAGAGAAGAGAGAGAGAGAATGCTAGATCCATTGATTCACTTCCCCACTGGCTGCAGGGGCTGGGGATGATTCAGGCCAGAAATAGGAGCCTGGAACTACATCTGGGTCTCCTACATGGGTGTCAGAGGTACAAGTACTTAGGCCGTCATCCACTGCCTCTCAGGTGCATTAACAGGGAGCTGGGTGGGAAGTGGAGCAGCAAGGACTCCTTCCTGTACTCATGTAGGATGAAAAATTTGGAAGTATTGACTTATCATGCTGCTCCACAACACCACCCCAAGCCCGATTTCTTAAGTAAAATTTGTTAAAATATTGAAGCTATTCTGTTTCCTCATCTACATGGAAATAATAATGCCACTCACTGTGTACATGCAACAGTGTGTCTCATGTTACTACATGTTTATTAAATACTGGATATTTATGAGGTTAGTGCAACTCCTTCCTGTCTGTTATTTCTAGACCTAATGTCAGAGTTGGTCCACATGAAGAAGTCCAAATTT
Organism: Sylvilagus floridanus; assembly: GCA_949820135.1. NCBI lineage: Eukaryota > Metazoa > Chordata > Mammalia > Lagomorpha > Leporidae > Sylvilagus > Sylvilagus floridanus. Next base: position 163,253,367 of record OX463241.1, on the reverse strand, counting down.
TCAGGAAAGTATGCTCTATGAACAGTAAAATAATGAAAGTTTCTTGCTTGAAATAAAAAAAAACTGACTTATTGTTTCTATTATATATAATATTATTAAGTATTCCTAAATAATTAATGACTGAGAAATATAAGGAAAATAAAACCTACATTGCTGTCCTCAAACACGTTTTAAAGAATTTAAAAATTGAGAGAAAAAATTTATTTCATCTGAAATATGCTTCTATAAATAACATGAATATTATTTTGAATTAAAATTGTTAATCATTTATTTTTTTCTTCCAGTGTCATTTGATATTTTCAGGAAATATTTTTAATGATATCTAGCAATTTATGTGGGGAAATTGTACACAACTATCCCCTTATGACTCTTCAAACAAAACAGATTTTTTTTTCCAATTGGCTAATTGATTTTAAGCAATTAGTCTGTGCGGTAACATACAACTAGTTAATTAGTTTACTATCCAACGCTGCTCCCTTGAGAGCCATTAGGATGTGGATTTGCAGTCTTCTGCAAATTAAAGAGGGAAGAGCAGAAGCAGGCCAAGGAAATTATATTTTTAGAGAAGATAAAAATGCAGAAAGAAGAGCTTCAGCAAATTCACGAGAACTGTTTCTTTGGAAGCAAGTTGTTTGACTTATTTTAACTTTCATATTATATAAGTTTAGGAAAAATAACCACAATATAGAAAATTTTAAAACTCAGATAATCTTACTGCTTATAACCATTTTAAAATCGACAGGTACACACATCCCCAAAAATGCATTTCCAAAACCGAACTTTATTAGTTGCATATTAATATTTATTAGTTTTTGTTAGTACTTATTAGTAACTAATAAAATCTATCAATTACATGCACAATGTCATGTTTGGGAACACGTACATCCAAAGTGTTTGATTTCATAGACAGAAATGAAAATACAGGAGTGTAATTTATGAAGTAACTCAAGTAGATGCATAATTACCAAGAAATCACAAAGCTACAAGAAATCAACCCATTATACTGAGGAAATATCACAAATAGTTTTTTAAACATTTATTTATTTATTCATTTACTTGAAAGAATAACCAGAGAAGAGGGAGAGATGAGAGAGAGAAAGAGATAGAATTTGCTGCATCACTCCCCAAGTGGCCAGAATTTTGGGGCTGGGTCATATGGAGACCAGGGGTCAAGAATTACATCTGAGTCTCCTATGTGGATGGCACTGATCCAAGTACTCTGGCTGCTATCCCCTGGTTTACCAGGTGTATTAACAGGTAGCTTGTTAGGGAGCAAAGCAGCCAGGACTGCAACTGGCACTCTGATATGGGAAACTGACATTGCGTTTGGTGGCTGAATGTCAGCCTACAGGGGAATTTGAGTCTCACTGTCAAGAAATAGTCTCTGTGTAAACAATATTTTCAACTTATACTGAATGAAGACAGGGCTTAACCATTGCAGCAGTGCTGTAAGATCCAGCAGGAATCAGACCACTGAAGGCTCCTGTGGCCAACACTGAGACACTTAATCTCACCTCAAAGCAATGGGAACCACTGAGTTGTTTTCTGCAAGGGAGAGATGCTCAGTATTACATGGTTTTCATATGGAAAATAAGTTGGTGGTGGGTGAGGTTCATGAATGGATGAAGGGGGCCCACACCATCGCATAGTGGGGTAAGCCACCGCCTGCAGTGCCAGCATCCCATATGGGCACCGGTTCATGACCCAGCTGCTCTATTTCTAATCCAGATCTCTACTATGGCCTGGGAAAGCAGTAGAAGATGGTCCAAGTCCTCGGGCCCTTGCACCCAAGTGGGAGACGTGGAAGAAGCTCCTGGCTCCTGGCTCCCTTTGGGTATAGCTTTGGCCGTTGCAGCCAAGTCGGTAGTGAACCAGCAGAAGAAAGACCTTTCTCTCCCTCTCCTCTCTCTCTCTCTGCCTCTCCTTCTCTCTCTGTGTAACTCTTTCAAATAAATAAATAAAATCTAAAAAATATATAAAAAAGAATGGATGAAGGAGATGAACAGTACTGGTTCAGAAGAGTTAGTGAACTATTGATCTAGAGCAAATGAAGGTGAAGTAGAATAGTGAGTAGCTGAACTGTAGAGACTGCAATACAATACACAGGTTTGGTAATACAATTAACGTGAGGAGGAAGGATGAGGAGACCCTGCCTTCCGGGACACACAGTGTTCAAGTGGCACAATAGTTAGACCTAATGATCACTAGAGAATGATCATATTAGAACTATGTAGGTTTGTGGGAACATCAACTAGTCTTAAATGTGTTGAACCCTTGATGGCATTGTGAAATCTATGTATAGTAGTCAAGTATGGCGATGATCTGGCAGTAACTAAACAGGTTATAATGGCAAAAAATGGTTTTGAAAATGTTGGCATGGCTGTTATGGCCTAGAGAAGATAAAGTTAAAAAGGCATTTTAGGATAATGGATAAGGGATACAACCAAGATTTAATAAAAAATACATAGATAGTTTTCTAGTAATCAATCTAGTGCTATTTACTAAAAATAAGTCTGTATAATCCCATAAACCAGAAATCTCACTCTTGCATATTTATTTTCGAGAAATATATATCAAGTTTTTTTTTTTTTTTTTTTGGACAGGCAGAGTTAGACAGTGAGAGAGAGAGAGACAGAGAGAAAGGTCTTCCTTCCATTGGTTCACCCCCCAAATGGTAGCTATGGCTGGCGCGCTGCGCTGATCCGAAGCCAGGAGCCAGGTGCTTCTCCTGGTCTCCCATGTGGGTGCAGGGCCCAAGCACTTGGGCCATCCTCCACTGCACTCCTGGGCCACAGCACAGAGCTGGACTGGAAGAGGAGCAGCTGTGACAGAACCGGCGCCCCAACTTGGGCTAGAACCTGGGGTCCCTGCACCTCAGGCAGAGGATTAGCCTAGTGAGCTGTGGTGCCGGCCCACAAACCTACATAGTTCTAATATGATCATTAATGAATGCATTTCTAAGTACACCATTGCTTTTAATAGAAAGAACTTTTTGATACTCTCTCTGTTGATGACAAAAGAAGTATATATGTAAAATGAGGGCAGGGTAAGCTGTTGCCTGTGACACTAGCATCCCATATAGGTGACAGTTCAAGTCCTGGCAGCTCTGCTTCCAATCCAGCTCCCTGCTAATGTTCCTGGGAAAATAGCAGAGGATGGCCTGAATGATTAAGCCCTTGCACCCATGTGGGAGATCCGGATGGAGTTCCAGGCCAGGCTCCTGGCCATAGCAATCATTTAGGGAGTGAATCAGCCTCTCTCTCCATCTCTCCCTCTCTCTGTAACTCTGACTTTCAAATAGATAAAATAAATGTTACAAAAACACAAAGTGAGACAGAAACCTGCTATTAAATATTATGTTGCAGTCAGAAGCAACAAGACACATGTGCATCTGGCCACAGATAAGTCACAAAAATTGGTGTTGAATAAAATTGGTAGTGTACAAAGTACTGAAGAAATAAAGTACATTAAAAGGCAGTGACCAAAAATGTCAAGTACTACTGTGATGTGAGTAAGATTAAGTCTGAAGTATGCTGTGAGTCCAAAGACATGAATCTTTTCCATATTCTTCACCTGATTTGTAATAATTCAATAGAGTAAAGCAGTAGTCAAAGGAAAATAGATGCAAATAAGGAAACACAATTAGAGAGTTAAGATGACCCATCTAAGGTGTCTATTTGCTGGAACAAAATGTGAAGTCAGAATGAATTGTTCCATTATTCTTTTAAGAACGGAGAAGTTCAAGTGAAAATTCATGATGGAAGAGTTTGTACAAGAACTACAGCACAGAGTGGATGTCACAGGGGTATTTAGATAAAGTTTAACAGACACAATGGAGCATGGCCCATCATCAAAAACTCCTGTGTACTTGAATCTGTGCCCAGTTTTGATTCCAGCATTTAACTTATAATGATCGATTTTCTATTGTCATTATTTATTCTGTTTCCATTTTTGTTAACAAGTAGAGGGAAATGAGGTGTGACTTAGCTGCACTGAAACTGTGAGATCAAATCCCATTTCTAATTGGCACTCTGGCCTTGAGAAAGCTTTCTAACTCTCCTTCCATTAGGTTCCTCATCATTTAAAAGGGATGAAAACAGCATCTTGCCCACAGGATATTTGAGAGAATTAAGCAAGCTAGTGAATATTAAGTGTGTAGAAGAGTCCTGGAACATGGTGCACATTGAATACATTTTAGTCAAAATTATCAAGCAAAAAAGAATCTTTCCAACCGAGAAAGAAAATCTGCTTAGATAAGTCCTATTGAAACTCAAAGCTTACAGGTGAATAAATATTTTGTTTAATTAAGGTTTATTTACTTATTTATTTGAACTGGGGAGAAAAATCTCCCATCAACGGGTTAACTCTCCAAATAGCCAAAACAGCTAGGGCTGGACAGACTGAAGTCAGGTATCAGGAACTGCATCTGTGTGGCTGGGAGGGACCTAAGGCTGATTAACAGGACGCTGGATTGGAAGAGGAACATCTGGGACTTAAACTGGTGCTCTGATATGGGATGCCAAAGTCACAAGTGAAGGATTGATCTGCTGTGTCCCAATGGGGGTCTTTAGTAATTGAATATCTTTTGAAAATAATTTTTATGATACATAATTTCTAAGAGTTGACACAATGCTTAAATATTATAAAGAAGTACATATTCTGGTTTTTAGAAGTCGCATATCCTCACTGTTCTCTATTTATATCAAAGATTTGTTTTCCTCTTAGAGAAAGCATAAATAAATGCAGAATAAAGGCTATGTTAATTAGATATTCCTATCCATGACTTGTAGAAATTGCAAAAATAAATAATGTTAATTCTGAATAGGGACATTTGTGGATGATGAGATATCAGAAGGGTCTTGAAGGATGCAAATGAATTAAATAAGGGGAACAAAGAATCATGGCTATGCCTGTCATGATTATTAATCTTATGTTCTTTGTAAAAAACTTCTCTACTTCCGTCTATAGAGCTATGAACACTTCCCGTGAGTTGCACGCTAAGAAGCACTACTTTCTGACAATATGTCAAGGTAGAGATGGGAGAGAAAACTGGCCTGAGGATCATAAACACTGATGTTGGGGTTGTAGATTGGCAGGTGGCTCGAGGCTGGAGTTGACACCTGTTGGCCATGATGGCCGATGGAGAGTTAAGGATTATCACACAGTGGATACTATTTCCATGGTTAATTGGAATTTCTATCAATAAAACCATCGCAAAATGAAGAAATATCAAATCCTTGAGCCAGATGCATGGGTTTTGATGAGAAAGATTTCTAAATATATCATGTAGGATCTCTGTCATTAATGGGCTGTACAATGTGATTCAATGCTATAACGAGTACTCAAATAGTATATTTCACTTTGTGTTGCTATATGAGGGCAAATGGTCGAAATATTTACTTACCACATACTAAACTGATCTCCTGTATACAAAGAGAATTGAAAATGGATCTGTATGTGAATGAAAGGGGAGAGGGAGTGGGTAAGGGGGGAGGGTTGCGGGGGGAGAGGGAAAGTATGGGGGGGAGTCATTGCAATCCACAAGTTGTACCTTGGAAATTTATATTCTAAATAAAAGTTAAAAAAAAGATTTCTAAATGAGAACAAATTAAGGAGATCTTTATTTGAGGCATCTTCAGACAATTCATGAAAAGTATATCATAAAAAAAAAATATGCATGGATCTCAAAATTTTTTGCACCAAAAAATTTATCTGTTAATTCCATTTCCCTACAAATTGTTTTAAGTATCCCTGGAAACAACTTCACTCCTATCTTTGCCCTGAGGTTCATATGACTGGAAAAAAAAAAAAAAACACTCACAAAATAAGTGGCTGATTTATAAAGCAGAAAGAGCACATCTCAGATGAATACCAATTGACTCATTACTGCTGACTATTATTATTTAGGATTCATCCCATGGTTGAAATTCCCCCATTACAATGAATGATGAAACAAAATAAATGATTACATCCCAGCTATCCTTGACAAAATATGTCAGCCAACTACATTTTTAAATGAAACATTCTACTTTTATTACTTATTAATTTGTAGAAAGGCATTGGTAGTGATGGGCTTACTAAAATTAGTGTTATTTAATATGCCTAAACTAGATAATTATATCATTAGTTTTTGAACTAGCTGTGAAAAAGGCTGAACTGTTGGTAGGATTTATGAGCACATGAAAATAAAAGCACTTGAGAAAGGAGAGCAGTGTCCATTTTCAGATTTACATCTAAATAATTGAGTATGTGACGCTTTTATTAATTAAAATCTGTCAATGAAAAGTATAGCTTATGAAAAAAGAAAAAGTTTTGTTTCTTTGATCATAGCTATATCCTTAATCCAACTAAGCATGTGCAAGAACACAAAGTTTTTGAATGAATAATCAAATAAAGGCAATAACAAAACTTATAAAGGTTTAGACTTATGAGAGGAAAGAAATAACAGGAATATGAGGGTGAGATATTTCACAGAAAAATGCTTATTTTACATCAAGGATAGAAATGTGTGTGGGGCATAAAATATTAGCCAATAAGAATAAAGATGACAAAGATTTTGGAAATTCCAAGCATTTTATTATCTTGTTGGATTCCTGAACACGTAAGCTATAACATAGTAAAATAAACACATTATTAGCAGTAGTTGGTCTATTATTTTTCTTGTATTATAGCTTTGATTAAGCACAGCATTAGTTACAGTAACATTGTCAGATCAAATAAGCTACAAACTATCAGCAGCTCTCCTAATACAAGTTTATGTCATCTTTACATAATTTGACATAACCTGACTCTGGGGGGTGAAATACCAGGAGGTTAGGATTTAATGAAAGGGTAGAGCTAATGAACTGAGGCAGGGAAAAAAGAGACGGTGGGAGAGAGAACTCACATAGGTCACGTGAGTACTCTCCAGAGACACTACAATTCGATAACCTAGGCAACCTGGTGGGAGACTGCAGGAGAAATTCAGCCCACACTGAGGGCAGAACAGATTCTTTGGGTGGTCTGTGGGAAAAAGCAGACGAATGATATACACATAGAAGCCAGAGATTGGAAGCTAAATACCATCAATTCTGCTTGGCTATCAGCAGCTCTCCTAATACAAGTTTATGTCACCTTTACATAATTTGACAGGGGATTTTTTTCTGGTTAGCAGATTGCTCTTCTCTGCAGGGTGGCTCAGGGAATATGGGTCTTCATTCTGTGGCTCTGCCTTCCTCAGGTTTTTAAGTCCTATTCATCCAGAAGACAGAGCAGGTTTGAGATGGGAAAAACTTTTCTCTTACTTCCTTAAGTCACTGGAACTGAAGTGACAATATGCGTGTGCTGACATTTTTTCAACTAGTACCCACATATGGCCAAAGAACGGCTTCAAGAGGAACTGAGAAATCCTGTTTGAGGTGAGGTCACTACCTGATAGAGAGAGGTTCATGGTGCAAAATAGAGGTTTGAAAATTTAATAACTAGCTAGTTTTCTTTGCCACATAAACTCATGGTGTTCAAAGCAGCACTCCTGCTTCCTTGCATGCTTATCTCATTTATTCATAAAAATAGAATGAAGTAAGAATATTATGATTTTCAGGTAAAGAAGTCAAAGATATATATTTATGTCTACATACATATCATATATATAAATATATATACTTATACATAATTGTATCTGGATTTTTGCCCAAACTAATTGCATCTTTAGGATGTTACTGCAAGTGAAATTATTATGTAGTTTAGATTAACATGAATACAATTATAACATAAATCTATGGAGAATAGCTGGTATAGCATTAGTTATGTCCCTCAAGTTTCCAAGTTTGTAACTGTTTCTACTAGACCATTTCTCCCATTACCAGATAGAAATATTTAAACGAAGTACTAAACACAGTATGAGGGCAGGGGCATGATGAAGAGGTACATATGTTGTCTATCATTTTATTATTGTATGTAATGCATATTAAGCAACTTTTCTTTTGAATTTTCAGTTGCTGTAGGTCTGGGTCCATGTCTCAATATTTTGGACATTTTTGTGCATTTGGGCATTTGACGATATTTCTTTTTAAATTGTATTTGTTATACTATTTTCATATATTTCATATATATAGAATTAGTAACATAGTGGCACTTCCTTCCCCCTCAAAATCCCTCCCACCCACAATCCAATACTTTTACCTCCCTCTGATTCCCACTGATCATTTTTACAATAATCTATTTTTAGTATTGTTAGTGATAGTACAGTCAACCTTAAGTTGAGTTCAATAAATAGTATAAAGAGAAATATAACAAAACAAAACATTCGCAAGATGGCGGAATAGTGAGGATGTGCACTGATAGTCCAGGAAAGGATAGGTTGATAAAAGAGGAATTACAGTAATTACAGTGAAAGGCTCGGGGGAAAAATGCAGAAGAAACTCTTCTGGATCTAGTGGATGTGACACAGACGACCAGCGGGGAGAGCAGGGACACCCACGGCTGAGTCCACACATCAGGGCTGGAAGGGGAGGTGGGTTCAGTAACCCAAGACATTGGTGGGGGAAATGATGGACAAAGTCTAGAGGGAACTGGGCTTGAGGCCCCACTGGGTGAAGTTCACCAGACTGACTATAGGAGAGAAGAGAAGGGAAAAAAAGGGGGGGGGGACTAGTTTCTCTCTCCGCCAACCTTGCAAAGGCATGCAAGATACAAAGAGCAGGCGCCATTTTGGATATACTTAAAAGGTGTGCGACCTCAGCGCTATGAAGGACCTCAGGACCATGCGCGACCTCAGGACTGTGTGCGACCTCAGAGCTGTGCGTGATGTCAGAGCTGTACGTGACCTCAGGGCCATGCGCGAACTCAGAGCTGAGCATGACAGACCTTTGCCTGCCCTCAATCAAACAGAAAAACCTGACTCTGGGGGGTGAAATACCAGGAGGTTAGGATTTAATGAAAGGGTAGAGCTAATGAACTGAGGCAGGGAAAAAGAGATGGTGGGTGAGAGAACTCACATAGGTCACATGAGTACTCTCCAGAGACACTACAATTCGATAACCTAGGCAACCTGGTAGGAGACTGCAGGAGAAATTGAGCCCACACTGAGGGCAGAACAGATTCTTTGGGTGATCTGTGGGAAAAAGCAGACGAATGATATACACATAGAAGCCAGAGATTGGAAGCTAAATACCATCAATTCTGCTTGGCTTTGCAGTATTACTTCCCTCCTGAATACGAAATAAATAAATAAATAAATAAATAAATAAGGAGATTTACCATGCCTAACCTGAGTGTGTCACCTTTGGCACACCCTTAACCCTGAAGAACTAAGCAGAGCTCTCTGGCTACACCCATCTCAAGCCTCCAAGGCTCCTCCCACAATAGACAGTCCACTTAACACAGACATAGTATAAAAAAAAAAAAAAAAAAAGAAAAGGGCCGGCGCCATGGCTCAACAGGCTAATCCTCCACCTTGCGGCATCGGCACACCGGGTTCTAGTCCCGGTCGGGGCACCGGATTCTGTCCCGGTTGCCCCTCTTCCAGGCCAGCCCTCTGCTGTGGCCCAGGAGTGCAGTGGAGGATGGCCCAAGTGCTTGGGCCCTGCACCCCATGGGAGACCAGGATAAAGCACCTAGCACCTGGCTCCTGCCATCGGATGAGCGCGTTGCGCCGGCCGCAGCGCGCCGACCGCGGCAGCCATTGGAGGGTGAACCAACGGCAAAGGAAGACCTTTCTCTCTGTCTCTCTCTCTCACTGTCCACTCTGCCTGTCAAAAAAAAAAAAAAAAAAAAAAAAAGAAAAGAAAACACCACAGTGAGGGAAGAATTCACAATGCCAAGCAACAAACACAAAAACCGAGGGAACAAGAATAATGAAGATACTATGATGCTTCCAAATAAACAAAACACCCCAAGCCAAGATTATGAAGATGATGAAATAGAAGCAATGCAAGATACAGATTTCAAAAAATTTATGATAAGAACATTTAGAAATTTTCAAAAGCAAATTCTTGAACTACAGAAATCCTTATTGGACAGGATAGAAAATCTCTCTTGTGAAAATGAAATCTTAAGGAGGAATCAAAATGAAATGCAGAAACTAGTAGAACAAGAAAGTGTGATAGTGAAATCAAAATGAAATGAAGAACTCAATAGATCAAATGACAAACACATTAGAGAGTTTTAAAAATAGAGTCAGTGAAACAGAAGAGAGAATATTGGACTTAGAAGACAGAGCACAGGAAAGGAAATGGACAAACCAAAGAAAAGAGGAAATTAGAAAACTAAAAAATATTGTCGGGAATCTACAGGATACTATTAAAAAACTCAACATTCGAGTTCTAGGAGTTCCTGAAGGTATGGAGAGAGAGAAAGGATTAGAAGGCCTTTTTAGTGAGATACTAGCAGAGAACTTTCCAGGTTTGGAGAAGGAAAGAGATATCTTAGTACAGGAAGCTCATAGAACCCCTAGTAAACATGACCAAAAGAGATCCTCACCACGACACATTGTAATTAAACTCATCACCGTGAAACAGAAAGAAAAGATCCTAAAATGTGCAAGAGAGAAACGTCAGATTACTCTCAGAGGATCTTCAATTATACTCACAGCAGATTTCTCATCAAAAACACTACAGGCTAGGAGGGAATGGCGAGACATAGCCCAGATGTTAAGAGAGAAAAACTGCCAGCCCAGAATATTATATCCTGTAAAGCTCTCATTTATGAAGGAAGGTGAAATAAAGACCTTTCATAGCAAACAGAAATTGAAAGAGTTTGCTGCCACTCCTCCAGCCCTGCAAAAGATGCTTAAAGATTTGTTACACTCAGAAACACAGAAACACGGCAATCAATATGAATGAAGGTAAACGAAGAAAACCTACCAGTAAAAGAGCATAGGAAGCTCAAAGCATATACTAGAAAATATCTTTAGGGAAATAGAAAGGCAAAGTCACTACTTATCAATAGTCACATTGAACGATAAAGGACTTAACTCTCCAGTAAAAAGACACAGACTGGCTGAATGGATTAAGGAAAAAAACCCATCTATTTGCTGCTTACAAGAAACACATTTTTCTAACAAAGATGCATGCAGACAAAGTGAAAGGTTGAAAAAAATATTGCATGCCAACACAAATCCAAAAAAAGCAGGTGTCGCCATTTTAATATCAGACAAAATGAACTTTAACACAAAAAATGTTAAGAGAGACAAAGAGGGACACTATATAAAGATTAAGGGTTCAATTCAACAGGAAGATGTAACTATTATTGATGTATATGCACCTAATTACAGGGCACTGGTTTATTTAAAAGATATGTTAAAGGACTTAAAGGGAGACTTAGATTCCAATACAATAGTACTGGGGGACATCAATACTCCACTCTCAGAAATAGACAGATCATCCGGACAGAAGATCAACAGCGAAATGCCAGATTTAATCGACACTATTGCCCAAATGAATCTAACAGATATCTACAGAACTTTCAATCATACATCTAAAGACTTTACATTCTTCACAGCAGTACATGGAATCTTCTCTAGGATTGAACACATACTAGGCCATAAAGCAAGTCTCAGCAAACTTAAAAGAATTAGAATCATACCATGTAGCTTCTCAGGCCACAGTGGAATGAAGTTGGAAATTAGCAACTCAGGAAACCCTAGAGCATATGCAAACACATGGAGATTGAACAACATGCTCCTGAATGAACAATGGGTCACAGAAGAAATAAAAAGAGAAATAAAAAACTTTCTGGAAGTAAATGAGGATAACAACACAACATATCAAAACTTATGGGATATAGCAAAAGCAGTATTGAGAGGAAAGTTGATATCAATAGGTGCCTACATCAAGAGACTGGAAAGGCACCAAATAAATGAGCTTTCAGTTCCTCTCAAGGACCTAGAGAAACTGCAGCATACCAGACCCAAATCTAGTAGGAGAAGAGAAATAATTAAAATCAGAGAAGAAATCAACAGCATTGAATCCAAAAAAAAAAAAATTACAAAAAATCAGCTGAGCGAAGAGCTGGTTTTTTGAAAAAATAAACAAAATTGACACCCCATTGGTCCCATTAACTAAAAAAAGAAAAGATGCAAATCAATAAAATCAGAGATGAAAAAGGAAATGTACCACAGACACCACGGAAATTAAAAGAATCATCAGAAATTACTACAAAGAATTGTATGCCAGCAAACAGGAAGATCTTTCAGAAATGGATACATTCCTGGACACATGCAATCTACATAAATTGGACCAGTAAGACATAGAAAACCTAAATAGACCCATAACTGAGATAGAAATTGAAACAGTAATAAAGGCCCTCCCATCAAAGGAAAGCCTATGACCAGATGGATTCACTGCTGAATTCTACCAGACATTTAAAGAAGAACTAATTCCATTTCTTCTCAAACTATTCAGAACAATTAAGAAAGAGGGAATCCTCCCAAATTCTTTCAAAGAAGCCAGCATCACCTTAATCCCTAAGCCAGAGAAAGATGCAGCATTGAAAGAGAATTACAGACCAATATCCATGATGAACATAGACGCAAAAATCCTTAATAAAATTTTCGCCAATAAAATACAACAACACATCAGAAAAATCATCCACCCAGACCAAGTGGGATTTATCCCTGGTATGCAGGGATGGTTCAATATTCACAAATCAATCAATGTGATACACCACATTAACAAACTGTAGAAGAAAAACCATATGATTATCTCAATAGATGCTGAGAAAGCATTCGATAAAATTCAACCCCCTTTCATGATGAAAACTCTAAGCAAATTGGGTATGGAAAGAACATTCCTCAATATAATCAATGCAATTTATGAAAAACCCATTGCCTGCATCCTATTGAATGGGGAAAAGTTGGAAGCATTTCCACTGAGATCTGGTACCAGACAGGGATGCCCACTCTCACCACTGCTATTTAACATAGTTCTGGAAGTTTTAGCCAGAATCATCAGGCAAGAAAAAGAATTTAAAGAGATACAAATTGAGAAGGAAGAACTCAAACTATCCCTCTTGGCAGATGATATGATTCTTTATTTAGGGGATCCAAAGAACTCTACTAAGAGACTATTGGAACTCATAGAAGAGTTTGGAAAAGTGTCAGGATATAAAATCAATGCATAAAAATCAACAGCCATTGTATACAAAGGCAATGCCATGACTGAGGAAGAACTGCTATGATCAATCCCATTCACAATAGCTAGAAAAACAAGCAAATACCTTGGAATAAACTTAACAAAGGACGTTAAAGATCTCTATGATGAAAATTACAAAACCTTAAAGAAAGAAATAGAAGAGGATACCAAAAAATGGAGAAATCTTCCATGCTCATGGATTAGAAGAATCAACATCATCAAAATGTCCATTCTCCCAAAAGCTATTTGTAGATTCAATGTGATGCCAATCAAGATACCAAAGACATTCTTTACAGATCTGGAAAAAATGATGCTGAAATTCATATGGAAACAAAGGAGACCTCAAATAGCTAAAGTAATTTTGTACAAAAAAAAAGAAAAGCTGAAGCCATCACAATACCAGATTTCAGGACATACTACAGGGCAGTTGTAATCAAAACAGCACAGTACTGGTACAGAAACAGAAGGATAGACCAACAGAACAGAACAGAAACACCAGAAATCAACCCAAACATCTAAAGCCAACTTATATTTGATGAATGTTCTAAAACCAATTCCTGGAGCAAGGACAGTCTATTCAATAAATGGTGCTGGGAAAGCTGGATTTCCACCTGCCCCAGCATGAAGCAAGACCCCTACCTTACACCTTACACAAAAATTCACTCAACATGGATTAAAGACCTCAATCTATGACCCGACACCGTCAAATTATTAGAGAACATTTTATAAACCCTTCAAGATATTGGCACCAGCAAAGACTTCCTGGAAAAGATGCAGGAGGTGCAGGCAGTCAAAGCCAAATTAACTTTTCATATTGCATCAAATTGAGAGGTTTCTGTACTTCAAAAGAAACAGGAGAATGAAGAGGCAACCGACAGATTGGGAAAATTATTTGCAAACTATGCAACAGATAAAGGGTTAATAAACAGAATCTACAAAGAAATCAAGAAACTCCAGAACAACAAAACAAACAATCCACTTAAGAATTGGGTCAAGGACCTCAATAGACACTTTTCAAAAAAGGAAATCCAAATGGACAACAGGCACATGAAAATTGTTCAAGATCACAAGCATTCAGGGAAATGCAAATCAAAACCACAATGACGTTTCACTTCACCCCAGTGAGAATGGCTCACATTCAGAAATCTTCCAACAGTAGATGCTGGAGAGGATGTGTGGAAAAAGGGACACTAATCCACTGTTGGTGGGAATGCAAACTGGTTATCCCACTATGGAAGTCTGTCTGGAGATTCCTCAGAAACCTGAATATAACCCTACCATACAACTCAGCCATCCCACTCCTTGGAATTTACCCAAAGGAAATTAAATTGGCAAACAAAAAAGCGGTCTACACCTTAATGTTTATTGCAGCTCAATTCACAATACCTAAGACCTGGAATCAACCTAAATGCCCATCAGCAGTAGACTGGACAAAGAAATTATGGCACATGTGCTCTATAGAATACTATACAGCAGTCAAAAACAATGAAATCTGGTCATCTGCAACAAGATGGAGGAATCTGGAAATCATTATGCTGAGTGAAATAAGCCAGTCCCAAAGGGACAAATATCACATGTTCTCCCTGATAGGTGACAACTGACAGAGCACCAAAAAGGAAACCTGTTGAAGTGAAATGGACACTATGAGAAATTGTGACTTGATCAGCCATTGCCCTGACTGTTGATGAACAACATAATGCGTTATCCCTCTTAGTATATTTTTGCCTGTTCTACTTAATACTATTGGTTGAATCTGTAATTAATACAGTTATTCTTAAGTGTTGAAACTTAACTGAAAAGTGATCCCTGTAAATATAAGAGTGGGAAAAAGAGAGGGAGGAGATGTACAATTTGGGACATGCTCAAGCTGACTTGCCCCAAACATTAGAGTTAGAAATATACCAGGGGATCCCACTATAATCCCATCAAGGTGGCATGTACCAAGGCCATCTCACTAGTCCAAGTGATCAATTTCAGTTCACAATTGATCACACTGATAGGTCTAAGAGTCAAAGGGATCACACAAACAAGACTAGTGTCTGCTAATACTAACTGATAGAATAAAAAAGGGAGAGAACGTTCCAACATGGGAAGTGAGCAACACAGCAGACTCATAGAATGGCAGATGCCCTAAACAGCACTCTGGCCTCAGAATCAGCCCTTAAGGCATTCAGATCTTGTTGAACAGCCCATGAGAGTATTTCAGGCATGGAAAGCCAAGACACTCTAGCAAAAAAAATGACCTAAATGAAAGATCTCTGTGAATGAGATCCCAGTGTAAAGAACAGTTCATCAAATAAGGAGGTACCTTTCTCTGAAGGGAGGAGAGAACTTCCACTTTGACTAGGACCTTGTCTAAATAAGATCAGAGTCAGTGAACTAAAAAGGTTTCCATAGCCTTGGAAACTCATGACTGGAGCATAGGGACATTACTTATGCCATCAACAAGAGTGTCAATTTGTTAAGTCAACAACAGGAGTCACTATACACTTACTCCTCATATAGGATCTCTGTCCTTAATGTGCTGCACATTGTGATTTAATGCTATAACTAGTACTCAAACAGTATTTTTCACTTTGTGTTTCTATGTGGGTGCAAACTGTTGAAATCTTTGCTTAATATATACTAAACTGATCTTCTGTATATAAAGAGAATTGAAAATGAATCTTGGTGTAAATGGAAGTGGAGAGGGAGCGGGAAAGGGGAGGGTTGCGGTTGGGAGGGAAGTAATGGGATTAGAAATCCATTGTAATCCATAAGCTGTACTTTGGAAATTTATATTATTTAAATAAAAGTTAGAAAAATCAATAAAAACAATTGAATAGACAAGGGCTATATGCAATCATTGATTCTCAAAATATCTATTTCACTCAAATACATTATATTTCAGATACTCTCTTAGTTACCTCAGGGAAAACATTTGATATCTGTTAGTTTGGTACTGACTTATTTCATAAATACAATGGTTTCCTGTTGTGATCATCTTTTTGAAAAAGATAATATTTTATTTTATTTTTTGCAACTGAGCAGTACTCTATACTGTATATTTACCATAGTTTCTTTATCCAACAAATAGCTAATGGATATCTGGGTTGATTCCATATCTTAGCTATTGTGAATTGTGCTGCAAAGAACATTGGGGTATAGATAACATTTGCATATGCTGATATCTTTTGATTTGGGTGAACTTGTAGACGTGGGATGGCTGGATCATATTGTAGGTCTATATTCAGGTTCCTGAGATATCTCCATATTATCTTCCATAGTGATGGTATGAATTTACACTCCCAACAACAGGGGACCAGGGGACCTTTTTCCCTAGATCCTCAACAGCATTTGCCCTTTGTTATTTCTTCATGAAACCCATTCTAACTGAAGTGAGGTGAAACCTCATTGTGGTTTTGATTTTTATTTCCCTGATGGCTAATGATCCTGACCATTATTTCAAGTGTCTGTTGGGGACTTGAATTTCCTGTCTTGAAAAATGCCTGCTCAAGGCCTTTGCCCATTTCTTAATTGGATTGTTTATTTTGTTATTCTTGAATTTATTGAGCCCTTTTTAGATTGTGGATGTTAACCCTTTATCAGTTACACAGTTTGCAAATATTTTCTACCATTCTGTTGATTGCCTCTTCACTTTGATGGGTGTTTCTTTTGCAGTACTGAAGCTTCTCAGCATGATAGAATCCCATTTGTCAAAACTGGCTTGATTGTCTGTGTTTCCGAGTCTTTTCCAAGTAGTCTTTGCCTATGCCAATGTCTTGCAGAGTTTCCCCAATGTTCTCTAATGATTTGATGGTATCAGGTCATTGAGTTAGGTCTTTGATCCATTTGAGTGGATTTTTATGTTTAGATTAGTTAGGGGTTTAGTTTCATACTTCTGCATGTGGAGATCCAGTTTCACCAGAACCATTTTTTTTTTTGACAGGAAGATTTTGACAGTGTGAGAGAGAGAGACGGATAGCAAGGTCTTCCTTTTCCATTGGTTCACCCTCCAAATAGCCGTTACGGCCAACACGCTACGCCAATCTGAAGCCAGGAGCCAGATGCTTCCTCCTGGTCTCCCACACAGGTGCAGGGCCCAAGCACTTGGGCCATCCTCCACTGCCTTCACAGGCCACAGCAGAGAGCAGGACTTGAAGAGGAGAAACCAGGACAGAATCTGGCGCCCAAACCAGGACTAGAACCCGGGATGACAGCACCTCAGGCAGAGGATGAGCCAAGTGAGCTGCGGTGCCAGCTACACCAGAACCATTAATTAAAGAGAGTATCCTTGCCCCAGGGATTGATTTTAGCTCCTTTATCAAAGATAAGTTGGTAGAAGATGCATAGATTGATTTTTTGGAATTTCTATTCTGTTCCATTGGTCTACAAGTCTGTTTTTGTACCAGAACCAGGCTGTTTCGGTTATAACTGCCCTGTAGTATGTCTTAAAATCAGGTACTGTAATGCCTCTGGTTTTATTTTTGTTATATAAGGTTGCTTTACCTATTCGGGGTCTCCTGCATTTCCTTATGAACTTTAGTATCATTTTTCCAGATCTGTGAAGACTGTAATTGGTGGTTTGATTGGGATCGCATTGAATATGTAATTGCTTTTCGTAGTATGGACATTTTATTATATTGAGGTCTGGGTCCGTGTCTAAATTCTTGGCCACTTTTGTGTATGTGTGCATTTACTTGCGTTTTTACTGCTACGTGGCCTACATTGACTAATGCCGTAATGATTTAGATAGCAATGAGATCCAGTGGTTAGGAACAGAGGCTTTTTTTTCTGCATTTAAGATTATATATATATATATATATATATATATATATATATATTACTATAGTTGAACATCATTTCAGTTCTTTTTTTATTTTTTAATTTTTTAGGTGAACAATTTTCAATCATTTCATTTATACAGATTTAGAAACATAGTTACACTTTCCACCCTAACTTCCCTCCCAGACATGCTCTCACCCTTCCTTCTCCTTCTTTCTCAGTATTTTAATTATCACAATGGTCTACTTGCTGTTTACTTTATATTCTAAGATTAACCCTATAGTAAATAAACAATTCAACAAATTATAAAAAGAAAAAAACACTGTTCTTTAACAGTAGAGCTAAGGACTGTAATAATAATGAATTCTCAAATGTGAATTTTACTTGTGTAGACATTACATTTTTTATTAATTAATTATGAGCTAACACATATCAGGGAAAGGATATGATATTTGTCTTTTTGTGACTGCTTTATTTCACTAAATTCAATGGTTTCTAGTTGAATCCATTCTGTTGCAATACAGGATTTCATTTTTTATGGCTGAATAGTATTCCATAGTGTATTTTTACCACATTTTATTTAGGCAGTCATCTTTTGCTGGACATCTAGGTTGATTCCATATCTTAGATATTGTGAATTGATCTTCATTGAACTAGGGTGTATGGAAAACACTTTCATTTGTTAATTTCATTTTGTTTGGGCAAATTCCCAGGAACAGGAATGCTGGATCATATGGTAGATCTATTTTCAGATTTGTGGCGAATCCCCATACTATTAATTTTGATTCCCATCAACTGTGTATCAGGGTACCTCTTACCCCACATCCTCATCAGCATTAATTGTTTGTTGATAGCTTTTTGACAGCCATTCAAATTGGAGTGAAGTGAAACTGCATTGTGGTATTGATTTGCACTTCCCCAGTGACTAGTGATTCTGAGCATTTTGACATGTTTCCAATGACCATTTGAATGTCTTCTTTTGAAAAGTGCTTGTTAAAGTCCTTTCCCCATATCTTAACTGGATTGTTTGTTTTCTTGTTGAATTCCTTTGGCACTTTTTAGAACCTTGGTATTAATCTTTTATCAGTTGCATACTTTGCAAATATTTTCTGTCATTCTGTCAGTTGCCATTTTACTTTGCTGAGTCTTTCCTCTGCAGTGTAGAAGCTTCTTAGCTTGGTATAATCACATTTCTCTATTTTGGCTTTCATTGCATGTGCTTCTGGAGTCTTTTCCAAGAAGTCTTTGACTAGGAAAATGTGTTGTATAGTTTTCCCAATTTTCTCCTCTAGTAAGTTGATAGTATCAATTCAAAGATTATTAACCTTGATCCATTTTGAGTTGATTTTTTGTATAAGGTGTAAGCTAGGGGTCTTGTTTCATACTTCTGTTCATGGAGATAAATTTTTCAAGTACCATTATGCTGAAGAGAATTTTCTTTAACCAGGGATTGGTTTTAGTTTCTTTGCCAAAGATGAATTGGTTGTTGCATTGATTTCTGAAGTTTCTATTTTGTTCCATTGGCCTACATGTCTATGTTTGTGCCAATACCAGCCTCTTTTGTTTATAAAGGTTTTGTAGCATGTTTTTAAATCTGGAATTGTGGTTTTTCTGGCTTAGTTTTTCTTTTTGAAGATTTATTTATTTATTTGAAAGTCAGAGTTACACAGAGAGAGGAGAGGCAGAGAGAGAGAGAGAGAGAGAGAGAGAGAGAGAGAGAGAGAGAGAAGAGGTCTTCCATCTGCTGGTTCACTCTCCAATTGACTGCAACAGTTGGAGCTGCATCAATCCGAAGCCAGGAGCCAGGAGCTTCTTCTGGGTCTCCTGCATGGGTGCAGGGGCCCAAGGACTTGGGTCATCTTCCACTGCTAACCCAGGCCATAGCAGAGAGCTGGATCTGAAGAGGAGCAGCTGGGACTAGAACTGGGACCCATATGGGATGCCAGTGCCTCAGTTCAGGGCATTAACCCACTGTGCCAAAGCGCTGTCCGTTCTGGCTTTGTTTATTTACGTTTGCATTATACATTTAATTTCTCTTGTGTTTTCATATGAATTTTAGCATTGATTTTTCTAGATCTGAGAAAAGTATTGTTGGCATTTTTATTGGTATCACAATGAATTTGTAATATGCTTTTGGTCATATAGACATTTTGATGATACAAATTTTTCCAAAAAGAATGTTCTCTTTCTTGTCTCTTCATCTATTTCTTTTCTTAATGTTTTGTAATTTTAATGTTAGAGATCTTTTACCTCCTTGGATAAATTTATTCTAAAGTATTTGATTTTTTGTGGTTGTTGTGAATGGGACTGACCTTATAAGTTCTTTCTCAGCCATAGCATTATCTGTGTGTACACATGCTATTGAATTTTTTTTTAAATATATCTTTATAACAACTTCATACATAAATAAGAATTTTGAGGGTACAGTATTTTGCATTGACATTTTCTTTTTTTTAAAGATTTATTTTATGTATTTGAAAGAGTTACAGAGAGAGGTAGAGACAGAGAGAGAGGTCTTCCACCTGCTGCTTCACACTCCAGATGGCCACAATGGAAGGAGCTGAGCTGATCCAAAGCCAGGAACCAGGAGCTTCCTCTGGAGCTCCCACGTGGGGGCTGGGGCCCAAAGACTTGGGCCATCTTCTACTACTTTCCCAGGCTATAGCAGAGAGCTTTATCAGAAGAGGAGCAGCCCGGACTAGAACCGGCACCCACATGGGATGCTACCACTTCAGGCCAAGGCTTTAACCTGCTGTTCCACAGTGCCAGCCCCCTTGACATTTTCTATTAAGAATTGTACTATGTATCTCCATTCTTTCCTAGCCTGAAGTGTTTCTGATGAGAAATCAGCTGTCCAATTGGAGATCCTCTGAAAGTAATCTAGCATTTCTCTCATGCACATTTTAGAATCTTTTCTTTTTGTCTTACTGTTGAAAGTTGACTACAATGTGTCATGATGAAGACCTTTTTTGATCATATCCATTAGGAGTTCTATGTGCCTAATGTGCTTGGATAACCTGTATGTTCATTAATTTTTCCAAAGCAGGGAAGTGTTCTGTTATTATTTCACTGAATATGCCTTCTAATCCACTTTTTCTGTCCATACCTTCGTGATCTCCTAAGACACATCTGTTGGATTGTTTGATAGTATCACATAAATCTTAAAATTGCTTTTAATTTTTCTAATTATTTCTTTTTCTTCATCTCCTCCTCATCCTCCTTCTATTCCTTCTCCTCTTTCTCTTCTTTTTCTTCTCCTCTTTTTTCTTCTTGTTTTTTTTTTTCGTCTGACTGAGTTATGTCCAAGGATTTGTCTTCTAGATTATATATTTTTTGTCCTGCCTCAACAATTCTGTTGTTAAGGTTTTCCACTCTATTTTTTTCTTCACTTATAGAATACTTCAATTCTAATATTTGTTTAATTTGTCTTAAAAATTTCAATCTCATGGCATAATTTTTCACCCATATTTTGTATCAATGTCTTTATCTCATGAATTTGCTTATAATTAACCCTATGATCATTCTTTTGAATTCTTTTCAGACATTTCCTTAATGTAGTTATCTTCACATTCTAATATTGACGTATTATTATGTTTCTTCTTGTTTCCTGAATATTTGCATTTATTTTGAGGCATTTGTGAAAGCATTTGTTGGTTTTCTCCTCTGATGTATTTTATCTTTGAACTATGCCTCTATGGCTTAGTGGAGTGTCTGCGCCTTCCATGAATAGTCAGATTGCATGCATTGAGTGTGGCTAGGAGAGCTTTGTTCAGTGCTCCAGGTTGGGGTAAGAATCCCCATTGACACACATGTTGGACATGGTAGATCTCTATAGTCATCAGGAGAGATTGTATGGTCACACCTGTTAGCATAATCACAACCTAGCTTTCACTCTTCCAAGAAGATCAATAACCAGTATTAGCCCTTATTGTGTACAATTCCCATTCACACTGGCTCATGAACTGCACAAGGGATCTTTGTGGTCCTCAGTGTGAACAGGGAATCTGTTGCAATTACCCACTCCAGGCTGTCAGAGAGTTCTTGAGTCTCTGACACCAGATAAAATGATTGCCCAGAGACCAAGTTACATCATGTGCCCTATCATACAGTCATAGAATTCCTACAGTCACAGCACCCGAGGCTTCCAAGACACAGGGTGCAGAGAATCTGCATGCTCAGCTCCCCAAGACTGGGCCATCCATAGAGAGAACAGAGCTATTCCTAGAGCTAGCTGGTTTGAACTCAACCTTGGTGGTTTAAGTCCCAGAGCCTTTGATATGTTAAGAGAATGGAGGCACTTCAGAATCTTATGTAGGTGCCCACCCCCGTCAACCTTCCCATCCGTACTCAATGTCAGTGGAGAACACAGATTTTTTCCTTCTGTTAAAATCTCCTGGTCACACATGTGCTCAGAGCTTCTGTAGGCTTTATTGGTGTCAAAATGGTGCCTTCACCGCTGTTGCTCACTTGGCTAATCCTCTGCCTGCAGCGCCAGCACCCCAGAGTTCTAGTCTTGGTTGGGGTGCCAGGTACTAGTCCTGGTTGCTCCTCTTCCAGTCCAGTTCTCTGCTGTGGCCTGGGAGGGCAGTGGAGGATGGCCCAAGTGTTTGGGTCCCTGCACCCACAGGGGAGACCGGGAGAAAGTACTTGGTTCCTGGCTTTGGATCTGCACAGCGCCAGCCATAGCGACCATTGAGGGAGTGAACCAACTGAAGGAAGACCTTTTTCTCGGTCTTCCCTCTCACTGTCTGTAACTCTCTCTCTGTTTCTCTCTCTCTCATTATCTAACTCTGCCTGGCAAAAAAAAAAAAAATGGTGCCTTCACCCATTCAGTTGCCGGTGCCCCTGTGAGGAGCTTGGGAGAAAGAAACATGCTCTTTTATTTCTCTAGATTAGGTGGGTACCCTGTCCCCCACTAGAGTTCTAGGTCAGACCAAAACACCATGTGGTCTCCAAGGCTCTCACTCAGGCACTATCACTGGTGGTACCGACTGCCACAGTCTGCTCTCACCTCACTCTCGAAGGCTGGCTTCTCCTCCAGATCCTGGCTGTGGGGGTCATTTGATGTCCCTGCTCACTGCTGCACAGTCACACTTTCTACATAGCCTCACGGTGTCCCTCTTCTGTAAAATTTCCACTGAAAACTTCTCACCAGCTCTCCCCTGGAAATGCACTTCCTCTGTTTTTTTTTCCTGCTATTTTCTCCTTTGTCAAAATCAGCATATCTTTTCCCTATTCAGTCATCTTGGATTCCTTTACACAGACTTTGAAGAAAGACTTGAGATCTCTCCAACTCATTCCAAGGTTAACTTTTCCTAAACCAAGATGCTGAGAATAAAACTCAGGTACTACTCAAATCTGTAGCTCTTTCTAATCTACATCACAGTTTCTTATGTGTCTTTAGTTTCTCTTACACTTGGTTTCCTGCCTTCTGTGCTTTCAATATTGTCATAGAGAAGAATATGTCTCTGTTAAATGTTACTCTGACTTAAGCTGTTGTTATGAAGAGAACCAGTGTTTACTCTGACTAGTCTTAATAGAGACATTCTCATTCCAAACTCTTTAAGGATGAATGTGGGCAACTGGTACATTTTTTGTCCCTTCAATTTTATAAAAAATGGAAAGATTTCACTCCCACTGGGAAAGTTGTAGATATGTGGCTGAGATTTGTGGCTATTGTTAAGCCAGGGTATAAACAATAATTCTGCTAGCAAGTTGAATCAGGATATTAGCTTAAAGTCTATTGGTCACTTTGAAATTCTTGCTGTTTGTCTGGGTGTAGCTGCTGAATGGCTAATCCACCATGGAAAAGTCATTTCAATAACTAAATTAGAAGGGAAATCCATTTTTAATTCTATGATTCACTAGGTATTTATTTAGAGTTCTTTATTAAGTAAAGGTACATGGGAGACAAATTTGAATAAAGAATTATTTCTGTCAGCAGGAACATAAATTTTAGGAGGTAGTAGAATGCTTTAAGCATATATAACTTTTCTGTAGAGTTTAGATGAGGCATACAGTGGATGCCTGGGTTCGGTTAATGTAGTGCACACAAAGAAACCCATCCTAGTGAAAGGAGCTAAATCTAGATATGTGAGAAGATGGCAGTGCCATAGAGTGAGGAGATTTTTTTTTATACTGGGCGGGGGGGAGCAGAAGCAAAGGCATGGTGCTGTGGTTTCTGTGTGGTTTGTTCCTCAATGTGCCAATCAAGGGAAGGTTGGTCCTTAGTTGGCAATTTTACATGGCAGAACAACATCCAATAGGTAGTGTTTAGTGCAAGGTAATTAGGAAATTTGGGGATGCTGTCCTTGGAATGGATTAATGTAATTCTCATATTATGCCATTTAGTTTCTATGAAACTAAAAGATCAATATTAGACATTTCCCATTCTCTGATTTCCTGTCTCTTCATGAGTATTCACTATTTAGCATGCAATCTCACCATGATTTCATCTGCCAACAGGCTCTGAACAAAGGTCAAATTGATGAAGTTTTTCAAACATTAACTTCTACCCTCTGAGCTAGATCAATTTCTTCTTTTAATAAAGTATCTATCATAGCAACAGAAAACAGACTAGTGCACATGTAAAGGGAAAACAAATAGAGATTTCCTTTGGAAAAGACAAAGAGTTTTGGATTAATATTTGGACAAATGGGAAGCAACTAGTTTTTTTTATATAAGGTGTACAAATTTCATGTATTTTATATATGCAGAATTAAGAGCATAATAATACCTCACACCCTACCCTCCATTCCTGTTCATGCTCCCACCCTCCTTCCCCATTCCTTTTTTATTTTTGAATTCTTTCTAAATTAAACACAAAGTTATTGGTTATGACATGATACATTTCATGTCTCCATGAAACATCACTCCCCAACTCCTCCATGGATTATGGTTGTATGCAACTGAAGAAAGGTTAAATCTGAAATGTGTAACCTAAAATGGTGAAAGGTGTTAAAAGCATGGAGACTCTTGATGGTTGTTTTTCAGAACATATTTTACATCCAGCAATCATATAATTGATGACCTATCAGTATAAGTAAACGGCATTATGTCATCATAATAGTCTACAGTGACATTCCTGGACACTTGCAGCAAAAAACATAGGGAATTTAAAACCCACCTACCACTCTAAAAATATCCCTGACCCTAATATTTGTTTCTTCATTCAGATGTTTTAACTATAGACTTGAGAGAATTCTCCTGAATTTACTTCTGTCAAAAGCCTTTTCTTAGTTTTATCTTTGATTGGTCTTGTTGAGAATCAGTGACCTCTTAAAAATCTGCAAATCTTCAGAATTCTTTTCTGTTTTTCCCTTTCAATGCTTCAAGATAGGCCAATATTTTCCCAACCCTTTTTTTTTTCTTGTAATAACTTGTCGAATGCAAACAAAAAAAATCACATAGTATTAAGTTTTATTTTCATTCCTTTTTTTCTGGAGATTAAAGTTTAAACTATAATCGAATATAAACCTCAGACATGTGGTTTAAACAGCATGACATAAACCCAGTTTTCCATGCCTATTTGGTAAAGATAAATTATAATCGCTAGTAATGGCATAAAATAAATCTAATGGAGAATTCGGAAATGATCTAAGAAAACGTGGGGCTGTCCTGAGTCTCTAGGTCTGGAAGAACAGCAAAACAGTGGGATGTTCAGAATTCCCTTGCTCAATAAAACGTATTTAAAGTATTAGGATGAAAAGGAAGAGGAGCAGGAGGAAGAATATAGGAGTTGGAGGAAGCCACATAGATTTAGTGTTTCCGGATCCACAATACATAAGAAACAGCCCAGGCAAGCTCATTTTTTCTCCAAAGTTGATCATGAGTCCTGCTGACGATATCACATGGCTTTGACACTTCTAAGGAGTAGCACAGAGAGACTCTTTCCTTCCATGATAAGTCTTGAATTCTACTTTTCAACTAATATATTCTTAGACAGGCTGACAGAATTGGAAATAAATATGCACACAACATGAGCCCAAATATAATAGTATTATTTTCCAATAGGAGCCTGAAACTCTCCTCCCTCTCCACAAGTCTCTGAGGTAGCTGGAGAATTATTGGGCTATTGCCCAATAGTACAATCCCACAACAGCTCTCAATCCCTGAGAGACACTTGTAGTCAAGCCTTAGCAACATTTTCAGGAATCAGTGGGATCCCTAAAAGTGGCACCAGATACATAAAACTGGCCAAAATATCACTACAGATGTTAAACTGCAATTAGAAATAAAGTCTACAAAAAATGGGCCAAGACTCATATACTAGGGATTTGAAGATGGCACACTGGGAAAGAATATACTGCTCTAGGCTAAGGGTAAGTAGTAACTAAATAAACAAAATGTAGAAGTATGTCATCAGGGGAGGGTTGAGAAAACAGAAAAGTTTCTAAACATGTCAGGAAGGTGCAAAACTTCTACATTTTCTATCAGTCAAAGCAGGTCACACAAATGAGATTATATCAAATAGAGAAGCTTCTGTACTGCAAAAGAAATACTCAGAAAAGAGCAACCCACAGGATTGGGGAAATAGTTTGCAAACTATACAATTGATAAATCACTAATAACTAGAATATATGGAGAAATCAAGAAACTCAACAAAAATGAAATAAACAATCCAGTTAAGAAATGAGAATAGGACATAAGCAGGCATTTTTCAAAAGAGGAAATCCAAATGGCCAACAGACACATGAAAAAATGCTGAAGGTCACTAGCTGTCATGGAAATGCAAATCAAAACCACAATGAGGTTTCACCTCACCCCAGTTAGACTGGCTTACATACAAAAATCAACAAATAACAAATGCTGGCGATGGGAAAAAGTACCCTAATCCACTGTTGGTGGGAATGTGAACTAGTAAAGCCACTGTGCAAGACAGTATGGAGATACCTCAGAAATCTGGATATAGACCTATCATATGACCCAGCCATTTCATTCTGGGAATTTACCCAAGGGAAATGAAATCAGCATACGAAATAGTTACCTGTACCCCCATGTTAATTGCAGCTCTATTCACAATAGCCAAGACATGGAATCAACCCGAATGCCCATCAACTGAAGACTGGATAAATAAACTATGGGACATGTACACCATGGACAATTACACAATGGTAAAAACAAAACAAAGCAAAAAAAAAAAAAAAACCTCAGAATTCAGTTATTTGCAAAAAATGGATGAAACTGGAAAACAAAATACTTAGTGAAATAAGCCAGTCCCAAAGGGACAAATCCTTTATGTTGTCCCTGACATATGATGACTAAGAGAGCATGTAAAAGGCAATCTGTAAAAGTGAAATTGATACTTTGAGAAGCAATGACTTTGAACGGCCCTTGTCTTTACTGTTTTGGAACAGTTTATATATATATATATATGTATATATATACGCATATATATACACACACACATATACTATTTGTTGAACTGTTTACTTAACATAGAGTTAAGCATATGTGTATAAAAATTGAAAATAGATCTTAGTAAGAAATAAGAGTGGGAATAAGAGAGGGAAGAAGAGGGGTGGGAAGAATCACCATGTTCCTATGGCTGTAATTATGCAGTTTGGACCTGTAAAGCTGTATGCTTCTGCATACATTCCTACAGATTTATTTCTAAGCATACAGTTTAAAAACTTGTCATGTAACCTAAAGTCCATGTAAGCTGGGTGGCAAAAATAACATTTTAAGTATTAAAGTGAGCATATGTATAGGATTAAGTGTTAAAGTGATTATATAAATAGAATTATGTATTTTGTAATAATAGTAGAATTAAGAAGGCAAGAATGCTCCAACAAGGGAAGCAGTCCATATAGCAGACTTATAAAATGACAATCACCTTAAGTAGCACTCTGACCTTAGAGTCAGCACTTAAGGAATCTAGTCTGGCTGAAAAGCCCATGAGAGAATTTCAGGCATGGAAAGCCAAGACACTGTGGCAAAAAATGTCCTTTCAAAAAATGAAGGAGACCTGTGGGTGAGATCCCAGTGGAAAGAAGTGGTCATCAAAGAATGTGCTTTTTTTCTGAAGGAAAGAGAGAACTTCCACTTTGCTTATAGCCTTGTGGAAATACCGATGGAATTTGTGGATTCAAAAGTCTTCCACAGTCTAGGCAGCCTAGGCAGCTCATGTCAAGAGCCTCAGGTGATCACTGACATTGTTATTTAAATAGGAGTCACTGTGTGCTAACTTCCTTGCAGGACCTCTGTCCTCAAAGAATGTATTATGAGAGTTAACAGTAAAAATTTGTTCTCAACATTTATTTATTAGTGTATTAAGTGGAGCATATTTTTATTTCTCCTAAGTTTTGGTTATGCCAAAACTATGTGTTCTAATTGGCACTTTGGTTATGCCAAAGTGTCCGACTCTATTGTTTGTTCTCTTAGGTGCTTCTTTAATTAATGATAAAACTTGTTCTCAAATACGTACTTTCTTTTAATGTATTAAGTGGAGGATATTTTTATGTCTCATAGTTATTTCCAAGTGCTCGCAAAAGATGTACCATTCTTGGGTACTTCTTTAACATTAATTAAGTTTCACACACCAAAAAAAAATTAGCTTTGGGATGCAATGACTTTGAACAGCCCTTGTCTTGACTATTGATGAATAGTTTCTTTTTTTCATACAAATTGTTGAACACTTTACTTAATATAGAGTTAATCTTGTGTGTATAAAGCTAATTGAAAATAGATCTTAGTAAAAAATAAGACTGAGAATAGAAGAGGTAGGAGGAAGAGGGGTGGGAGTGTGGATGGGAGGGCAGGTATGGTGGGAAGAATCATTTTATTGCTAAAGTAGTAATTATGAAATGCATGAAGTTTGTATTCTTTAAATAAAATATTTCTTTGGAATAAAATAAATAAATACAAGTGATGATGCAAAAAAGTAGGTCCCAAAGTGAAGTTTTAAATGAATGAAATCAAAATGTACTGAACTATGTTGAACATAGCTAAAGAATTTGCCTTGAAAATGAGAAAAAGTTTGAAATAATTAACTTGTGTTCCTTAATCAAGAATCTTTATGGAAAATAAACTAAATTTAAATAAGAAAAAGGAAGTAAAAATGGAAGAAACTGAATGATATTGAAACTAGGAAGTAATAGAAATAATAAGGGCTGGATTATCATAGAAATTGATAAACTTCTGACAAGACTAACAAACAAAAAGGATCGTTAATAATATAATATAGAATAGTAAGTACTCCATATCCTATAACCATTGAAAAGATAACTGAAAATAATATTAACAATGTTCTGATCATAAATTTGACAACTTAGAGGAAAATGACCAACTCTTCAAAGATTTAAACTTCTAAAAATATCAAGATGAAATAGATAATCTGAAGTAGCCTTGACCATGAAAGACATTGAATTTATAGTTTTGAAATTTTCCTAAAAATCTCCAGGGTCAGCACTTTATTAGAGAATCTTGCCAAATGTTAACCATTGGAAAATACCAAAATTTAAATCTCTTCCAGAAAATATCAAAAGGAACACTTCCCAAGTCATTTCATGAAACTAGTATTACCCTGATGAAAAAAAAATTAATGAACTATACATCAATGTCTCTCTGAATTTAGACATGAAAGTATTCATCAAAGTATCAGCAAAGTGAATTAACATAGTGTAAAAAATTTTACACCATCATTAGTTAGGGTTTACTCTAGGGATTTAAGTGTGTTTCAACATTTAAATTTCAATCAATGCAAATCACCAATTAAGCAAGCTAAGAAATAAAATGTGTTTGATCATATTTTTGACATAAGCAACAAGGATTTACGATAAAATGAGACTTGAGAAATTGAGAATAGATAAAGATTTTTAAAAAAATAAAACTTGTAACAAATTTAGTAATAAACATTGGAATGTTTTCTTTCAAAGATTGTGGAAAAGGCAGGCTGCTCATTCTTACTCATTTTATCTAACAGAGTCTTGGTAGTTATTTCTAGCCAGTATTACAAAGTAGTAAAAGAAGTTATATACATTGAAAAATAGGAAATAAAACTTGCACTATTTGCAGAACTAATCAGAGGTCATCAAGGTCACAGAAGGAAGATCAACCACAAACAATGAAACTGCTAGAGGAAAGCATGGGGGACACTTAAGGACATTGGGCACAGACTGCAGTTTTGTTGATAAGACACCAAAAGTACAGACAATTAATGCAAAATAGACAAATGGAATTTTATCAAACTAAGGATCTTCTGCACAACACAGGCCATAATCAAGGGAGTGAAGTAACAGCTGAAAGAATGGAAGAAAATACGTATGGACTATGCATCAGTTAAGTAATTAATGTCCAGAATACAAAACAAACAATCCAGTTAGTAAGTGAACCAAGGATTTATATACAAACCCCCAACAAATACATGAGAAAAAGCTCAGTTTTGCTAGCCATCAGGGAAATGGACATGAAAACCACAATGAGGTATCATCTCACTCCAGACAGAAGGCAAATATCCAAGAGAAGAAAACTAACAAATACTACTAATCTGTGGACTTAAAAGTAGGTATGTACATATTTTAACCAATATTGAAAAATAAAATACAATAACTATATAATAATACCTGTAAATACTGGGGAAATTTACCTTTTTCCCCATTCTGTTGGATGTCTCTTCACTCTATTGATCGTTTCCTTTGCCTTGCAAAAGTTTCTGTGTTTTATATACTGCGTTTTATATACTGTGTTTTATATATTCCATTTGTTTAGTTCTTCTTTTGTTGCCTCTGCTTTGGGGTCTTATCCAAGAAGTTATCCACTATACCAGTGTCATGGAGTGTTTCCCTTGTGTTTCCTTCTAGCAGCTTCATAGTCTCAGGTCTTAAATTTAAGTCTTTGATGCATCTGCAGTTAATTTTGTATATAGTTAGAGGTAAGGATCTAATTTCATTCATCGACATATGTACATCCTATTTTGACAGCAGCATCTGTTGAAGAGATTATCTTTACTTCACTAAAAGGTCTGAGCAGTATGTATATGGATTATTTTTTTTAGTTCTTCATTGTTCTATGTATCAGTTTTATGCCAGTACCATATTTTTGATACATATAGCTCTGTACTATACTTTGAATTTAAATATTATGATGTATACAGCTTAAATTTTCTTATTCAGCATCACTTCGACTATACTGGAAGTTTTGTGATTCCATATAAGTTTAAGTATTCCTTTTTCTAATTCTGCAAGGAATGCCACTGGTAGTTGGATAGGCATTGCATTGAACCTGTAGATTGCTTTAGGTAATTTATTCATTTTGATGATATTGATTCTTCTAATCCATGAGCAAGGAATATCTTTTTATTTGTTGTGTCAATGATTTATTTCATCAATGTCTGATAATTTACATTGTAAAGTCTTATATTTCTTTGTTTAATTTTGTACCTAAGTGTTTGATTTTTGTGGCTATTGTGAATGGGATTTCTCTCTTGATTTCTCTTTCTGTGAGTTCCTCATTAGCATACAAAAAAGCTACTGTTTTTATATGTTTATTTATAACCTGAAACTTTAATGAATTTATTTATCAATTCTAAGAGCTTTTTCGTGGAATGTTTAGATTTTTCCATGTACAACATAATGTCTTCTGTAAACATAGATAATTGGACTCTTTCTTCTCTAACATACATACTTGATGCAAATCATGAAAAATATTAAACAATTTTTTGTTGATATGGATAAGCATATTCTAAAACTTACGCAGAAATTCACAGGCCATAGAATAATGAAAACCATCTTGATCACACAGCATAAAGGGAGAAGTAGTACTCTGTCCATTATTATAGCTTTCTATACAGTTGTAGTAATAAAGATAATGTGATATTGACAGAATAGACACATAGTTCAGTAGTAGAGTAGAAGATACAACACTAGTTCTGCACAAATATACTCTGCTTATTTTTGTCAAAGATACAAAACAAATTCAATGGAGGAAAAATATGGATCAAGTAGCCTGTGTAGGAAACGAAAAGTAAAAGTGAAAGAATGGGGGAACATCAAGCTCATCATTATATACACGTTAGGTAATAATGAAATGGAGAGATTATTAAATTAATAAATATTCACAATTTAGAAATAAGCACTTGGGGTTGGCCTTATGGTGTAGCAGGAGAAGTTGGCACCTGTAATGCCAGCATCACCTATGGGCACTGGTTCAAGACTCTGCGGCTCCACTTCCAAACCAGTTCACTGCTAATTCACCTGGGAAATCAGTAGAAGATGGCCCAAGTTCATGAGCCCCTGAACCCACATGGGAAACCTGCAGAAATGTCCTGGCTCCTGGTTTTGGTTTGGACCAATAGTGCCACTGGGGAATGAATCAGCAGATGGAAGATCTCTCTCTCTCTCTCTCTCTCTCTCTCTAACTCTGCCTTTCAAATAAAAATATATAAATAAATAAATAAGAAAATGCATAAGATATAAGACCAGGTAAATATAACTTAGTTTTCCTTAAATACTTAATTCATAAAAGAAAAACATTATATATTAGGCCTCATTTGGAGTAAAACCATTTTCTCTGTGAAGGCTGATTTGAAAAGCATGAAATGATAAGCTAGAGTTTGGTGCAAAGTGTTCAGAGTCAAGATATTTAAAATTTGTAACATGTTTTCAATCCTGAAAAAAAATTTTAAAAATCTAGTAAGACAATAAACCAAGAATTTGAAAAGCTATTTAATCAAAGATTACACAATTGGCAAATGTAGACATGAGAATATTGTACAATATAATTAGCCATTAGGAAACAACTTATCAAAATCCAAATGGGCTATTATCACATGCTTATAAGAATGTATAAGATAAAAATATACTGACAATTTCCTATACTGGCAAGGGCACAGTACTACCAACTAAGTTCCAGTTGGTTGATAGATGTGTAAAATGGTGAGAAACTCTGGAATGCATTGAGACAGTTGGAAAAACAAACAAAAATGAACATGTAACTACCATATGATCCAAGCAATTACCCTTTGGGACATTTATCTCAAAAAAACAAAAGCTATGTTCACAGAAAAGCTTGTGTGTGGACATTCACAACAGCTATATTCATCATTTTAAAAGTCTGAACTACACACAGATGTCCCTACATTGGTGATGGATTGAACACTTTGTCATACATCCATACCATGCACTCCTGTTCAACAACAGAAGGAACTATCAGTGTGCACAGCAGGTTGCATGGATCTCTTGGGAATTACACTGAGTAAAAACCAGTTCATTTTCACTGATCATACAGTGTGTTTCCATTTGAAATGATAAAACTGTGGAAATGATTGGTTTCTAGGGATTCATGTAGGAGGGCTAATTGGTATAATTTTAAAAGAACATCTAGAACCTTTTGGGCATTGTACTCCTCAGTGTCTTCTCTGTAGTGATAAATACATGAACGTGAACAAGTGTAGACCTGATAAACTAACAATGAATGAAATTAGGGAAATCTGAATGAATGTGTGTTTTGTATTGCCATCAGTACCCTGGCTGTGGTATTTAGCAATGCTTTTGCAAAATGTTGCAATTGAGGACACTGATCAAGGCTCATACATTATTATACATAAAATTTCAGCCTATTCTCAAGGAAAGTTATTGCTATTTTTACTTTATGAAATATATTAGCTAGAAAATTCTAAAAACAGTTTTTTCATCAGTCAATTATACAAAGAGTACATGAACAATATTGACACTCGTATAGATTTTAAGATTTTGCTTCTACAGACAACTTCATTCAACTGGATTTATTTTATAGATGTCTATTTTATCTACTAAATTAATTCCATACCAAAGACTTTGTAATCTACACAAGTGAAGGAAAGGTAGCAGAATCAGAAGAAAGAAGAAAGAAGGGAAAGTGAAAGCCATCCCATAATACATACACATTTCTAAAATATGTGTCATACATGTTAAATATATAATATGTTTGCTTTACAATGAAATATATAAATAGAATAATTTGAGAGAAAAGGGAAGATACTGTGGGAGAGAAATCACTTCTAATTTTGAGACAGTAATACTAATCCTTGGATGAATGATTTTGAAATGTCAGAAATATAAAAAAAAAGGTAAGAGAAAGTCCTATTTAAGGCAAATGATATATAGTCTAGCTGTACTTTTCAACATTACATTTCTTACCTGCAATTCACTAATTCTGATCTAATTTCACTTCTTCAAATATATGCTCCCTTTCTTCTCTATGTTGTTTTGCATGGCTTGATGTTCTGTCATGATGTAGCTATGTGTGTCATCCTTACCATGGCGTGCTTCTTGTGTTTAGGAATGTTGTCAATCTAATCCTCCTTTGCAGAATGTAGACACTGCACATCTGGCGTCATTAGTTGTACAGGAGCAAATGACTCCTCTTAGTGTTAGGGCCTGTCCCTGCAGTTAAATCTTGCCCTTTATTTTATTGTGGATTATTCGTGTCTGCATCATCAGCATCTTCATTCAGCCTCCTGAATCCCCTTTTGACATCACTTCCCTAGATTTGTCATTAAATATACTCATTAAGCATACAAACAGAACTGTGAGAGAACATTGTACACAGAAAAAGGGTAATATTTCTTGCTCAGAAGCCTGCAAGTGAAGACAGGAATAGGAAATCACTTTTATGTGACATATTTATAGTGTAATATTCTCTTTTTCTAAAAAATATTTCCATACAGCTCAAATTTCTTGTCTGTAGATGGAATCTTGCTGTTATATTTTATATGGGAATAAAATTAGTGACTTATAAAACTATTTCAATAAATAGACATGGAAGAGTTCAGGAGAGAGATTGAGGAATTCTCTTTGAAAGGGTGTAGTATGAACAAGATAGGGCAGGTAGTAAGCTTGTGATTATAGTAGGCATGATTCTTCTGGGACAAGAATGGGTCTGTCACCTGGGCAGACATGAGTCATCATGAAAGGGAGAACTCCATTGAGACCAATAAACTCTGTCAGTCTTTGGACCCAAGGAACCGGAATGAAGACGAAGGCATTTGTGTAAGACAACAGTCTGAAAGTCCAAGACCATGCATACCTGATGGAATATAACAGTCCAGAATATAGCCTGGATTACAGTCAGGCAGCTTAGGATTCACGGGAACTACCTTTATAGAACCATGCAGGTTTCTGGGATGGGGAGGCCACAATCTAGCTTTACAGTATAGGACAAGGCTGCAGGGAAGTCAGTGGAGGTTATATATCAATAATCATATAGTCATAATGAAAGTTTACAACATTAGGCTCTTAGTCTAATGTAGGAATTCTAATGGAGACTGAAATTCAAACAAACAAAAACAGGGGGCCTCTCCTAAGGTAGTGGAAGAAGATGTAATCAGGCATCCAATTACTTGCAAACCAAAAATATGTTACAGACTCTTTCCACAAAATCAGGAAGGAACACCTATGACTCACAACTCATGAGTCTGAAGACAGAAAGTGGGGACCTGTTTTGAGAAGTGATGCCCAGAAATGAAACTCTAGCTAAATTAAGCATCCTGCCTACATTGTTTTACAGCAACATTCTCTTTTATATATATATATATATATATATATATATATAAAGCTTTTATTTAAAGAATATAAATTTCCAAAGAACAGCTTATGGATCACAATGGCTCCCCCCCCACAACTTCTCCCCCTCCCCCTCCCCTCCCCTTTCCCGCTCCCTCTCCCCTTCTGTTCACATCAAGATTCATTTTCAATTCTCTTTATACACAGAAGATCAATTTAGTACATATTATGTAAAGATTTCAACGGTTTGCCCTCGCATAGAGATACAAAATGATAATACTGTTGGAGTGCTAGTTATAGTATCAATTCACAATGTACAGCACATTAAGGACAGAGATCCTACATGATTTTTTTTTTTAAAAATTGATTAATTGTCTATGCAATTTCCAGTTTAACACCAAGATTTTTTAATCATTTGCAATTATCTTTATATAAAGAAGATCGATTCAATATATACTATGTAAAGATTTCATCAGTTTGCACCCACTCAGAAACACAAAGTGTAAAAATACTGTTTCAGTACTAGTAATAGCATTATTTCACATTGGATAACACATTAAGGACAGATCCCTCATGAGACGTAAGTACATAGTGACTCCTGATGTTGATTTAACAATTTGACACTCTTGTTTATGGCGTCAGTAATCTCCCTAGGGTCCAGTCATGAGTTGCCGAGGCTATGGAAGCCGTTAGGGTTCGTGGACTTCGATCTTATTCCGACAGGGTCATAGTCAAAGTGGAAGTTCTCTCCTCCCTTCAGAGAAAGGTACCTCCTTCTTTGATGGCCCCATTCTTTCCACTGGGATCTCACTCGCAGAGATCTTTCATTTAGGTCTTCTGTTTTTTCCAAAATGTCTTAGCTTTCCATGCCTAAACTATTCTCATGGGCTCTTCAGCCAGATCCGAATGCCTTAAGGGCTGATTCTGAGGCCAGAGTGCTATTTAGGACATCTGCCATTCTATGAGTCTGCTGTGTATCCTGCTTCCCATGTTGGATCATTCTCTCCCTTTTTCATTCTATCAGTTAGTATTAGCAGACACTAGTCTTGTTTGTGTGATCCCTTTGACTCTTAGACCTATCAGTGTGATCAATTGTGAGCTGAAATTGATCACTTGGACTAATGAGATGGCCTTGGTACATGCCACCTTGATGGGATTGTATTGGAATCCCCTGGCACAATTCTAACTCCATCATTTGGGGCCGTTCCGATTGAGCATGTCCCAATTTTTACATCTCCTCCCTCTCTTATTCCTACT
This sequence comes from Sylvilagus floridanus, assembly GCA_949820135.1. Classification (NCBI taxonomy): domain Eukaryota; kingdom Metazoa; phylum Chordata; class Mammalia; order Lagomorpha; family Leporidae; genus Sylvilagus; species Sylvilagus floridanus. Next base: position 163,216,757 of record OX463241.1, on the reverse strand, counting down.
CTTATATTTCACAGAGATCACTTTTCAGTTAAAACTTAAACACCTAAGAATAATTGTGTGTTAATTACAGAGTTCAACCACTAGTACTGGGATAAAAAAAAAATACTACCATGGATATAGTATTACATTGTACAACAACAGTCAGCACAAGAGCTGATCAAGCCACTGTTTCTCATAGTGTCCATTTCACTTCCACAGGTTTCCCCTTTGGTACTCAGTCAGTCGTCGCCAATCAAGGGAAACAAATGATATTTGTCTCTTTGGGACTGACTTAATTCACTCAGCATGATGTTTTCCAGATTCCTCCATTTTGTTGCAAGTGACCGGATTTCATTGTTTTTGACTGCTGTATAGTATTCTGTAGAGTACATGTCCCATAATTTCCTAATCCAGTCTACTGTTGATGGGCATTTGGGTTGGTTCCAAGTCTTAGCTATTGTGAATTGAGCCGCAATAAACATTGCTGTGCAGACGGCTTTTTTTGTTTGCCCATTTAATTTCCTTTGGGTAAATTCCAAGGAGTGGGATGGCTGGGTTGAATGGTAGGGTTATATTCAGGTTTCTGAGGAATCTCCAGACTGACTTCCATAGTGGCTTTACCAGTTTGCATTCCCACCAACAGTGGATTAGTGTCCCTTTTTCCCCACATCCTCTCCAGCATCTATTGTTGGTGGATTTCTGAATGTGAGCCATTCTCACCGGGGTGAGGTGAAACCTCATTGTGGTTTTGATTTGCATTTCCCTGATTGCTAGGGATCTTGAACATTTTTTCATGTGTCTGTTGGCCATTTGGATTTCCTCTTTTGAAAAATGTCTATTGAGGTCCTTGGCCCATCTCTTAAGTGGGTTGTTTGTTTTGATGTTGTGGAGTTTCGTAATTTCTTTGTAGATTCTGGTTATCAACCCTTTATCTGTTGCATAGTTTGCAAATATATTTTCCCATTCTGTCGGTTTCCTATTCACTTTCCTGACTGTTTCTTTTGCAGTACAGAAACTTTTCAATTTGATGCAATCCCAGTAGTTAATTTTGGTTTTCAGTGCCTGTGCTTCTGGGGTCTTTTCCAAGAAGTCTTTGCCAGTACCTATGTCTTGCAGGGTTTCTCCTATGCTCTCTAGTAATTTGATGGTGTCGGGTCGTAGGTTTAAATTTTTAATCCATGTTGAATGAATTTTTGTGTAAGGTGAAAGGTAGGGGTCTTGCTTCATGGTTCTGCACGTGGAAATCCAGTTTTCCCAGCACCATTTATTAAACAGACTGACCTTACTCCAGGCACTGGTTTTGGATCGTTGATCAAATATAAGTTGGCTGTAGGTGTTTGGATTGATTTCTGGAGTTTCTATTCTGTTCCATTGGTCTATCCATCTGTTTCTGTACCAGTACCATGCTGTTTTGATAACAACTGCCCTGTAGTATGTCCTGAAATCTGGTATTGTGATGCCTCCGGCTTTGTTTTTGTTGTACAAGATTGCTTTAGCTATTCGAGGTCTCCTGTGTCTCCATATGAATTTCAGCATCATTTTTTCCAGATCTGAGAAGAATGTCCTCGGTATCTTGATTGGTATTGCGTTGAATCTGTAAATTGCTTTTGGGAGAATGGACATTTTGATGATATTGATTCTTCCAATCCATGAGCATGGGAGATTTATCCATTTTTGGTATCCTCTTCTATTTCTTTCTTTAAGGTTTTGTAATTTTCATTGTAGAGATCTTTAATGTCCTTAGTTAAATTTATTCCAAGGTATTTGATTGTTTTTGTAGCTATTGTGAATGGGATTGATCTTAGCAGTTCTTCCTCAGCCGTGGCATTGTCTGTGTATACAAAGGCTGTTGATTTTTGTGCATTGATTTTATATCCTGCTACTTTGCCAAACTCTTCTATGAGTTCCAATAGTCTCTTAGTAGAGTTCTTTGGGTCCCCTAAATAAAGAATCATGTCGTCTGCAAAGAGGGATAGTTTGAGTTCTTCCTTCCCAGCTTGTATCCCTTTAATTTCTTTTTCTTGCCTAATAGCTCTGGCTAAGACTTCCAGCACTATATTGAATAGCAGTGGTGAGAGTGGGCATCCCTGTCTGGTACCAGATCTCAGTGGAAATGCTTCCAACTTTTCCCCATTCAATAGGATATTGGCCGTGGGTTTTTCATAAATTGCTTTGATTGTATTGAGGAATGTGCCTTCTATACCCAGTTTGCTTAGGGTTTTCATCATGAAAGGGTGTTGAATTTTATCGAATGCTTTCTCTGCGTCTAGTGAGATAATCATATGGTTTTTCTTCTGCAGTCTGTTTATGTGGTGTATCACGTTGATTGTTTTGCGAATATTGAACCATCCCTGCATACCAGGGATGAATCCCACTTGGTCTGGGTGGATGATCTTTCTGATGTGTTGTTGCAGTCTATTGGCCAGAATTTTGTTGAGGATTTTTGCATCTATGTTCATGAGGGATATTGGTCTGTAATTCTCTTTCAATGCTGCATCTTTTTCTGGCTTAGGAATTAAGGTGATGCTGGCTTCATAGAAGGAATTTGGGAGAATTCCCTCTTTTTCGATTGTTCTGAATAGTTTGAGAAGAATTGGGGTTAGTTCTTCTTTAAATGTCTGGTAGAATTCAGCAGTGAATCCATCTGGTCCTGGGCTTTTCTTTGTTGGGAGGGCCTTTATTACTGATTCAATTTATGACTCACTTATGGGTCTGTTTAGGTTTTCTATGTCTTCCTGGTTCAATTTAGGTAGGTTGCATGTGTCCAGGAATCTATCCATTTCTGATAGGTTTCCCTGTTTACTGGCATACAAGTCCTTGTAGTAATTTCTGATGATTCTTTTGATTTCTGTGGTGTCTGTTGTTATATTTCCTTTTTCATCTCTGATTTTACTGATTTGGGTCTTTTCTCTTCTTTTTTTAGTTAGTTGGGCCAATGGGGTGTCAATCATGTTTATTTTTTCAAAAAACCAGCTCCTCATTTGGCTGATTTTTTGTAATTTTTTTTTGGATTCAATCCTGTTGATTTCTTCTCTGATTTTGATTATTTCTCTTTTTCTACTAGATTTGGGTCTAGTTTGCTGCAAATTTTCTAGATCCTTGAGATGCATTGAAAGCTCATCTATTTGGTGCCTTTCCAGTTTCTTGATGTAGGCACCTATTGATATAAACTTTCCTCTTAACACTGCTTTTGCTGTATCCCATAAGTTTTGGTATGTTGTGCTGTTATCCTCATTTACTTCCAGAAAATTTTTGATTTCTCTTTTGATTTCTTCAGTGACCCATTGTTCATTCAGGAGCATGTTGTTCAATCTCCATGTGTTTGCATATGCTCTAGGGATTCCTGAGTTGCTAATTTCCAACTTCAATCCCTTATGGTCTGAGAAGCTGCATCGTATGATTCTAATTCTTTTGAATTTGCTGAGACTTGCTTTATGGCCTAATATGTGATCAATCCTAGAGTAGGTTCCATGTACTGCTGAGAAGAATGTGAATGCTTTACGTGTAGGATGAAAAGTTCTGTAGATATCTGTTAGATCCATTTGGGCTATAGTGTTGTTTAAATCTACTGTCTCCTTGTTGATCTTCTGTTCTGTTGATCTGTCAATATCTGTGAGTGGAGTATTGAAGTCCCCCAGTACTATTGTGTTGGGGTCTAAGTCTCCCTTTAAGTTTCTTAACAAATTTTTTAAATAAACCTGTGGCCTGTAATTAGGTGCATATACCTTGAGAATTGTTATATCTTCCTGTTGAATTGATCCCTTAATCATTATATAGTGCCCCTCTTTGTCTCTCTTAACAGTTTTTGTGTTAAAGTTTATGTAGTCCGATATTAAGATGGCTACACCCGCTCTTTTTTCATTTCTGTTGGCATGGTATATCTTGTTCCATCCTTTTATTTTCAGTCTGTATGGATCTTCGTTGGAGAGATGTGTTTCTTGTAGGCAGCAAATAGATGGTTTTTGTTCCTTAACCCAATCAGCCAATCTCTGTCTTTTAACAGGACAGTTTAGACCTTTAACGTTCAATGTGACTATTGATAAGTGGTAAGTTTGCCCTGCCATTTGCCAGATATTTTCTAATGTATGCCTTGAATTCCCTGTAATCTTTTGCCGTGAGGTTCCCTTCGTTTACCTTCTTTCATGTTGATGGTCGTATTTCTGTGTTTCTGTGTGTAACACGTCTTTAAGTATCTTTTGCAGGGCTGGACGAGTGGCAACAAATTCTTTCAATTTTTGTTTGTTATGAAAGGTCTTTATTTCGCCTTCATTCACAAATGAGAGCTTTGCAGGGTATAATATTCTGGGCTGGCAGTTTTTCTCTCTAAGTACCTGGGCTATGTCTCGCCATTCCCTTCTAGCTTGTAGGGTTTCTGTTGAGAAGTCAGCTGTGAGTCTAATTGGAGATCCTCTGAGAGTAATCTGACGTTTCTCTCTTGCACATTTTAGGATCTTTTCTTTTTGCTTCACTGTGGTGAGTTTAATTACAATATGTCGTGCAGAGGATCTCTTTTGGTCATGTTTATTATGGGTTCTATGAGCTTCCTGGATTAGGATTTCTCTGTCTTTCTCCAAGCCTGGAAAATTTTCTGCTAGTATCTCCCTAAAAAGGCCTTCTAATCCTTTCTCCCTCTCCATACCTTCAGGAACACCTAGAACCCGAATGTTGGGTTTTTTAATAGTATCCTGTAAATTCCCGATGATATCTTTTAGTTTTCTAATTTCCTCTTCTTGTCTTTGGTTTGACTGTTTCCTCTCCTGTTCACTGTCTTCTAGGTCCGATATGCTCTCTTCTGCTTCACCCATTCTGGTTTTAAGGCCCTCAAGATTGCTTGTCACTTGATCTATTGAGTTCTTCAATTCATTAAGATTTTTTGTCACTATCGTAGCTTCTTGTTCTACTAGTTGTTTCATTTCGTTTTGATTTCTCCGTAGTACTTCATTCTCACGAGAGAGATTTTCTATCTTATCCATTAAAGATTTCTGTAGTTCAAGAATTTGTTTTTGAGAACTTCTTAATGTTCTTATCAATTCTTTGAGATCTGCTTCTTGCATTTCTTCTATCTCATTATCTTCATAATCCTGACTTGGGGTGTCTTTTCCGTTTGGAGTCAACATAGTGTCTTCCTTGATCTTGCTCCCTCGGAATCTGTTTTTGTTTGACATTTTTTTTTTTTCCCCACACTCTTTCTCTGTGTTGTCAAGGTAACGGAGTTTGTGTGCGCGGTGTGTTCCCAGTTTTTGGATCCCCTTCAGGTTTCTACAGCCTCGGGTTTTTGGTTCCGTCTGCCTCAGTGATGGGCGGGCGCACCTTGTCCCACTGCGTTATTCAAATTCGACTTCGCAAGGTGGGCGGCGAGAGGGGCTAGTGTCCGTGCGGGCTCGCCTCAACTGTGCTGTTTCCCCCGTGGGGGTCTGCTTCCCCCCGCCAGTGTCTCGGGATCCCTGTATCGGCTCCCGTTCAAGCGTGCAGATCCTGCAGCGATTGTGTTCCGCCCGGCTCCCGTGTCAGCCGGCAGGCGCAGGCCGTGCCACTGCGTTTAATCTAGCTCGACTTAGCAGGGTGGGTGACGAGAGAGGCTAGTGTCCGTGTGGGCTCGCCTCAATTGTGCTGTTTCCCCCTGGGGTCTGCTTCCCCCCGCCAGTGTCTCGGGATCCCTGTATCGGCTCCCGTTTAAGTGCTCAATTCCAATGGCGACTGTGTTCCGTCCGGTTTTTGTCCCTCCCGGCAGCTCCCGTGCCACTATGGCACGATTTGCCGTTCGCAAACTTACTTTCCCCTAGGTCCTCTGCGTCTCATTCACTGGGTCCGGAAGAATTTCCACTGCATTTTTTTCCCTGAGATTTTTCCTGAGGCTACAGTAACTCTGTTTTTATTAAACTATTTTTTTGTGGACTGCTAGTGCGCATCCTCACTATTCCGCCATCTTGGAATTAGGATCCACAGCAACATTCTCTTAAGGCTAATGAGAAAAAAAATTAAAAATATCCAGGACACACTTGAACACTGAAAAAGACTCACAAGTCACCCTATGTCATGACTAACAAATATCTTGAAAATCTACTTTGTCAAAATCCCCCCATTAAAAAAAAATGTGTATAGTGTTTCTCTTATGTCAATTTGCAAGCTTAAGGGTTATGACCTAAGTAACTACTGACTATTACAATTTATTTCTAATAGGTCACACAAAATAAATTGAGATTCATTGCCAAGATAAAAAAGGTGTATGATTTTTTTTTTTTTTACAGGCAGAGTGGACAGTGAGAGAGAGACAGAGAGAAAGGTCTTCCTTTTGCCGTTGGTTCACCCTCCAATGGCCGCCGCGGTTGGCACGCTGCGGCCGGCACACCGCGCTTGTCCGATGGCAGGAGCCAGGAGCCAGGTGCTTTTCCTGGTCTCCCCATGGGGTGCAGGGCCCAAGCACCTGGGCCATCCTCCACTGCACTCCCGGGCCACAGCAGAGGGCTGGCCTGGAAGAGGGGCAACCGGGACAGAATCCGGTGCCCCGACCGGGACTAGAACCCGGTGTGCTGGTGCCACAAGGCGGAGGATTAGCCTGTTGAGCCACGGCGCCGGCCAAAAGGTGTGATTTTATAATATGAGAAAACTGAATCTAAACTGTATGTATCTATATTCACAGTTTTTTTTTTAAAAGATTTATTTATTTATTTATTTAAAAGTTTACAGAGAGAGAGTCAGAGATCTTTCATCCATCGATCCATTCCCCAAAAGCCGCAATGGCTGGAGCTGGGCAGACCAAATCCAGGAGACACTTTTTCCAGGTCTCCCACGTGGGTACAGAGGTCCGAGCTCTTGGGCCATATTCAGCTGCTTTCCTAGGCACATTCAGAGAGAGCCGGATCAGAAGTAGAGTAGCCAGGACTCCAACCTGCACCCTTATGGGATGCTGGCACTGCAGGTGGTGCCTTTACCTGCTATGTGACATCACCACTCTCTAAAATTATTTTTAAATAGCACAAATTTATAACTCAAAATTCTCGGGTATGAAAGGATGAGATTGGGATGTCAGTAGAGCTGCTTCTTCCTTTCTTTTTACCAACCCCCACCAGTACAATTCTAATAAACAAATTGTTCATAAGTAAAATTCAAATAAAAATATAAATAATACAGAAATTTAAACTAAAATATTGGAATAAAAAAGTTAATACTAAAGATTAGAGCTAAATAATAGGACTTTTTGTGATGAAAACACTGTCAGTCACTGGACACATAGGTCCACTTAGCCATCCACTTGGGTCTGATGGTGGAACTTTACTAACAAAAGGGCACTAGAGAATGAATCTTTACATATTAATTAATCTTTACATATTAATGATTATTTTACTTGTAAACAGATTAAATTCTATAAACAAAACAGAGAAAGGCTGAATGGGACAAAAGTAAAGTTAAAGGACAAACTGTAGGTTGCCCAGAAGAGACCGATTTCACTCTTGAAGACACAAGACTGAAAATAAAGGGATGAAAAATGATTTTCAGTGAAAATGGCACAAAAGAAGAGGCTGGATTATTATACCCTGTCAGAAATACTGCAAAAACCTGTCACAAGAGACAACGTTACTATGTAATGATTAAGGAGTTAGGCAAATATTGCATGACATCAATCGTATATGAAATCTTTGAAGAACATCAAACTCCTTGTAAGAGAGAAGAATTGTAGCTACCAGGAATTAGAAGGTAGAAGAAATGGTGATCAAAGGGTACAGACCTCAGTTTGTACAAATTCAGGAAATATTAAACCATGCTCAGCAGACAGCTGAAGTCATAAAGAATGAGAGGAGTAATTATACCATTTGAATAGTATTATTCATGAAGGTGACACACACCAGTTCCTCCAACATGGAGACATGCAATTCATACAAGTGTCTGGGAAATACTTTGTTTTTACATAACTGAATTTTGGATTTTGGCTTTCTTCATTTTGAAATAGTAATGGAGTGACTTCTTCAGGTATGTAGGAAAGAAAATAAAGAATGATCCCTTTGACGCTTAGACCTACCATTATGGTCAATTGTGAACTGAAATTGATTATTGGGACTAGTGAGATGGCATTGGTACATGCCACCTTGATGGGATTGTATTGGAATCCCCTGGCACGTTTCTAACTCTACCATTTGGGGCAAGTCCGATTGAGCATGTCCCAAATTGTCCATCTCCTCCTTCTCATATTCCCACTCTTATATTTAATAAGGATCACTTTTCAGTTAAGTTTCAACACTTAAGAATAATTGTGTGTTAATTACAGATTCAACCAATAGTATTAAGTAAAACAAAAAAAATACTAAAGGGGATAAAGTATTAAGTTGTTCATCAACAGTCTGGACAAGGGCTGATCAAGTCATTGTTCCTCATAGTGTCCATTTCACTTCAACAGGTTTCCTTTTTGGTGCTCGGTTAGTTGTAACCGATCAGGGAGAACATATGATATTTGTCTCTTTGGGCCTGGCTTAATTCATTCAGCATAATGTTCTCTAGATTCCTCCATCTTGTTGCAAATGACCAGATTTCATTGTTTTTGACTGCTGTATAGTATTCTATAGAATACATGTCCAATAATTTCTATATCCAGTCTACTGTTGATGGGCATGTGGGATGGTTCCAGGTCAATTTAGTATATATTAAGTAAAGATTTCAACAGTTTGCACCCACATAGAAACACAAAGTGTAAACTACTGTTTGAGTACTAGTTATCACATTAATTCATATTTTAGAACACATTAAGGACAGAGATCCTACATGGGGAGTAAGTGCACAGTGACACCTGTTATTAACAATTTGACACTCTTGTTTATGGCATCAGTAATCACCCGAGGCTCTTGTCATGAGTTGCCGAGGCTATGGAAGCCTTTTGAGTTCGCCGTCTTCAATCGTATTTAGACAAGGTCATTGACAAAGCAGAAGTTCTCTCCTCCCTTCAGAGAAAGGTACCTCCTTCTTTGATGGCCCCATTCTTTCCACTGGGATCTCACTCACAGAGATCTTTCATTTAGTTTAGTTTTGTTTTGTTTTGTTTTTGCCAGAGTGTCTTGGCTTTCCATGCCTGAAATTCTCTCATGGGCTCTTCAGCCATATCCGAATGCCTTAAGGGCTGATTCTGAGGCTAGAGTGCTGTTTAGTACATCTGCCATTTTATGAGTCTGCTGTGTATCCCGCTTTCCATGTCAGATCGTTGTCTCCCTTTTTAATTCTATCAGTTAGTATTAGCAGACACTAGAAAAAAATGATGCTGAAATTCATATGGAGACACAGGAGAACTCGAATAGCTAAAGCAATCTTGCTCAATCTGACTTGCCCCAATTGGTGGAGTTAGAATCGTGCTAGGGGATTCCAATACAATTCCATCAAGGTGGCATGTACCAATGCCATCTCACTAGTCCAAGTGATCATCTTCAGTTCACAATTGATCACACCGAGAGGTCTAAGAGTCAAAGGGATCACACAAACAAGACTAGTGTCTGCTAATACTAAACGATAGAATAAAAAAGGGAGAGAACGATCCAGCATGGGAAGCAGGATACACAGCTGACTCATAGAATGGCAGATGTCCTAAACAGCACTCTTGCCTCAGAATCAGCCCTTAAGGCATTCGGATATGGCTGAAGAGCCCATGAGAGTATTTCAGGCATGGAAAGCCAAGACACGCTGGCAAAACAAAACAAAACAAAACAAAACAAAACCTAAATGAATGATCTCTGCGAGTGAGATCCCAGTGGAAAGAATGGGGCCATCAAAGAAGGAGGTACTTCCACTTTGACTATGACCCTGTCAGAATAAGATTGAAGTCAGCAAACTCAAGAGGCTTCCATAGCCTTGGCAACTCATGACTAGAGCTTAGGGAGATTACTGACACCATAAAGAAGAGTGTCAAATTGTTGAGTCAACAACAGGAGTCACTGTGTACTTACTTCTCATGTGGGCTCTGTCCTTAATGTGAGGTCCAATGTGAAGTAATGTTATAACTAGTACTGAAACAGTATTTTACAATTTGTGTTTCTATGTGGGTGCAAACTGATGAAATCTTTACTAAATATATATTAAATCTATCTTCTGTATATAAAGATAATTGAAAATGAATCTTGATGTGAATGGAATGGGAGATGGAGTGGGAAATGGGAGGGGTGTGAGTGGGAGGGAAATTATGGGGTAGAAGCCATTGTAATCCATAAACTGTATTTTGGAAATTTTTATTTACTAAATAAAAAAAATAAAAGATATATATATATATATTAAATTGATCTTCTGTATATAAAGAGAATTGAAAATGAGTCTTGATGCGAATGGAAGTAGAGAGGGAGTGGGAGATGGGAGGGTTGCGGGTGAGAGGAAAGTTATAGGGGGCGGAAAGCCATTGTAATCCATAAACTGTATTTTGGAAATTTATATTTATTTAATAAAAGTTAAAGAAAAAGAAAATAAAGAGAGAAGATAATATCAAAACCATTCCTCCCAGAGGCTACATAAAGGAATCAGATGCACGTGGCCAAGTAGACTGTGTCATTTTTGACAGATGTGAGAAGGTGACTTTGGCTTGACTAAGAGCACATGATTTGGTTCGATGGGAGAGCCACGTTTCTATGGTGAGGCAGGAAATGAAAATTAGGAAGGGAGCATGCAGTGTGTACAGTGTAGTGAGAAAAAACATACGACAAAACCTTCCTTTGTCTGTCTTTGGGCTCCTGCCTTGAACAACCCTCAATTCCCCGTGAAGCTTTCAAAAGTATCCTTTAATCACCATCCCTGATTACCCTGACGTAAGGACAGCAGGCACTGAGAGTTTAGGTATTCATTATCTTAGGCCCAAATTAGATATCTGAGAGACAATTTCAGGCTTGTTAAGCAAAGAAAGCAGAAAAGAAAAATATACCAATAAAATCTGCCCTGACAAAAGTGTAAGACCATCCAGTTGTGGCATCTTCTGCAGTCTATGTCTGATGTTTTATTAATGCAGTGCCTGCATTTTAATTAATAGGATTCTTTATTGTGCGTGTGCCCCGAAGCTGTTTGAAAAAAAGACATGGTCTTAAAATCTACAGAGTAGATAAATAAGCAAATATTGTCTCAGACAACATTTCCGCACACGTAGAAGTAATAGGTATTAATTACTGGATTGGGGTTTTACAAAGACAAAGCAATCAGCGCATTAGCCTTGCAGCTCTCATCTTCAAGGTCAGAAGTGATCAAACTAGAAGGCATTTAAAAGGGAAACACAAGAACGTTGGGAAAGTTAATTATCCTATAATGAGTGAAATACATAGAAATTTCCAAAGAATGAGGTTAGTATTTGGGTTTGAATCCTCCTAGAAGTAAAGCCTAAGATAAAAGTAAGAGTAATTTACTGGAGGGGTTACCTCAAGATTCACCGTAGATAGTGGGAAGCTGAGGAAAGGGAAGAGAGGAGGCAGGTAAAATTTCCCAAACTCCCCAGTAGCCATGGAACATGCACAGGGGAGAACTCTTGGGCAAATGGCAGCACAGCTCAGAGACGCCCCACTCAGGGTTAGGAAGCTGATGTACCTGTCAACATTTCCAGATGTTCTTGGAAGGTGCATTTCTTCAAAGGCATTGATTCTTTGACAATTGGAGCAGGCTTTGCACATAACCCATGGTGATCCACAGCCAGGATTGAACACACATGAACCCACATGCATACACACACAAGCACAGCTATCCGGCTGTGAGACAGAGCTTGCAGCAACAGCCCTCATGCAGGGTGAAAGGGACTGGTGAGATAGGCACCAATAGCATTTGCTTCAATCACAAATGTGTCTCTGTGTCACCAATTACTTCTGATCGTAAAAGGAATGCACACAGTGGAATCCAAGAAATTCATATTTGAATTGTTAGTGTATTCTAGAGCTTCAAATTGGTGATCATAGACTATTTAATAACCATGTACATTTGGTTTACTTCTGTCAAAAGGAGACTAATATAATATATTGGCAGGAGACATATGTTGAAAAGTGTTTAAGATAATATTCAGAAAACTACTTAACAGCATATATGAGCATGTCTAACATATAATAAATGTCAAAGTACACAACATGTAACTAATAAATGTAACTAAATAAATCCTGAAGAAGGAGAATTGCTCAAAAAATGACAGCAATGTGCTAAAGATGCTTTTTACTGTGTGTTCTGCTGGCATCTAAACATTGTATTTGAGTGGGGATTCATAATAATAGCCATATGATTCAATTATTCAACATTTCATTAAACACATGAAGTAGATCTCAGCCTTCCTTGATTAATAACTGGAGTACCCACTGGCTCCCCACTTGAAATCTAGTCTAGGGAACTCTGTGGTTTGGGGAGTGTGTGGTGTCATTCTCTGATATGTCTCAGGATTCTGATTGTCCAAATGTCAAACATGCTGTATGTGCAAGAGGTGTTAGAGTCCCCCAAAGAAATGGAATCAAAACAATGCAAAATGTGTGTACGTGTGTGTCTATGTGTGTGAAGAGAGAAAGAGAGAGACAGAGAGAGAGAGAAAGAAATTATGTTTTCTAAAAAGACATATTTACTTATGTAAAACACTTGAGCCATCCTCAACTTCTTTCTCCAACCCATAAGCAGGGAGCTGGATAGGAAGCCGAGAATCTAGGAAAAAAAAAAAAAAAACTATTGCCCATACAGAATACAGCACCACAGGTGGAGATTTCACTCAGTATCCTAAGTGTCAGCACCAAGGACAGACAATTAAAGGAACTGACTGTTTCAAATGTGGTCCAGACTATACAGTGAGTGACCTGGAGAGTCTTACTGACCCGGCCCTAAAGCAGTCTGCTCATAGAATCCCCGTTTTTTGTAAGGGGAACCAGATTTGTGTCCCATTGATTAACTGATTAGGTGAAGTGCACCCATAACAGCCTGCTTCACTCAAATTCCACCAATTTAAATATTAATTTCTTGCAAAAGTTATCTTCACTGAAACACTGAGAATAATAGTTGATCAAATATGCAGTCCATTGTGCCCATTCCAAGTCAGCACACGACAGTGACCATCACACATGAGAACATTAAGCTCCTGTCCACTGAAGCATGCATATCAGTTAGATATAAACATGCCATTGATGTTGTGTTCAACTGGAACCAGTTATCAAAGGGCAGCAGAGTGGCTGTTCAGGTGTCACATTTTGTCCTAAGGTGTTACTCATTCCAGGATTTAACATCCACCCTTGTATTCATTCACTTATTTGCTCAGCACTCATTCAACTTTTCTTAGCCAGGCAGTATACTAGGCTAGGGGACAAGAGAGCTATCCTAATTTCTTCCCTCCATGAGTGCTTCCTGGTGAGAACAGCAGTCAAGCATAAGAAGATTAAAATGCCCTGTGACAACAGCCTTGCCAGGTGCTCCCTTTCAGTGTCTGAGAACACAGGAAGGCTACAGATTAATGCCTTAAGGGATGGCTGCCCTGAGGGTGGTTTCTAATGCCAATGGGCATTGAAAACCATCTGCTGCCATAAAGGAGCTCTTTCCAGAGAGTTGAGAGGAGTGCAGTGAGGTATGTATGAAGCAAACAATGGCATTGTGCTCCTGCTCAGAGAACTGTGAATAATTTGTTGTTTCTGGTAGAATGCAGTTCCATATGGGGTACTTTGTCACATGCTATCTCTGCAGTGAGATGTCCTCAGAACAAGCTGCCTTTCATCAAGGAATGCAATTTGTGCAGCCCTAGAAAGTAGCAAGTGAAGAGGCATCCATGGGATGTGAATAGGATACCAAGGGGTGAGGACTGTAATCTGTGTGTGAGAGGATTCACTAGAAGAGTAACTGATAGAGAGGCAGCAAATATTTAGAAGTGCTTCTTGTTTGAAACCAAGAATGGAAAATCCTTAAAATCATAATCACATGTGTAAATATGAAACATTTTATATTTCAGAGAGAAGGGATTGCACCAATTTTACAAAGGGGAGCAAATTCATAGATTGTAGAGTCTGGGACTAGTTTTACTTTAGAAATGGAACTGAGGAATTTACAGAATTAGAGTGGTAGGACCTGGTGAAATATCTTCAGGGTGCAGAGGCCTGGGGTTCCCATCATCCTTTTCCATGTCATCTCACATTAATTGTATCAGCAAAGAAATCAGGGGTACATGTAACAGTAATTAAGAAAGTTAATGGGAAATGGAATAGAGGGTAAGTCTACTTTCTCATTAAAACGCCGTACATATGAAGAGCCTCTAAAATTTTATAGATAATATGTATTATGAAAAAGTTATGTAGTCATTTCAAAACTTTTTGTGCCAAAAGAAACTTAAATTTAATTCCATTATCCCATGAATTTTTGAAATCCTCATATAAAGAGACTGGTCATGAAATTCAAACACTAAGCTTGTAGCACTAACTGCCACATAACCACCAGTTGAAAAGTAAATCCTTCACACATTCTTGAATCTTGATAACTCAACATCCTGCTCCCCCCAAAACCAGCCCACGATAGGAGAAAGATTTAAAACACTACCCGTCATTCTTCAGCTCATCTGCATTCCCAAGCAGTATATACTTCATCCACAGGTTTATAAATATTGTTTTAAGAAACAGAGCTATCAAGGCTGGTGCCGTGGCACACTAGGTTAATTCTCTGTCTGTGGCGCCAGCATCCCATATGGGTGCCAGGTTCTAGTCCCGGTTGCTCCTCTTCCAGTCCAGCTCTCTGCTATGGCCTGGGATAGCAGTAGAAGATGGCCCAAGTCCTTGGACCCCTGCACGTGCATGGGAGACCAGGAAGAAACTCCTGGCTCCTAGCTTCAGATCGGCATAGCTCTAGCTGTTGCAGCCATTTGGAGAGTGAACCAGTGGAAGGAAGACCTTTCTCTCTCTCTTACTGTCTGTAAACTCTACCTGTCATATAAATTTTTTAAAAAAAAGAAACAGAGCTGTCTTTCATTGTGATGGAGACTTCTTTTTTTCCTCCTAAAATTCATGAGGAGTTCAGAAAAAAATGATGAAATGAAATCTAAATGAGCCTTGAGTGAGTGAACCTTGAGTCAAAATACAGAACTGGCATTTTGTATCACTGAAAAAATAATTATATATTGTTCAGTTACAAGGATACTGGAATGGTAAAGACAAGATGACTGAAGGGGACAAGAAAATGCAGAAGAAATATATGGGTAAGAATTTCCATTTCACCTCCAAGAGAAAGTCCGCAAACCTAGCCCTGCTGTCCTGTACCTTGACTGTAGATGGGTATTTCAGGCCAAGGTGCCAAAGGCACTAACACGATTCTGAAAAGCTCAAAGTTTTATTATATGCATATTCATAAATACATAAAGCTGTATATTTTATAGAGTATATTATATGTAATAGATATAAAATGTATGTGCATACACACAGATATAGATATATATGTATATATATATATAATAGATATATTGCTACACACTAAAGCACTATGTAGGAAAGAGCATAGAAAATGCTCACTTATAAAATCTCAACCTCAATATTAGCTTATCTATAAAATGTAGAATAATACCAATTCAAGATTTAAGCCTTCAATACAACAGTAGATACAAACATTTTAACTCATTATCTTGCATATAGTAAACAATGAACGTGTAGGAGGTGCCATCATTGGCCATCATTGTACTATCCTTGCTATCAGTCTGAGTAGCAGTAACTGTTTGATGACTGAACAGATGATTTTTCCTAAAGGGATAATTGGGGGCCCATATAAAATTCTGTTTTTTGTGTTAGCTTCATAATGAATGAGACAATAAATATTGTCAGTTTTGAAAGTGCAAGAACTTGTATGCCTTTATTTGTTTCCAGTTGATTGAAGGGTTCTGTGATAAGGCAATAAGACTGACTCCAGGGTGCAGATGTCCTCATTTAGTAGACATGACGTTCAAAAAGGCAGAGTTGTTAAAGATGTGCCAGTTGTCGCAGCCACAATTTCTGGTGGAATCTGAAAACTGTAAAGGTTACTGTGAGGATTGAATATAAAGTGGGGGAGGAGTATGACAAGTCATCTGGTATAGCTTTAGTAAATGACACTCTTCAAAGATGTCAGAAACAAGAGATTCATTCCTGACAGGAAGCAGATACATACGGGTGGTCATCCTGCCTGCAAATCTTTACATTTACAGACACTGAGCCTTCAACTGTTTCTTAAACAGTAGCTGGAGATGGTAATATTCCTCTTGACTTTGTTATGGCTATCTAGTAAAACATCATTGTTGGACTCCAGTTCAGAACTTAGAAATTATGCAAATGTGAAAGGCACATCACTAATGTCATCAGATGTAGTTTAGTAAATGTTAAACTTATTAAATCAAAATGTGTAGAGGGAAACTAAGAAAATTCCTTACAGACTAGCCTAATATAGTAATCGTCCACATCAAAAAAATCTAGGCTGAGCAACGTTATAACCAGTACCAAACTCACACAGTGCATTATGTCCAGTAGTTTATGTGTTAACTTAGTGGTCGCCTTTGGGTATGAAATGGTGTAGAGGCTTCTCCTCAAAATTCCACACTTTTATTGTTGATTGAAACAAATAGAGAAACACAGCACACTCTCTACATAAAGTCATGTATAATGTGATTCCATTTAACTGGCCACTAAGTTTGATCATCCTCTTTTGGCCAGAAAGAATATTTTAGACTCCTAAGTAATTATAAACCAGTCCCATTTCCACAAAGCCATGATTAACTTTTTCAAATATATAACAAGTGATTATATTCTAAGAGCAATTCAGCTAATTACATTGCATTAAAAAATTAGAAATAAATTAATTCTCAAGGCAAAGTATATACTCAAGTTCTCTATGGAACAGCTTGGGCATAAATATTTAATGCATATGAAATCTTTGAAGGGGATGTTTGGCAAACATTCTCTTGAGAAAGAAATCAACAAATTATGTGATAATTGCTTTTGTGAAGCTTGGTCCAAGAAGTAAAGAAAATGGAATTTGCAAGTTAAAATTGCATTCACTCCTCTAAAAGTTTAATACATGCTATCCATATTTCTTTATTTCCATCTATATTTTCTTTTCTACATTTTTCACTATTTTTATATTAACAAAACTACACATACATATATATTTATGTTGTAACTCATATTAATATATCTTTTTGTATATCTTTTTTATGCAATGACTAAACAAAGCTAACCTATCAAAAATCTCACATCCTTGTCATTTTATGAGAACAGTTGATATTGAGCTTCTTAGCAAATTTTAAAGTAACCAGTAGATTGTTATTAATTGTAGTCACCATGTTGTAGAATAGAATTATGTAATTAATTCTTCCTAATTGAAATTTGGTTTCTTTTAAAAAGATTTTTATTTCATTTATTTCAAAGTCAGAGTGGCACTGAGAGAGAAAGAGAGAGAAGCGAGAGAGAGAAGAGAGTGAGAGATATCTTCCATTCTCTGGCTTATTCCTCAGATGACTGCAGTGGCTGGGGCCAGGAGCATGGAACTGCATCCATGTCCACAACTGGGTAAAGGCGCCCAAACACGTGGGCCATCTTCCACTGCGTTTTCATCCAGGCATGTTAACGGGGAGCTGGATCTGATGTGAAGCTGCTTGGACATGGTCTGGCACTCTGATATGGGATGCTCAACCAGCTTAACCACTCTGCTTAACCAGCTGTGCCACATGCCAGTCCTGGAAATTTTCTGTCACTTGGTCAACATCTCTCAGATCCCCTCAATACACAGACGTGGCTTTGTTATGAACAATCTCTTAGCTTTTGAATTTGAGTTTTTTATATTCTACACATAAGTAAGAACATGCAGCATGTGTCCTCCTGTCCTTGGCTCATTTTACTTAACATAATGCCATCCAGGTTCATCCACATTTACACTACTGAAAGGGTATTCTTCCTTTTAAAAGAATAAATAGTATACTATTTTCTGTATGTAACAGGTTATCTTTAATGATTCATCCATTGATATATCGATAGATTGATCTCATACTTTGGCTATTGTGGTCTCTTTTCCTCTCAATGAATTCTTACAGAGTTCTAATTAACAAAATGTTCAGAATAATTTGGAAAATTCTAAAATGTTATTCCTAGTGCTGTGAGAGTCATCTCTAAGTAGATGAAACCTTGACGCAGCTCTAGGAATGGCTTGGAGATTAAGACCTCTGAAAGCATTTGGAACATACTGTGTGCTACTTGATTTATGGTGGATGCTTGGTATGGTCATGCTGAGCCAAATCACAACTGAAAGTCCCAGATCTCAGATCCACTGATGCTTTATATTTAGCTGATCTCTTCAATCTTTTCTTAATCTTCTATAGAATTTTGAGAACAATTTCACTTAAATGCTATTTTACCTGCACATATCCTACATTAGCTCTTCCTTTTTCAGAGGGTAGTGAAGGGCATAAGGAAGTATAGCAATGATCACTCATCACCCGTGCAGTTTTCAGTGAGGTTTTAACTCCTCTGCTGTATCTCCAGTGGCTGAAATAGGTGTGGTAAAGTTGGGAGTGATCATCAATATGTCCTGTGGCCTCATTAATTGACAACAGTTCTGAGCTCCCACAATTTTACTCTTGGTCCAGCTTGTCCAATCTCTGACCTTTATTCCAGTGCTCAATTACAGGTAGGTAAGGTTTACTCAACGGCTGATGGTGATGGCAGAACTCATGCTCTGAATCCCTTCAACTGAATGGATGTGTTTTATATCAGCTTCACCTTTAGGAACCCAGAGTGACTCAAAGACATTGGTGTTACACAAGCAGGATAAAAGACACAAAGAAGTGCATTGTTCTACATTCAATTCCTACCCACTACTGAAGCTCATCATCTATTCATTTGTGAAGTCTCTCCTCCCAAGTATGATTAATCAGTCAATATGTGTTTTAAAAAGTAATATTAGATCACCAGCTCCATGAGAGTGGGGTTCATTTCTGATCATCCGTAAGTTCACCTTGATGCAAAGCATGAAGTGGTGCAATGAAAGAGAGCAAGAGGAACAAAAGGAAATGGGGCAGGGAGGTGTGTGTGGGAGAAGCACTGTGAGCAGAGGAGCCATAAAAAGCTGTAACTGTGAGAATGACATCAGTATTAAGAGGTGCTCAATGTGTGTCAGGAAATACGAGGTTATCACATAGACAACATGTTGACATATTTTTATTTCATATTTATAAATATACAGCATTTATTTTAAAATGAGGAATTATGAATATATGGGAATCTTCTTTAGAAGTCATAAGAGTAACTTATAATCTAGTAAAACTTTAGTCTTTAATTCTTTTGCTTATTTTTGTTTTTGGATTAAAATACTACTCAAATCCTAGAGACCGATATTTTATACTAGCATTTTAGTAAGCCTCAGGAGAAGTCCACAAATTGATGGTTATCATCTATATTTTTAATCCTAGTGGGGTCTCAGAGAATGCTAACATATCTGAGGTTGCTCAGTTAAAATACAGCAAGGATGCAATTCTCCCTGCACTGCCTTTCTTAGGATCTTAGTGAAGAAATGCAAATCAAATGGACAGATGACGGGATAAATGATGGATTTGTTCTATGACAGACCTAAGGGTAGATTCTATTTATTAAACTGAAGAAGCACATTACCCCAACCTATTTTTGCCCTAATCATCATATTCTCTTAATCTATTGGCATAGCTGTAGTCACATAACCAATAGTATTCACTCTGCCTAAAGCATGTTCATTTCAATATGTTTAAAGCTCCCTGTTTCATGGACATGCAGACTACTAATGTCAAGTGATTTTCACATAACTTGTAAATGATGGGAGATATTTTTCACAATATCCAACATCATACATGTCCCTGCTAACCTTCTAATCCTTTTTGTGTCAAGTTGAATACAGTCATAGTAACTTAGCAGTCCATAGAATAGTTAACTTGTTTCATTAATTTATTCATTTAGTTTTTTTATATTTTTGCTTCATTTATGAATTCATTCTATCTGTAAATATTTATCCAATGTATATTGCTTGGAAAATTGTGTTTAAACCATAGTTGAGAAAGACAAATTAAAGGGAAAGTAAAAATATTACCCAACCAAATTTTTAAAATTTCTCTTGTAAATATATGCTTGTATGTTAACAAAAAGTGGAAAATAAACCTTTTTAAGTGATAAGAAGTCCAGTCAGTTTCAGAGGGAAAGCCCTGTAAGCTATCATTTCTCCACATAGAGGTTGTCTCGAGGGAACTCTCCAATTTTCAGAATGGTTTATTAATGTTCTGGACAATGAAATTTCATTCTGGTCTGTGAGTTTATCAACTCCCAGAGGTCTTGGGGTAAAGATGGATGTCTTATAGTAACATTTTTCCCTGCTAGAAATAATTTGGCAATATCACATGGTTTTGTAATATGTATGGATTGCTTACTTGGTTTTCCAAATGCAACTAAAAGTACAGGGTGACCAATTGACCTGGCTCAGTTGGGACTGAGAGGATTCCTGGATATAAAGCAGGAATGGTCCCAGGAAATCTGGAAGAATTGCTCTTTCCAAGATATGGAAGAAAAATTCATTTCTCAGTCATGTTGCTCCACAAGGAGAACGTTCTCCACTTAGCTGAAGTTATATTATTTAAGTAGCAAAATTCATTTTAAAACATGAAACAATTTTATTTATTTTATTTTATTTTATTTTTTTGACAGGCAGAATGGACAGTGTGAGAGAGAGACAGAGAGAAAGGTCTTCCTTTACCGTTGGTTCATCCTCCAATGGCCGCTGAGGCCGGCGCACTGCGCTGATCCAAAGCCAGGATCCAGGTGCTTCTCCTGGTCTCCCATGGGGTGCAGGGCCCAAGCACTTGGGCCATCCTCCACTGTACTCCCTGGCCACAGCAGAGAGCTGGCCTGGAAGAGGGGCAACCAGGACAGAATCCGGCGCCCCAACTGGGACTAGAACCTGGTGTGCCGGCACCTCAGGCAGAGGATTAGCCTATTGAGCTGCGACGCTGGCCAACATGAAACATTTTTAATAAAATATCTGCACACTTCCATTCCTTATAAGAGAACTTACAATAAACATTTCTCCAGCTGCTAACTGATCAATAATCTGAATAACAGCCCCATGGTTCTTTAACTTGAATGAAGAATTATACCCAAAACTACTTGTATGTGTTACTTTACTTTTTGAGCTCCTGTTAGCAGTAATCATTTTCTGGTACAATTGCCTATTTTTGAAGTGTTGTCCTTTTTTCCTACAGTCTTGGTGCTCCTTAAGTAGGATCCTTTATATTTTTCTCTTTCTTGCTAACAGCTATAGCACATGTTATAAACAAGACTCAATTCCATGTGTAACACAACTTACCTCCTACCCATCATCCATCTAATGGCTGAAGATTTATCTTCTTTAGTCCATAGATGCTGGGTTATTAAATGCCAACTTAATTTTCAACATCTTGTGATAAACATCTTATATTTCACTTTGCAAAACTATTTTTATATTCATGTGTAATTATCTCCTTAATTTTTTGTTCCCCTGTAGACTTTTATATAATGAAAAGGCAGGGCCATCTACTAGTTTAGCTATAAGCCTAGTGCTACATCAGCAGGTTCATCATAGTTTTTAGCATATGGACACATATGATTATGGAACTAATAAAAAACATTTACTGAGATTCGGTATTATCAGAACACATATTAAATAATTTACACACCTCACTTCATCACTTTTTATTTTATCGTCTATTCATTTTATCATCATAGAATCCACATACTGTTACTAAAAACAATAAGCATTTTATTGAGATGTTTTGTTCTGTTATTTCCTGATATCAATACATATTTTATAAATATAAAGATGACTGTTGAGATGGGATACAGCACAAGGCTACAGCATTTAAACTCATTGTCACGTTTGTTTTTGTAGGCCCCAGGCATTCACCAGCTGTTGGCTATAGATACACCAGTTGCTTGCCTTGTAGGGATACTCACAGCTTGGGACCTGGCTTTCCCCATAGTTAGCACACCGAGAGGGAGACTGAGAGAGGATGCTCGAGATAAAAATCCAGCTGTCTGGTAACCTGGTCTCAGAAGTGATATCCTTGCTTCTCGTAGACTATGTATTAGAAGTGAGTCACTGGCCGGTGCCGTGACTCACTTGGCTAATCTTCCGCCTGCGGCGCTGGCACCCGGGGTTCTAGACCTGTTGGGGTGCCGGATTCTGTCCGGGTTGCTCCTCTTCCAGTCCAACTCTCTGCTGTGGCCCGGGAAGGCAGTGGAGGATGGCCCAATTGCTTGGGCCCTGCACCTGATTGGGAGACTAGGAGGAAGCACCTGGCTCCTGGCTTAGGATCAGCGCAGAGTGCCGGCCACAGCTTGCCAGCCTTAGTGGCCATTTGGAGTGAACCAACGAAAGTAAGACTTTTCTCTTTCTCTCTCTCTCTCTCTCTCTCTCTCTCTCTCTCTCTCTCTCACTAACTCTGCCTGTCAAAAAAAAAAAAGAAAAGAAAAGAAGTGAGTCACTAAGTTCAGCCCACACTTATGGAAAATGGAGCAACTTTAGCAAGAGCCAGGGGAGAGGGATCATTGCAACTTAGTTGCTTCCAACCACAGCATACACCACACACATAGACACACTTTCGTGCACACACACACACACACACACACTTACACACAAAAACAGTAGATCTATTCAAGGCAGAGTAAGAAAAAAATCAACTGAGAGTTTGGTGAATGATGAAATACAGGCTGGGGCAAATTAATCTACATATATTACACATAAATCACATAATTGCACAGAAGGAGAAAATATATAAAGTGGTTAACATATGAAGCATTAGAAAGACCATTTATTTAAGAGGGAAGGAAGGAGAGAGGAAGGAGGAAGAGTAGAGAGAGAAAAAAAAAGAGATACAGGGAGAGAGAGAGAGAGAAGGGGAGAGAGAGAGAGAGAATTACAAACACAGAGCAAGAGAACTCCCATCCTCCCATCCCCTGGTTTACTTCCTAAATGCCTGCAATGATCTAGTTGAGCCAAAGCTGAAGCTAGGAGCCAGAAATTCAATTATGTGTCCATTCTATGACAGGATCTCAATTATTTGAGCCATCAGCTACTCTGTCCCAGGTTCTGCAATTGTCAGGAGGGTGAACCAACGACAAAAGGAAGACCTTTCTCTCTGTCTCTCTCTCTCACTATCCACTCTGACTGTCAAAAAAGAAAGAAAGAAAGAAAGAAAGAAAGAAAGAAAGAAAGAAAGAAAGAAAGAAAGAAAGAAAGAAAGAAAGAAAGAAATCAGGTACTCAGGAACTTAACCAGTGTCTTAATCTCTAGGCTAAATGCTCACCCCTATAAAAGGCTTTTTTCACTGGAAACTATAAGATAAACACCAAAATAACCACTCATAAACACAATACCCTAGTTGGTAAAATTGTTTCGCACAAGAGTACATATTAGCAATTCGGAAACTACATTACAGCATTCAAGGGCTGAACAAATAAGTAAATAAACCATAAATAAAGGATCCAGGTTCCTCATTGTAACAGTGAGAAGTTAAAAATAATCAAGAGGAGAATGTAACTAAAATCTGTGGTGTTGGTTCAAAGTGGGAGATACTAGTTTTAATTTGTAATAATTAGATATATGATATAGATAATTGACAGATACATAGATGATAGATAAAAATTATATATACAAATATACATATGTATATGTGCTTATGTGTGCAGATATTTATGTCAGTATACAGCTATACATTTTCTGTCTCTATATAAGCTTATACTGTCTCATCCAAATGATCAAGGTTGGCATCACTGGTGAGTCATGTTGCTATTAAGCTCCACAATCACCCTCATATTTAACATGATGACAAGAACTCCTCACCAGTCTGATATTCTTCTTTTAAAGCCATGCCTGCAAAACATCTTGTGTAATCCACAAACAAGCAAAAATGTAGGGACGTCCTACATTTTCAAAACTGTAAATCTCTAGAAGAAAGAAGAGAGGAAAGGTTAAAGAACTGTTACAGACAGGAGGAGACTAAGGAGTTAAGCAAACTAAATGTGTGATTTCACACTGGGCTGAATTCTGTGTCTCCAAAAATTAGTAGGAAAAGACGAAAAAGAAACAGATCTCTGGTGCAGGTGTTTGAACTGGCAGCTAAGATTCTGGTTAAGATGCCTGTGTTGCAGGTAAGAGTGTGTGGTTTTGAGACCCGTTCCCCTCCTGGTTCTAGGTTTCTTTCAATATAGACCCTTTGAGGCAGTAGGTGATGGCTCGGGAGTTGGTCTCTGCCATTCAATATGGAAAAGCTGGATTGATTTTCCTGATTGTAGGTTGACTCAGCCCCAGCTGTTGAATGCGAAACAGTGATAAAAAGCTCTCTCTCTTTCTCTCTCTCTCTCTCACACACACACACAAAAATAATAAAATGTCAGTGCATTATTTAGCATTATTATATTATTGTAACTTTCATAATCTTGGTCAATATTTGATATAAAATGGCTGATACCTGGAAATATCTATACTAATTTTTACAAATAAACCACAAATTATCTCAAAATAAAAAAGTTAAAAAGTCTTAGAGTGAGAAACATCCATCCTAGGAAAGCTGATTTTTCTAGCCATTTTCACCTTGGAGCCCTGTGTCAAGGTCGTGTTTTTAAGAAAGAGAAGCTGGCATGGTCCAGGATGGGGGATTTTATGAAAAAATATAGAAAACTTTTGACTTTTGGCAGATGTACAGAGTTGTTGAAATAGAATAAATACAAGCAAAATCATTAATGTTAGTCTAGATTTTTCCCATCAGACGTTTCTTGAACACTAAGCCAGAAAACGTGAGTGAAATTTCTGACACTCTTATGATAGTTCAAAAAAGGAGGAAATCTGAAAGAAACAAAAGTCGTCTCCTCAAGACAGTTTTGGAGTTTGAAGCTATGTTGTTGTAGGACAAAGGGTTAAGCTTTCTTCTTCAAGAAGAGCTGTCAAGGCTCAGGGTGCAGAAACCACCCAGACTCCTAATAAAAAGGTCAGGAGGCTGTCACCTGAGCAGGTGAACACAGGAGTGTGGGCTTGGTCTGACTGGGATGGAAACCCACTCCAATCCTTTTAAACCATAACAGCATTGCAGACTTGCCACTCCTGTGATCTACCTAAGAGAAGAGAGAGAAACCAGATGGTAGAACACACAAGTCTAAGTCTTCCGTGGTTCTTCTACACACTTATCTGGCATATGGTGAAAACATGTTAGATGCATGATGACAACAAAAAGAAAAAGGAGAACAACTTGGGCAAACCCACAGACAACTCAGATATTGGGGTGAGAAGATGTGAAATTTAAAATTACTAGCAAGATTTTGTAGGAAGTAGAAAGGGAAGAAAGAAGATTTCAATAGAAAACTGTTATGCTATTCACAGTAGAAGGATTACTGAACTTAAACGTAGATCGGAATAAAATGTTAAGTTGAAGAAAAAAGAGGAAAAGAATCAAATTGCAAAGCAGAATTCAGTGATGGGCTCATGTGAGACACAAATGATCTAATATGAGATGCAAGAAGGGGAGGGAGAAGCTATAGGGACAATCTGTGAAGAGATAATGCTGGATTTGTCCAAAAATGGTGAAAGCCAGAGACTAATAGGAGCAAGAATTACACCACGTACCTCCCCTCTTCTTTGATGTTATAGCACAGTATTTGCATGAAAATTGAACTGCCTTTAGTAATGTACATCTCAAGTTATGGAAAAGTCAGCCCAGAGGAGCTGCCCTTGACGACTGAGATACCCGGAAAGGGGCATATAGAGAAATATGTCAGCTGGCGCCGTGGCTCAATAAGCTAATCCTCCGCCTTGCAGTGCTGGCACACCGGGTTCTAGTCCTGGTCGGGGCGCCGGATTCTGTCCCAGTTGCCCCTCTTCCAGGCCAGCTCTCTGCTGTGGCCAGGGAGTACAGTGGAGGATGGCCGAAGTCCTTGGGCCCTACACCCCATGGGAGACCAGGATAAGCACCTGGCTCCTGCCTTCAGATCAGCGTGGTGCACCGGCCACAGCGGACGGCCATTGGGGTGTGAACCAATGGCAAAGGAAGACCTTTCTCTTTGTCTCTCTCTCTCTCTCACTGTCCACTCTGCCTGTCAAAAAAAAAAAAAAAAGAAAGAAATATGTCTTTAATCTCAGCAGGCTTAAATGGAGTAGAAAGATAAATTATGCATTCAAATATATAATTAAAAATTGAAAGAAATAAATCATAAGAAAGAGATATGTTATTTTTAACAGAATTACCTACAATTAGATGAAAGGGGAATGAGTATATGGATGAGAATACATTCCCACATATTTTGAAAAATATATACAATTTGTTAAAGGACAGGTTGAAGCTGAGGTATTTGGATCACTAATTCCTGGCAGAATAACTGAGTAAACTCTATTATCCTTCTCTAAAAGCAATGTTCTTCTGCCTGTACAGTCATTTTGGATATACAAAGATGATGATGAATATGTCACAGTTTGAGCCATTAATTAATTTGAGAAGTATCTGTTATTTTCTTTTTTTTTTAAAGATTTACTTTATTTATTTTGAAAGAGTTACAGAGAGAGACAGAGACAGAGAGAGAGGTCTTCCATCCTCTGATTCACTCCCTAGATGGCCACAATGGCTGGAGCTGCACCAATCCGAAGCCAGGAGCGAGGAACTTCTTCGGGTCTCCCACGTGGGTGCAGGGGCCCAAGGACTTGGGCCATCTTCTACTGCTTTTCCCAGGACATTAGCAGGTGCATTCACAGAGAGTTGGATCAGAAGTGGCGCAGCCAGGACTTGAACTATCCCTCACATGGGGTGCTGGTGTCACAGGCAACGACTTAACCCACTGCCTCACAATGCTGGCCCCAGAAACTCTAATTGGTAAATGAGGCCACAGAACTTCAAGAGTAAACTTGCTTGCTCAAGGTCATGCAGCCAACATGCAGAGGAGCCGAAAGAGACCAAATTCATGCCAGTTTTCTCCACACTTTATTAGTTCCACCCATAAGCATAAGGAAAGGCATGAAATGCAAATGGTATGCAAAGAAGTGTACAGATTAGGCACTGGGCATTTGGCAGGAAAGGAGGAATAGTAAACCATTAGCTAATTAGGAATCTTCATAAATGCACACATCGTCCAAAGCCACCTTTTTCCTTTGTAGAATATTTAGGCATTTGTTTCCAAAATGAGATCTGTAGAGTTAGATGCTGTCTACCTCACTTCCCCTGTGGTCAGAAAACAATACCTTATCAAGTAAATTGGAAGGGTCATGTTGATTTGCTTGAGCATTTCAAGACATATGCCCATGCTGTAAAATGTCATTATGTCTTACTAAGAAAGGAGATGTAAAAACATATTGAATGAAGAGAAAGAGTTCACATTCAAATAATGAGGGGATAAACTAACCAAATCAAAAGGTAGGCCTTGTCAGATTTTAAAAAGTCCCAGTAATGATTAAGTTATAATTAAGTCATAATTATTGTAGAAAATATTATGCTGAGCTGTAAGGAACAAATGTGAAATGTGCTTATTAGAATTAGTTTAAACGATAAGTAACAGCAATAAAAGAACATTCATTTCATATTCTAGTAAAATATGCTCATCATACTATTGCTTATAATTAAAAACATTAGAATGGGATTCTCCCAAGTTAATAGTTGTATGTTCTTATCAAAGGGAGGCCATTTCTACTTAGCATGTAAGATCAAAAAGAGAATATTTTGTAATCATTAATTTGAGTTCAAATCTCACCATATTAAGTAACATTGCAATACATCAGATATATTCTCCTCGACAACAAAAATGTGTAGAAGTAGAGGTTAATTTAGTGTTAATTTACTCGACAACAAAAATGAAGCAATAATGCCTTATAATCTAGATTTCATGTGGATAACAAAGAATCTATGGTGCATAATAAACCATAATAAGCACTTTCTATGATATCCACTTCAGCATGTAACTAATATAGGAATGGCTATTTGCATCATTTCTTCTTGAAAGGTCTTTGTGTGAATTTGCTTTGCCACTGCTCATGACAAGTTCCATAATGCTGCAGGTTGATGGATGCTCAATTTCACATGGGACAGACCCCACTAAAATGGATAAAAGTACAGGATGAGGCACAGAGAAATTCTACGGGAGTATTTGGGTAAAAAAATAAAATAATTTCTCAACAAAGTTTTCTGGAAATTATTGTGAAGTAGGTGTCATTTTCAAAAATCAATAAGGTTTATATTATTTTTTAAGAAGCTGAAACAAGATAAATCTTATTAAGAAATTCAGGAAGTTATTCTATTTCTGCAAAAATTCTTTGCTAATTTTCACCAGGTAGTTGTCTATTTCTTTGTGCTCTGATGAATACTCTTTTGTTAAAGATTTATTTGTTTATTTGAAAGGCAGAGTTCAGAGACAGAGAGATAGAGAGAGAGAGAGAGAGAGAATTCTTACATCTGCTGGTTCACTCTCTAAATGGTCGCAGTGGCCAAGACTGGGCTGGGCAAAATACAGGCGCGAGGAGTTTCATCTGGGTCTTCCATGTGGATTCAGAAGTCTAAATATTTGGCCTATCTTCCTCTGCTCTCTCTGGCTCATCAGTAGTGGGCTGGATGAGAAGTGGGGCAGCCAGGACTTGAACCGTTGCCTGTATGGGATGCCAGCATCGGAAGCAGCAGCTTAACTTCTGTGCCACAGTGACATCCCCTAATGAACTCGCTCATAGGCGTGCTATCCAGACAAAAGTTTAAGTTTGAGTTAGACTATGAATGCTTTTGTTGTAACATTCTCTCACCATTTGGTAAATTATATGGTCACTTTGGGATGAAATAAATAAAGAACCTTCAGCTAATTATCCTTCACACAAGCTGTCTCATTTCACTAGTAGTCCTCTCTCTCCCCCACCTTATGTATTATCTCTTTCTGTCCCTTTCTCCTCCTGCATACCTTCTCTCTCTTAATTAGCTGTTCAATACATTCTTTTAAACTTTTATTTATATAAAGGGAACATACTTCATGTATTTCATATATACAGTTTTAAGTTCGTAATGATACTTCCTCCCTCCCTCCTTTTCTCCCTCTTTCCTTCTCTCTCTCTCTCCCTCCCTCCCTCCTTTCCTCCCCCATCAGTCCTTCTTTTTCTTTTAACTTTTGCAATAGCATAATTTCAATGTACTTTACTGTTCCACTGGTGATTAATCGGTGAACAAAACAGGATACCACCTTTCCAGACCCTTTTTTTTTTTTTGAGATTAAAAAATAAAGTTTATTTCTCAACATAAGCTCCATCCAAATACTTTTTTTTCCTTGTATCTAGTTTTTTTTTTATTTTTTTATATAAAGCTTTTATTTAAAGAATATAAATTTCCAAAGAACAGCTTATGGATTACAATGGCTCCCCCCCACAACTTCTCTCCCTCCCCCTACCCTCCCCTTTCCCGCTCCCTCTCCCCTTCTGTTCACATCAAGATTCATTTTCAATTCTCTTTATACAATCAATTTAGTACATATTACGTAAAGATTTCAACGGTTTGCCCTCGCATAGAGACACAAAATGATAATACTGTTGGAGTACTAGTTATAGTATTAATTCACAATGTACAGCACATTAAGAACAGAGATCCTACATGATTTTTTTTAAAAAAATTGATTAATTGTCTATGCAATTTCCAGTTTAACACCAAGATTTTTTAATCATTTGCAATTATCTTTATATAAAGAAGATCGATTCAATATATACTATGTAAAGATTTCATCAGTTTGCACCCACTCAGAAACACAAAGTGTAAAAATACTGTTTCAGTACTAGTAATAGCATTATTTCACATTGGATAACACATTAAGGACAGATCCCTCATGAGACGTAAGTACACAGTGACTCCTGATGTTGATTTAACAATTTGACACTCTTGTTTATGGCGTCAGTAGTCTCCCTAGGCTCTGGTCCAGACCCTTAAACTACAAAAAGAACACATAAACAAAAAATGAATATGATAAACAAAAATGCATACAGAAACAAAGAAATTGGTTCATTAAATATATTAAACATATAAATTGAATTCAACGAGGTGAAAGATGGCCTGCTTTAGGCAGCATGATCAGAAAGGGCCTCTTGGAAGGGGTGATAGTCAAGCTGAGAACTGGACGCTGAGGAGCAGGGAACTACACAAAGATGAAGAGGGCAGGCTTTGCGAGGCATGAAAGTTGAGACTGTAAAAAGGAATTGAGTTAGGTTGAAGGAGGGATAGAGCTGAGGCTACCATGAAGCGAAAAGAAGAGTAAGAAAGCAATTGATTTTCCTAATACTAACATTAGGTACCCTTTGCTGATTACCATTTGGGATACAGGTATCATGTTACGTTGTCTGTACAACCAAATAGTTTTACTCCTTTGAAGCATCCTAACTATAAGGAATCTACGTTATTTCTTAGAGGAAATGGAGACTTCTATATATATTCAAAATTATTTATGATATTAATTTTCAGAAGTTCAAGATGCTAGCTTCAAGAGTTTTATTTGAGTGACTCTGAGTCCTATGCGTATGCATTTATTAATTCATGATGTCACTGCAAGTGTTTATCAAGAGCTTTCTGTGTTGGAAGGATGGATGAGGCACGGTATTTGCCTTAAACCTGTGTCTTCAAGAAGTTTGGTTTTCAGCTTTCAGTCCCTATTCTTATCATGTTCAAGTCTGAGGGGTATCAACATATCCATGTCCAAGAGATAAATATTTTAATCCATTACTCCATAGGGTATCTAAGAGACAGAAACAAAATATTAATCACAGTATCCATGGTTCATAAAGTTAAATGTGATAGAAGTAACTATTTTTATTTTTGTCTCTATTGTCATCCTACTTTAACTGCTCTGTCTTTCCATTGTGGGAGAATGTACAGGGACTGAAAACTGCCTATCTCCACCAACTTACACAATCAACTAGACAGGCAACAATTGCAGTCCTTGATAACCAAGGTATGTAATAAGGTTCCATTAGCAACCACACTGGACTCTGGTATCAGGATGATGTTAGGAGAGGGTTAAAAGACATTCTATGTACCCCTGAAAACATATGTGAACTGACTGGAATGACAGCAGCCAATTGTCATTTTCTTTATTCCAACTTCTTTGTGCTGTATTTATCTTAGTGTTTTGTATCTGTCCTTCCATTTACTCTCTGTTTTGTGAGGATAAAATACCATGGCTCAGAGACAAACTTAGGCAGGCATCAACTGAAGCTAAGCAGTGAATCGTGTTACTCACAGGAAAAGAGGAAATGGTGACATTTGTCTACATTTTAAGTGTAACACTGCTTGTAATTTGCCACAACTGAGGATTCAGTAATGGGATGGAAGATGCAATCTGCATTCTAATAGCTGAATGGAGAATCAGATTTCATGAAGTGATGACCCTGGAGTGTAATATGGAAGGAAAGAAATATTTATGAAGGAAATGAAAACTGGAAAGTAGATGGTAAGTGAAGATAAGTTTTTATTAATATCTTCTCTTGCCACACTAAGGATTAACAGGAAACAACAGATATCTGTGGAAAATTCATTGAGAAATAAATATTAACACAAATAGGAGTTTGGCTATCAATTTTGACTGGATCTTGGGTTCAAAGACAGTAAAATGGAAGAGAGACTAGGAAGCACATGTAAAATTCAGATAGAAATGACTGTTTAACTACCATACAATTGAGTTAAATCATTTACTTCATGTCAGCCAGTAGCTACTTCAATCTTTCCAGATGTGAAAAATCTTTCTGTCTCAATTGATATCTGCTCAAGAAGATAGAATACAAATTGCACTTTTTAGTATTCCAGTCCTAGAAATGACCACAGAACAGGTACTTATGT
Organism: Sylvilagus floridanus; assembly: GCA_949820135.1. NCBI lineage: Eukaryota > Metazoa > Chordata > Mammalia > Lagomorpha > Leporidae > Sylvilagus > Sylvilagus floridanus. The sequence continues at coordinate 163,185,010 of OX463241.1, read as the reverse complement.
CTATGATTCGCTCTTTTCTATTTTTATGGATTAAAATACTCAATATTGAAAATATAAATGTCCCCAAGTATATCTATACATTCAGTAACGCCCTACCAATAGTATATTTGTTGGGAGAGGGTTACATGTGTAATTTTGTATATATGTGGCATTTGACAAACTCATTTAAAATTTCATGTGGGAATATAAAAAAACAAAGAACAATAAAGATATCCTTGTTGAAAAACAGTCTGCACTACCAAATAGCATTATTAGCTCTAAAACATTTCAATGAAGATAACGTACAATACTTATAAAGATATATCAATTCTAGAAAACAGAAAATTTGGAAAAAGCACACCCATATGGTCAGTTGCTTTTTGCAAAGTCAGAACTGTAATCCAATAGAAAGTGTCACATTTTTTCTGATGATTCTGATTCAATTTGAGATCAGCAGACATCTCTGTGAAAGAAAGAAAGAATATACTAATTGCCACAGAACACAATTTTTTTTATTTAAGACATACTATAGTAACCCCAAAATCCAATACATTTAACTTTTTAAAAGTTCAGTGTGAAAGTGTATCGTGAGGGGCCGGTGCTGTGGCTCAGTAAGTTAATCCTCTGCTTGTGGCATTGGCATCCCATGTGGGTGCCGCTTCTAGTCCTGATTGCCCCTCTTCCAATCCAGCTCTCTGCTTTGGCCTAGGAAAGCAGTAGAAGATGGCCAATGTGCTTTGGCCCCTGCACCCACATGGGAGACCAGGAAGAAGCACCTGTTGCAGTCATCTAGAGAGTGAACTAGACAATGGAAGGTCTCTCTCTCTCTCTCTCTCTCTCTCTCTCTCTCTCTCTCTCCTCTCTCTCTTTCTCCCTCTGCCTCTCTAACTCTGTGTTTCAAATAAATAAATAAATCTTTAAATAAATAATAAAGTGATATGGAAGAATTATAGACATGTCACTATCTTGAATTCAAAAGTTATCTGTACTGATTTTCACTGAAATATTTTCTCAAAAATTACTAGGTATATGAGATTAAGAAAGTTGCTTAATTTTTCTGCTGTTCAGTATCCTTATTCAAAAGGAGAGAAGCAATGGTAGTAGATGTTTCACATGAGATAATACACGTAATGCATTCAGAATATAATGCTGGGTGCTTGAAAACCAGCCAATATCCTTGAATTCTTACATCATCTACATTACCCTGCTGCACATGGTGTCCACGTATTCGTAAGTTTCTTCATTCATATTTGCTCGGCTTGTATTTACAGAAGATTTAACAATTTCAGCTATGTACTATAAAATTAATCCACCCCTTTCCATGTTTACCTATGAATGTATGGATGCATGTAAATTTATATTTGTTGCTCTCTCTCATATATGTATTTAGGTATTGTGAATGAATAGTAACTATATGAAATAACCCTTATTAAAGCTTTGTAATGAAATCATGAGTACATAAGATATGAGAGAGGAAAAAGAAAAAAATCCAAATATTTAGAAAATGCACACGTTGTCTCATGGATTTTCTCATTTAATCTGCCTAACAATCTATTGGAATTAATATTATTTTCACCATTTAACAAAGATGGAAATTGAAGATGAAAACAACTTTGTAATTTACTCCAAAGTACAGAGCCAGGAAGTGGTAGAACTGTCATTCACACCTGCATTTATGCGCATTTTTTTTTCAGTGGACCATATTGGTTCTTGGCCTGTGAGCATGTTTTCTGCTACTTATACTGCAAGTCCTGCATACTAGTGGGTTTTGTAGTGTATAAAAAGTGCATAAATGCCACAAAGATGTATGCTTAATATAATTTGGTAGATTAGATAAAAATAGAATGGATTCATAGTTATGAGTGTCAGTAAAATCTTCTTGGGATGATTATTTGTGCACAGAGTATAGTTTGTAAATTATTGTACATATTTTTATCCAGCACACTTGGCCTTGAGATATAACCTTTGTGGTGGATAAAATCTACCTTATACTCTGTATTCTCCTCTGTATTAAGGGTGGCAATTTCTACATAGTTAGTCATCCCTAATTAGGGAGCCACTATCTAACTGCTGAATTGATGTTTTTTATAATCAAATTAAATGCATAGAAAGTAAAAAAAAGGCTCCTAAAATATTCGTCACTTCAGCCAGGAATGGCAATTTAGCTATCGTCTCAATATTTCTAAACTATTTTTGTTTAGGCCTATTTAAATACTGATTTTCTAGACCAACTTGTTTTAAAAAATGTAGCTGAGATTTGCCTGCAGCAGGTGTGAGAAGACAGAGAGAAATGAAAGTGATTGCCATAAAGGAATACATTTAAATAAATCAATTGGTCTTCTAGAAACAGAGGGTATTGAATGTCATGCTGGGTCATGCAGGAAAGGAATGAATGGAGATGAGGAAATAGAGAGAGTGGAGCAATGTCTTAGTTGTGGGTTTTCACTGGGCAGCAATGGACCAAATAAGGTAAGTAGTAGTACAATATCACGACTAAATGGTTTGAATAGGTTTGACAGTCTCTGGTCTATAGGGGTAGCTCTATTTCCCTGGTGCCAGGGTTTTTAATGAATAGCATAGAGAACAAAATCCTGAACTGTAGATATCTGGCCAAATGATACAGGTAAGGATTATGGACTCTCCACCATCTGGTTGACTTATCCAAAGCATGTATTGACAGGCAAATTGCTTAAACTAGAAATCAGACAACCCTTGAAGGACAAGTTCCCTAGGTCTTCAAGATCCTAAATTCCAAAGGACCAAGAATATAAAAATAAGAAAATGTAGGTAATACGGAATGTATACATTTATTTAGTGTCTATTCAGAGAAAGCTGATTGATCTCCAGTAGGCAAGATCTTGCAGGATATTACCTGTGCTAGGTGTCAAGAAATATTGTTAAAACACAGAGGATTAAAATTTCAGCATGATATATGCACGGGGTAGTCTGTAATTCAGATGTGCCCTCCTTTTTGGGGAATGTGTCAGCCACTTACTGAACACAATATTATTTAGATCTACTTAGTATACTGATTCATTCATGTATTCAGTGGCATTCTTTTACATTAGTGACAGAGGAAGAATCTTTAGATCCTGCATGGATTCCATGCTGCTGGGATGTGTTCAAATGGAAAAAAGCACATATCTAGTAACTATATCTTAAGCATCTTTGACTGCTCCTGAAACAGAAACCCTCCATAATAACAGTCACTCTCTAGATCAGATGCTGAGTCTGATGCTGGGCATGTATTAAATGGTGAAGTGCACAAGCAAACCCAAAGTCTCTATGTATCTCTGCAGCCACATCATTTCTCCCTTTGAACACCTAACTTCTCCAAGAGTGTGAACACAAACCTGATTGAACACTGAGTATGTAGAACCTCTAAGTGTGTGTAAGTTGCTGTCCATCAGAAGGAGAAATGGGAGTTTAATTACATGACACATTAGCAAACAGAATGTAGAATATCTAAGTCCTGTTTTAGCCCATCTAATTGTCAAGGAAAATATAAATTGGATCCAAAATCCCTGAGAATATGTGCATTATCTTTCATTTCTTTTTTTTTCTATAAACATTTTGAAGGTCTACACATAGGAAAAAGGGATAGCAGCCATTAAACAGTAAAAATCCTAGTGTTCCAGAGCTCAGTGGTTTAACTATAGTTCACAATAGCATATATATAGTGTAAAGAACTGAAAATGAGATCTATTGGACTCCAAATGGAAAAAAAAGGAAACAGAGAGACTTACAGTCTGGTTTGATCACTTTGCAATGCATTTAGGTGTTGAAATATAACACTGTGTCCCAAAAATCCACAAGTACTACATATTAAGTATTGTTTTAAATGTATTTTAAAAAAGGAATTAAGGCATCTCTTCTTTGCTAGCCAAGCTTGTCAAGGGAACGACAATGAATTTCTCTTGGGTCAGTTATATTACAGCACCCCATTCCAGCCCAGGGATCTGTGCTGAGCCAGGGGTGTCACTCCCTCCTCTGCTTTCTCTGAACATATGAGACATTATGGCCATTAGACTTCCTCCAACCTAGACTTTTTACATTTTCTCTAGCTCTCTACTTTTCAGCATGGGAAAGAGGGAGAAGCAACATTATGCATCCTCCTCTTCATGAACAGAGCTTTACATAGACAGGCCTTGACATCCCATCATGCTCAGTCACCAGATATAGGCTACAAGGCAAAGGTAATTGAAGCAGATCCTGAAGAAGCTGACAAGTGGTGACTACCCATTGCCCATACCTGGATATGCATGAAACTAGGCAGTATGATCTTCCTTATTTAAGATGGCTAAGATAATCCATCTCCCTAGATATCTCATTCATCCTTTGTTCTGCTTCTCTTTACTGCTTCATAAATGTCTGGACAGTGCATTATCTAGGATCCCATTAGGTCTCTTTGCCTAAGAGAAAACATAACAGAAGACTAGTAAAACTACTTGTGGTTGCCAGCATTAAATGGGCATAGGGAATATGCTTGAGAGCTACCATCTTCTTCCTTTTCTCTCTACTCTCCAGTTTATACTGCCTTTCAACTTCTGGCTCTTCTGAATGCAGGGACTGATCCAGAGGCATAGCTTAGACCCCTCTCATGATATCTCCTGGGGTCCTTTCCACAGTACTAGATCCTATATTTCAGGTGACACCCCCAAACAAAAGCTTCCACTCCAATTTTGCACAAAATCTTTGGTCAGGCATACACAGGATCCAGTCTCTTTCATACGCTCCCCAGTCCTGCAGGTTCATACCGGCTGGATCCTGTAGCATCTTTGAAGAACAGTGCCTTTTTACCGGTGAGAACTAGAATGTTACCAACAGGGTTTAGGGCAACTTGATCCTACCTATACACCTAGCATATTGTGGAAAATGTGGAAAATACATGTTCTCCTTGTCACTGTTCCTCCTTGTCACTGTATTCTAATGGAGACAGATAAAGAGCGGGGCCAGCTCAATGGGGATGTGCAACTCACTTTCAACAGATTTGAAAGGTTCAGAGGATTCTGTGGAGTCAGAATGTGCAGAGTAATTATTCCAGGTGTCTTCATCCAATGCATGAAGGTGTAATATTTTGCCTACCACTTACCATACATGTTTGGGCAATTAACCATCTTTGACATTTGGTCACATTGTTTACTCAGTTCTGGATTTCTTCACTTTTTCTGCTCTCCCACCAGTGGTAATAAGACTTATTTTTACTCAAACATAAATAAGCTGTTAAGTTTCATACATGTCACTCATTCCCCTGCTAATCACCCCCAGCTTTCTGTAGATCATCCAGGTCAAGAAACCATGGCTATCTAATTCCATTATCCTCATAACCACAATTTTATCCATATATAGTGGTTGTTCTAACACATGGACTGGAGTGGTTGGCAAGTTGCAAGGATATTCATGTTACCATTAGCGATGTAGTCTTTTTGTCTGTAGGAGGGTGATCCAACTAGAAAACTTAATCTCCTTACTTTATTCCTCAAGCCGTTTTTCACACTGAGTTTGCAGGTTGAGTTTTCAGAAATCACACTGAGATGGAATTTGATGCAAAAGACAATTTTATGCAACATCAGCTGTGAACAGAAAAGCAGGGAGTAGGATTGGACAGAGGACAAAGTCAACCTTTGCCTATAGCTGTCTTGGTAGCCATGGCCAGTCTGCAGACTGCTCTGGAGTGAGAACTGTGAACAAGAACACAGAGCATTGGGCTGAATAGCCAGGTATCTACACCAACGCTACTCTCTGTCACTGGAACAGGCCTCCTCCCATGAAGGACAGAAAATCACTCCATGAGAGTAGGTAGCTGCAAGCAAGATGAAGTGGAGTCCAGTGAAGTTAATGGTGGGAAAACTTCTGTAATAGAGGCAAATCCTTCCATAAGGGGCGTTTCTGAGAGACCTAAGGTACACCCATACGTAGACAGTACACGTGTCCAAATCTGGAAATTATCAGAGCCAGCAGTTTCCTATTTTAAATGCCAATGTACTGAAATTTCATGTTTTCTCAGATTACTCTATGGTATTTCCTCTATGGTATCTTTCTTTATTTTTCAATCCTGTGGTGCATGTTGCCTTTAGTTTCATGTCTTTTTATTCTGGGTTAATTCTCAGTTTTCTATTTTCTTTCATAGTTCTGACTCTTTTGTGTGTGTGTGTGTGTGTGTGTGTGTGTGTGTGCATGTTAGTTTGTTGTCTTATACACTACCCTTGATTTGACTTTGTTAGATATCTTCTTCTTTTTTTTTTCTTTTTTTGTGTTTATTTTCTTTTTATTTTAACTTTTATTTAGTAAATATAAATTTCCAAAGTAAAGTTTATGGATTACATTGGCTTCCCACCCATAACTTCCCTCCCACTCACACCCCTCCCATCTCCTGCTCCATCTCCCATTTCATTCACATCAGGATTCATTTTCAATTATCTTTAATACAGAAGATCAATTTAGTATATATTAAGTAAAGATTTCATCAGTTTTCACCTACACAGAAACACAAAGTGTAAAATAATGTTTAAGTACTGATTATAGCATTACTTCACATTGGACAACATATTAAGTGCAGATCCCACATGAGAAGTAAGTACACAGTGGCACCTGTTGTTGATTTAACAATTTGACACTCTTGTTTATGGCATCAGTAATCTCCCTAGGCTCTAGTCATGAGTTGCCAAGGCTATGGAAGCCTCTTGAGTTTGCTGACTTCGATCTTATTCAGACAGAGTCTTAGCCAAAGTGGAAGTTCTCTCCTCCCTTCAGAGAAAGGTACCTATTTTTGATGGTCCTGGTCTTTCCACTGGGATCTCACTCGCAGAGATCTTTCATTTAGGTCTTTTTTTTTTCTCAGAGTGTCTTGGCTTTCCATGCCTTAAATACTCTCATGGGCTCTTCAGCCATATCCGAATGCCTTAAGGGCTGATTCTGAGGCCAGAGTGCTATTTAGGACATCTGCCATTCTATGAGTCTGCTGTGTCTCCCACTTCCCAAGCTGAATCGTTCTCTCCCTTTTTTATTCTATCGGTTAGTATTAGCAGACACTATTCTTGTTTGTGTGATCCCTTTGACTCTTAGACCTCTCAGTGTGAACAATTGTGAACTGAATTAGATCACTTGGAGTAGTGAGATGGCATTTCCAGGTGCAGAATCATGAAGCGAGACCCCTACCTTTCACCTTAAACAAAAATTCACTCAACATGGATTAAAGACTTAAATCTACGACCCAACACCATCAAATCATTAGAGAACACTAGAGAAACCCTGCAAGATATCAGCACCAGCAAAGACTTCTTGGAAAAGACCCAGAAGTCCAGGCAGTCAAAGCCGAAATTAACATTTGGGATTGCATAAAATTGAGAAGTTTCTGTACTGCAAAAGAAACAGTCAGGAAAGTGAATAGGGAACCGACAGAATGGGAAAAATAGTTGCAAACTATGCAACATATAAAGGATTCATAACCAGAATCTACACAGAAATCAAGAAACGCCACAACATCAAAACAAACAAACCACTTAAGAGATGGGCCAAGGACCTCAATACACATTTTTCCAAAGAGGAAATCCAAATGGCCAACAGGCCCATGAAAAAGTGTTCAAGATCACTAGCAATCAGGGAAATGCAAATCAAAACTACCATGAGGTTTCACTTCACCCGGTTAGAATGGCTCACATACAGAAATCTTCCAACAATAGATGCTGGAGAGGACATGGGGAAAAAGGGACATTAATCCACTGTTGGTGGGAATGCAAACTGGTGAAGCCACCATGGAAGTCAGTCTGGAGATTCCTCAGAAACCTGAATATAACCCTACCATTCAACCCAGCCATCCCACTCCTTGGAATTTACCCAAAGGAAATTAAATTGGCAAACAAAAAAGCGGTCTGCACACTAATGTTTATTGCAGCTCAATTCACAATAGCTAAGACCTGGAACCAACCCAAATGCCCACCAACAGTAGACTGGATAAAGAAATTACAGGACATGTACTCTATAGAATACTATACAGCAGTCAAAAATAATGAAATCTGGTCATTTGCAACAAGATGGAGGAATCTGGAAAACATTATGCTGAATTAATTAAGCCAGTCCCAAAGAGACAAATATCATATGTTTTCCCTGATTGGCGACGACTAACTGAGCACCAAAGGGGAAACCTGTTGAAGTGAAATGGACACTATGAGAAACAGTGACTTGATCAGCCCTTGTCCTGACTGTTGATACTCTTTTAGTATATATATATATATATATATATATATATATATATATATATATTTTGTTCTAGTACTATTGGTTGAACTCTGTAATTAACACAGAATTATTCTTAGGTGTTTAAATTTTAACTAAAAAGTGATCCCTGTTAAATATGAGTGGGAATAAGAGAGGGAGGAGATGTACAATTTGGGACAAGCTCAAGCTGACTTGCCGCAAATGGTGGAGTTAGAAATGAGTTTGTTAGATATCTTCTTATGACTTAAATTGTCATTTCTATAAGAAACACTATACGAAATTGTTAGTTGTCCACCACTAACTCAATAAGTTTAATGCTATTTTTTCTGTTCAAAACAGAACACAAACATATTATTTTCCTTGTTGTATGAGAGACAGAGATGCAGAGAGGTTACATGATCTGACAGTACTCCAGAGAAGCCACAGTGTCTTTGTAATTTAGGTCTTTGGAATCTTGTCTTCTTTGCAGGACTTCTCACTTCAGAAAGTTATGCCAATTTGTTTTCAAACTTGGTTGGTTAAAAATATACAGGCCAAATGTACCCCAAACTGCTCAAATTATCATTATCAAACTTAGAAAAAGTCATCTCTGTTTTTAGCAAGCATCACACCTTGATTTTGATGCATAAAATGTTTGACATGAAGGAATGCAGGTGACTGTCTGTCAGTGGCTGACAAGGTGAATTTTCTTTATGTTTGGTGAAAGAGCCTTACCCAAGCTACCAAAGTCCATCTGCTGCCTGCTCCATCTTATCTTCATCTCTAGACTGTAGATTTTGGGGAAGCAACAGAACATAGGAATTCTCCAATTCAGACTCTGGAAGTTGCTTGTCCTCTGAGATCCTCAGTTTCTAATTCAGTTATGTGAAGTCAGTGATACCTGTTTCCTGTATTTTGGCTAATTGTCAGAGATCGGCAATCATTAGTGAATACATTAAAGTAATCATTGCTTTCACATTGTTGTTAAAATTATTCCCTTTATAAAGTTTAGTTATTTATTTTTAGTTACTTAACAGGCAGAGAGAGAGAAAAAAACAGACAGTAAGATATCTCTCATCATCTGTTCACTTACAAAATGCCCACAACAGCCAGTACTGGATCAGGCTGAAGTCAGGAGACCAGACCACTGTCTAGGTCTACCATGTTGGTCTCAGGAACTGAAATGCTTGACACATCACCTGCTGCCTGGGATGATATGCATCAACAGGAAGCTTGATAATAATCAGAGCTAGTTACTGTACCCAGACATTCTAATATGAGATGTGAGTATGCCAAGTAGAAGATTAACCCACTGTGTCATACCATCTTCCCCTGTTTTTTCCATTTTTATTTTCCTGAGTATAAAGAACCAGGACTGACCCCTGGTCTCTGACTCAGTTTGCCCTGTTCACACTCAATCAAAACCCTGGACTCTGTTTCTGCCCAGCTATATTGCTAATCCAGCCATAGATTTAAGACCACAGATAATTAATTTATTTTCTTTTTTAAAAAATGTTTTATTTATTTAGAAGCAGCACAACAAAGAGAGAGAGAGGGAGAGTCAGAGAAGAGAGAGAAAGAGAAAGAGAGAGAGAGAGAGAGAGAGAGAGAGAGAGTTTGCATGCTAGTTCATTCCCCAAATGGATGCAATGCTGGGACTGGGCCAGGCCAAAGCCAGGAACTGAGAGCTCCTTCAGAGTCACCCAAGTGAGTGGAGTGGCCCAAACATTTGGGCCATTTTCCACTCTTTCCCAGGCACGCGTTAGCAGGTAGCCGGATCAGAAGCAGAGGAGGCAGAACTCGAATCCATGCTATGACATGGGATGATGAATCTGTGGTTTAGCTCATTGTGCCACAATGTCAGCCTGACCATCTTCTTTGTCTCCATCAAATGATTATTCTTTCTCTTAGAGAAGAGACCAATTCCCCCACCAAATATTTTTGAATGACGATGTAAGAAAAGCACTGTCATTTTAGAAACTATTCTGTGATAGATAGATGATTGATACATGATAGATAGATAGATAGATAGACAGACAGACAGACTTAGCATTTACTCTAAACTTCATATTCAACCACAAATTCCCTAAGGGAAAATAGTGCAAGTGCTATTTTCTTAGTACAGAAAGTTTGCAGTTCATGCTGTACCTCCCGTGGAGCTGTAAGCTTTCCTCACAGCATGCCTATCTTTGATGCTGGTTTTAATTTTCCATATAAATATCACGGGTTGGGTGGCATTTTCCTTTGCATTTATCTGATGTTAAGCTAAACTCAAAGTAATTCAGCAAGTAGTTCCTGACTATGTCTCTACTTGGAGAACTGTGTTAGTTAAGAGGAATTTCAAAGAAAAATTAACCCCATTTGTGACTATCTATCTTGAACAATCACTTGCTTCCCCATATATTATGCAGTTGAGTACAAAGATGAATGTTGCAATATCCTAATCCATAAATTTCCAGAAAACTTAACAAAAAGATAATTAGGACTGCATGTGATGAGAACAGAGAGCATTGCATTAGGAGGCAGGATACGAGCTTTTCAAGGGCTGCCCATTGAAACTGCACCTGTAATTGATCAACTCTGTGATCGTTAGCAACCACAATTCTGTGAAAAAGAAAAAAAGTATAACAAAGAAAAACTGAACTATTTTATCTATTTCAAATTTTAAAATGTCATTATTCTCCTTATATTTTAATTCACTATTCACTTAATATTTTAGATTCAATTTCCTGATTAAAATTATGCATTATAAATAAAGTCAGCCATCGGCCTCGGCGCGTCCATCTTGCCTCTCTGTGATGTGGTGTGGGCGAACAGAAGGCCTGGTTCCGGACCCCTACACCACCTTCGGGCAGAGTCCCCACGGCTGCTCCACCGTCATGTTCCCCAAGATTATGGGAGGAGCCTCAGCGGGCGGAAGCTGACCGCGCAGGAGGCCTGCGGCGAAGGCCTGGTCTCCATGTGTTCTGGCCGGGAGCCTTCACCCAGGAAGTCACGGTTCCGATCAAGGAGCTCGCCTCGTGCAACCCAGTTGTGCCGGAGGAGTGGAAGGCACTGGTGCGCTGCAGCATGAGGGTGGAGCTGGAGCAGGCAAAGGAGCGGGAGTGCCAGGTGCTGTGCAAGATCTGGGGCTCGGCCCAGGGCATGGACTCCGTGTTGAAGCACCTGCAGAGGAAGATCCGCTTGTTCTGACGGGCGGGCGGCCCCCATCACGTCCACCCGTACAGGGAAGCAGGCCTGCAAACATCCGAGCTATTTATTATGGAGGAGTTTTTAAAGTACTGTCACTTTAAAATAAATAACTACAAAACTCAAAAAAAAATTTAGCATTATGCATATTATAGAAAGATGTCTCAAATGCTCTTCTACTTTCTAGTGATGGAAAGAAAATATTCGAGTATACTTTTCCTATTTTTAAATTTTATGCTTAGATATGTACCCATATCTATAATTATGCATGTGTAACTATTTTCACCCTGTTCAAGTTTTATGCTCTGAGTGTTTCACTGATTTTTATATTATACATATTTTATTGTGACCTTAAAATTCCTTAAAAACCTGTTTTTAGTATCCCCAATGTATAGTTTTAATCTTTATAGTTGGATATGTACATTATATATATTAAATTTATAAGTAAAATGAAGTAATTTTTAAACATTTCTGGTTATTTTTCTCTGTAGTTTTCCTTAATTCTTTTTCTCCCTTAAGCATTACCTTTAATATTCTCAAGTGACTGCAATTCAAAGTCAATAGTTATGCTACAATCTAAATCCAGGAAGGAAGGCAGGCAGGCATGCAGGCGGGAGGGAGGGAAGACACAAAGGGAGGGAGGGAGGAAGAAGACTGAGGGAGGAAAGACAAGGACCAAGGACAAAGAGGGAGGGAAGAAGAAAGGAGAGGGAGGGAGAAAGGAAGGGAGGGCATGAGAGAAGAAGGAAAGGGAAAAAGGGAGGAAAGAGAGGAGCTAAGTCGAACATAAATTGAGCCTTAATGTGTTATATTGTGTAAGACTGGAGTTAAGGAGTATGCATTAATCGACCAGATCATCCATATCTGGAAGTGATCTGCTAATACAGTTATAAACAGAGTATGATTTGAAGCAGCAAGAAACAGAGATTCCTTTTCCATGGGTAGGGACAGAATCAAAGGGCAGAATCAGAATCAAAGAATCTGAGCAAAACTACAATTTGTTGGAAAAATTAAAATTTGATTGACATCTAACTATTGAGCATAATCCATGAACATGATATCCATTCAAAATATGTTATTTTGACCCAGCTATAATCTCTGAAACTAATAATTTTTCAACACACTTATTAGTTTTAATTATATTTTAATTGTACCTTGCTTTTATTTTTTTTGTCTCCTTACCTGGCCATTGTACCAAACTAGGGAAAACTATCTCTTTTATTCATTTTTTATCAATATTTATTACATAGAAGTTAAAGGAAAATCTGTTGGGCTCACCTAACCTCCTTGAGGACAGTAGTGTTATGTGCCTTTAACAGGAAACTGTCCCCTGGCCTGTGAAAGACTGAAGTTCCTCTTCAATGTCTTCAGCATCTCAGGTACCTAGTATCCATGTGTAGTCTCCTCTTCACAAGTTGCCACTGTTTTGCAAATGTGCAAATGAACTTCTTAAAAAACCCATTCCCATGAGTAAATCTATGGGGTTTTTAACTTTAAGGGCAAAATCCTATAGCATATCAATTTTCTACTATTTTCTTCTATCACTTCCTTCTCACTTTTGCTAATCAAGAAACAAGACATTATTTTACTTTGCTCTGGGTAAGAGTTTTTCACCATTCTGGAGCCCAATTTGATGTCCTGGGGTGATATTATGTACTATACATTTCCAGAGATGATTTTCCCGCCTAGGTAAAGAACCAAGCTAGAAGAATGTGAAGCAGGAGAGAAAATAGCTAAAGAGCGCCCTCACAGGAGCGGGAGTAGCTACAGTGCTGTCAAGTGAACCAATTCAGAAAACAGGCTCAGCACTCACACCGGTAGTCATCTGTGTGGAAATAGTCATCAAGTGTATTTCCAGACCATTTTTCATGCTGATCAACTTCTAGATTCATTTACATAATCACTCACCTCTCAATGATGCAGGGGATTAAAATCCCATGAGACAGATGAGTTTAAGGATAGTTGGTTTGTTAATCAAAGCTGTGTTCTATCTACTTGTGAGCTAGAAAGAGAAACATAAAGAGCTTGATGGATGATACATGAAGCAAAAACCAGATAATTACTTGTGTTTTTCCTCTTCCTCACTGCTAGTGAAATTTGAGAAATAACCATTTATATTTTGTTGTGTTTTATTGTTCCTCTTCAAGCTTTGCGCCTAGGAAATTAAGTTCTTGCAACATGGTGATGGTACAGTGGTTTGGAAATTCACCACTACTTCTCCAGTTACTAGAGGCTTCGGTCACTTCAATTGGCATTGCTAAGGTTAGAGGCTCTGTAAATGTTAGCTGAATGAATGAACATAAATGAATGATTGTGCTTTAGGCTGCTCCATTATAATTCTATTCTTTATAATATTATTTGACCTATGAAGTAGAAATCAATATAAACTCTTCATGGTACCATACATAGATCTCTTCTTTTCTTGGATTAATACATTATAAAACAGGGACTAAGGAGTTTTATTTAGGTATACCACTAACTCATGGGGGAAAAATGTTCATTGAAGGGTGAAATGACAAAGTAATTTATAACAGTTAGTTTTTAAAGAGAAATATGTAGTTTCCTACAAGCTGCTTTTTTAAAATAAAATTATTCAACAATTGGACAGACAACTATTGATTGTTTGCTCCATGCACAGACTTGTGCTATTTCAGGCTACAAGAACCAATGAGAACAGCTTAAGAGAAGACATTGGTGCTGAAAATTTAGCCTTGTTCTAATTCTTTTACATGTGTACAAGTGTATAAATATATACATTTCATGGCAGCATTAATCACTATGGAAGAACAAGCTTAAATTTTGACATTTACAATTACATAAACAAAAAAAAGTTCAAAAAGGTTACCCCAGTCTGTAATTTCTTGTAATTACCTCCTATTCAACTGATATTGCAGGCATTGAGAATATACACATTACCTGATATGACCTGTATGTTACATCTCTATACAGTCAAATAGACATCATCCCTTAACTAATCCCATATCCAGATCACTCTAGACATATGTGCATCTAGACCTTCATTCAATTTCATGCATGGTTTCAAAATTTAAGTGTACCTTTGTTTCTGTTGTTGTTCATCTTTTTATCAACAGAGTCTTTTGATAATGAGATATGCAACTAGTTCAAATCTATACCCACGGAGATTCACAAGGTTGATGGATCACAAACACAGGCTGTTTAGTATTTAATGAATGCCTGAAAGCATGTACTCAATCTCATACTTGTAGAGCCCTCTATAAATAATATTATGCATGCATATGATTTTATTTGTATAATCAAATATTAATATCATTAATATATAACACTAGAGGAACAACATTATGCATTAGAATAGCAAGGTGATAAGAGATCAAATCTAGGCACACAGAGACATTACCCCAGAATTGTACTTAATAGCTCTGTCTCCAATTGTTCTAATACAAAGACATCTTAAGAGGCAAATCCAGTATCTGTTTAACTGGCAATAGTTCCGGGTCAATTCCATGTCTGATCCCACACTGCTGGGATTGTGTCAGTTTAAAGATATATTTGATTAACTTTATAAATGTGAATTAGGAGGACATTTAACTTCATTTTTCTCAAGTAGTGAAGGCAAGCCCCTTTTAATTTTTCCTAATATGTCTCATTTGAAAATGTAAAATACAGAAACAATAATTCAAAACAAAATTGGTGAATTAAATGAGTAATTATAAAGTAAACACTGTGCAACCATCATTCAAAGGAAATAGGGGAACAGTGCTGGTGTCTAAAACCCCCATTATCTCTTCTTGATCGCATTTTCCCCTGATGCCTCCCTGTAATATCTACTGTGTATCAATATGAATATGAGTATTAGGCAGACTTTTAAAACTAAACACACACACACACACATGCATGTTAAACAGGGCATTGTTATATATCTATATATAATTTAGGTAATATTCTTATTTATTTATCTAGAAGGCAGAGAGACAGAGTGCTCCAATCTGCTATTTCACTCTCCAGATGCTCACAATGGAAGGTCTAGGCAAGACTGAAGCCAGGAGCTAGAAATTCTATCCAGGCCTTCACAAGGAGAACAGGGACCCCTCTATTTGTGCCATAACCTACTGCCTTCCAGGACCTACATTAACAGAAAGCTAGAATAAAGAGTGCTCCAAGTGGCATCTTAACCACTACATAAAACACCCCAAATTCAGCTTATCATCTTTAAAATTGTACCTAAACAAGTTAAATTGTGCTTTTAATTTCTCTTTGTTTCTTTAAACAACATTATGTTTATAATTTTTGTTCATATCATTTCATGTATCAGCAGTGTATTGTCTTATATCAATGTAGGATGCCTCATAGCATGGATAAATGGCAGTTTAACCTTCTACTGATGATAGATGTTTGGGTCGTTTCTAGTTCGTAGCTATTCCACACAATGCTTCTCTTTGTGCTGGTGTTACCTGCACACCATCCCTGATAAATATTCATATCAAGTGGAATGAATTGGTCAGAGACTGTGCAAACCTTCTATACTAGATAATGCCAATGTGTTTTCCAAAGTGGCTGTTTGACACTGAATTCTCAGTATTATTTATGAGAGTTTCTGCACTACGTTTTTCCCAACAATAATATGGTAATAAAAGACTGTCACATGCTGGCGATCTGCTGAGAATATAGTTGTGCCTCATTATGGTTCTAATTTGCAGTTTTCTGATTAGAAGTAATGTTTATCGACTACTTGGATAAAATATCTGCCAAAGCTGTTTATCCATTTTTCTATTGGTTTTTCTGTGTCCTTATTGATTAGAGGAATAATGCATATATTTATAAAATTAGGCTTTTGCCATTAATATGTTTGTACCATCCAACCCCATAGCTTTTCTTTTCACTGAGTGGAATAATTGACAAGTACAACTTGCATATATTTAAGCTGTACACATGTTTATATATGTACAGTCCCACAATCAAGATAACTAACATATCCATAATCTTTTGAAGTTATCTTTATGGTAGTTTTGATGTACAAGAGATACAAGATAATCTCTTATTCCATCTCTATTCTTTATGATAATGGTCCTTGTCCCCTTACACCTTGATGACATGTCCTTCAAACAACAGGAGACCATGTTAGCATGAATTGAATCTCTTTCTGGTTTTCCTTGTTCTTCCATAACTGTGTTTATTTCAAACACTACATTATCTCAATTAATATAACCATTTAAGTGCTGATAATATCTCTCCAATTTTTATTCATTGATGTCTTCAATTATTACTGACCTGTATTACTACACCTGTTTTAACATCATAAAAAATGTTTACCAATCACCTATAATTCGCAAACAGTATTATAGGCATTTGTGTCATATCATGCAACAACATAGACAGATTTTCCTATCTTTTACAGAGCTTACATTGCAGCATTGTGGGCCAGAATTGGCCACAAAGACTTATAATAAGAAATGTGCTGTAGCATACAGAAAATACACACATATCGAGGGCTATAGAATTCATAGCTAAGGGGGGCTGGCACCACGGCTCACTTGGTTAATCCTCCACCTGCGGCGCTGGCATCCGATATGGGTGCCAGGTTCTAGTCCTGGTTGCTCCTCTTCCAGTCCAGCTCTCTGCTGTGGCCTGGGAAGGCAGTGGAGGATGGCCCAAGTGCTTGGTCCCTGCACCTGCATGGGAGACTGGGAGGAGGCACCTGGCTCCTGGCTTCGGATCGGCTCAACATGCTGGCTATGGCGGCCATTTGGGGGGTGAACCAACGGAAGGAAGACAATTCTGTCTGTCTCTCTCTCTTTCACTATCTAACTTTATCTGTCAAATAAAAAAATTCCCGGCTAAAAGGATGGAAGATTGAGACGATATGACTGAAGGCTTTAAATCCTAAACAGAATGGTCAGAGCAGGCATCTAATCAACTTGTCAAATTCTTGAAAATTCTGCTAATATGTTCATTGAAAGACACACTGATAAAATCTTTAACAGAAGGAAAGATATTTAACACAGTTTTCTATGTAAAAATTTGCCTAATTTATCACTTTAGTTTTTCTTTACACCAGTTATATAGACATTTGCTATTTCTCTGTGAAGGTTCTGATTTTTCATCCTGAACATATTTATTGTTGTGAATTTATAATTTTAAAATTATTTCTAATATTTTGAGATCTAAAATGGGTCTCAGCTTTAATTATCCCTTTTGCTAAACTCTTACAACAAAAAGTAATAAATGTGTACATTGAGAAAAGATTTATGTGAACAATAGTATTCTGTGCCGTCATTTTCTTTCATGTCTGATTTAATTCATTCATTCATGCTTCACCACACTGCCTATGACTTTCTAATATGTGCTAAGTCAAGGGTCAGAGCATACAAGTTGGTCTTATTCCTAAACCTAAAGAAAGAAAGATTAGGATTTTTAAACTGGCTATCTATACTAACCAGAGTTGTTTTTTAAAAAGCTGAGTGAATTAATATATATGCAGACAGTCAGAAACAGAATTTAAGGAGTTGACTCATACACTTGTATGGCAGGCAGGACTGCTAACTGTAGGGTAGACCAGAAGTTAGAAGTCCCAGGGATGAGTTGATGATCCCATTCATGTCTAGAGGTAGAATTTTCTCTCTGTTGGATGGCCTCAGTTTTTTTCTCTTAACCTGCAAACAATTGGATGACACTCATCCATATTAAGACAGGTCATCTTCTATACTCAAAGCACAGATTTAAATATTCATCAAGGTAAGCCTTATGGCATAGTCTGCCATCATCTGGGAGACCCACAAATCATAACAGTGCCTGGGATTGAGTCTTGACCTCACATCAGTTTTCAATCCAGCTTCCTGCTCATGTGCCTGGGAAACAGCAGGTGATGAGCCACATACTTGATTTTCTGTCATCCATGTGGGAGACCCAAATGGATTTCTTGCCTCCTGGCTTCAGTTTGGCCCAGCCCCTTAATGTTATGGGCATTTGATCAGAGAACCAGCAGATAGAAGATTCTCTCTCTCTCTCTCTCTCTCTCTCTCTCTCTCTCTCTCTCTCTCTCCACCACGTCTGGCACTCTGCTTTTCAAATAAATAAATAAAACATTTTAAAATTACGTTCATCAAGTAAAAAAAAAAACAGAAAACTTGCACAGTTAAACTGCTGTTTGAATATCTAAATACCACCATCTAACCAAGCAGACATAAAAATTAACCATTGCACTTGCATTTCTAATTAACTAGTTCATCCTCGTATGAATTTCCCTCAGAGCACCAGAAGTTCACCCAGGGCATGCCCCTTCTTTCTGTTTTCTGAATTTGCTTCCATACAGTAAGTATACTGAAGTCTGAGTTACATCCCTTTATAGGAATTATACTGTAGATTCACTGGGTGGCACTGTCACACCCTCAAGAATTAAAGTTATGTGACAGCAAGGAATCTGTTTCCTTTGTTCCTTGTTGTATAAGAAGAACCTAAACAGTTGCAGGCTCATTGGAGACACTCAAAGATGTTTATATAATGATTGAATGTATGCGTGTTCTGCAGTCACAACTTTTACTGTGTTCAGGCCCTAAGATGTAGACTTGGAGAGTACTACATGAAGTCTATCTTGGTCGTTAATGTAAGCCTTCTACTCCAATCATTCTGGATATGGGTTTGGATTTTCTATCAGTTTCCAGCAAATATCTCTACAACTATTGCAGATTTAGAGAAGAGAGAATGATTGGTTTATTGTATCTTAGTTTATTATCAAAAAAGTCTTGGTTAGGAATAAAACTCCTGGAGAGTAGGGTAATTCATCCTGGCCAGAGCAGGTGTTAAGTGTAGAACTCAGAATGATCAGAGATTATAATTGTCATCTCAGGATAATTATTTCTCAAATCTATGATTACTGCCTCTGACAAAAATGAAAAACTGATTCCCCAGGGATTTAATGTCAGACCTGATTAAGGTCACAGTGCTATTTGGTATGATTTGGGATAACACATTATTATAACCAAATCTTATTTTATCTTGCATTAACTTTCACAATGTTTTTTTTAAAAAAAACACATCTTATTTGTAACTTGGTAAATACAGTAAGTCAGCAGGATTTCACAGGGTTTTGAAGAAATGAAACAACACTTTACTCACATAATCTGTGAAGCAGCATGGTGGCAGAAATGCCCTGAGACATGCAGTGTGATTATTAGGGGCACACATATTTAGTGTTTTTTGGTGTCAGACACCCTGGGTGTGCACTCCAGATCCCCCCTATCTGTAGTGTATAACTTGGGACATTACAGAATCTCTCAGACTGTTTCTTCATTTCTTTACAAATGCTGGTAACATTGCTAACCTATGGGGATTGTGAGATAAAAAAGAATGAGAAGTATGCGAGAATTCCAGACACACACAGATGGAACTCCTTAGATGCAACTGCATCTCAAGCAAATCTGTGCAAATTCTAACCATAACTTTGTGTCTGATCTTCTATATGTTTGAAAGAAAGACTGCAATTTGGAACATTTACAGGGAGGGAAACAGTTGGCTGGATAAGATAGGGTTAAAGAAACGTGTATTTTACCAACTGTACCAACTGCTTGTGGATGATTAAAGATGGATATTATGTAATCTCAGTTAATACTATTAAGCTATTGATATGGGAAACTCTACTATATTCAGGAAAGTGTTTTGTGTGATTGGAGCAGAGCACTGGCCTGGGCCATGGCTGAGATGGAGTGGTATGTGCATACCAGACCTTCTTTACTGTGATAGGGAGGAAGCTCCTTATCATTGAAGAAATGGGCAGTGAGTTTTACAGTAAAGGGGTGCAAGATTATATTCCTAAGGTTATTCATAATTGAGTAGACACATATTTAATATCTATGTAATCAAGGTAGATTGATATTTTGCTGATGTTATTAAGAAACACAAATGCACAGAGACAGCAACGACAAATGAAGTGCTCTGAGTCCACATTAGTGTCCTGCATTCATATTACTTTCAGTTATAGCATGCAGAGCTCATTTGCTGAGTTAAACATACAGACCTGTATTGAATACTGCCAGGCAGCATTTCTCTTCCTGGCAGTGGAAATTGGAAAATTGGATTTTCCTTTGCATTCTAATCTGATTCAGAATTTATTTTGTATTTAGACCCTTTATATAATTATTGCCATCATCATAATTTAGCAACTTTTGCTTAGTCTATTAACGAGAAATGGATATTTTCAATGTTGGTGCTGTAAGGGTCTATTAGGGATGATTATTGGTAGAAGCATGGTCTGGGGCAATGAGGAAAGCTGGGGAACTTCAGAATAGTCACACATAGGATTTGGAGAAGCCAAAGAGGGATACAGTGTGAAAAAAGGTTCATGGAGGAGCAGAGCAAAAATTGGGTCAGGATTCATGTGTTCGACTCCAGCTGTTAATCTCGGTAGCTGTATCATTTTAGAAAATAAAATACTCACATTTAATGATCACACCGACGTGGGAGGAAGAAAGGAGTGTCTCTCAACAGTGTCTTCCAGCCTTGATACTCAGACACTTAACCAAACAGAATAGGGTCCCTAGCATACAATGTTCTCCCTGGTTGTGAAAATTGACACCCTCAGGACTCAGCCTGCTACTAAGTTATAATATTTTAGCATCTCTACATTTGTAGACTCAAAAGACTTTGTAGAGATCATCCTATTCAGTGCTAAAAAATGTGATCTACAGTACGACTAGGGATCCTTGTGGTATCTTCTAGTTAAAAATTTGATAAGAAAAATAAATGCATTGAATCATTTGAAGGATGGTGAAATTTATGTGATATTGGGGATTTTTATTCCTATTTAGAGTTGCCATTTTAATAATTAAAATATAATATGCTCAGTTCAATCAGAATTGCATATAAATATATTTTTTGCTTAAAATATTGTATGGCCAATCTCATATTTTATTATTCCCCTTTCATCTTGCTTCCAAATGTACTGATGCCCATTAAAATCACATCTTAAATTTTTTCCAATGCTTTCTCCCTGGAAGCAAATAATCAATCATTTTGACATGGGACAAGAAACAGGAAATGTGTGAGCTCAATACTTTCTGTGTTTTTCCTAAGCTCCTTCCTGTCAGCGCTCCCTGGTCTACTCCTATCTATCTGTATATCAGAGTTATGACATCAGCCACGTGGTGAATCTCTGCTGCCTCAAACACTGGGATGAAGGTATTTAGCTGCCTTTTTGGTTACTTCTCAGGCACATTCTTAATAAAAAGTTTAACATTCTTTACTTCTGTTTGATTGCATTTTTATCTCTCTATTGGATCAGAATTTGGGTGGAGAAATCTGGAAGGAATCCTTTGAATTCCTAATATCCCTTATGATAATAAGTTGGTTAACTGAGAAGGCTGTTATTAAAATATAAATAATAAATTCTCAGAAAAGGAAGTGCAGAAAAGAATTCAAGAATTGGAATTCATTATTGGTGAGTTATTTGGAGACTGAAGTTATGTGAAACTTTACAAACTGACATATACAAGTCAAAGACAGTGGGCAGATATCTCTTGATTTTGCTTTTTTGGGGGGTGTTATGCTCATTCAGATGGAGCTAAGGAATGTCATTTCATAAAATAATTCATATAGAACAGTAAAGTAAAATGTTAGGCTTATATCAAGAGGAACCTTTGTCAATAAATAAAGGTGAAATATAGAGGCAATATAGTACCTGAAATAGAATAGTATATGATAGATATGATGAACATACAACTGACTCTCTGCTACAAAAGATGGTAGTTCTTATAATCTAGGTGCTCACAATAACATTTAAAGTAAGACATTAATTGGGGCTGGCACTGTGGTGCAGTAGGTTAATCCTATGCATATAGCGCCAGCATCCCATAAAGGTGCTGGTTCTAGTCCCGGCAGCTCCTTTTCCAATCCAGCTCTCACCTATGACCTGGGAAAGCAGTAGAAGATAGCCCAACTACTTGGGCTGCTGCACGTGCATGGGAGTCCCAGAAGAAGCACCTGGCTCCTGGCTTTGGATTGGTGCAGCTCAGGCCATTGTGGCCAATTGGGAGTGAACCAACAGAAGGAAGACATTTTTCTCTGTCTTACCCTCTCACTGTCTGTAACTCTACCTCTCAAATGAATAAATAAAATCTTAAAAAGGTAAAATATTAATTATTGACATATGGGGATGCAGCCAATTAAGAATAACAAAAAATAGATAAAATAAACCCATTTTATTTAGCTAAATCATTCTTTTTTCCCATTCAAATTTAATATTATACAATTTTTATTTTAGACATTAGGTCATTTGATTGTGGTTTTTTCTTTTTCCATTAAAAATGACAGATCCTAAAGGAGTAACATAATTATTTGCATTAAAATAGATTTTATATATAGTTTCTTTTTATTTTCATGTTTTATGTTTATTGATATATAGAGAACAGATTTCATGAATTTCCTAGGCATTATTCCAAAAATACAAGGGTACTTTCCTTTTTCCCTCCTCCTTCTCCTCCCCTCTTCCTTCCCCACCCCTTCCCTCTTACTTTCCTTTTTCCCTCCTCCTTCTCCTCCCCTCTTCCTTCCCCACCCCTTCGCTCCCCTTCCTTCCCCTTCCCTCCCCTTCCTTCCCCTTCCCTCCCCTTCCCTCCCCTTCCCTCCCCTTCCTTCCCCTTCCTTCCCCTTCCCTCCCCTTCCCTTCCCTTCCTTCCCCTTCCCTTCCCTCCCCTTCCACTCCCTTTCCTTTCTCTTCTTTTCTTTTAATTTATTATGATGACATAGTTCCAATTTACTTTATAATCATAGGCTCAACAAACTTCGAAACAGAGAACTCTACAAATAAAAGGTAGATAGACCTCTATTCCACAGGGGTATAGACAAGGGTTACACACAAAAATCATATCACGAGATGTCAGTTTAATTTTTATCAGTGTTTTTCTTAAATAGAAAATACCTACATAGATAATATGTATGGCAACTCAAAAATATATAAGGAAACTCCCTTTGGTTAGGTGAGGCTGCAATGTTACCATTTCTATAAATCTGGGTAAGGGATGGAGGTAGGGTGTGCCAAACCAGCCAGCAGGCACATTTGTGGAAAATCATCTGGACTCACACTGTCGTGAGACTGAGCAACTCCAGAGGCACCTGGCTTCAGTATCCCCAGTGCTGTCACTGTGGTGGTTAAAGTATACATCATGGAAAGAAACTGCAGGTTTCAAGTCAAATTTTTTATATATTTTTTCAAATTTATTTGACAGGTAGAGTTATAGACAATGAGAGAGACAGAGAGAAAAGTCTTCCTACCGTTGGTTCACTCCCCAAATGGCCACTAGGGCCAGCTCTGTGCCGTTCTAAAGCCAGGAGCCAGATGCTTCCTCCTGGTCTCCCATGGGGTGCAGGGGCCCAAGCACTTGGGCCATCCTACACTGCCCTCCTGGGCCACAGGAGAGGGCTGGACTGGAAGAGGACTCGGAGCGCATATAGGATGCTGGTGCCACAGGTGGAGGATTAACCAAGTGAGCCACGGTGCCAGTCCGTTTAACTCAAATTTTAACTTAAAATATGCAAACCCTGGGGCGGAGCCAAGATGGAGGAATAGTGAGGACGCGCACTAGCAGTCCGCAAAAAAATAGTTTAATAAAAACAGAGTTACTGTAGCCTCAGGAAAAATCTCAGGGAAAAAAATGCAGTGGAAATTCTTCCGGACCCAGTGAATGAGACACAAAGGACCTAGGGGAAAGTAAGTTTGCGAACGGCAAATCCTGCCATAGTGGCATGGGAGCTGCCGGGAGGGACGGGAACCGGATGGAACACAGTCGCCATTGGAACTGAGCGCTTGAACGGGAGCCGATACAGGGATCCCGAGACACTGGCGGGGGGAAGCAGACCCCACGGGAGAAACAGCACAATTGAGGCGAGCCCACACGGACACTAGCCTCTCTTGTCGCCCACCCTGCTAATTCGAGCTAGATTAAACGCAGCAGCACGGCGCGTGCCCACCGGCTGCGAGGGGAGCCGGGCGGAACACAATCGCCGCAGGATCTGCGCGCTTGAACGGGAGCCGATACAGGGATCCCGAGACACTGGCGGGGGGAAGCAGACCCCCACGGGGGAAACAGCACAGTTGAGGCGAGCCTGCACGGACACTAGCCCCTCTCACCGCCCACCTTGCGAAGTCGAATTTGATTAAACGCAGTGGGACAACGCGTGCCCGCCCACCCGCCCATCACTGAGGCAGATGGAACCAAAAACCCGAGGCTGTAGAAACCTGAAGGGGATCCAAAAACTGGGAACACACCGCGCACACAAACTCCGTTACCTTGACAACGCAGAGAAAGAGTGTGGGAAAAAAAGCCAAACAAAAGCAGATTCCAAGGGAGCAAGATCAAGGAAGACGCTATGATGACCCCAAATGGAAAAGACACCCCAAGTCAGGATTATGAAGATAATGAGATAGAAGAAATGCAAGAAGCAGATCTCAAAGAATTGATAAGAACATTAAGAAGTTCTCAAAAACAAATGCTTGAACTACAGAAATCTTTAATGGATAAGATAGAAAATCTCTCCCGCGAGAATGAAATACTACGGAGGAATCAAAACGAAATGAAACAACTAGTAGAACAAGAAGCTACGATAGTGACAAAAAATCTTAATGAATTGAAGAATTCAATAGATCAAGTGACAAGCAATCTTGAGGGCCTTAAAACCAGAATGGGTGAAGCAGAAGAGAGGATATCGGACCTAGAAGACAGAGAACAGGAGAGGAAATAGTCAAACCAAAGACAAGAAGAGGAAATTAGAAAACTAAAAGATATCGTCGGGAATTTACAGGATACTATTAAAAAACCCAACATTCGTGTTCTAGGTGTTCTTGAAGGTATGGAGAGGGAAAAAGGATTAGAAGGCCTTTTTAGGGAGATACTAGCAGAAATTTTCCAGGCTTGGAGAAAGACAGAGAAATCCTAATCCAGGAAGCTCATAGAACCCCTAGTAAACATGACCAAAAGAGACCCTCTGCATGACATATTGTAATTAAACTCACCACAGTGAAGCAAAAAGAAAAGATCCTAAAATGTGCAAGAGAGAAACGGCAGATTACTCTCAGAGGATCTCCAATTAGACTCACAGCTGACTTCTCAACAGAAATTCTACAAGCTAGAAGGGAATGGCGAGACATAGCCCAGGTACTAAGAGAGAAAAACTGCCAGCCCAGAATATTATACCCTGCAAAGCTCTCATTTGTGAACGAAGGTGAAATAAAGACCTTTCATAACAAACAAAAATTGAAAGAATTTGTTGCCACTCGCCCAGCCCTGCAAAAGATACTTAAAGATGTGTTACACACAGAAACACAGAAACACGACCATCAACATGAAAGAAGGTAAACGAAGGGAACCTCACGGCAAAAGATCACAGGGAATTCAAAGCATACATTAGAAAATATCTTTGGCAAATGGCAGGGCAAACTTACCACTTATCAATAGTCACATTGAACGTTAAAGGTCTAAACTGTCCTGTTAAAAGACAGAGATTGGCTGATTGGGTTAAGGAACAAAAACCATCTATTTGCTGCCTACAAGAAACACATCTTTCCAACGAAGATCCATACAGACTGAAAATAAAAGGATGGAACAAGATATACCATGCCAACAGAAATGAAAAAAGAGCGGGTTTAGCCATCTTAATATCGGACTACATAAACTTTAACACAAAAACTGTTAAGAGAGACAAAGAGGGGCACTATATAATGATTAAGGGATCCATTCAACAGGAAGATATAACAATTCTCAATGTATATGCACCTAATTACAGGCCACAGGTTTATTTAAAAAATTTGTTAAGAAACTTAAAGGGAGACTTAGACCCCAACACAATAGTACTGGGGGACTTCAATACTCCACTCACAGATATTGACAGATCGACAGGACAGAAGATCAACAAGGAGACAGTAGATTTAAACAACACTATAGCCCAAATGGATCTAACAGATATCTACAGAACTTTTCATCCTACAAGTAATGCATTCACATTCTTCTCAGCAGTACATGGAACCTACTCTAGGATTGATCACATATTAGGCCATAAAGCAAGTCTCAGCAAATTCAAAAGAATTAGAATCATACCATGCAACTTCTCAGACCATGAGGGAGTGAAGTTGGAAATTAGCAACTGAGGAATCCCTAGAGCATATGCAAACACATGGAGATTGAACAACATGCTCCTGAATGAACAATGGGTCACTGAAGAAATCAAAAGAGAAATCAAAAATTTTCTGGAAGTAAATGAGGATAACAGCACAACATACCAAAACTTATGGGATACAGCAAAAGCAGTGTTAAGAGGAAAGTTTATATCAATAGGTGCCTACATCAAGAAACTGGAAAGGCACCAAATAGATGAGCTTTCAATGCATCTCAAGGATCTAGAAAATTTGCAGCAAACTAGACCCAAATCTATTAGAAAAAGAGAAATAATCAAAATCAGAGAAGAAATCAACAGGATTGAATCCAAAAAAAATTACAAAAAATCAGCCAAATGAGGAGCTGGTTTTTTGAAAAAATAAACAAGATTGACACCCCATTGGCCCAACTAACTAAAAAAAGAAGAGAAAAGACCCAAATCAGTAAAATCAGAGATGAAAAAGGAAATATAACAACAGACACCACAGAAATCAAAAGAATCATCAGAAATTACTACAAGGACTTGTATGCCAGTAAACAGGGAAACCTATCAGAAATGGATAGATTCCTGGACACATGCAACCTACCTAAATTGAACCAGGAAGACATAGAAAACATAAACAGACCCATAAGTGAGTCAGAAATTGAATCAGTAATAAAGGCCCTCCCAACAAAAAAAAGCCCAGGACCAGATGGATTCACTGCTGAATTCTACCAGACATTTAAAGAAGAACTAACCCCAATTCTTCTCAAACTATTCAGAACAATCGAAAAAGAGGGAATTCTCCCAAATTCTTTCTATGAAGCCAGCATCACCTTAATTCCTAAGCCAGAAAAAGATGCAGCATTGAAAGAGAATTACAGACCAATATCCCTCATGAACATAGATGCAAAAATCCTCAACAAAATTCTGGCCAATAGACTGCAACAACACATCAGAAAGATCATCCACCCAGACCAAGTGGGATTCATCCCTGGTATGCAGGGATGGTTCAATATTCGCAAAACAATCAACATGATACACCACATTAACAGACTGCAGAAGAAAAACCATATGATTATCTCACTAGACGCAGAGAAAGCATTCAATAAAATTCAACACCCTTTCATGATGAAAACCCTAAGCAAACTGGGTATAGAAGGCACATTCCTCAATACAATCAAAGCAATTTATGAAAAACCCACGGCCAATATCCTATTGAATGGGGAAAAGTTGGAAGCATTTCCACTGAGATCTGGTACCAGACAGGGATGCCCACTCTCACCACTGCTATTCAATATAGTGCTGGAAGTCTTAGCCAGAGCTATTAGGCAAGAAAAAGAAATTAAAGGGATACAAGCTGGGAAGGAAGAACTCAAACTATCCCTCTTTGCAGACGACATGATTCTTTATTTAGGGGACCCAAAGAACTCTACTAAGAGACTATTGGAACTCATAGAAGAGTTTTGCAAAGTAGCAGGATATAAAATCAATGCACAAAAATCAACAGCCTTTGTATACACAGACAATGCCACGGCTGAGGAAGAACTGCTAAGATCAATCCCATTCACAATAGCTACAAAAAAAATCAAATACCTTGGAATAAATTTAACTAAGGACATTAAAGATCTCTACAATGAAAATTACAAAACCTTAAAGAAAGAAATAGAAGAGGATACCAAAAAATGGAGAAATCTCCCATGCTCATGGATTGCAAGAATCAATATCATCAAAATGTCCATTCTCCCAAAAGCAATTTACAGATTCAGCGCAATACCAATCAAGATACCGAGGACATTCTTCTCAGATCTGGAAAAAATGATGCTGAAATTCATTTGGATACACAGGAGACCTCGAATAGCTAAAGCAATCTTGTACAACAAAAACAAAGCCGGAGGCATCACAATACCAGATTTCAGGACATACTACAGGGCAGTTGTTATCAAAACAGCTTGGTACTGGTACAGAAACAGATGGATAGACCAATGGAACAGAATAGAAACTCCAGAAATCAATCCAAACATCTACAGCCAACTTATATTTGATCAACGATCCAAAACCAGTGCCTGGAGTAAGGTCAGTCTGTTTAATAAATGGTGCTGGGAAAACTGGATTTCCATGTGCAGAATCATGAAGCAAGACCCCTACCTTTCACCTTACACAAAAATTCATTCAACATGGATTAAAAATTTAAACCTACGACCCAACACCATCAAATTACTAGAGAGCATAGGAGAAACACTGCAAGACAATTGATCACACTGATAGGTCTAAGAGTCAAAGGGATCACACAAACAAGACTAGTGTCTGCTAATACTAACTGATAGAATGAAAAAGGGAGAGAATGATCCAACATGGGAAGCGAGATACACAGCAGACTCATAGAATGGCAGATGTCCTAAATAGCACTCTGGCCTCAGAATCAGCCCTTAAGGCATTCGGATCTGGCTCAAGAGCCCATGAGAATATTTTAGACATGGAAAGCTAAGACACTCTGAAAAACAAACAAAAAAAAGAAGACCTAAATGAAAGATCTCTGGGAGTGAGATCCCAGTGGAAAGAACGGGGCCATCAAAGAAGGAGGTACCTTTCTCTGAAGGGAGGAGAGAACTTCCACTTTGACTATGACCCTGTCAGAATAAGATTGAAGGCGGCGAACCCTAAAGGCTTCCATAGCCTCGGCAACTCATGACCAGAGCCTAGGGAAATTACTGACGCCATAAACAAGAGTGTCAAATTGTTAAATCAACATCAGGAGTCACTGTGTACTTACGTCTCATGAGGGATCTGTCCTTAATATGTTATCCAATGTGAAGTAATGCTATTACTAGTACTGAAACAGTATTTTTACACTTTGTGTTTCTGAGTGGGTACAAACTTATGAAATCTTTACATAGTATATATTGAATCGATCTTCTTTATATAAAGATAATTGCAAATGATTAAAAAATCTTGGTGTTAAACTGGAAATTGCATAGATAATTAATCAATTTTTTAAAAAAAAAATCATGTAGGATCTCTGTCCTTAATGTGCTGTACATTGTGAATTAATACTATAACCAGTACTCCAACAGTATTATCATTTTGTGTCTCTGTGTGAGGGCAAACCGTTGAAATCTTTACGTAATATGTACTAAATTGATCTTCTGTGTATGAAGAGATTTGAAAATGAATCTTGATGTGAACAGAAGGGGAGAGGGAGCGGGAAAGGGGAGGGTAGGGGAGGAAGCGAAGTTGTGGGGGGGGGAGCCATTGTAATCCATAAGCTGTACTTTGGAAATTTATATTCTTTAAATAAATGTTTTATATAAAAAAATATGCAAACCCAAACAAAATTCAGCTAAACTTTAAATATAATGAAATAATTAATTAAGACATATATTTTAATAGCTGTGATTTGTGTTAACCACACTGTTGAACATTAAATGAAGAATGCAGGAAGACATTAAAGAATACCTGAAAAATCTTTTATTGTAAACAATGAACACTTAAAGTGACTGTGAAAAACATTTGTTAGCATTCTTCAATACTTATACTGATTTTATGCTTTGGATACATTTTGTGTATCATTGGTTATTGGTTATTCAAACTTGAAATAAAGTTCTACCTTATCTAAGCACCTGGGGCAGGTTTCCTTGCAAAATAAATTCTCAAATGCAAGAGTATTAGAAACACACATAAAAAGGGGGATTAAGAGAAGCATTAAAATCTTTTTAGATCAAAATTTATAATTCCCAATTTTTATCCAAATGATGTATTTGTAAAAGTCAATGCTTTTTTAAAAAAATAAAAGTTAATGTTCTGACAGCACATTAACCTATTAATCCATTCTTCACAAAGAGCAGGTATGTTGAGAGCATATTTGGATATCTGCTTGCAATAGGAAATGGTGGGTCCCAGAACAGAGGGCTACTGTCAGACAGTTTGTGTTCTAGGGAAAAATATGATTAAAAGTGAATAAACATATGAACATTTTTATTTCAGCTTATGATAAATGCTAAAGTCTATAAATAAAATAACACAATAGAGAATGTTGATGAAAGGTCAAATTTCAACCCTGTTGTGATGCTGGAAGTGAATTCTGAAGAGGGAGAATGATTCTGACACTGGACAGAATCCCTGGGGATAACTCCAAGTGGACAGGAAACTACATTCCTGTGAGGCAATCAGTTGAGTAACTTTGGAGGTAGATAAGAAACTGAAATATTTTGAGGGCTTCACAAGGAGTTTCTGTTTTATGTTATTTATTAATCTGCAAATGATTTTACATGCCTTGGCTATGGAGCATTCCTATAAATATGCCTTTGAGAAGTAATGTGCAGAATAGACCAAAAGTTACAAAAAGAGAGAGAATAGTTAGGAGACTCACACAATGTCCACGGTGAGGGTTGTGGCGGCATGCCATGCATCATGCAGATGAAAAAAAAAGTCTTCTGACTTTCTCCATTTACAGACCAGCCTCAGCGGGTGAAGGGAAGTTTCCATAGGCAGATTACAACCCTGGCTACTCACTACCAGGCAGGAGTTCTCACAGGAGCCTGAGTCACAAAGGGCAAATTTCCCATTATCCTTCCTAGTTAGGCCACTTTGTGTCATATACTTCTAAATTCATTACAAGCATCAATGTATTATCCTACTCATAAATGCAAGTGAAAAAAATAGAATAATAGGACTTGGAAACTTTTCAACACAACTCTTGTGAGTACGATACTATGTTTAAACAAAGAATTGTGTTTAACAGATACCTACAACCTAAAATCAGAGCTTTTTCTCATCTGAGTTCCTAACTTCTGGGACTGTGGACAGCCTTTTGAGAATTTCATGCTTAATTTTGGTTTTACTTTTATATTTTTTATATCTTATCATCCTTTAAATGTAGAGTGTTCAGCAGTATAATCTTAGGGTGTCTGATTTAAAAAAAATGCACTAGAAAACATTAAACTTTCTCAGTCTATGTCCCTAATAAGTGGACATTCAGGAATGCTGCCGAAGCGAAATGGGAAAAATGGACAGATTGATCCTGATGGTCGTTCTTAATCCAGGGTGACAGAGGGAAGGAGGAATTTCAATAAACACAGTAAGCACAGGAACATTTGCATAGTCTCCTAAGAATATTTGAAGGAGAAACAAGCTTTGCAAATTCTTTTATTTTTTTCTTGGACTTAAGTAGTGTAGAAGAAATGTTTGTGCATTACTGGCTATCAGAGAAGATTTTTGATTGAAGAAGATCAGATAAGCAGACCTGTTACCATGTGCTATTTTGAACAAGGCTAATTTTCCCTGAGATATATTTTATTAATGAAAACACACTGAAATAATGTTGGGGTAAAAAATGACAGTTGAATATAGATTCTTTTAGAGATTTCAATCAGATATTAGACCTCAAAATGATAGTCATTCACTCACTTTTACAATCTGGGTTGAATTCCAAAGCAGAGAATGTAGTAGAACAGCAAGGCCCCCATAATTCCATGAAGGAACGTTTTTGGTGTTTTTATATGGTAATTAAGTATTAGGTGGAAAAATACAAGAAAACATTGTTTGTTAAATTTCACCAATAAAATCCTAATAGCTTTATTTTCTTCTCTGGAGAAGGTGATATTCAATCTGAATTTATAGGATTCATGGGGGAAAACAGAGAAAATGAAAGCACTCTGACATAAAACTGTTAAAATGATTTCTTCTAGTGTCTGAAATTTTAAAGCTCTGAAATCTGTCAATCTGTTGAGAAGCAGAATAATAAAAACATAGCAAAAAATAGCATTCCAAACCTCTGATATTTTTCCATCTCAGGTATACCTGGCAGTTGGTGATGTCATCAATAAGTTTTTACACATCATCTAACATTTTTAAAAGAGAAGACAGAGAATGTAGCTATTGATTTTTTAAAACTATGAATACCAAGTTGAATTGCTTGGGGAATGTTTTAAAAAATAATCACAGACTTAACTCACCACTAAACATCATATTCAACAAGTAATAGGAATGTAGACTAATGTTCCATAGGAGTTTAGCCAGGAGCTCGTAACAACAGTCAAATCACAAGATGCTCATTGCATTCTCATACACTTTTCTCTGTGTTATATTAAATACCAAATATTAGAGAAAATATATAATACTGGGATTTTGAGATTGGCTTATTTCACTAATCATAATTATCTCCAGTTGCATCCATTTAATTTCAAAAGACTGAATTTCATTCTTTTTACAGCTGAGCAATATTGTATAGTGTATATAAACACTATATATACAACATTTTCTTTTTCCAATCATTAGTTAGTGACATGTTGGTTTAGTTAATATCTAAGCTAATGTGAATTGAGCTACAATAAATATGGCAGTACCGATAACTCTGTCATATGCTGATTTTATTTTGACTGAGTAAATTCCCAGGATTGGGTTCGCGGACCAAATGATAGATCTGCTTTAATATTTCTGAGGAAATTCCATGCCTGTTATGTTTTTGTATTAGTTTACATTCCCACCACAAGTGGAATAGGAACTCTATTCCCTCCAGCCTTACCAGTGTTTATTATTTTCTAATATTTGGGTGACAGCCTTTCTACCTAGGCCTAGGTGTGACCTCATTAGGGTTTTTATTTGCCTTTCCCTGGTGGCTAGTGATTGTGAACATTGTTTCATTTGTCTGTTGGACATATAAATTCTATTGTTTGAAAAAGTGCCTGTTCATGTGCTTTGTCCATTTCTTAAATAGATTGTTGTGGTTGAGTTTCTTGAGATTTTACACACACACACACACACACACACACACATATATATATATATATATATAAATTATATATATTTATATAATATTATCCCTTATCAGTTTCATAGTTTGGATATCGATCCCTCATCAGTTCCATAGTTTGCAAATCTTTTCTCCCATTCTGTCATTGCTTCTTCACATTGTTGAGTGTTTCCCTCATAATGCAGAAGCTTCTTAGCCTGATGTAATTCCATATGGCCACTTTGTCTTTTATTTCCTGTGTTTCTGGGATCTTTTCCAATAAATCTTTGTCTATGCCAATGTCTTAGAATTTCCCCAATATTTTCTGCTTGTAATTTGATAGTATCAGGTTGTCGATTTAGATCTTTGATCCAATGTGATTTGATTTTTGTGGAAGGTGTAAGGTGGAGATCTTGTTTTATACTTTTGCACATGTAGATCCAACTTCCAAACACCATTTGGTGAAGACAATGTTCTTTCTCCAGGGGTTGATTTTAGCTTGTTTGTCAAAGGTTAGTTGGTTGTAGCTTCATGGATTAATTTCTGGGGTTTCTATTCTACTCCACTTATCTAAATGTTTATGTTTGTGACAGTACAAGGTTGTTTTGGTTACGTCTACCCTGTAGTATGTCTTAAAATCTGGTATTGTGATGCCTCTAGCTTTGTTTTTGTCTTTTAAGAGTGATTAAGCTATTTGGAGTGTCTTGTGTTTCCAAATGAATTTTAGCATTGTTTTTCCTACATTTGTGAAGAACGTTCTTAGCATTTTTTAATGAGATTACATTGAATTTGTTAATTGTTTATGGTAATATGGACATTGTGATGATATTAATTCTTCCAATAAATGAACATGGAAATTTTTGCCATTTTTTTGTCTTCTTCTCTTCTTTCTTAGTGTTTTGTGATTTCATTGTATAGATTTTTCAAATTCTTAGTTAAATTTATTCTGAAGTATTCATATTTTTGCACGTATTGTGAATAGTACTGATCTTATGAGTTCTTTCTCAGCCATATTGGTTTTTTTTGTGTGTGTATTCAAAGACTATTGATTTTTGTACATTGATTTTATATCCTGCAACTTTAACAAACTCTCTATGATGTCTGATAGTCTCTTAATGGAATATTTTTGTTCCCTTATAAATAAGATCATGTCATCTGCAAACATAAATAATTTGATTTCTTCCTTTTTAATTTATATTCTTTTGATTTATCTTTCTTGCTTAATGGCTTTGATTAAAACTTCTATAACAATATTGAATAGTAATTGTGAAAGAGGATATCCTTATTTGGTTTTAGATCTTACTAAAAATGCTTCCAACTTTTACCCATTCAATAAGATGCTGGCTGTGGGAACTGGATTAAGATGGAAGACCAGGGAGGGATCTCACCACTCTATTCCAGGAGAAGATTAAATACAGTGGAGAGAGTGTATTCTCATTGAAGATTTAAGGAGAAAACGGCAGAGGAAACTACACACAAAGTAGGATGTAGGAGACCTACGTGGAGGGTGTGGGCACACACAAATCAGGACCCCAGAAGCTGATAGCCTCTGCACCAGCTTTGTAGAGAGGTGAGATCAGAATGAAGCAGCCCATGCCACTGGCAATAAAGCTGCAGGATACATTGGGAGGGAATCCAGCTTGGAGCCCCGTGAGGGATAGTTTCCCTGCCAAACTAGAGAAAGAGAAGAAAGAGGGGGATGTTTCTCTTTCCTTGATCACCCAGAAATGGCATCCTATAACAAGCCAATACAGAGAAGAAACCATTTTGGATAATGTACATCTGCGAAAACTTTTTTCTGCACTGAACAAATAGCTGAGCAGAGACTCCTGAGTCTGGTTGTGAGAACTGATGGAGACTGAGTGCTCATGACTATGGAAGGCTTGTGTGCCAGGACTGTGAAAACACTGAGATTGAGGAGCTTTGCAAACAGTGAGGCTACTTGGGAAGGCTCATGGTGTGGCTAGGATTTTGAGTGGTCACTGTGGGTGGCTCCACATACTCAGGGTCCCCTGGTTCCCTGGTGAGAGACATTGCTAGGGGAATCTGCTTATATTGAGAACTGAACAGATCCTTTGTGTTGTCCTTGTGGAAGTGTGAACAAATATTATTACCACTTGGGCTAGTGCCCAGGCATGGGTCTCCCTCAAGAAGAGGGAATGAGCTGAGTCTATGGCAATGGAAGAAAAAAATCTCTTCTGATTAAAAAAAGAGGAAATTTATAATGCCCAATCTGGATGTCACCTAACACTCCCTTCAACCTGGAGCACTGAACAGAGCTCCCTAACCACACATACCACATTCCTCCAAATATTTCCTGAAAGCAGATATTCACTAATCAACACAGACATAGTCCAAAGATAAAAGCTGCCACAGCAAAAAAAAAAAAAAAAAAAAAGTAGAAACCAGTGAGTATCTCCACAAAAGCCGGATGGTAAATGCACCAATTCAAGAAACAAGAATAAGGAAAACGATGCCCCCAAAAGAATACAATACTTCAATACTAGATTGGACAATGAACAGTTTGAAGAAATGCAAGAACTGAAATTCAAAAAATGGATCATAAGATCACATAGATGGTGGGGCCCGCGCTATGGAGCAGTAGGTTAATACTTAGCCTGTGGTGCCAGCATCCCATATAGGGACTAATTCTAGTCCTGGCTGCAACTCTTCCAATCCAGCTCTCTTCTATGACCTGGGAAAGCAGTAGAAGATGGCTCAATACTTGGTTTTCTGCACTCATGTGGGATACCTGGAAGAAGCTCCTGGCTCCTGGCTTTGGATCAACACAGGTCCAGCAATTGTGGCCATTGGGGAATGAACCAGTAGATGGAAGACTGTTCTCTATGTCTCTACCTCTCTACCTCACAAATAAATAAATAAAATAATTTTTAAAAACATTACATAGAAGTACATATCCTCCCTCTCTTATTCCCACTCTTATATTTCACAGGGATCACTTTTCAGTTAAAATTTAAACACCTAAGAATAATTGTTTGTTAATTACAGAGTTCAACCAATAGTACTAGAATAAAAAAATTACTAAAATGGATAAAGTATTACATTGTACAACAACAGTCAGCACAAGAGCTGATCAAGCTACTGTTTCTCATAGTGTCCATTTCACTTCAATAGGTTTCACCTTTGGTGCTCAATTAGTTGTCACACATCAGGGAGAACATATGATATTTGTCCCTTTGGGACTGGCTTAATTCACTCAGAATGATGTTTTCCAGATTCCTCCATCTTATTGCAAATGACCGGATTTCATTGTTTTTGACTGCTGTATAGTATTCTATAGAGTACATGTCCCATAATTTCTTTATCCAAATGTATGCTTTGAATTCCCTGTGATCTTTTGCTGTGAGGTTCCCTTCGTTTACCTTCTTTCATGTTGATGGCCGTGTTTCTGTGTTTCTGTGTGTAACACATCTTTAAGTATCTTTTGCAGGGCTGGGCGAGTGGCAACAAATTCTTTCAATTTTTGTTTGTTATGAAAGGTCTTTATTTCACCTTCATTCACAAATGAGAGCTTGGCAGGATATAATATTCTGGGCTGGCAGTTTTTCTCTCTAAGTACCTGGGCTATGTCTTGCCATTCCCTTCTAGCTTGTAGGGTTTCTGATGAGAAGACTGCCGTGAGTCTAATAGGAGATCCTCTGAGTGTAATTTGACGTTTCTCTCTTGCGCATTTTAGGATCTTTTCTTTCTGTTTCACTGTGGTGAGTTTAATTACAACGTGTCGTGTTGAGGACCTCTTTTGGTCATGTTTACTAGGGGTTCTATGAGCTTCCTGTACTAGGATGTCTCTGTCCTTCTCCAAAACTGGGAAATTTTCTGCTATTATCTCACTAAAAAGGCATTCTAATCCTTTCTCCCTCTCCATGCCTTCAGGAACTCCTAGAACTCGAATGTTGGGTTTTTTAATAGTATCCTGTAGATTCCCAACAATATTTTTTAGATTTCTAATTTCCTCTTCTTTTCTTTGGTTTGACTGTATAGTTTCCTGTGCTCTGTCTTCTAAGTCCGATATTCTCTCTTCTGCCTCACCCATTCTGTTTGTAAGGCTCTCTAATGTGTTTTTCATTTGATCTATTGAATTCTTCACTTCATTATGATTTCTCGTCACTATCACAGTTTCATGTTCTACTAGTTGTTTCATTTCAGCTTGATTTCTCCTTAATATTTCATTTTCACGAGAGAGATTTTCTACCTTGTCCATTAAGGATTTCTGTAGTTCAAGAATTTGTTTTTGAGTACTTCTTAGTGTTCTTATCAATTTTTTGAGATCTGCTTCTTGCATTTCTTCTATCTCATCATCTTCGTAATCTTGAATTGGGGTGTCTTTTTCATTTGGGGATGCCATAGTGTCTTCCTTGTTCTTATTACCTCGGTTTTTGCGTTTGTTATTTGGCATATTGGTTTCTTCACTGTGGTGTTTTTTTCTTGTTATACTATGACTCTAGATTAAGTGGACTGTCTGCTTTTGATGGAGCCTTAGAGGCTTGAGATGGGTGTGGCCTGAGAGCTCTGTTTGGTTCCTCAGGGTTGAGGGTGTGTCAGAGGAGACATTCCCAGGTTAGGCTTGGTAAATCTCTCTCTGTTACTTTTTTTTGGTTCAAAATGGAAGTAATTCCACACAGCTGAATGGAATTGGGGGTGGTTAGCAGGCGAATGATATACCCACAGGAGCCAGAGATCGGAAGCTCTTTCCCAAGGACCAGAGAAGGAATCTTTGCAGCCCTTTGTGTGGGCTGATATTCTCCTGTAGTCTCCCACTGGGCTGCCAAGGCTACTGAACTGTAGCGTCTCTGGAGAGTACTCACATGAATTCGTGACTTCCGTGAATTCTCTCCTCCATCGTCTCTTTTTTCACAGTCTCAGTTCATTAGCACCACACATTCATTAGGTTCTAATCTCCTGTTATTTCACCCCTCCCACCCAGAGTCAGGTTTTTCTGCTAGGCTCGGGGCTGGTGCCCACCCGAGGTCGCCCTGCTTATGACGTATTCCAAAATGGCGCCTGCTCTTTGTCTTGCTCACCTTTGAGAGGTGAGCGGAGAGAGAGAAACTTGTGTCCATATGGGTCACTTTTTTTTTTCCCTCTCTCTCTTCTAGTTAGCCTGGTGAACTTTTCCCCACAGGGTTTGAAGCCTTGTTCACTCTAGGCTCCCTTATATGCTTCCGTTCTGGTATCTCAGGCTATTGAAGTTCTGCTTACCTCGTGTTCCAGTGCTGGTGTGTTGAATCTGCTGCTGGTGTCCCAAACTGCGGGCTCCCACGCTCTCCACGCAGGTCCACTGTGAATCTCCAGTTCTGGAAGGGTTTTCTCTGCTGTTTCTTCCCCTACTCTTCCTTGAACCTGCAGTATCTCCACTTTTATTAAACTGTCTCTCCCCAGACTATCGGTGTGCTCCCTTCCTATTCCACCATCTTGCCGCTCTATTGTATTATTTTTGTTTAAATTTTGTTTATTTCTTCTCTCATTTTAATAATTTCTTTTCTCCTACTAGTTTCTGGTTTTGTTTGCTGTTGCTTTTCTACATCCTTCAGACCACTGATAGTCCATTTATTATTCCCTTTCCATTCTCTTGATGTAGGCACCAACTATCCTCTTAACACTGCTTTTGCTGTATCCCATAAGTTTTGATATGCTGTACTGTTGCTTTCATTTGTTTCAGCAAACTTTTTCATTTCTCTTTTGATTTTTTCAATGACACAATGTTCATTCAGGAGCATGTTGTTCTGTTTACATGTGGTTGCATATGTCCTAAATAGCACTCTGGCCTCAGAATTAGCCCTTAAAGCATTCAGATCTGGCTAAAGAGCCCAGGAGAATATTCTAGGCATGGAAAGCCAAGACACTCTGAACAAAAAAAAAGAAGACCTAAATGAAAGATCTCTGTGAGTGAGATCCCAGTGGAAAGAACGGGGCCATCAAAGAAGGAGGTACCTTTCTCTGAAGGGAGGAGAGAACCTCCACTTTGACTATGACCCTGTCGGAATAAGATTGAAGGCGGCGAACCCTAAAGGCTTCCATAGCCTCGGCAACTCATGACTAGAGCCTCGGGAGATTACTGATGCCATAAACAAGAGTGTCAAATTGTTAAATCAACTTCAGGAGTCACTGTGTACTTACGTCTCATGTGGGATCTGTCCTTAATGTGTTGTCCAATGTGAAGTAATGCTATAACTAGCACTGAAACAGTATTTTACACTTTGTGTTTCTGTGTGGGTGCAAACTGATGAAATCTTTACTTAGTATATACTGAATCAATCTTCTGTATATAGATAATTAAAAATGAAAAAAAATCTTGGTGTTAAATTGGAAATTGCCTAGAAAAATTAATGAATTTGTTAAAAAAAATATATCATGTAGGATCTCTGTCCTTAATGTGCTGTACATTGTGAATTAATACTATAACTAGTACTCCAACAGTATTTTTCACTTTGTGTTGCTATGTGAGGGCAAACTGTTGAAATCTTTACTTAATATATAGTAAACTGATCTTCTGTATATAAAGAGAATTGAAAATGAATCTTGATGTGAAGTAAGGGGAGAGGGAGTGGGAAAGGGGAGGGTTGCGGGTGGGGGGGAAGTTGTGGGGGGGGAGCCATTGTAATCTATAAGCTGTATTTTGGAAATTTATATTCTTTAAATAAAAGCGCTATTAAAAAAAAAGATTACATAGAAGTAATCAGAAGCAAATGCATGAACTAATGAAATCTGTGCCAGACGTGAAAGAAAATTTCTCCCACAAAATCGAGATCTTAGAGAGAAAGCAAAATGAAAACTTGGAAACAACGAATTCAATAGGACAAATAACAAATGCAATGGAAAGCCATAACAACAGAATTGGTAAAGCAAAAGAAAGAATACCTGACTTAGAAGACAAATCACATGAAATTATACAATCAGACAAAAAACAAGAGAAAATTAGAAAACTAAAAAAACTACTTTGGGAATCTACAGGATAATATCAAATGACCCAATATATGGATTCTAGGATGTTCTGAAGACATGGAGAGAAAGGATTAGATGGCCATATTAGTGCAATAATAACAAAAAATTTCTGCAATTTAGAGAAAGAAAAGGACATCCAAGTACAAGAAGCACATAGAAATCCTAAGAGACATGAACAGAAAGATCTTAAGCACTTCACATTGTAATCAAACTCTCCACATTAAAACATAAAGAGGGCCGGCGCCATGGCTCACTAGGCTAATCTTCTGCCTAGAGGTGCCAGCACACCAGGTTCTAGTCCTGGTCGGGGCACCGGATTCTGTCCTGGTTGCCCCTCTTCCAGGCCAGCTCTCTGCTGTGGCCAGGGAGTGCAGTGGAGGATGGCTCAAGTGCTTGGGCCCTGCACCCCATGGGAGACCAGGAGAAGCACCTGGCTCCTGCCATCGGATGAGCGCGGTGCGCCGGCTGCAGTGGCCATTGAAGGGTGAACCAACAGCAAAGGAAGACCTTTCTCTCTGTCTCTCTCACTGTCCAATCTGCCTATCATAAATAAAAAATAAGAAATAAAAAAACATAAAGAAAAGTTTATAAACTATGTACAAGAGAAATGCCATATTATTTTCAGAAGATCTTCAATTAGACTCATAGCAGACCTCTCATCAGAAAACCTTCAGGATAAGAGAGAATGGCTAGATATATTCTAAGTATTAAAAAAAATGTCAACCCAGAATACAGTACCTGGCAAAGATATGATTTATGACTGAAAGTAAAATAAAGACCTCCACAAAAAAAGAAATTGAAAGAATTTATCACCACCCATCCAGCATTGCAAAAGATGCTTAGGGATGTGCTGCACAGAGAAACACTGAAACATGGTCATCACAACAAAAGATGGTAAAGTAAGAATATCACCCAGTAAAAGTACAAAGGAAATTCAAAGTAAAAAAAATAGGAATATTTATGGAAAAATTGCAAGGCAAAGTCATTACTTATCAATAGTCACTTTGAATGTAAATGGCCTCAGCTCTTTAGTTAAAAGTCATAGATTGGCTGAATGGATTAAAAACAAAACCCATCTAATTGCTGCCTGTAAGAAACACAACTCAGCAACAAGGATGCACTGAGACTGAAAGTTAAAGGATAGAAAGATATTCCATGTAAACAGAAACCAAAAAAGATCTCTGGTGTAGCCATCCTAATATTAGATAAAAATAGACTTTAGCACAAAATCTGCTAAAGAGACAAAGAAGGTCACTATGTAATGCTTAAGAGATCAATTCAACAGGAAGATGTAACTATTATAAATGTATATGCACCTAATTGCAGGGCATTTAGCTATTTAAAAGGATCTAAAGGAATCTAAAGGATACACCCAAACACAACAGTAATGGGGGATTTCAACACACCACTTTCAGCAATGGACAGATCAACCAGACAGAAAATCAGCAAGGAAACAGCAGTTAATTGACACTATAGATGAAATGGACCTTAAATATACCTGCAAAACTTTCCATACTACAGTTGCAGAATGCACATTTTTCTCAGCAGTGCATGGAACTTTGTCTAGGATTGACCACATGCTCGGCCATAAAACAAGTCTCAGAAAATTAAAAACAATCAAAATCATACTATGCATCTTCTCAGACCATAATGGAATAAAGTTGGAAATCAGCAACTCATGAATCTCTAGAACATATGCAACCACATGTAAACAGAACAACATGCTCCTGAATGAACATTGTGTCATTGAAGAAATCAAAAGAGAAATGAAAAAGTTTGCTGAAACAAATGAAAGCAACAGTACAGCATATCAAAACTTATGGGATACAGCAAAAGCAGTGTTAAGAGGATAGTTGGTGCCTACATCAAGAGAATGGAAAGGGAGTAATAAATGGGCTATCAGTGGTCTGAAGGATGTAGAAAGCAACAGCAAACAAAACCAGAAACTAGTAGGAGAAAAGAAATTATTAAAATGAGAGAAGAAATAAACAAAATTTAAACAAAAACAATACAAAAGATCAGCTAAACGAAGAGCATGTTTTTTGAAAAATAAACAAAATCAGCACACTATTGGCCAAACTAACAAAAAAAAAGGAGAGAGAAGACCCAAATCAATAAAATCAGAGCTCAAAAAGGACACGTAACAGACACCTCAGAAATAAAACAAATCATCAGAAATTACTACAAAGAGCTGTATGCCAATGAACTGGGAAATATAGAAGAAATGGCTAGATTCCTGGACTCAAACAACCCACCTAAATTGAGCCATGAAGACAGAAAAGCTAAACAGACTCCTAACCAAGATGGAAATTGAATCACTAATAAAGACCCTACCCACAACAGCAACAACAAAAATTCATTGCAGAATTCTATCAGACATTTAAGATGAACTAACTCCAAGTCTCCTCAAGCTATTCAAAACAATTGAAATGGAGGGAATCCCCCCAAATTTATTCTGTGAAACCATCATCACCTTAATTCCTAAACCTGAGAAAGAGAGCTACAGACCAATTTCCCAAATAAATATAGATGCAAAAATCCTCAACATAATTCTATTCAAATCCTACAAAACGTGAGAATGATTATTCACTCAGATCAAATGGACTTATTCCTGGTATGCAGAGGTTGTTCAACATTCACAATTCCATCAACAAGATACATCACATTAAGAAACTGAAGAACAAAAACATATGATTATCTCAATAGATGCAGAGAAGGCATTTGGTAAAATACAGCACACTTTCTCGATGAAAATTCTAAGCAAAATGGCCATAGAAGGAACATTCCTTAAGACAACCAAGGCAATTTATGACAAACCCATGGCCACTGTCCTATTGAATGGGGAAAAGTTGGAAGCATTCCCACTGAGATCCAGAACGAAACAAGGATGCCCACTCTCACCATTTTTATTCAACATAGTCCTGGAAGCTTTAGCCAGAGCCATTAGGCAAGAAAAATAAATCAAAGGGCTACTAATTTGTAATGAGGAAATCAAACAATTACTATTTGCAGAGGATAATATTCTATATATAGGGGATACAAAAGACTCCACTAAGAGGCTACTAGAACTCATATAAGAGGACATGGGGGAAAAGGTATCCTAATCCAGTGTTGGTGGGAATGTAAACTGGTAAAACCACTATGAAAGACAGTATGGAGAAACCTCAGAAATCTGAACATTGACCTACCATATGACCCAGCCATTGGGTAATTCTCATGTGAATTTACCCAAGGGAAATGAAATCAACGTATGAAAGAGTTATCTTCATCCCATGTTTTTCACAATAGCTAAGACATGGAATCAACCAAAATGCCCATCAAATGAATATTGGATAAAGAAATTATGGGATTTATACACTATAGAATACTGCATGGCAGTAAAAAACGAAATCCAGTCATTCACAATGAAATGGAAAACATCATATTAGGGAAATAAGCGGGTCCCAGAGTTACAAATATCATATGTTCTTCCTGACCTGTAATAACTAATAGAGCACATAAAAGAAAATCTATAGAAGTGAAATTGACACTTTGATAAGCAATGACTTGAACAGACTTTGTCTTGACTGTTGAGAACAGTTTTTTTATATATACTATTTGTTGAATATAGAACAAATATACTATTTGTTAATATAGAATTAAACATATGTGTATAAAGTTAATTGAAAGTAGATCTCTGTAAAAAAATAAGAGTGAGAATAAGAAAGGTAGAAGAAAGGGGATTGGAGTAAGGGTGAGAGGGTGGGCATGGTGAGATGAATCACCCTGTTCCTAAAGCTGT
Source organism: Sylvilagus floridanus (assembly GCA_949820135.1). NCBI lineage: Eukaryota > Metazoa > Chordata > Mammalia > Lagomorpha > Leporidae > Sylvilagus > Sylvilagus floridanus. Next base: position 163,141,076 of record OX463241.1, on the reverse strand, counting down.
AATTTTGAAGTGTATGAAGTTTGTAACTGTAAAGTTGTATAGTTCTGCAAACATTCCTAAAGACTCACTTATCAGGGTACAGTTTTAAAAGTTGCCATGGGACCTCAAATCCCCTTAAGCTGGGTGATAAAATTACCATCTAAAGTGTTAAAGTGATCATATGGATAGGATTAAGGGTCTAGAAGTAATAATAGAATTTGAAAGGAGTGAATGTTCCAACATGGGAAACAGTCCACACAGCAGACTCATAGAATGACATTCACTTTAAAATATCACTCTGACCTCAGAATCATCTGTTAAGGCATTCAGGTCTGGCTGAAATGGCCATGAGAGCATTTCAGGCATGAAATTTAGTTTTCATCACAAAAATTTAAACATGGCAGAAAAACCTTCAATTGTTTTTATTTGATGTGCTATGCTTATATTATGTCAATCCTGCACCTGTAGCTAAATGAAAAAGAAGGAAATAACAGGAATCCCAGATTTCCATTTCATTCTAAATCATCCCAGCTTCAGTGGTTGGTGAATAGAGAGAAGCAACCTGAGGGCGAAAGGACGTGTACGTCTGGGTATTGGATATTCATGAAGCACCACTGTTGTCTGTAACTCTGAGTCTCACACGCCCTTACCTTGCTCTGAATCTTGCTAAAGTTCTTGTACCTGTGGCCACTAGAATTCCATGTTCAAGGGGCTTGGAACTCCTTGTTTGCATGCACACTCCATCACCTCTTGAGACTGCACACACAAAGCATAAGTTCATTGATAACGTTAGTCACCATTTCAATACAGCTATGGCAAAACACTGAACCACTCCACACATCACATGGACATACTTGATGCCACTCTTGCTTCTAAATGATAAGGATGCAGAGGGACATGTGGTCTTCTCTCAGGGGATCATGTCTCTAAAACTTCTCTCCCTTGTCCTCACATGCAGAGGAAGAAGACAATCCACGGAGAACCAACGTGTTGAAGGGATGTTTTAGCTCCAAAAGGTGATGAATATACAACTAAAGTGGGAAGTGCTGATTTTCTGCCCGATGTCTCCATGCACTAGTGTGGGCCTTGTGACAATTTCAACAAAATCCCTCTTGACCTGGGTGACCGTAACAGTCTCTGCCTTGATTAATTAATGTTTCTCTCCGTTATGGTCAGTTTAACTGTACAACTTGCCTTGTTCCTCTTGTTTGCTCTCCATTTCGAAGTAATTGTTCTTTATTGGCTATTTAAATTATATTAGGTCAAGTATCGACAGGAATTGACAAAACCTGTAAAGAAAGTAATCATTTTGCTACATATTCACAAAAGTTTTCTTCAAATGAGCAAACACTTTTTTTTGACTTTTTATGTATATTTGTTTTGGTATTTTTTAGTAAACACTGATTTTGAGACTTTCTATATGTAATTATTTCTATATGTAATTATAAACATTTAAATTAATTTTAATTTCATTTGCTTAAAACAGAGTGAGGCACAATGTACTATGTTGTCTTTGATTTCTAAACTTTGATCATCTTCTGTGTGTCATGAGGTTCTAAGACACATTTCATAGAAATATCATGGTGATTGTAAGTCAATAATACCTAACATCACTGCTGACTTGTGATTAATGTTCACTTGAAAGGTGTGTGCAGAGACCATGGGTTATGCCTCTGTTTTTAAATGTTGAATTTGGCCAGTGAAATAGCTGCTATGAATGTGAGGCTTGACCAAGAGTCTGGATTTAGAAAATCTGAGTTTATATGAAGAGTTTGCTACTGAGAGAAACTGGGGGATGAACTCACATTTCTCTCTCTCCCCTTATATGTCATGCACTGTACTAGACATTTCAAATACACTAGTGCATTAAACAAACAAAATTCTTCCCTTCATTCACGATATACATATTATTTCAAACATATTTTTCATCTCTAAAATTGATGGAATAATTTATCTTGTCTTCAGAGTTTTCTCTGCAGTTCAAAGAAGATTACTTGGGCAAAAACTCTTTATAAAATGATTCCTCTTCAAATGCTCATTGATTATTTACTGTGGGCCCATCATTATTTTAGAAGCTGTGGATGTAGATCTTGATAAAATATTCATCCCTTTAAGAACTGAAACTCTAGGAATGGAAGGGTTAGATATGAATATAAATAATTCTTATAGAATGAGATAAACAAAAGTACAAAATGCATTGCCAGGCGAGATAAAGGAGTGCTTAGTGTTGTCTAAAGGGAGTTGTATCATGAAATGTTTGTCAAAGATTTATGATATTTGAACAGAGCTTGAAGAAGATTTGCCTGAGGGATCAAGGGGTAGGAAGTATAACAGGAAAAGGAAATGTTATGAAGAATCATGTATGTGTGTGAACAAATGTGCATACACATGTAGGACGTCCTATAGAGTGATAGAGTTAAAGCAGAGGGATTGCAGAGCAAAATAAATCAATCTTGTGTTACATCAAAAATCTAGCCCTGTGAATTCATTATAATAGACATAGTTTTTCACTATACACCTATCTCTCAAGAAATGGAATTAGTCTGTGTTCTTTAATTTGACAGTTATTTATTAGGTGGGGAAGATGGCAGTTTCTTGTGAAATATTATCGTAGATACAGAAATGATATTGTCATCAATTAGTCTACCATCCAGTGGAGAGAAATATAAATGACTGGCATAAAGTATTATGTTTGTCAATATTTTTTTCTAATTACTAGAGAGAGAGAGAGAAACTCTGCTCATATTTTCCTTAGCAGAAAAAGAGCAGCAATGAAAGAAGGTACTGGATGGGAGTGACTTCAGACAATAGTTGGTCCATGGTCTTAAAGATGGGATTTCTCCACTGCTCAGTCCTTTTCTTTTTGGATTATCTTTATTGTCTCCAACTATCATAGAGCAAGCTTACAGGAAATGGGAAACATACCCCAATCAGGACTCACTGCAAAAGGAATACTATCTCTGATTATCTGAGTTTTAGAATATGCCCTAATTATGCATCAGCTACCAGGTTCTTGGAAGTATGCTTTTCCTTGGTCAAGAGCCTGCTCACAGAGGGAAATTCTAATCCAGAGATTTACGACACAAAGGACACTAGATGCATGGTAAGGAAGAAACTGGATAGAAGACATAGGAGGGTCAGCAAGATTGCTTTAGAATTGGGTTTTTAATATTATATGTCTTATCAAAAGGATGGAGAGATGAGGCTTTTAGGAAGAGGGAGCAGTTTGTACAGAAGAACGTTAGAGTGTACAAACATGATGATGTCCAGAAGCTGAATGTGGACTAGAAATAAGATGAAAAATGTCCTTCAGGATGAGATGAGTAAGATTGGTCATATTGTGTAGAGTGGTACATTATTGAAATGTCTCTTCCAGAAAGTGCAGGATGAAGATAAGACAGTATTTTTAATGACATGGATTATTAATATCACCATTAGAACTACTCTAGTTCTAAAAATTTTACTTAATAAATCTTCTCAATCTTAATTATATTTAATGATAATATCTTGATCTTAAATAGCAAAATTAATAACAAAAGAAATCTTATCAGTATTAATAAATTTTTGTTTTATACCTTGTCTGCATGGGATTATACATTTTATTAGATATTTTCATCCAAATTCCATTCAAATTTACTACACCTCTCTGGATCACAGTATTTTCAGAACATGTTATTGGCAAAAAATTGTTAGGATACATCCAACAGCTATCACTTGGCTCAGAATCCAATTCTTCTCATCACAATTGATAGCTCTGATCAATTGTCAGATCTGGCTCAAATATCACCTTCTTTTTTTTTAATTAAACTTCTCTTCCTTGATCCAGTATTCAGATGGAATAGATGGCTTTTCCTAATTACAATTCCAAAGTATTACTTGATACCATACTTAGGACACATCCTAGAATACATTTACACAATATATAAATTTCTGAGAATTCACAAGAAAATAGATGAATCAGTTTTGTTCTTAAGTGCACTAAAAAAATTCGCTAGTAGTTAACAGACCACATAGCATGCTCATGTCCCATGTTGGAGTGCCTGATTCAAATCCTGGATTATGGTACAGCAATTAAAAAGCTGATTGTGTTGCTTGCATCCCATGTTCAAGTTTCCAGGTTTGAGTCCTAGCTCCATTCTCACCTTTAGCCTGTTCCTAATAGTCACTCTGGAAAGCAACACCTGATAGTTCAAGTGATGGGGGCCCTTCCCTTTCCTAACCCCATGGGATTGAGTACAAATTCTTGTTTCACCCTGGGTCAACCATGGCCATAGCGGTTACTAGGGGAATGAAGCAGCAGTCAGAGGTCTCTCTTCCCTCTCCCTCCCTGCCTTTAAATAAATTATTTAATTAAAATATTTCTATAAAAGATAATTCAGGTCCATAAACTCTTAGGTTTCTATCTTTAAGTTACAAACTAAGAGCAGAAAGGAAGAAATATAATGGGCAGAAGGAAGGGAAGGACATCTAAGATGGGCAGAATATGGAAGGCCATTCCTTAAGAAGGAGGACCTCGCACCGATAACAATGCCTGACATGCAGCAGTAACTGAATTTGTAGTTGCTGAATGGATGAGTGAATTAATCAAAAACTAAATGACATTCATCAAATGGGGTCCGCAGGTTTCAACATTGTGGTCAACAGAGTAATGGTCTCCTTAAAGTGCCAACTAATATCCAAGACCTGTGAGTATGTACCCTTTCATGGCAAAGTGGAGTTGTATAAATGAAGGGATAAGGCTCTTGAAAAAAGTGGAAATTATCCTTCAGTATCTTGGTGAACTCAATGCATTTACAAAGCTCCGTATAACTGGGAGGTAAGAATTCAGAGAAGGCAATGTGATCACAGAAGCAGAGATCATCATGATGCAGGGGTAAGATATGCAGAGCTTTCAGAGACTGGAAAGGCAGGACATGGGTCTTTCTTCCCTGCCCTCAGATTTTAGCCCAGGAAGAACTATGCGAGATTTCTAATTCCAGGAGCAAAATATAATTAATGGTATTATTTAAGTGACTCTGAGGTAGTTCATGTAACTGCACGTAGAAAATACAACAGGTGCATCACATCTTCTCAAGAGAGACAAGAATATCTCCCAAATCATGGGCTAACCTGCTAGCATTGCTTTGCATCTTTTCCTGCAACAATATAATTTATGTACTCTTACCTTGAGTCTGAGTGCAAGCAGCATAATATTGGAAGTGACATTGTATGACCGAACGGGCTAAATCTAGGTGGGCTGTGGAGCAGGCTCTTGCTTCTCTTGAGATGCTTATTTTTGTTTCCCAGCTGCGATGCTCTGAGGAAGTCATAACTCCATCCAGCAGTCACGAACTAGAGCTCCATTCCACAGTTCAGCTGAAGTCCAAAGTAGAGCTGGAACGAAAAGTCAGCTGTTTAGGCCAAAACGTCTCCAGCTGACTCCAGCCCCATGTGCTAATTTACCCTTAACTTTTGAGTTAAAATTCATGTTTAAAAGTCTCAGGATGTCATGGAACAAAGATGGGTCCTTTCAAAAATCCATGTCTCCATTGCTGACCCCCAGAACCCACAAGATAACAAAATATTTGTTTTGTAACACTGAGTTTTATGATGGTATCTATAAAGCAATGGAAACTAATACACAAGAAAGGCCACATAAAAATGAAGAAAACAATGAGGAATAAAAGTAGGAAAACTAACACACACAAAAAAACTTTTAACATGAATTAACAATTAGAAGATAAAATTAGAGATCCTAAAGAATAAAATTGATCACATCTTCATCACTTAGACATTGGAAGGTCAGAAAAGAAACCATCCATGATGTGAGTTAAATGATTCAAACATAGCTTTTCCAAAAAAAAAAACAAGAATATTAATGAAAGTGCATCCAGGAGATAAAATAATGGTCAAATGTACATCATGAATAAAGTGTTAAGAAAGGTAAAGAAAGCATATCCAAGACTGAAAGAGAAGAGGGGTGCAACTTCCTATGGGTTACACATTTTAAGATAAAGAGGATCATAGCTGAACTGTAGTTCTTCTAGAGAGGAATAATATCTGTATGTTCTTCCAAATCCAGATCAGAGAGACAATATTGTATTGGTCTTTTTGTGACTGGTGTATTTCACTAAGTATAATGGTTTCCAGTTGCATTCATTTTGTTGCAAAAGACAGGATTTTATTTTTTATTGCTGAGTAGTATGCTATAATGCATATATACCATAAGTTCTTTATCCAGTCATACACTGATGGATATCTGTGTTGATTCTATATCTTAGGTATTGTGAATTGAACTGCAATAAACATGGGGATATAGATCACTCTTTCATATTCTGAATTCTTTTCACTTGGGTAATATAGTATCATTTGGATCATATGGTTGATCTATATTCTGCTTTCTGAGGTATCTCCATACTGTCTTCCACAATGGCTGTTACTAGTTTACATTCCTACCAACTGTAGATTAGGCTAACTTTTTCCCCACATCCTCACCAGCATTTATTGTTTGTTGATTTCAGTTTGAAAGCCATTCTAACTGAGGTGAAGTGAAACCTCATTATGGTTTTGATTTACATTTCCCTGATGGCTAGTGATCTAGAGCATTGTGTCATATGTCTATTGCCCATTTGAATTTCCTCTTTTGAAAAGTGCCTGTTCACAAAAGCAGTGTTAAGAGGAAAGTTTATAGCAATAGATGCCTACATCAAGAAATTGGAAAGGCACCAAAGAGATGAGCTCACAGTTCATCTCAAGGATCTAGAAAATCGGCAGCAAACCAGACCCAAATCTAGTAGGAGAAGAGAAATAACTAAAATCAGAGAAGAAATCAACAGGATTGAATCCAAAAAAACATTACAAAAAATCAGCCAAAGGAGGAGCTGGTTTTTTAAAAAGTAAACCAAATTGACACCCCATTGGCCCAACTGACAAAAAAAAAAAAAAGAAGAGAAAAGACCCAAATCAATAAAATCGGAGATGAAAAAGGAAACGTTAACAATAGACACCACAGGAATCAAAAGAATCATCAGAAATTACTACAAGGACTTGTATGCCAGCAAACAGGGAAACCTATCAGAAATGGATATATTCCTGGACACATGCAACCTACCTAAACTGAACCAGGAAGACATAGAAAACCTAAACAGACCCATAAGTGAGTCAGAAATTGAAACAGTAATAAGGGCCCTCACAACAACGAAAAGCCCAGGACCAGATGGATTCACTGCTGAATTCTACCAGACATGTAAAGAAGAACTAACTCCAATCCTTCTCAAACTATTCAGAACAATTGAAAAAGAGGGAATCCTCCCAAATTCCTTTTATGAAGCCAGCATCACCTTAATTCCTAAGCCAGAAAAAGATGCAGCATTGAAAGAGAATTACAGACCAATATCCCTGATGAACATAGACGCAAAAATCCTCAATAAAATTCTGGCCAATTGAATCCAACAACACATCAGAAAGAACATTCACTTGGACCAAGTAGAATTTATCCCTGGTATGCAGGGATGGTTCAACATTTGCAAATCAATCAATGTGATAAGTCACATTAACAAACTGCTGAAGAGCAACAATATTACTATCTCAATATATGCAGAGAGAGCATTTGATAAAACACAACACCCTTTCATGATGAAAACCCTAAGAAAACTGGGTATAGAAGGCACATTCCTCAATATAATCAAAGCAATTTATGAAAAACCCATGGCCATTATCCTATTGAATGGGGAAAAGTTGGAAGCATTCCCACTGAGATCTGGTACCAGACATGGATGCCAACTCTCACCACTGCTATTCAATATAGTTCTGGAAGTCTTAGCCAGAGCTATTAGGCAAGAAAAAGAAATCAAAGGGATACAAATTGGGAAGGAAGAACTCAAACTATCCCTCTTTGCAGACGACATGATTCTTTATTTAGGGGATCCAAAGAACTCTAGTAAGAGACTATTGGAACTCATAGAAGAGTTTGGCAAAGTAGCAGGATATAAAATCAATGCACAAAAATCAACAGCCTTTGTAAACACAGGAAATGCCATGGCTGAGAAAGAACTTCTAAGATCAATCCCATTCACAATAGCTGCAAAAACAATCAAATACCTTGGAATAAACTTAACCAAAGACGTTAAAGATCTCTATGATGAAAATTACAAAACCTTAAAGAAAGAAATAGAAGAGGATACCAAAAAATGGAAAAATCTCCCATGCTCATGGATTGGAAGAATCAATATCATCAAAATGTCCATTCTCCCAAAAGCAATTTACAGATTCAATGCAATACCAATCAAGATACCGAGGACATTCTTCTCAGATCTGGAAAAAATGATGCTGAAATTCATATGGAGACACAGGAGACCTCAAATAGCTAAAGCAATCTTATACAACAAAAACAAAGCCGGAGGCATCACAATACCAGATTTCAGGACATACTACAGGGCAGTTGTTATCAAAACAGCATGGTACTGGTACAGAAACAGATGGATAGACCAATGGAACAGAATAGAAACTCCAGAAATCAATCCAAACACCTACAGCCAACTTATATTTGATCAACGATCCAAAACCAGTCCCTGGAGTAAGGTCAGTCTGTTTAATAAATGGTGCTGGGAAAACTGGATTTCCACGTGCAGAACCATGAAGCAAGACCCCTACCTTTCACCTTACACAAAAATTCATTCAACATGGATTAAAAATTTAAACCTACGACACCATCAAATTACTAGAGAGCATAGGAGAAACCCTGCAAGACATAGGTACTGGCAAAGGCTGCTTAGAAAATACCCCAGAAGCACAGGCACTCAAAGCCAAAATTAACTATTGGGAATGCATCAAATTGAGAAGTTTCTGTACTGCAAAAGAAACAGTCAGGAAAGTGAACAGGCAACCGACAGAATGGGAAAAATGTTTGCAAACTATGCAACAGATAAAGGGCTGATAACCAGAATCAACAAAGAAATCAAGAAACGCCAAAATATTATAATAAACAACCCATTTAAGAGATGGGCCAAGGACCTCAATAGACATTTTTCAAAAGAGGAAATCCAAATGGCCAACAGGCCCATGAAAAAGTGTTCAAGATCACTAGCAATCAGGGAAATGCAAATCAAACCACAACGAGGTTTCACCTCACCCCAGTGAGAATGGCTCACATTCAGAAATCCACCAACAATAGATGCTGGAGAGGATGTGGGGAAAAAGGGACAGTAACCCACTAATGGTCGGAATGCAAACTGGTTAAACCACTATGGAAGTCAATCTGGAGATTCCTCAGAAACCTGAATATAACCCTACCATTCAACCCAACCATCCCACTCCTTGGAATTTACCCAAAGGAAGTCAAATTGACAAACAAAAAAGCCGTCTGCACACTAATGTTTATTGCAGCTCAATTCACAATAGCTAAGACTTGGAACCAACCCAAATGCCCATCAACAGTAGACTGGATTAGGAAATTATGGGGCATGTACTCTACAGAATACTATACAGCAGTCAAAAACAATGAAATCCTGTCTTTTGCAACAAAATGGAGGAATCTGGAAAACATCATGCTGAGTGAATTAAGCCAGTCCCAAAGAGACAAATATCATTTGTTTTCCCTGATTGGCGATGACTAACTGAGCACCAAAGGGGAAACCTGTTGAAGTGAAATGAACACTATGAGAAAATAAGACTTGATGAGCTCTTATCTGGACTGTTGATGTACAATGTAAATCTTACCCATTTTATTATTTCTTTTTGTTGTTTGTTTTTGTTCTAGTACTATTGGTTGAACTCTGCAACTAACACACAATTATTCTTAGGTGTTTAAATTTTAATTATGAGAGAGGGAAAAAGAAAGGGAGGATATGTACAATTTGGGACAAGCTCAATTCGACTTGCCCCAAATGATGGAGTTAGAAACATGCCAGGGGTTCCCAATACAATCCCATCAAGGTGGCATGTACCAATGCCATCTCACTGGTCCAAGTGATCAATTTCAGTTCACAATGGATCACACTGATAGGTCTAAGAGTCAAAGAGATCACACAAACAAGACTAGGGTCTGCTAATACAAACAGATAGAACCAAAAAGGAGAGAATGATCCAACATGGGAAGTGGAGTCACAGCAGACTCATAGAAAGGCAGATGTCCTAAATAGCACTCTGGCCTCAGAATCCGCCCTTAAGGCATTCAGATCTGGCTCTAGAGCCCATGAGAGTATTTAAGGCATGGAAAGCCAAGACACTCTGGAAAGGAAAAAAAAAATAAAACCTATATGAAAGATCTCTGCGAGTGAGATCCCAGTGGAAGGAACGGGGCCACCAAAGAAGGAGGTGCCTTTCTCCGAAGGGAGGAGAGGACCTCCACTTTGACGATGACCCTGTCTGAATAAGGTCAAAGTTGGCGAACCCTAAAGGCTTCCATAGCCTCAGCAACTCATGACTAGAGCCTAGGGAGATTACTGACACCATAAACAGGATTGTCAAATTGTTAAATCAACAACAGAAGTCACTGTGTACTTATGTCCCATGTGGGATCTGTCCTTAATATGTTGTCCAATGTAAAGTAATGCTATAACTAGTACTTAAACATTATTTTACACTTTGTGTTTCTGTGTGGGTGAAAACTGATGAAATCTTTACTTAGTATATATTGAATCGATCTTCTGTATATAAACATAATTGAAAATGAAAAAAACTCAGTGTTATATTGGAAATTGCATATAAAATTAATCAATTTTAAAAAAAATATGTAGGATCTCTGTCCTTAATGGGCTGTACATTGTGATTCAATGCTATAACGAGTACTCAAATAGTATATTTCACTTTGTGTTGCTATATGAGGGCAAACTGTTGAAATCTTTACGTAATATGTACTAAACTGATCTTCTGTATACAAAGAGAATTGAAAATGAATCTGGATGCTAATGAAAGGGGAGAGGGAGCGGGTTAGGGGGCAGGGTTGCGGGGGGAGGGAAAGTATGGGGGGGAAGCCATTGCAATCCATAAATTGTACCTTGGAAATTTATATTCTAAATAAAAGTTAAAAAAAAAAAAGAAAAGTGCCTGTTCAAGTCCTTTGCCCATTGCTTTCCTCCTATCCCTAAAGATACTTTAGATGGCTGGCGCTGCATCTCACTAGGCTAATTCTCTGCCTGAGGCACCAGCACCCCAGGTTCTAGTCCTGGTTGGAGCACTGGATTCTGTCCCTGTTGTTCCTCTTCCAGTCCAGCTCTCTGCTGTGGCCCGGGAGTGCAGTGGAGAATGGTCGAAGTGCTTGGGCCCTGCACCCACATGGGAGACCAGGAGGAAGCACCTGGCTCCTGGCTTTGTATCAGCTCGGTGCGCCAGCCACAGCGGTAATTGGGGCATTAACCAACGGAAAAGGAAGACCTTTCTCTCTGTCTTTCTCTCTTTCTCACTGTCCACTCTGCCTCTCAAAAAAAAATAAAATAAAAAATAAAGACACTTTAGAGAAGTGTCACCCTTCTAGCCCATTTCCCTCCAAATTCAAATAGTTAATTTCTGTATGTCATGTTCTTTTAAACTATTCATTCAAATGTCCTTCTTGAACTAAATCCCTTCTACTGCACAGACATGAAGGTGTCCTTTATTACCATATATGTTTCCATGATTTCCCTTGTGACTTATCTTCACTTCCTTGTGAAGGTCTCTCTATCTATGTATCTATCTATCTACCTATCTCCAGCTCTCCTACGATACATGTACATTTATATACAGAGCCTTCAAGCCTTTCTTTCTATCCCTATCTAGCCAAATATATAACTGTATTACTGCTCATCTTAGTTAGAGAGAAGAGATGTAAAGTATCACTCTGTCCCCTTCTGAAAGTAAGTGTCTGGATCCCTGAAACACCACTAAATCCATCACCAGTTAGCCTGCAGAATTAGGAAGCTATGCTGACATGTGGCATGTGAAACTCAGTGCAGTACCTAGCATGTAGTAAGTACTCAGTGTATAACAGGGAGCATTTGTTTCACTACCATTAAAATCCTTAAAGAAGTTCATCTGCAGCCGGCGCCGCGGCTCAATAGGCTAATCCTCCACCTGCGGCACCAGCACCCCAGGTTCTAGTCCCAGTTGGGGCGCCGGATTCTGTCCCGGTTGCCCCTCTTCCAGTCCAGCTCTCTGCTGTGGCCTGGGAGTGCAGTGAAGGATGGCCCAACTCCTTGGGCCCTGCACCCACACGGGAGACCAGGAGAAGCACCTGGCTCCTGGCTTCAGATCCGCATGGTGCGCCGGCCACAGCGGCCATTGGAGGGTGAACCAACGGCAAAGGAAGACCTTTCTCTCTGTCTCTCTCTTTCACTGTCCACTCTGTCTGTCAAAAAAATTAAAAAAATAGAAAAGAAGTTCATCTGCACTAGTTCACAGTCTACATGACTGTCAGAAATGGAATTATATTCCATTTGTCATATAGCATCTGCCTTAGCACTCAGCACGAACCTGATGCAGATTCACTTAGTGGATGTTTGCTGAATGGGTAGCCTCAAGACAACTCCCTCTGGGCACATCTCAGAGATCTTCTGTGCACAACATGCCCACATGCCCTTACAGGGCCACACAGCAAAACAACAGCCTGGGTGCAGCAGGCACTTAATGACCTGTCTCCAAGGAAATACTGCCCAGTACTAAAATGACTCACCACCAAAATGTGCATTTTATAGCGCCATTTTTCTTCTGTGATATTTTGTGCTGCATTAAATTTTATCCGTAGCAATTGAGATTCTAAATCCAAGCTTAAAGTAGGAAGGCCAGGGAGGGGTCTGTCATTATGGTGATATTGGGAGCAATGACTGCATTCAGTAGGGAAACTGGAGTTCAGGTTTAGTGGCATGTATGGTAATTAACTGGAAGAAAGCCTCTTTCTAACCGCACGTGAAACTTACATCTGGAAACATGAAGATGGAATAAAGGTGTCTCCAGTTCTCTCATCTATCCCATCAGCAAGATGCCTCTGTGGACAAGTCAGAGCTCATTCCTACAGGAGCTGGTAGAGGGATTTGATTGAATTCTTGTGTTGCTTCATTCACTCACTCAATCATTATATCTTCATATAACTGTGAGTCCTCACATTAAATTTATCTCCTACACAAGCCCAACTCACAAACCATTTCTTTGAGTGCTTGGCAATACATCACACACAAACAGCAAACTTCCTCCTCTTTCACTTGCTGTTTTAAAAGGAAAAGTAAACACCTGCATCATTTCTGAGGGGTCAATTGTCTTTTGGCCCTGGTCTTCAGGACTATCTCCTGATTTCTTCCTTAATTTCAGAACATTTTCCTTCTCCCCTCTCAAAGTTTGAATTTCTAAACTGTTTTACTCAGTATTGCTTTTGGTCCCAGTAGTTTATAAATGAGTTTGTTGTAAAGCTCAGATATTTTGAAGCTTGAGGCATATTTTCAATTCCTTGAAGATTTTGTACTTGCCATCTAACATCTATCATCTAACACTGTTTTATTAATGACCCACAGTGATTTCTGTGTCCATAAACAGTGATTCCAAAACATTGGTTTTCCAATTGTTAACTAGTTATACAACAGTTTTGTTATCCACCAGACTTGAAGGATCCATAGTCATGGTTAGATCTCAGAATCCGTTTTTATCAATAATGGCCTCACTTCCAGAATTCAAAGTTCCCATACTTGTGAGTCATTCACACTTTCATCCTGATGAATTTCTTGTCTCTAGAGAGACATTTATTGCATTGATCTTAGCACATTCTCAATCTTTCATCTGATTGTGTCCCTCACTTCACTGTATATTCAGACATTAGATTTCATATTCCTCATTAAGATCACATGTCCTAAATATACCTTCATCTTCCTCACATTTTCCATTATTAGACTCTCATGAGATAATCTTTGTCCCTGGAAAAATTCAGATTGGCTTCCTGTGGACATCCATCTAGACAGCTGAAGTTGCCCAGGAAAAAGTAATTCAAGGGCAACTGTACAGCCTAGTTGTTAGGACACCATTTAACGAGGCTCTATCCTATATTTCATCGCCTGGAATCAAAACCTTGTTCTGCATCCTGACTGCAGTTTCCTGCTAATGTGCACCTGGGAGGGGGCAGACAAATGATCAAGTTACCTGGCTTATGGCACCTGTATAGGAGACCTGTCATGAGTTCCTGGCTGCCAGCTTTAGCCCTAGCATATCTCCAGCCATTTGCAGGCATCTGAGGAATAAATTAGTAAATGATTCTGTCTGTCTTCTTATCAAATAAAAAATAAGTAAAAATAAAACAAAAGAAGAAAACAAACAAAATTGTTTTAGGTAGTCTAAAATTAGAAACATATCCAAGAAATAAAGAAAGGAAGGAAAGAAGAAAGGGCCAGATAGGAAGGAAAAAAATAAAGGAGGGGAAGAAGGAGGATAGAAAGGAGGGGAGGATGGAAGGAAGGAAGGAAGGAAAAAGCAAAGGAAACAATGAATGAGGAAAGAAAGGTGGCAAAGAAGGAAAGACGGAAGATAAAATTACCAAAGAGGCAAAGTCAACAGAGAGCTAGAAGAGATTACAAACTCTCACTATGCACAACTTCATTTCCTGTGGTTTCAATTACTGACAGTGAACTGTAGTTTGAAAATATTATATTGATAATTCCAGGAATAAATTGTCCATAAGTTCTAAATTGTGCACCATTCTGTGCAATACAATGACCTCCCATGCCACCATGCTCTGTGCCATCTGGGACATGAAACTTCCCTGTGTCCAGTGCATCCATGCTGTCTGCTAACCGCCATCTAGTCACACAGTCTCAGATATTAGATGGACAGTGCTGACAGTGCAGTATTTGTGTCAAATGATCCATATTTCACCCTGTAATAGGCCCACCCTTAGGAGTGCTGATGCTGGCAATTGAGTTATGTTCAAGAGATGCCAGGAAGTGGTCCTTAAAATCACAAAGTGAAAGTTGTTGTCTTCATGAAGAGAGAGAAGAAATCAACCACGAAGGTTATTAAGATCCACAGTCAGTAATCTTTGTTTATATCTTACTGTGCATAATTTGCAGATAAATCATCTATGTAAGGTTTGGCATATACATGGTTTCAGATATGGGTTGAGGTCTTAGAATTTTGCCTGTGGGAAGGAGGCTCTAGCTGTCCATATGGTGTGCAGGCAGCAATTCCAAGTGATATACACATATTAGATTTTACAAGAATGCGTTCATTTTTACACGAGGAAACTAAAACTAAGACCTACCATCTGACATCTGAGAGATAAACCAAGTCAAGAGTTCATAATGGCAGTGCACAGTTTAAATAACAGTTTTAAATCTTGTTGCAACTAAAGAGGATTTTTCTCCTTCACTCTTCTTCGAATATTCATTTCAGAAAACGTCTAATTTTAAGTTTTCTCTGTGCCTTTGAAATGCATGACAATCTTTTCACAAGTTAACGGGCTGCCCTCAGCTTTGCCACTCAAAGTACCCGGAAACCATCCCCTTGAAATGTGATTATCAGGGAAGACAGAACTCCTATATCAGCTTCATAGGACAGCAGTAGACTAAGTTCAAAACTTGGTCCCCTTCTGGTTATAGCACTACTTCCTTTGGAATGAAGGGGGATTTTACTTTCTTTTGGGTAAAGCCAATTAGGCAATATTGATGAATGCCCAAACGCCAAAACGTGAATCTGTTTGTTATAAACATGTGTGACAAGTGGCATTATCCAGCCCCTTTCCTTGACTGCTTCTTATTGATGAACTCGAAAGTGCATATGTGATGGATTCTTCTGCATGGCTGGACAAAAGGACAAGATTTTGTTCAGTCTTTGCAATCTCTCAGCAGAGTTCTTGCTTTAAAACTTTTTTCAGTGTTAAATGTTTTCCTTCTCTACCATTGTGGAAAGACTATCTGGGTTGAGAGAATTTCTTGTTTCTATTATATTTTACAACAAAACAATGAACAATGGGATATGAGAGCACAAACAAGGTGGATAATGAACACTGGACTCTCGTTCCATATCTTTCAACATAGCTGACCCCTGAATAACACGGGGAACTGGGGGAAGTGTACCTGTGACATTTGGCTTTATGTGCTTCTCAACTGATTGACTGCAATGAGAATGTGCACTTTTCATTTTGAGACACAAGCTATGTAGGTCCCCTCACAACTGCAGCTTCCCTCTGCCTTTGCTTTCACTACTGAGGTATTAACAGTCTTTAATTGGGCTACACGGGAGCTCATAGGGTGGAGCTCATTCTCAAGTGACTTCTCATGCCTACTCCAATGCCTAGCACTCCTATTCAGGGAAATTATGTGTGTGTCTGTTAATCACAAGCAACATGGACAGAATGCTATGAGACTATAAGGAGGGTGATTTATTCTGATTGGGAGGAGGGAGAAATGCCCTAGAAAATATGGGTGTGTGTTTAAATGCAGAAAGACAAAGTCAAGTCCATTCATATGAGGACAATAGATGATGAAGCCCTAAATAATTAAACAGAGCAACAAAAATATGGTAGCCCAAGTAGAAAAACAAACACATCAGTATGAGAAAGATTGAATGCCCGGGCAGGTAGAAAAATGGCAGTAGACAGAACTGGGAACCGGATTGAGCAGACTGAATGCTTTTGAATTTCCTGCTCAGTGAAAGGAGGGCACTCTGTCCTCAGAACTCAGACCTGGATTCCTCTTCTCTCTCACCTAGTTGCTTCCTCTGTCTTGGTCTGTGCATTTTGTTTTGCCTCTGTCTGTTTTTCTATCTCTCACTTCCTCTATGACACACTCTCTGCAGTTTCCTCTGCCTCCATTTGGGTGTCTCTGATTACTGTCTCTCTCATCACTTCGCAGGCAACAAAAGGTAGAAGAAAGAGGACGGTATAGGTGGAATAGGTTGGTGAGACTGTATTTACTTTATTTAACTCATGGATCTTATCTGTGTTAGCCTCTCTTACTAAGCATCTGCTCAGTCATTTTGCTTTTTTGCTTTTTTTTTTTTTTTTAACTCAGAAATTACACCTAAAACTTTCTGCTAGCACTTTGTTGGATCTTACATCCGGGCTAGCAATTGAGTTGAAACCCCTTTTTATAAGGGATTTTAGAGGAGAAGATTGGAATTCAGCACTCAGACATGAACATGTTAAATTCCACTGCTGAGTCAACCACAAGCCAAACTTGCTTTGTAGCTAACACTTCATAATAGTTATGTGCTCAATAAATGTCCACCCTGAATATGGATTCCACAAAAATGCAACACTATAGCCACCCCAAGGGTTTATGACCCATAATTCATTTTGGAAAATGGCTTGATTCACTTGAAGCAGTAAAATCTGAGAACTTCATGGCTCATAATAATGTCAGAAGGAGCAATCTCCCATGCTAACTGTGTGCAGAGAATTAAAGCTGTGCTGTCTAAACACTGCACCAGCCCCATCCCCATATGAATCAGGTGGGGCCCACCCCCAAACACCCTGATGAGGAATGACCAAGCCTGGTGTATATTTCACCATCTGACATCCAGGCGGTGTGTTGGTAAGGGCCTTCCATGGGAAATCAGCTATCTCAGAAAGATGTGCTCCTTGAGGCCTCCCATGGAAAATTAGCTGTCTCAGAAAGGTAGGTTCCAGAATCAGCACTCTTGCTCCTAATTGGCTTCCCTTTTGACCTCATTCTATTTTCTATCCTTAATTGTTGACACTTCATTCCTACCATCTCATCCTTTTTTCCTTAATAAAAAGCATTCCTCCAACTTCTCACAGTAAAATATGATTCTGCTTACCTCCAAGCATTTACACAAATGAGTATCCTCACCAAAAATGTAGCTATTCATTCATCAAAGCCAGTGTAATGTCAGTTCCTCTAGGAACTCTTATCTTACACTACTATGACTATTTGTTCCTTGAAGGCAAAAGCTATTTACTAAGCTAATTCACAGATAACAGTTGCCCATTTATACATTTATTTGTGTTTTGGTTTTATATGGTGTGCTCTAGATGTTAGACACAAAGATAAAATAACTTTACAGCAGTTAAAATGTTAGTCCAGCAATGCCATTTTATATATTCAAGAGAAAATAAAAGAAGATTAATACATTTAAAAAGATATTTAGTGAAAATTGTGTAACTAAACTAGCCCTTTTTGGAGGAATGCTTGTCTCCCAGATTGAGTACTTCTGTCCTACCATGCTACTTCCAAAAAAGAAGTGAGATAATGGGGTGTCATGCTATGCCTTTTGCTTGGCATATTTTAAGTTATGTAAATATTAACACTTGTTGTTTGCAGGCTGTGTTACTATCAGTGTTACTAGCTGGACACCTATTGTATAATTCTAATATTTGCCTCTATCATTTACACAAAGACACTAAAAAGTATATATCATTATCCCAAATATCCAATGGGGACAATAGAAGCTCATGTTTTCTGAACCTTGCAAAGGTCACCCTCTCACATAGAGAGTCTTCAGACCTCATTAACTTTTATTTTGTCTTGCTCAGATGTCCTTCTTTCCTCCCAGCTCACACTGCCCTGTCATTCCGAGGGCAGCTTGAACTGTGTGTTGATCTCTGGGGAGACTCAGGGTTCTTGGTCCAGGAGGCTTTTTTCTTCCTGGCCAAAGGAGAAAGGCTTCCCAATCAACAGGCATCTGCATGTCTGTAGTTGGCAGCTGGCTCCAGGGCTCTGTGAAAGAGCTCTGTGGCACAGCAGGTCATTTATCTAGGTCTGGCTTTGTTTAGTCTAATTATTCATAAGATTATTCATCAGGGAAATAATGGTAATTCATTAGCATGGAAACATTGCTTAAATAAAGTCAAACGAGGTCAATCGCAATTCCAGAGACTTCCTTGGTTGGTGGCGCTCCAGAGGCATCTTTGGGTGGCATGAAAACTAGCCTTCCTATTTGGTTAAGTATTTATCCTGCAATGGGAGAGGATTCAGATGAACTCCTCAACAAGTATTTAATGAGCACCTGTTAGGTAAAGCACATGGAGTGGGGTGGATAATACAAAGAAATATAGTGCAAATTCCTGGCCCTTAGACTTGCAACCACTGAGATTCTCAAATATTGCTAAATGGAGGGTAACTTGTTATCCTCGCTTTGGAAATCTGTCACAAACTCCTAAATCTGAACATGTATCTACCCTCTGGTTCAGCAGTGGCGCACTTGCATAAATATCCAGGAGCAATGACCAGATGTTTATGCTTCCCAAAATTGCAACAAGATTGTTCAGAGCAACTTCATTTGCAATAGCCAAAACGTGGGATAAAACATTAGAACAGTAGAATAGGTAAATAAATTGTGATTTAGAATTGTTTATTCATATACGTAAAGTAATAAAAAGCCAGAAGCATAAAAAGGAGCCAACTAGTTTTACAAGTTAATCAACATGGATAATTCTCAGAGATTTAAGATTGAGCAAATGAAACCAGGCATCAAGGAGCACATATTTTATGATTCCGTTTGTATGAAATACAAGAAAAAGCAAAACGTAAATGATAGAAGTCTGGATAATGATAAGCTCAGTGTTGTGTAGTGGCAAACTTAAAATAGATGATTTGGAGTCTTGCAAATGTTGAGAATCTTTTTTAAAGATTCATTTATTTATTTGAAAGACAGAGATACAGATAGAGAAAGAAAGAGCGACAGAAAAAGAGATGTTGATCTGCTGGTCCACTCCTAAATGGCCATAATGACTGGGTTGAGCCAGGTCAAAGATTAGGAGCTTCCTCCATGTCTCCTATATGAGTGCAGGGGCCAAATGCTCGCACCGTCCTCTGCTGCTTTCCCAGGTGCAATAATAGGGAGCTGAATTGACAGTGCAACAGCCAGGACTCTAACTGACACCCATATGCGAGGCCATGGCTTTAAACTTCTGTGCCAGAATGGTGGCCCAAAATGTTGTGAATCTTGATTAAGTGGTTCATGTGTAGATCTTAGATCTCATTATGTAGGTACACAAATGTATTTCGGATACATTGAGTTACATACCCGTAGTATCTGAGCTCTTTTCTGTATGCATGCTATACCTCATTTTAAAATAAAAACAAAGAAAAGCAAAAACTAACACAAAAACCTGGATCTCAAAAGCTTACAAGAACTGATATCTAGTGATTCACTTATATGTTGTGCATATTCATATTGTATGCTTTTATGAAAACAAATGTGTGTAAGCATGGTGGACATTTTTATCTAAGGAACTGTATTGTATTCCACTTATTTCATCCTTTAAGAGCATCTTCACATAGATCTAGAGTAGAGTGGAACTGCAGTTCAATGGCCCCCTATGGAGACACTGGCAGCCAGACTGGTCAGGTACAAACAAAATGTCTCACAGGCACTGGGCTTCAGGGGTTAAGAAGCATACCTAGGCCATAATAGGAGACTTTAGTTTGATAAGGAAAATGCTAATTTTTCGAATTAAAAATTAATTAATTCAAATTAAAAATTCATCTTTTTCAAAACAGGTGAACATGTTTCTTCTGAAGCTACAAGCTTTTATAGTGCTTTTATCTAAGATTTATTTATTTACTTATTTATTAACCTGATTATTCTTTCAAAAGTTAAGAAAACATTTTAACTGATGCATAAAAATTGTATTTTATTACTGGGTAGCATAGAATTGTTCACTTGAAGCATACGTTGTGTTCAAATCAGGGTAACCATATTTGTCTACACAAACACTTATTAGTTTTTTTTTTATGATGAAAATATTCAAACTCCTTTTGTCTAGCTTTCCCTTGTTTTTTAAATACACAGTACATGAATATTATTATCTATAATACACCTACTGTGAGTAGAATCCCAGAACTTCTTTCTTCTATCTAGGTACAACCTATTACTCATTAACTGTGGTTACAATGTGTGATTCTGATCTATGTATTCACTGTGAAAGTCAGGCTCATTTTCATATCCATCACATCAAATACTTATAATATGTGATGAGAACTTGTTAACATCTTTATTTTAGGTATTTTTAAAATATATGAATATTATTATGCAATACAGTTAACATATAGTACAATAGAATAGCAGAGCTTACTCTGTAGCATTTCTTAATTCACCTGTACCTGATACTGGAAGGCAACAGGAGGACGGGAAGCTCCTGAGGAGAAAGGCAGCTTTGGGCT
The DNA here is from genome assembly GCA_949820135.1 of Sylvilagus floridanus. NCBI lineage: Eukaryota > Metazoa > Chordata > Mammalia > Lagomorpha > Leporidae > Sylvilagus > Sylvilagus floridanus. The sequence continues at coordinate 163,120,041 of OX463241.1, read as the reverse complement.
TGCAGGACTATTGACAGTGTTTTAGTCCTGGAGTAAACACGGTCTTGGTTTGCAAATGTGGCTCATAAACTTGAGCACTCTGAGCTCCTCTTTCTACAGCTGCAGAAAGAAAACAAAAATGTCTACAAACAAAAATGTTTCCAGAAACATAAATAGACAAACTCCAACACCCTAGTGTGATTTAGATGGACTTCTACAAGGCGCCCCCATGTATGTTTCAGCTTTATTTTTTGTGTGTGCTTGCCAGTGGTTTGTGGAGTACACAATTATGTAGCAGACATGATGCCAGATTCTAGAGATTAGGAGGAGGACAAGATAGAGCTATGTTCTGGTGAGAGAGAGACAAAAGTAGCAAAGCAACCAAGAAAATATTAAAATATCAAAGAAGACTAAAAGGTTTTAAATTTAAAAAAATACAAGAATTCAGAGGGGGCAAAAAAAATGCCTAATGATATTTTGGATCAGGTAGTTAAAAAAGTCCTTTCTAAGGAAATATTATTTGAACTGAGCTCTTATGAGTATCTCTTTGGTTCCTCTCCTAAAATCCTCTCTGACTACCTCTTACTCTGTAATTGTAGCAATTAACTCCATAGAGCCCTAAACCAATGGTCCCTGGCTGTACCTACACCATGTATCTTTTGCATTCTGCTTAGGACTTATCTAAAGTTGCAGAATGGAAAGCCTTTTAGAGATCACCATACCTCACCAATGAATGAACATACAAGAACAAGAGTATTCACACACCATGGGCAACTCTTGATGAAGGCAGATGGCATCCAGAAAATCAAAACTCCTATCTTCCAACATTTGGAATGGCTTACCAACATTCTCCAACAGATCCTGAGCACACTCTTAACATAGCAGAAACTGGCTCTTCTTGTTACACACTTCTGTCTGCTAACCCTATACCACAATAGCACATCCAAAGAAATCACTTGCATGCAATTCTGAGATTCAGGCTTTGTTTTCTAGGACAATATATGAATAAGACAAAACTAATATTTAGAAGGAGCCAGCAATTCAAAGATAAGTTGGGAGAGTTGTCGAAGTAAGAATGCCTTGAAGCTTGCTTCACTCATTATAAACCCAGACACACTCGGAGTCGAGGGAGTTCCATAACCATGGCTGAAATAGAACAATAAGCTTTATGCCCTACATAAATCTAGGAGTAGCGTAGCCATTGGTATGTGTGAGGAAAAGAAGGCGAAGTGTAGCAAATGTGAAGGAATGAAGGCTGAACACTATACTTTTTTTTTTTTTTGGCCAGGAAGAGTTAGACAGTGAGAGAAATAGACAGTGAGAGAGAGACAGAGAGAAAGGTCTTCCTTCCATTGGTTCACTCCCCAAATGGCCACTACAGCCAGCACTGCACTGATCGAACCAGGAGTCAGGTACTTCCTCCAGGTCTCCCATGTAGGTGCAGGGACCCAAGCTCTTGGGCCAACCTCCGCTGCCCTCGCAGGCCACAGCAGAGAGCTGGACTGGAAAAGGAGCAACCGAGACTAGCACCTGGAGCTCCAACCAGGACTAGAATCCAGGGTGCCAGTGCCGCAGGCAGAGGATTAGCCAAGTGAGCCACAGCACCGGCCAAGAGTCCTCTTGAATGTTGCCAGCCACCTGGAAACCTGTGGTCTGTGCTGACTCATCCCCCAACATCTTGTGGTAGCTGACACAGGCATGAGTGTCAGCAACAGGGCATAAGGTCACTTAGTGGATAGTTTTAAGCTCTGCTCACATTCAGCATGTCTATATGAACCTGTCAATGTAGAACTCTGCAAGGAGCTGATTTATAAAAAAACTACATATTTATGGGTTATTATGGGATGTTTCAATGCATATTCTTAATATCCAATGAGTATAAATATACCTGTCTTCTCAAACATTCAATATTTGTTTACAGTGAAAATATACAAAATTTTATCTTCTAATTTGCTTTTCTTAATGGAGAAATTCACAGTGCATGAACATTATCTATAGTCCTACTGTGCAATGGATCCCCACATATTCTAACAGCTATTTAGCTACAACTCAGGTCCAGTCAATCAAACTTTCTTCACGTTGGTTTACTGCTTTGCAGTGAGTAGGGCCTGCTGAAGGATGACTAATCCTTTGGGATCTCTGGATGCTGACTTGACACAACTGGCTGTGCTGAGCTACTGGAGGTTTATGACCAAGAGGCTTCTAGGACTATTTGTGCTTGGGGCTGATGGTGATGTTCTGGGATGAAAGTCAAGAGCTCTGGCACTTTTCATGCATGCAATATATGCATTTATTCTCCAACTGCATTCTGATGCCAATAAGCCGACAGCATGCCCACCTCTGTATTCAGAGGTGCCCAGAATGTAACATCTGTGATGGGCAATGGAGCACACGACAAGTGATCCAGCTTCTTGGAGGTATTAATATACTGAAATTGTCATCAGCAGTGAAGCTGGGAACCATCCAGGCATGGATAAACAAACGCTCATTCTGGATGCCCGCTTTTCCACTTAAAGCCTAGACTAATCAACTTTTTCCATTCATTTAACTAAGATACATAATATGGCCAAGACTGAAAAATGTATCCCTAAATGTGCTAAGTATTAACTTTCTCCATTGGTCAATTTTGGAAGCAATTTGAATTGTGCTCTGTATAGAAATTCTGGACTCCTGAGAGCCCAGTCATGTCTTTCATTTTATTAATTTCTTACTGTTTCCCCCGAGTCCTTTTATGAATTCTTCTTACATCTACTGGAAGTTGTCATATCGATGCATTAATAAGCACACCTTACAGAAACCTACATGTATTCTTTGATTTCAAGGCACAAGTCTGATGCATTATCCAAGATAAAAAAAATTCTCTGGGCCAGTGCTGTAGCACAGTAGGTTAATTTCCTGCCTGTGATGCTGGCATTCCATATGAGTACTGATTCTAGTTCCAGCTGCTCCTTCCTTTTTATTTATTTTTTATTTTTTTATTTGACAGATAGAGTTAGACAGTGAGAGAAACAGAGAGAAATGTCTTCCTTCTGTTGGTTCACTCCCCAAATGGCCGCCATGTCCAGAACTATGCCGATCCGAACCAGGAGCCAGGTGCTTCTTCTTGGTCTCCCATGCGGGTGCAGGGCCCAAGTACTTGGGCCATCCTCCACTGCCTTCCCGGGCCACAGCAGAGAGTTGGACTGGAAGAGGAGCAACCAGGACTAGAACCCGGTGCCCATATGGGATGACGGCCCCGCAGGCAGAGGATTAACCAAGTGAGCCATGGCCCTGGCCCCCTGTCTGCTCCTTTTCTGATCCAGCTCTCTGCTATGGCCTTGCTGAAAGGATTGATGTTAGCTCCTTTGTCAAAGATAAGTTGGTTGTAGATGCATGGATTGATTTCTGAAGTTTCTATTCTATTCCATTGGTTTACAATTCTGTTTTTGTGCCAGTACCAAACTGTTTTGATTATAACTGCCCTGTAGAATGTCTTAAAATCTGGTATTATCATGCCTCTGGCTTTGTTTTTGTTGTATAAGAATGCTTTAGCTATTCGAGGTCTCTTGTGTTTCCATATGGATTTTAGCATCTTTTTTTTCTAGATCTGAGAAGACTCATTGGAATTTTGAATGGAATTGCATTGAATCTGTAAATTGCTTTCCGTAGTATCGACATATTAATAATTTTCTTTCTTTTCTTTCTTTCTTTCTTTCTTTCTTTCTTTCTTTCTTTCTTTCTTTCTTTCTTTCTTTCTCTCTCTCTCTCTCTCTCTCTCTCTCTCTCTCTCTCTCTCTCTTTCTCTCTTCTCTTAAGGAAACCCTTTATTTAAGAAATACATAAATACATATTTCACCGGCGCCAAGCCTCACTAGGCTAATCCACCGCCTGCGACGCTGGCACCAGGTTCTAGTCCCAGTTGGGACCCTGGATTCTGTCCTGGTTGCTCCTCTTTCAGTCCAGCTCTGCTTTGGCCTGGGGAAGGCAGTGGAGTATGGCCCAGGTCCTTGGGCCCTGCACATGCATGGGAGACCATGAGGAAGCACCTGACTCCTGGCTTCAGAGCGGCATAGCATGCCGGCCGTAGCGGCCACTTGGGGGGTGAACCAATGGAAAAAGGAAGACATTTCTCTTTCTTTCTCTCTCTCTCTCTCTCTCTCTCTGTCTCTTTCTTACACTGTCTAACTGCCTGTCAAAAAAAAAAGAAATACATATTTTATGCATTTCATAAGTACAACTTTAGGAATATAATGATTCTTTCCACCATACCTGCCCTTCCACCCACACTCCCGCCCCTTTTCCTCCTATTCCCACTCTCATTATCTACATAAGAGTGTTAATTGTTAAATTAACAACAGTCATTGTGCACTAACTTCCCATGCAGGACATCTGTCCTTAAAGGCTTATACCATGAGAGCTAACAGAAAAACTTCTCAAAGATTTATTTTTAGTGTATTAAGTGGAGGATATTCTTATGTCTCCTAGCTTTTAGTGATTCTTTTTTTTTTTTAAGATTTATTTATCTATTTGAAAGACATAGTTAGCGAGAGGCAAAGACAGAGAAAAGAGGGAGAGAGTGAAGTGTTCCATCCACTGGTTCACTCCCCAAATAGCTGCAATGGCCAGAACTGGGTCTATCTGAAGCCAGAAGCCAGGAGCTTCTTCTAGATCTTCCACGTGGTACAGAGAACCAAGCACTTGGGCCATTTTTTACTGCTTTTCCAAGCCATAGCAGAGAGCTGGATCAGCAGTGAAACAGCTGGGACTCGAATCAGTGCCCACATGGCATGCCAAAAGTGCAGACACTGGCTTCTCCTGCTAGGAAAAGTGTGCCAGCCCCAATATTGAGTCTTTCAACCCATGAACATGGGTGATTTTTTTCCATTTTTAGTGACTTCTAATTCTTTCTTTCATGTTTTGTAATTTTTATCATACAGATTTTTAGCATCTTTGTTAAATTAATTCCATATATTCCAGGATATTTAATTATTTTTGCAGCTATTGTGAATGGTATTGAACTTAAAAGTTCTTTCTCAGTATTGTCAATGTCTGTGTATACAAAAGTTATTGATTTTGTAAGTTGATTTTATATCCTGCCACTTTTCCAAACTCTTTTATGAGTTCCAATAGCCTCCCAGTGGAGTCTTTTGGATCCCCTATACATGGAATCCTCTCATTTGAAAATAGGAATAGCTTGACTTCCTCTTTCCAATTTGTAACTTTTTATTTCTTTTTCACACCTAATGGCTCTGGCTAAAACTTCCAGGATTATATTGGATAGCAGTGTTGAGAGCAGGCAGACCATCTTTTTCAGGTTTAGGAATTAGATATGCAGACTTCATAGAAGGAGTTTGGGAGAATCCCCTCCCTCTGAATTACTTTGGATAGCTTAAGAAGTTAAACCTTTGATAGAATTCAATAGTGAAGCTGTTCAGTCCTTGTCTTTACATTGATGGGTGGGCCTTTATTTTGATTCAATCTGTGTCTTTGTTATTCATTTGTTTAGATTTTCTATGTCTTAATGACTCAGTTTTGGTAGATTGTGTGTGTTTAGGAATCTACCCATTTCTAGATTTCTCAATTTGTTGGCATACAGCTCTTTGTAGTAATTATTGATGATTCTTTTTATTTCTGTGGTATCTGTTATTACATTTCCTTTTTCACCTCTGATTTTATTGATTTTGGTCTTATGCTTTTTTTTTTGTTAGTTGGGTCAATGGTGTATCAATTTTTATTATTCTTTCAAAAAACAGCTCTTCATTCTATTCATCTTTTGTATTGTTTTGGCTTAAATTCGTTTCTTCTCTAATTTTAATTCTTTCTTCTTTCCTACTAATTTGATGTTTGGTTTGTTGTTTTTCTAGGTCCTTGTGATGCATTGATAGCTCATTTATTTGGTACCTTTACATTTTTTTTTCATTTAAGTGCCCATTGCTATAAACCTCCATCTTACATTGATTTTGCTGTATCTCCTAAGTTTTGATATGATGTATTGTTTTCAGAATTTTTTTGATTATTCTTTTGACTTATCCTGTGACCCATTGTTCATTCAGGAACATGTTTTTAGTCTTTCATGTGTTTGCATATGATCTTGAGGTTCTTGAATTGTTGATTTCCCTAGGGCACTAGTCTGAACTGACGCCATGCTCCCCGCTGGCTGTATCACCATGGGTTGCTACAGTTTGGTCTCACATCCATCTCCAAGCTGCCTACAGCTCTTGGCTACTGCAGGCGAGTGTTTCGTCCATGTTCAGGCTGCATGTCTGTGCCTTCCACACAATTTCATGGCATTCCTCTTCCTTTTGTAGAATTTCCAGTGCCAGTTTCTGCACTTCCTACACCTTTTCTTTTCTTTTTTTCCTCTTTTTTTACTATTTACTATTTATCTCTAGCCTGGCACAGTACATCATTTACTTGGAATCTCTCTCTGATTTTTGTAATCATGATTATAACATAGGTGTACATTATAGAGAGGCAGAGTATAAAAAGTAAAAACTATTCATAATTCAAAGAAGTAGACAAATGGAAGTGTGTGTGTGTGTATGTGTGTGAAGTAGACGAATGGAATTGTGTGTGTGTGTGTGAAGTAGACGAATGGAAGTGTGTGTGTGTGTGTTCTCTTAATCCAGGAATAGAGTTTCATGCCACAACTGTTTGTGTATTTAACCAAAAATTGCAAACTGATTAAATCTTTACTTAATATATACTCAATTGATCTTCTGTATATAAAGATAATTGAAAATGAATCTTGATGTGCATGGAATGGGAGAGGGAGCGAGAGTTGGGAGGGGTGCGGGTGAGAGGGAAGTTATGGGGGGAAGCCATTGTAATCCATAAACTGTACTTTGGAAATTTATATTTAAACTAAATAAAAGTTAAAAAAATATATTTTTATTACAAATGTGTATTTTATTTTTTATATTTTAAAGATATATTTATTTATTTATTTGAAAGTGAGAGTTACACAAAGAGAGGAGAGGCAAAGAGAGAGAGAGAGAGAGTCTTCCATCCACTGGTTCACTCCCCAATTGGCTGCAAGGGCTGGAACTCTGCCCATCCGAAGCCAGGAGCCAGGAGCTTCTTCTGGGTCTCCCACGTGAGTGCAGAGGCCCAAGCATTTGGGCCATCTTCTACTGCTTTCCCAGGCCATAGCAGAGAGCTGATCAGAAGTGGAACAGGCGGGACTCGAACCGGTGCCCATATGGGATGCCAGCACTGCGGGCAGCAGTTTAACCTGCTACACTGCAGCGCTGGCCTCTAGGGCTGATGTATTTCTAGGACAATGTTCTTCATATAAGACTCAATGACTTGTTTCAAAAGGCCTCTTGTGAGACTTTGCAGACATACCTAAACATGATGATTATTTTCCTGCTTTTTTGTAGAAGACAATGTTTTGTGTGTGGTGAAGAAGGCCTGTATGTGCAGAAATATCATACTGTGTGACAACTAGCTTATTGGTAATGTATTTTTTTGTTAATTTTACCTTTGTCATAAACATTAGTGTTTAGGTCAAATACCATTTTTTAGCCATCTGTTATTATTGTTACTTAAACCAAACAAAATGCATGGTTTCACTGAGGATTAGCAACCATGATTTTCATGAGAGACAATCATATTTCTGCTTTAATTCATGTTTTTGAGTAGGGTCTTATAAGGGCAATGCTGAATCTATCATTTAAATGTAGTCCAGTGCATGAGTTTGTTCCCAGCACAGACATGGCGAAAGATACAGCCATAATGCATGGTCTATTTTTTTCCCATGTAACAGTCACATTTTTCCCTCCGATGCTTTTGGACTCATACAAATGCATGAAGAAATTGTTAAGAACATAAAAAAAGAAGAATGCAAACAGAGAGGAGGAAATGGTTATTATAACAAAAAGAACAAAAGAAATAGATTTAGCCACATTGGAGATCCAGAAGGCCTTCGTAAATACGAAAGCAGAATTATGTGTCATGATCGAAATAAAATAAAGTAAGAACTCAAAAAAATGCCTCAGTGAACTTTTCTTTTTCACTTTTTATTCAAATGAATATCTAGTGATTTATTCCATCCGAATATATGTGCCCAAGAGGTGAGAATATACAAACACAGCATTCCTACTGCTTACACTCCTCTCGATTCCAAGTGAGGCACCTTTGCAAGCTTGTTACTTCCTTCAAGCCAAGTAAGTTCTAACTACACAAATGCTCATGATGCTTTTTCAGAATCATATTTTCATCTTGTGGACGCTCAGTGACTGTGTGTGGCTAAACGACACAGAACAAATCTCTACCTTTGGAATCCAGGAATCTGGGATCTAGACACAGTTGCAACATGTACTGTATGTGAGGCCCTCAGAAAATCCCTTAATACTTTAAATGTTGTATTGCTGGGCTTTTATTTATTTGACAGGGAGAGAGGGAGAGAGACAGAAAGAGAAAGAGAGATACAGAAACAAAGCTCTTCTATCCATTGCTTTATTCCCCAAACAGCTGCAACAGCAGGGCCTGGGTCAGGCCCAAACCAGGAGACAGGAGCTCCATCTGGGTCTCCCATGTGGACACAGAGACCCAAGGGCTTCGACAATCTTCTGGTGCTTTCCCAGTAACATTATCAGGGAGCTGGATCAGAAATGAAGCAGTCACGACTAGAACCAGCACCCACATGGGATGCTGGCATTGCAGGCAGTGGCTTCGCCCACTACTCCACAATGCTGGCCCCTAGAATTATTTTCAAATGCAAACTCCTTTTTGATGTTTATGAGAACATGTTAACTGAATTAGATGCATATGTGTGCATATGTCAGCTAACTGAAATCTATCAAATCTACTTTAAATTACAGATTACCCTGTTAAGCATCAATCAACCTACACATATAGGTAGAGAAAAAACTATTTCGATTGCAAACTCCATGCCATACATTGTTGAGTGTTATAGTATCTGCCTATTGTAAATGTCGCATACATGTTTTCTGACAGTATATTGAGTCTATGAATGAATGTAATCATTTGAAGAGGCATCAGTTTATAAATACATACAAACCATCCACGGGTTTAGGATTCTTTCTTTCCCTCTTACAACTAGGAACTTATTCCTAACCACATATGTGGTAGAGGATTAATACCCCAAAAATGCACTGAACTCCTATAAGTTAATAGGAACAAAAAATTCACCTGTTTAAAATGTCATCCAAGCACTCGAACAGACACTTTCAAAATTCACAAAATGGTAAACACACACACACAAACACACACAATGTGGTCAATATTACTCATCAGAAGGAAGCAAATCAAAACCACCGTGAAACATTATCTAACACCTATCAGGATGGCTATTATGAAAACTGGATAAAGATTTGGCCAGAATGTGAAGACATTTCAACATTATATACTCTTGGTGGGAATATGAAATAGGGCAGCCACTACTATGGAGAACAGGATAGGGAGGGAGGGAGAGGTGGGAAGTATCACTGTGCTTCTAAATATGTATGTATGACATTCATGAATGGTGTTCACCTTATATAAGTAAAAAATAAAAAAAATAGAACTATCATGTCATCCAACAGTATTGATTCTAAATATTAATAAAAATAATTGAGATAAGGACCTGGAAAAGATGTTTGCCTTTCTTTACTCACTTCAGCATTACTCACAACAGCCCAAATATAGAAACACATGTCTATCAATGGATGAGTACGTAAAGGAAGTATGGTGTACACATAAAATGAAATGGAATTAACATGTGAGACAACACGGGTGAACACTAAGAACATTCTGCAAGAGAAATAAGCCAGTCACAGAAAGACAAAATGTCGCTAACACACTTATATGTGGTATCTAAAAAAATGTCAGGCTCACAGAAGAAAGGCATAGAATGGTGTTTTCAAAACCTTGAGGGGGCTGGAGCTGTGGCTCAACAGGCTAATCCTCTGCCTTGTGGCGCCAGCACACGGGGTTCTGTCTGATTGCAGTTAATCACCTCTTGTGCTGACTGTTGATGTACAATGTAATACTTTATCCATTTTAGTATTTTTTCTTTGTTGTGTTCTAGTACTATTGGTTGAACTCTGTAATTAACACCCAATTATTCTTAGGTGTTTAAATTTTAATTAAAAAGTGATCCCTGTGAAATATAAGAGTGGGAATAAGAGAGGAAGGAAATGTAAAATTTGGGACATGCTCAATTGGACTTGCCCCAAATGGTGGAGTTAGAATCGTGCCAGGGGATTCCAATACAATCCCATCAAGGTGGCATGTACCAAGGCCATCTCACTAGTCCAAGTGATCAATTTCAGTCCACAATTGATCACACTGATAGGTCTAAGAGTCAAAGGGATCACACAAACAAGACTAGTGTCTGCTAATACTAACTGATAGAATGAAAAAGGGAGAGAATGATCCAACATGGGAAGCAGGATACACAGCAGACTCATAGAATGGCAGATGTCCTAAATAGCACTCTGGCCTCAGAATCAGCCCTTGAGGCATTTGGATCTGGCTGAAGAGCCCATGAGAATATTTTAGGCATGGAAAGCTAAGACACTCTGGAAAAAACAGAAGACCTAAATGAAAGATCTCTGCGAGTGAGATCCCAGTGGAAAGAACGGGGCCATCAAAGAAGGAGGTACCTTTCTCTGAAGGGAGGAGGGAACTTCCACTTTGACTATGGCCCTGTGGGAATAAGATCGAAGTCGGCGAACCCTAAAGGCTTCCATAGCCTCGGCAACTCATGACCAGAGCCTAGGGAGATTACTGACGCCATAAACAAGAGTGTCAAATTGTTAAATCAACATCAGGAGTCACTGTGTACTTACATCTCATGAGGGATCTGTCCTTAATGTGTTATCCAATGTGAAGTGATGCTATTACTAGTACTGAAACAGTATTTTTGCACTTTGTGTTTCTGAGTGGGTGCAAACTGATGAAATCCTTACATAGTATATATTGAATCGATCTTCTTTATATAAAGATAATTGCAAATGATTAAAAAATCTTGGTGTTAAATTGGAAATCGCATAGACAATTAATCAATTTTTTAAAAAAAAAATCATGTAGGATCTCTGTCCTTAATGTGCTGTACATTGTGAATTAATACTATAACTAGTACTCCAACAGTATTATCATTTTGTGTCTCTATGCGAGGGCAAACCGTTGAAATCTTTACGTAATATGTACTAAATTGATCTTCTGTGTATAAAGAGAATTGAAAATGAATCTTGATGTGAACAGAAGGGGAGAGGGAGCGGGAAAGGGGAGGGTGGGGGGAGGGAGGGAAGTTGTGTGGGGGGGGAGCCATTGTGGTCCATGAGCTGTTCTTTGGAAATTTATATTCTTTAAATAAAAGCTTTATAAAAAAAAAAAAAAATTCACAAAATGGTAAACACACACACACAAACACACACAATGTGGTCAATATTACTCATCAGAAGGAAGCAAATCAAAACCACCGTGAAACATTATCTAACACCTATCAGGATGGCTATTATGAAAACTGGATAAAGATTTGGCCAGAATGTGAAGACATTTCAACATTATATACTCTTGGTGGGAATATGAAATAGGGCAGCCACTACTATGGAGAACAGGATAGGGAGGGAGGGAGAGGTGGGAAGTATCACTGTGCTTCTAAATATGTATGTATGACATTCATGAATGGTGTTCACCTTATATAAGTAAAAAATAAAAAAAATAGAACTATCATGTCATCCAACAGTATTGATTCTAAATATTAATAAAAATAATTGAGATAAGGACCTGGAAAAGATGTTTGCCTTTCTTTACTCACTTCAGCATTACTCACAACAGCCCAAATATAGAAACACATGTCTATCAATGGATGAGTACGTAAAGGAAGTATGGTGTACACATAAAATGAAATGGAATTAACATGTGAGACAACACGGGTGAACACTAAGAACATTCTGCAAGAGAAATAAGCCAGTCACAGAAAGACAAAATGTCGCTAACACACTTATATGTGGTATCTAAAAAAATGTCAGGCTCACAGAAGAAAGGCATAGAATGGTGTTTTCAAAACCTTGAGGGGGCTGGAGCTGTGGCTCAACAGGCTAATCCTCTGCCTTGTGGCGCCAGCACACGGGGTTCTGTCTGATTGCAGTTAATCACCTCTTGTGCTGACTGTTGATGTACAATGTAATACTTTATCCATTTTAGTATTTTTTCTTTGTTGTGTTCTAGTACTATTGGTTGAACTCTGTAATTAACACCCAATTATTCTTAGGTGTTTAAATTTTAATTAAAAAGTGATCCCTGTGAAATATAAGAGTGGGAATAAGAGAGGAAGGAAATGTACAATTTGGGACATGCTCAATTGGACTTGCCCCAAATGGTGGAGTTAGAATCGTGCCAGGGGATTCCAATACAATCCCATCAAGGTGGCATGTACCAAGGCCATCTCACTAGTCCAAGTGATCAATTTCAGTCCACAATTGATCACACTGATAGGTCTAAGAGTGAAAGGGATCACACAAACAAGACTAGTGCCTGATAATACTAACTGATAGAATCCTAAAGGGAGAGAACAATCCAGCATGGGAAGCGGGATACACAGCAGATTCATAGAATGGCAGATGTCCTAAATAGCACTCTGGCCTCAGAATCAGCTCTTAAGGCATTCAGATCTGGCTGAAGAGCCCATGAGAGTATTTTAGGTATGGAAAGGCAAGACACTCTGGGAAAAAAAAAAAAAAAAAAAAAAAAAAAAAAAAAAAAAAAAAAAACGAAGAAGATCTAAATGAAAGATTTCTGCAAGTGAGATCCTAGTAGAAAGAATGGAGCCCTCAAAGAAGGAGGTACCCTACTCTGAAGGGAGGAGGGAACTTCCACTTTGACTGATACACTGTCTGAATAAGATGGAAGTCAGCGAACCCTAAAGGCTTCCATAGCCTTGGAACCTCATTACTAGAGCCTAGGGAGATTACTGACGCCATCAACAAGCGTGTCAAATTGTTAAGTCAACCACAGGAGTCACTGTGTACTTACTCCTCATGTGGGATCTGTCCTTAATGTGTTGTCCAATGTGAAGTAATGCTATAACTAGTACTGAAACAGTATTTTCCACTTTGTGTTTCTGTGTGGGTGCAAACAGATGAAATATTTACTTAATATTTAGTAAATCGATCTTCTGTATATAAAGATAATTGAAAATGAATCTTGATGTGAATGGAATGGGAGAGGGAGCAGGAGATGTGAGGGTTGCAAGTGGGAGGGAAATTATGGGGGTGGAAGCCAATGTAACCCATAAACTGTACTTTAGAAATTTATATTTACTAAATCAAAAATAGAAAAAAAAGAAATAAAAGAAATAAAGCATTCAGATTTGGATGTCGAAAAAAAAACGTTTTGAAATAGAATTTTAATTGATCCTCATTTAGCTGAGATGATGCTGTCATAATGGAAGGAAAGTGAAGACAATCAGCATTGTTTTCATGCTCCCAAATAAAATTCTCCATGACAGGGACATTAATCAATACAAATCCTTATCTTTTTCTGGAAATCTGGACTTCACAGTTAAAAATTTTTATTAACATACAACTCTTAGATAATAAATGTGTATCAGTAAACATTCTTTTTAGATTTAGGTTTATTTACATCTAAATATCTCAGGTTGAGAAAAAACAGGCCACATTTCTGGTTCTCTAAAGATTCTAGCAAATTCTGAACGATGTTACATGCTATTGGGGTTCAGAAGTATAATAAAAATAAGCATGAGGAAAAATTGAAGGTTGTTTTTTGACTTTACAGTAGAAATCAAATACAAATTTCCTCAAGTAAATTTAATTAATCCACCCAGGATAAGATAAAGAATAAGAAAAACAAAGAGGTAGCATAAAGTATTGCTTCAGTGAAATCATTAATAACAATAAGACATTTCCTCAAATTCTGCCCTTAGAAACTGGTAAAATACAGATTATGCAGAAACAGGTAAGCATAAGACAATATTAGCATTTTTGGGATTTTTTTCAGTCAGTGAATGTTGCCTTAATAAGTACTTATGTGTTCAAAATAAGAAAATAGAAGAATACTGAATGCAGAAAACTCAGTTTTAAATACCGCATGTCAAAGCTATTTAAATATAAAAATATGTTCTGAAAGTTAAAGACCTCTATACCAATACAAACAAACCGTTGTCTTACTATACACTGGAAAGGTCTCTGTAGAGTGTAACAGATCACAGCCTGATATAAATCGTAGACCCAAAATAGAATTTCCATCTATATTGCAAAATGCTTTTCTGGTGCTGAATACATGTTTCATAACCACATTTCTTATTATAAATTTTCTAATTATAAATGCAAATTTCAGTATTCATAATTTTATTTTTATTTTACTTTTTATTTATATGAGAGAACGGTTTTCTCGTATTAAATATATACAATTTTCAATGACCACTGTTTTTTCTTTTTTTAACTTAAGGGGGCAGATATTAATACTTACCCTTCAATGGAATGTTGATCCCCGGGTGCTTCTCTCTAGACATGTGTTCCATGTGCATTAAGATACACACAGCTCAGAAAGCAGAATGGATCAAGTGCTCTTTCTCCCTCTCTCTGTATTCAGACAGTATTTTTCGCATTCATTCATTTTAACATCTTTATTGAAGTGCTATCATTTTCCTTGTCAAGATTTGCTATATGAAATACTAATGAAATTATTTTAAGTATTTTAATTTTTAAACAAGATACAATTGAAACGTATTATTCAGAAAATATAACTCGACAATTTATGGTGATTTAAGTTTGATATCCAGATGTGATAAATCATGGTAGACTAGAAAAATATTCCATGTTGTATGTTTATTTTAGTTTTACAAAAAATATATTAATTAAGTGTAAGTTTTCCAGTTAATGTGTTTTAATTTCTCACCCTGTAATTCATGCATCTGTCTAACTATGCCATTCTATATGTCACTCAATCGCATTTTCTGTTTGAGCTCTCATCATTGGATCATTACTCTTTAAATTTCATCTATGAACCTCCAGTGACAAGAATGTATATGGTATATATTCAATAAAATGTATTAAAATAAATTCAGATAAGATCACAGCCATTTTTCAGTCTTTTATCTTTGAAGGAAAATGATATTTAGCAAAGAGATTTTCACATTTAAACTTCCATAGCTTTTTCATAAATAATTATAACCTCCATATTTTGGAAAACAGATTGGACCTCGCTTTCCTCATCAGTAATTTAAGGGAATAAGATGAGATAACAATTATACTGCTTTCTGGCTATAAGATTTGACAATTCTCATAACAACGAGAAACATCTTGGGATGACCGATTGCTAGGAATTGGCATCAGCCAGACTGACAATAAAAGAATAATAGTCTTCTGCAAAAGTGTGTTCCCAGCAAGGCAGAGCCACAGGACAGACACACAAGACATAGATGAGGTCTTTCAAAAGATTCAGTGCACACCCTGTGTTACTCAGAGCAAAGTTATGCCTTTATTAAGCATGCAGCATCAATTATAAGTGTTCTCCTTTCACCTATGCTGCAAGCACTCGCAGTGTAGCCGGCTTACAACATCAGTCAAGTGGTTGTTATCAGCTAACTCCCTGGATGGGTCGTATGTCTTTTCAGTAACAGTCTCCCCAGCCAGATTATTAGGCTACTGTTGAGCACAAACAAGGGAGTTTTGAGCAGATAACTTGTACAAAGTTACTTCAGAACTTCAGCAGGTTGGTTATTAAACTGTTGTGACAGAAGACATTCATGGAGATCTGATTTAGGTTTGTGATGGCTATGACTATTATATAGTGGATCTTAAATTAATCAGATACATGATTTTGGACAACTGTCTTTGTCTTTGGACTTCATTGCATTTTTTCCTTCAAATAAGGATTAAATAAGATTTTGCAGAGTGTTGTGCAGATAAAAAATGACAGTGGGTGCAGAAGCCTTCTGTATTATTCTAATTTGAGTTCATGTAACACATACATAAAATTCCTTGTAAGGGATTTTTGTGGAATTAGTTCCATATTTTCTTCCTGAAACTCTTGCACATATAATCTATACCTTATGATGCAACATGCCATGGGAGAGTCTTTCCAAAGCTCAGGTATTTCCTTATTACAACAAGATAAGGAATTTCTAGCGGGAAAGTACACCATGCGTTTTTATGTGTCTGATCCTTCAGTGCCACAGAGCTCATGTTCTCAGTTCCGTCCTTTGAATGCCCTCTATCATCGCCTGCTTATGGAAATACTTCTGTGACTGTGTTCCAGTGTCTTTACCAACATTGCCCTAGAATGTCACCTTCAATCTTGATGCTCCACTTGGCCTTTCTTCTCTTTGTTTGGGATTTATTTTCTTTAACATTCTATTAGAGTAATTTGCTTAATTACATGTAATTTTGAATTGCATTAAGTGAGCAGCCACAATTTTTCAAAAAATGTGTGAAATATAGAAAAAACTAAAAGGAAAACCAGCTGGGGATCTCGCTCCCATTTCTGCCCTAAATTATAGACTGGAAAGCAGGTAGGTCATGTAATAGGAAACTATGTTTCAAGGTTAAAATTTAAAATAATGGTGCTCCACTGGCTTGTAATTATACTTAATGCTAATTAAAGAGTGATCTCAAAGGGCAGACAGGGTAGGAGGCTGGGAGTGGGCATTCTAGTCCTCCTATAATGCCAACCACAGCTGCTCTGACTTCTCTGTTCTCTTCCTTGACCTACCTTTCATTTCAACGTCCTAAGAATGCCTTTGGTCCACAGGGATCTCTTATATGTTCACTACTTCTAACACTTGCAGCAGGGGATGGCTTCCAAATGCTTGCCTCAGTTCTAGACCCTGTATTCTAGGTGACATTTTTAGAGATCTGAATCGCATTGTTTCCTAGATTCCCCCACTCTTAATACTTCCTCGTGATCTCTGTTTTCATTGCTATCCTTCCACTAGCACTACAAGTAATATATAACAGGTGAGCATAGTAGTATTTCTTCTACTTATTATAATTTTTATCTACCACCTATGTTACAAAGGTGTCCCTCAGAATATATTTTATTTCTCTGGATTATTGTAATATCTTTTGGCTTTTCTTTCTGTCTGCTTTTCACCATTTCTGAATCCATCTCCTATACTCACATCTGGATACTATTGCTAAATGATAAATTGGATCATATAATTCTCATGTTTAATATTTTCAAGGACTTCCATTGATTTCAGAGTCAAGATAATCAGCAAAGCCCATTTTCCATTGCTTTCTTTACTGTTGGTTTTTGATAAAACTTACAGAGTTCTGAAAGCTATAACCTCTGAAAAGTGTAGAGGTATTTAAACACTCGATGTGTTTATGTTGTATCTTCTCTATCTGAACTCCCATAATTTCCTTTACATTTAAGAAATTCAGTGATCATTCAATCTACAACCTCAAAGTTCTTATTAAAGTTGAGCCACATTCCCAAGCAATGTTGGTTTTAAATATTTATTAATTTAATCAATGGTAGAGACTAAGATAAACAGGAAGACAGAGAGGAAGAACTACCTTCCATGAGTTCGCTCCCAAATGCTCACAACAGCAAGAGCTGGTTTGGACTGAAGCCATGAGCCAAAAATGCACTCCAGGTCTCCCATGTGGGTGGGTGGGTGGGCCCACTGCCTTCCAGGATATGTATTATCAGCAAAGGAGATAAGATTGGATCTCAATTACTAGGCTAAATGCCAACTGTCAAGTAATTTTTTTTATATTCTCACATTATCATTTACATATGACTTTTGGAAGTGAGTACAGTTAATAGAAATATTTATTTTGCATTTATTTCTTCAATTGGGTTGCTCATGAGATGCACAACTCCTGGTCTGGTTTTGATTTAATGCTGAGCAAACTACCTAGAACATAGAAGAGGCTCAAAATATGTTGGCTGCTTCTGCTGAATGATGAGTTAAATAGGAGAGATGGAGAATCCGGATACCCTGAACATTGCAAAATACATGAGCAGAGGCAGGCTGGTTGATTCAGGTAGTGTGAGGAAAAGTTTCTCATCAGATCTTTGAGAGAAATGACAAGTTATATTTTTATCTTGATCTTCTATGTATATGCGCAAATGAAAAACAAAACAATGGTATTATGTTGGTGATGTTTAAAAATCACAGTATATTTTTCAGTAAATGATTTAAGTTGAACTTTGGATTACTTCCCAAAGAAATGCTATTCAATATCTTTTTTATCAACTAAATCATCAGTTAAGTAGCTCAAAATCATGTCAGTTTTAGAAGATAGCAATGTCAATTCCTATAATTATTTTTAAATCAAAGTAAATTTCATGAATATATTTATTAGATGTTTCCTCTCCCATGTTTAAATAGAGTTGACTGAAAAACAAAACAAAACAAACAAGTTTACTGTCGGTGGGGTTAAGTGAAAGACTGGCTAATCTAAATCCACAGTGCTGTATATAAAGAGACCTCCAACTTCATATCATAGTTAAAGAAATGTTCAAGGCCAATAGGTTAAATTTTAGCAACCAATTTACTCTGCTAATTAAGTTTATCCTTCTAACCGGATAGCATTTTAATAAGAATGCAAGCTCCAAAGAATTATTTGTCTTTGCTTTCATGATATCACAGTAAAAAACCTGATCCAAACCCCTTAGGTAAATATTGCTTTTCTGAACCTACTGATTATTGCTAAAAGGTAGAAAGTGCCAAGACTTACCTTGCGTAACTTGATTTTTGCTGTCACATTTTCAGCAATGGTCCATTTGGAATTATGACCAAGAAGAAGGGCACGAAAGGACACTCTTAGGCTACAGAAAAGCATCTCCACTATTATGGTGGAGCAACACACCTAGCTCCCAGTACATATCATTTTCTGTTACCTATTTTGTCTCAAAGACATGATGACCTTGAAGTAACCTGCAGGATGCATAGTTCCTAATATAGTGTAAGATTTGTGTGACCATGGATAGGAAACTCACCCACTGGAATTAAGGGCTTCTAAACCAACAGAGTCTGAGATTGTGTTGAATAACAGCAGATGTTCCCTGGTTGGTCATTGACAGTGATGGAAGGAAAGACTAATGCTACAGTGGCCCTTTTGGTTCTATTTCCACCTGTTTTATCTGTTAGGGAGAGTGTACTCTGTCCATCAGTTTTTGGTTGGATTTATGGCCCCATTCTTTAGGACAAGCACCATATTCACCAGCTATTCCCAGCCTGGTGGTCAACTAAGCCTTTCCAAGATCATCTCACTATTTTCAAAGAAAGCCAGGACTTATATTCACTGCATCATTGTCCTGCAGCTGCAGAAAATAAAAATTTCTATAGGAAAACAATCATTAAATGATTTTTGTAGACCTGGGGTTTTACAGAGTACAAGAAAATAAAGGATGCCTAAAGTAAGAGGACCATTTTTATTTTATTTTGCAGTGCTTTCAACCTGATGTACTCAAGCTGGACAACTCAAAATTTAATGACTTCTCTGGTCTGTACTGTGCAAATGACAGAATTTTCTTGCAGCCAAGTTCAGTCTCCTTCCTCCTGAAGCACTTCTCAGTTCTGCCACAAATGAGTCTTACTAATCAGAACACTAAAACATGAAACTGAAGTTATCTCCTCACATATCAACAGTGGGATCCTTGTCACCTCACTGGTGATTGATTCACTTGCATGATTCTCCTCTGCACTCTCCCCTCCCTAGCTGGGTATTGATGCTCTGGCTCCACTCCTAGGACCAGCTGCTTTGCTGACATCCCCCCTGTGGATAGAGCCTGATTCAACCATTTATGCATGGTGTTTGTTAGAGAGCAGACAGTAGGAAGCAGGAGTGAGGGACTCTGTCAAACAGAGAAGGACATTGTCTACCTGCTCCAGAACCTGTTTTTCAAGGGCTGCCCCTCAGTGCATTGACTCCCTGCTCTTCTCGGTGTGCTAATGTGTGTCTGAGTAGGATTCTGCCCACTTCACTAACAGTGGTGCTGCAGATGTTGTGGGGTGGAAAGCTGGAAAATATGTTGTGGCTTTGACGACAGAAACTTTTTATAACAACTGAGCTAGTCTAGCATGGATCTGTGTGCCAGGGCATAGCACAGCTGGGCCAGGAAGAAGCCAAATAAACTGGAACTGGCTCAAAAAAAAAATCAGAACCTCATTTTTATCAATGTATGAGAGGGTCTCCTGTGTATTCTCTAAGGATTCTGCACATACTTTGATAATAAGACTAATTTCTGGTGCAGGCCTCTGAAACAATAGTCAAGATGTCATACAGGAGGCTGGCATCTGATATCAGAGTTCCTGGTTAGAGTCCCAGGTGTACCTTATTCCAGTTTCCTGCTAACACATATCCTGGGAGACAGAAGATGATGGCTCAATTACTGGAGTCTCTGGTATTCATGTAAGAGACTTGTATTGAGTTCTATGTGGCCATTAAGAAGTGAACCAGTAGATGGTTCTCTCTGTCTTTCCTTCTGCCTTTCAAAGAATAAAAGCTTTTTAAAAAGTCTATTTAAAAAGACTGATTTATTTTGGCTGGAAGTAAGTTTCTCAGGACAAATGCTAAATCGTAATTTACTTAGTAATTTTAGTGTGCATTTATCCATTTAATGCATTATCCATATTTTCTGAATGAATAAACAATAGAAGTTTTTAAATACACATGAAATAGCCTCCTTATTGTTTACTATTTTCCTAAACATTCCCCATGCATTATGTGTTTTTATTTATAGCTTTATATGGGATCACATTTTATCAAATCTATTTTATAAATGTGGAAACAGACCTGAAGTGTTCCCAAAATCATCAAATTGTGTTTGAATCAATCTATCCTAGCTTTCTTAATGAGTAGAAAGTAAATGACTGTCCACTGGAAATAGCAAAAATGACTTAAACTCATACAAGATGAGTATAAAATATTTAACATTGAACCTTTTTGCTGAGCAAGCTTGAGTGAAAAGAGGCTTAAGTTTTAAGATTCAGTGTAGTTTGTCAGAAAAACTAAACAAAACAACAGTGTTTGGGCATGGGATCATGGTACTGAAAGCAAACTTCCTGTTTGTAGGAAATGTTCAAAGCTCATATCAGATGTTAAAACTCAATTTCTCCAGACTCAGGGAACAAGGGTAATGATATATTCTCTTGCCTGACCCTAAATTCCAGTTGCCATAACAACTTGAGAGAATTCTATAAATGAAGATGTGTTTATTGTACAATATAGCAGTGAGAAAGAAGAGAGATATACCCAAATATACATTTTCCCCAGTGTGCCATCTGTAATGCAGAATTCTTTAAAGATTTCTTTAATTAGCCTGCATGTAAATACACTTGCTTTGAAGTACATTCGCTCTAATTGCACTACAATTTTAAATAATTTTCTGCTTTCCTAACGATAAAGGGCTTATGTAGCTATTGCAGTAGAGTGGAGTGGAGATATTTCTTCCTGGAATGAGCTGGTTAATAACCTCAATCCCCTCCTTCTTTGCACAGTGAGAAGAAACAATGTAACAAAGGCAGCATGGAGCCATAAAGAGGAGCTACTGAACCCCCTTAAAGATCAGGAAGTCAAGAAAAGACATGCTTTTAGCCAGGGGACCTAAAGAGCAAAAGATGGAAAAGATGATGATATTTATTCTCCTTGTTAGTGAACAAGCAAGACAAACTCTTTGTAGAGGAAATAATGAGCCAGAGAGTCGAACACAGAAATAGCTCTTCTGAGTGCTTTAACCATCGATAGAAATCCTACTGAGTAACCTGGTCAAGACAGCCACTATGATAATTAACCACAGCAAGACAATGTCTCATCTGTATTTCAAACTTTGATGGATTGCTAAAGTATTATCTCTGGTCCGGTAATGGATTGTCTGCTTTATCCCTGGTATCCATAGGTCTTTCAAATGAAGTCAACCATGTATTTTTTTTCTATTATATAGACACATATATGTATGTGTATGTGTGTTTATTTGTAGTCATTTTTAGAGTTAGCATTTGTATTTCTTAGTAACCATTCTTCTATTGATGTGTCATGGTGCATGGAGTTGAGCCTGCTCTTTGAGACAATAATAAAGTTTCTTAAATTCCACCGAAACTTTCTGCAACTTAAAAGAACCTTCACTAGCTTATTCCTCCTCTGGAATGATCAAGTGTTATTCTGTGCTGTGCAGCCACATACTTGATCACATATTGTTCCCTAGAGCAATTGTATGTACAAGGGCTTTATAAATTTTTACGTATAAATAATGCAAACTACTTAAAAGTAGATGTACTCTAATCCAAAACCCAACATGACAATGGGCCCCTCTCAAAACAGAAGGAATAAACTTGATCTTATCACCACTGTTTTAACTGTATGGCTTTACACCTGTACTACTCTGAGACATAATTGTTTAATATGCAAAGACAAATGATGAAATCAAGTTCAAAATTTTGCTGTGCAGATGAATATACTCCATAAACTGAACTGGTATATGATATAACATTTTATTTTTAGTTCAGAATTTTTTAGGCTTTGCAGACTTCTTTGATGAAGAAACTAATAGGGATAAAGTTCAAATATACACTAACTGCATAAAGTAGGGTGTGAAAACCTCACATCCAAAAGTGAAACTTAGCTAGTATCTTTGAAAGTCTCAAGAATAAGAGCCTGGATCAAGCAAAGTATGGTGTTGCTTTAGTAGAAGGAACAGTGGTTTTTCTACTTATTGCTTGTTGAAATCTGTATTTAGTGGAGATTTAAACTCATGATTATAAAGTAAATCGAAAGTATGTCATAAAAATTAAAAGAAAAATAAGAAAAAAGGAGGGTGAAGGGTGGGAGGGAAGGAGGGAGAGATGATAGGGTGGGAAGCCATTATGTTCTTAAAACTACATATATATATATATATATATGAAATACATGAAATTTGTCCCATTTGTATAATTTTTTAAGTTAAAAAATACCTATTCACAAAAAAGTACCCCCTACATATACAGTAACTCTGCTGGGGCAGGCATTGTGGTGTAAAACTTGTTAAGCCCCCACTGGGGACACCTACTTCCCATATAAGAATGCTTGGAATATAATCCCACCTCAGCAGATGATGGCTGAAGTGCTTTGGCCTCTGCCACTCCTATGAGAGATGCAGATAAAGTTCCTGGCTCCTGGTTTAAGTTTAGCACAGCCCTGGCTGTTGAGGCCATTTGGGGAGTCAAAGAGGAGACAGGCGATCGATTTCGATCTCTCTCTCTCTCTCTGCATTTCAAATGAAAATATAGACTTTAAAAATAATAAGTCAAAAAATTATGCTGAAAATTAGTAGACAATTTAAGCTATTTTAAGATGCAGCATCTCCAGGATGCTAAAAAGGCAAAATAAATAAATAAACAAACATTTTGAAGATTTGTAATTACAAAACAAAAGCATTAAAGTTATAACATTAATATGTTTGAAATAATTAGGAAAAATGAGACAACACAACAGAACTTTAAATGAAGACACATATCTTTTGAGATAAAAGTCCTATTAATTCAGTTCTCTGAATTAGCACTCACAGAAGAAAGAATTATAAAATGCATGATATATTTGAGGAAGTAACCTTCAGAGTAAAAGGGGAAGAAAAATTGAAATTGTTCCACAATATAAAAAGTAATTTAAAGGAGCGTGAAGATGAGCTTGAGATGATGCAATGCACATCTATTGGATGTTTAGAGAAAAATACATACATAAAAATATAAAATACCATGGATTCTTAAATAGAAATGCAATATTAAGTGGAGTACAAAAATAAATAAGTAAATATCTCATAATGACTATGCATTCACATACAATTAGAAACCACTGAAAAGATAAAAAGATAAATTCCTTTCAAAAGAATGAAGAGTAGAATAATGCCTTTTGGCATCAGTGACAATAAGAGACAGTAGACAACAGGAAACATATTCCAACTGCTATATAAAAACCACTGTCAACCCAGGAATCTGGGCTCCACAAAACTATTGTGAATAAAATAAAGATAAGGATAAATACCTTGCAGAAAATGAAACAAAGCATTAAAATGGGAAACTAACAGCTTTCCTTTTGCAGCCTCGCACTGAAAAATTAATTAAATAAATTTCAGAGAGAAAATAATTTAAATAATCATAGAATGAAAAAGTAAGTTACAATTACCAAAAGGAGACATCAAATGACATAACAGAGCAACTAAAATAATGGACAAAAATCATATATAAGTATGAAGGTAAAAATATAAACACATCTCAGAAATACCTTTAGAGAAAAAGAAGAAATTATTCTATCCTTAAGAAACATTACATTGTTTTAACTAAAGCTCTTGGAACAAGTTGTCAAAATGTTGAAAGAATTGCTATAGAGTAGACTTCAACAAGAGAGTGATGTTTTGAAGGATTTAAGAAGTCTTCCTTGAGAATCATATAAAGGCTAGAATGATACCAAAGAGTAAATAAAAAAATTAAAACAGCAAGAAATTGATGAGAAAATAAAAGAAATATAGAGGCCAGCGCTGTGGTGCAGGGCGTTAATCCTCCACCTGTGGTGCTGGCATCCTATATGGGCACCGGTTCTAGTCCTGTTTGCTCCTCTTCCAGTCCAGCTCTCTGCAATGGCCTAGGAAAGCAGTCGAAGATGGCCCAAGTCCTTGGGCCCCTGCACCCATGTGGGAAACCTGAAGAAGCTCCTGGCTCCTGGCTTCAGATCGGAGCAGCTCCAGCCATTGTGGCCATCTAGGGAGTGAACCAACAGAAGGAAGACCTTTCTCTCTGTCTCTCCCTTTCACTGTCTGTAACTCTGCCTCTCAAACAAATAAGATATTTTTTAATGTGCTGTACATTGTGAATTTGTGCTGTAACTAGTACTCCAACAGTATTTTTCACTCTGTGTTGCTATGTGGGGGCAAACTGTTGAAATCTTTATGTAATATATACTAAACTGATCTTCTGTATATAAAGAGAATTGAAAATGAATCTTGATGTGAATGGAAGGGGAGAGGGAGTGGGAAAGGGGAGGGTTGCGGGAGGGAGGGAAGTTATGGGGGGGGGAAGACATTGTAATCCATAAGCTGTACTTTGGAAATTTATATTCTTTAAATAAAAGCTTTAAAAATTTAAAAAAATAAATAAAAATAAAAGAAATATAGAAGGCTACATATTACCCACACATGTTAAAAACAAAAAAAGAGGAAGTGGAAGTGGAAGGAACAAATTCACAATTAAATAACACAGAAAAAGGATTGGTCGGCGCTGCGGCTCAATAGGCTAATCCTCTGCCTGTGGCACTGGTACACCGGGTTATAGTCCCGGTCGGAGCACCAGATTCTGTCCCGGTTGCCCCTCTTCCAGTCCAGCCCTCTGCTGTGGCCTGGGAGTGCAGTGGAGGATGGCGCAAGTGCTTGGGCCCTGCACCCCATGGGAGACCAGGAGAAACACCTGGCTCCTGGCTTCGGATCAGTGCGGTGCGCTGGCCACAGCGCGCCGGTCGCAGCAGCCGTTGGGGGGTGAACTAACAAAAAGGAAGACCTTTCTCTGTGTTTCTCTGTCTTACTGTCCACTCTGCCTGTTAAAAAAAAAAATTACAGAATAGGGCCCGTGTTCTGGTGTAGAAGGTTAAGCCTCTGCCTGCTAGGCCAGCATCCCATATAGGAAACAGTTCATGTCCCTGCTTCTCTACTTCCAATTCAGCTCCTTGCTAATGCTCCTGGGAAAGTAGCAGAAGAAGGCCCAAGTCCTTGGCTCCTGCACTCACATGGGAGATCCAAAAGAAATTCTGAAATCCTGGTTTCAACCTGGCCCACCACTGGCTTTTGTGGCCATTTGGGGAGTAGTGAACTGTTGGATAGAAAATTTTCTCTTTCTCTCTCGCTGTCTCTCTTTCTATCTATCTCCCCTTCTCTTTTTCTCTGCCTTTAAAATAAATAAATCAATCTTTGAAAATGCAGGAAATATTCTGTACAGAAACAGAAAAATGCTCCAAGTTGAAAAGATTCATATATGTTTAGTAAAATGAATCAAAGTCATAGTAGTGTGAAATGTCTGTTTTTATTTTTTATTTTAATTTCAGTTAATTTCTAACAGATTCAATATGTTTTGTAGATACACGTCTAAGAGAATAATGTTTCCTCCCTCCGTCTTTCCCTTCTTTCTGCCCTCACTCCCTCCTTCCTTCTACCTTTCTCTTTTTTTAATTATTGAGATAACATATTTTAAATTTACATTATAGTAAGAAGTCTTAATATCTCACAAATATGTTTAATGAGTAAAAAGCAAAAAGGTCCTGGTTAGTGGGAATATAGACAATGGCTATAAAGTATAATTGAATGGAAAAATGACCATTTCACACATATACAGTACTTTTTGTCAGTCACTCATAATTTTGTTCAATGAAATACCACAAATGACAATGTAACATCTAAATATTTCCCATGTGGTTGCAAGATAATAATTAACTCCATTTAGAATTTAACCAAATTCCTCTCAACAGTTTATACACAGGAACAATTTTATTCAGATTGAATGTAAATATTATACATTACATTTTTTGTACTCAGTTATTACATATCTGTGAAGGCATATGCTATTTGTCTTTTTAGAACTGTATTATTTCACTAAGTTCAAAGGCTTCCAGTTGCATTCATTTTGTCACAAAAGTTGGGATTTTATTTTTTTATTCATTTTATAGCTGAATAATACTCTATAATATATATATATATATGCCATATTTTCTTTATCCAGCCATTGGTTGATGGGCATCTGGGTTTATTCCATATCATAGTATGGTAAACTGAGCTGTAATAAATATGATGGTACTGATAACTCTTTCATATGCTGCTGTCATTTCATTTGGGTTAATTCCCATGAATGGGATGGCTGGGTCAAATGAAACATATATATTTTCCAATTTCTGAAGAATCTCCATATTGTCTTTCACAATAGCTATATTAGTTTGCATTCCTATCATTAGTGGTTTAGGGTACCTTTTTCACCACATCCTCACCAGCATTTGTTGTTTTTGGATTTCTGTATGAGAGCCATTCTAACTGGAGTGTGGTGAAACTTCACTGTGTTTTTTATTTGCATTACCCTGAAGGCTAGTGATCTGAGGATTTTCATGTGTCCATTGGAATTTCCTCTTTTGAAACATGCTTGTTAAAATTCTTTGCCCATTACCTGACTGCATTGTTGTTTTGCAGTTTTGAGTTTCCTGAACTCTTTATAGATTCTGGATATTAATCCTTTATCAGTTTCATAGTTTGCAACATTTTTTCCCATTCTGTCAGTTGCCTCTTCATTTTCTTAAGGGTTTCCTTTGCAGTTCAGAAGCTTCTTAGCTTGATGTAATCCTATTTGTTTATTTTGGTTTTGATTGCATGTGCTTCTGGGGTCTTTTCCGAGAAATCTTTGCCTATATCAATGTCTTGCGGAGTTTTCCCAATGTTCTTCTCCAGTAATTTGATGGTATTAGTCACATGTTTATAGCCTTGATATATTTTGAGTTGATTTGTGTATAATGTGTTAGGTAGGGGTACTGCTTCATACTTTTGCATTCAGGGGTCCAATTTTCCCAGCCCCATTTGTTTAAGACAGGAATTGATTTGTTTTTATTCAGGAATTGTTTTCTAGTATAAAAATAGATACTGAATCAAAATGTTGATCATGTGAGTAGAAAAGATATGTAAGCTCACAATAATTTACTTGCCATCACATAATTTCAAATATCCTTAAGATGGGTATGTGTGTGCATGTGTGTGTCCAAAATGAGTGATAAAAACTAAAGAAAATTAATCATGAAGTCTAGGAACCAGAGATCAAAGACAGGAGAGCAATGGAATTCTGGGAATCTGATGGCGTAATTTCAAGGACAGCAGGGTCTGAGAGCTCAGACGTCTCAAATGAATACACCAAGGAACAAGTACATACTGATGATTACATCCTGTGCACAACTTCTGAGAAAAGTTGAGAATTCTACAAGGGAGTTTCAGCAAGATTATGACAATTATTTTTAAAGGAAAACCAAGAAATAATCAAACAAAACAATACTCTAGTATTTGCATTATATATATATATATATATATATGAAAGAAATATAATTATAGAATAACATCTGGCAGAGTGTATTATGGTAATGCTGAAAAAATATATTATAAACAGTCCTTATGCAATGCCTACAGCAACTCTATGAAGTGCAAACTACAGTTATCCCCATTAGTGAACGCTTCAGAGCTCCAGTTCTGGCTCTCTGTCACCGTTTACTTGAGAACACAATTGTCTTTCAAACTGTGTTCTCTAGATGAAGTTGCTGTTACTGTTGTTATTACTGCTACTGGCCCCAGAAACCTGCTAGAGGCACAGAGAATAAAGTCCTCAGCTCTCTGGAACTTTGAATGCAATTTCTTCTCTCAGTTTTTACTCTGCTGCTCGGAGATGCCCGTGGGCTCCAACCTCTGCTTGTTATCTCTCCACTTAGACATTGAGCTACCTGCTTCCCTCTTCTCTCCCACTAACATTCCTTGACTTTTCAGCATCTGACTTCAAATTATCCTTTTTAACTTCTATGTCCCACCTTAGCAAGATTGACACAGAGTATATTTTCATTATGGGAGCACTGCTTAATAAATCATCGCTTCAAAAAAACATCAAACAGGCCCATTTGTGACATTTTTGATATTTTGTTCATTGTTAAATTTTAAATAAAATTTGACCTTTAACATTGCATTCAGATATTGATCTTGATTATTGAGGTTTTCAGCAACACTTGAACTCGACTTGTGCGTGAGTTGAATGTGTCACCAACTACAATCGCCTTCCATGTCTGGCCACACACTATCTTCAATCAGATATGCACTGTCATAATGAAAGTGGATGGAAACTCATTATCACATCTGCACATATAGCATTTCCTTTTAAATGGGAAAATATATATTATTTTAGTCAAATGCTCCTCTTATCATTTGCACTACCCATAACTGATTTCCTAAAGAAGAAATCTCCCTTTGATTTCTTTGTAAGAAAAGAGGAGAGGAAGGTGCATGACATGAGTTTTCTGAATGTTACCTATGATTTAGGGGAATAAATGGGACCAGGGAATCAGGCAAGTTAAACTTAGCTGGCTTGCTAATAGCCCTGGATAGAATAAAAGCAGCATAGTATTCAGGAGATGACCAGTGGGTAGATCTAGTTCAGAACACAGACAATAATTTTACACATTAGAGACGACCGCAAAAGTTGATGTCCTTGGACTTGTGAGCTCCGTGAAGCTGAATAGCTTGTTAGATTCAGATGATGAAACTTAGGAGAAGTTAAAATAGATAGTGACATTGGGAATAATTATCACCATCATCAGCATTTGTGGTCTAGAATAATGCTAACCTAGAAATCTCAAGTCCAGCTCCCAAAAATGGAAAATAAGCACTGCTAGTTGATGTTATGTGATCTAGAACAAGTTACTTAGCTCTGTTTAAATTCTGCATCCTTATTTTATGGTGCAAAAATTACTCCCAACCCTTAGGGATACTGTAAAGATTAAGGCAAAAAAAGTAAATTTGTAGTAAATTTCCAGACATTTATAAATTGTAAGGAAACAGGCATTTGACACAGTGGTTAAAAGGAACAACCACATTGCACATCAGCCTGCCTGGGTTCAAATCCTCCCTGCACTTCTGATTCCAACTTCCTGCTAATGAGTACCCCGAGGGAGTCAGTTGATGGCTCAAGTATTTGGGACCCTGGTGCCTTTGTGGAGACCTTGATTAAGTTCTTGGCTCCCAGACTCAATCTAGCTCAGCCTTGGCTGTTGTAGGCACTTGAAAAGTGAATCAATAGTTGGCAGATCTATGTCCATCTGTCCCTAGCTATCTCTATCTTTCATTGTCTTTCAAATAAAATATTTATTTTATAAAATTACTAGAAAATGAAATTAAATATAAGCTAATTTTGGTGCAAAAATTCTCAAATTCATGTGTATGAGGGGTCTTCAAAAAGTTCAAATATGTGGGCATTTAGCCTAGTAGTTAAAATGCCACGTTCTATATCAAAGCTCCTAGGCTAGTTTATCAGCTCTGACTCCCAATTTCAGCTTCTTGCCAGTGTAGACCCTGGGAAGCAGCAGTGAAGGCTCAAGTAATTAGGTTCTCGCCACTCACAAGAGGCACCTAGATCATGTTCCCAGTGTTGGCGTCAGCTCAGTCCCAGCCCACATCCTGCCATAGGAGTTGAGTTAAATAAATGATAAGTGATCTCTCTCTCTCTCTCTCTCTCTCTCTCTTGTAAATACATGCAATTGCTTAAAAATCCCTGGAAAATGCATATTAAGAAAAAATAGCATGAATTTCATTTTTATATCAAAATCAGCTTATCTTTTAATTTAATTTCCTGTAAAGTTTTTGAAGTAAAAACTCTACAAATCATATTATTGATTATTGAGCAACTTTAATGTGTTTGATAATATATACACATTTCTTTCTTTCTCTTATGACAGCCCTATTAAAATCTCATGTTTCTTTGAAGGAAATAGCGTCCTGGAGGGAGTTCAGAAGAAATTCTTCCGAATTAATGCTATTAGAAGTTACAGAACCAAACTATATACACAGATATATCTTTCTGTAAATCTTATACACTTCCAAGTCCAACACAAAGACATTGAGTCTACAAGTATAAGGAATTGTAAAATGCCAAGGACAATAGAAAAGACATTGCATAAATGTCTGCAATGTAACATACAATATGTAAGCAGGCATATATTAAATTAATAAAATAATTATTTTAGAGATATATTTCTGAGAGAGTAATTTCATTGTGCTCCATTTTTAACATATTAGAGATACAACATATACACAATTAAAGGACCAGATATGAGGCACAAAGATTGCTAAGT
This sequence comes from Sylvilagus floridanus, assembly GCA_949820135.1. Taxonomy (NCBI): domain Eukaryota; kingdom Metazoa; phylum Chordata; class Mammalia; order Lagomorpha; family Leporidae; genus Sylvilagus; species Sylvilagus floridanus. The sequence goes on along the minus strand of OX463241.1, from coordinate 163,089,286 downwards.
TTTGAAAATCATATATACATTACAACCAAAAATTAGAACATTTTCACTGTCCTAAAATTTTCTTTTGGTTTTTCCCAGAAAATCTTCACTGAGATTTCAGAGGCAACCACTGTTCTAATTTATAACATCACATATTTGATTACATTGTTAGAAATATACTCTTAATGTTGTGATTTATTTTGCATCAGATTTCTTTTATTGAAGATAATTAGACTGACATTCACCTGTTTTCCCACAATTAGTAGTTGTATTTGTTTTCACTGATGAATGTTCTTTTATTATATAAAATATAGCAAGATTCTTTTTCATTTATTGCACCAATAGGTATGAATAAAGCTATTGAGTGTATGTGTGTGTGCATATATATGTCTTTGTGTAAACACATCTAAAGATACAATTGTTTACTTAGAAGGCAGATTTTTAAGTTTACAAGATAATTATAATAATACTCCAAAGTGCCTATTAAATTTCCATAACTACGAAAAACACGATATTTCCAGTTGTTCTGCATCTGCTGATTTTTCGTCAGGTTTTACAGATATTGCATTCTATTGTAATTAGTGTTATCACATGAAATTTTACATTTTCTCAATAACAGTGATACCAAGCATCTTGATATATACTTGTTGATTTGAGCATCCTTTGTGTGAAAATTTTGTTCAACTATATTGCTCATGATTTTCAAATAGGTAGCTTGAATTTCTATACAATTTATAGGTTAGAATTGTTCATGTGTTTTGTATACCTCATTTACCATCTATGCATATTACTGATTTTGTTCAATCGGCCTTGATTGTTCATTTGTTAGCAACAACTTTTGATGAACAGAAGTATTAAATTTGATGAAGTCTATTTTATTTTTAATTATCCATCTATTTTGTGAAATCCCTAAGAAATTTTGCTAAAGTTCACATTTACATAGATAATTCCGTATGATTTCTGAAGAAAATTTACAGAAAATTCCATATAATTTATGAAGTTTCATCATTTCCTTATACTCTATGTTCTATCTGATAACATTTTAAATTATTTGTGATAAATAAAATTTTCAAATATGACACCCAAATGTTCCACACAATTTGTTGTAAAAACCTTGTTCTCCCATTTAAATCCTTGGCTATCCTTATTAAAAACACATTTTCCAAGGCTATGGAAACCTTTTGAGTTTGCAGACAAAAAAAAACACATTTTAAGTGTAAAGGGTGATTGTTGGAGTTTATCTATGTCTTTCCTTTTGGGGATCATTGTTTCATAAGTTCTTGAAGGTTGTTTATAGTTAGAAACTACAGCATCTCACTCACAGAAATAAAGAATTACAATAGGCAGAAAATCAGCAAAGGAAGAAGTGGACACAAAAGCACCGTTTGAAAACTGTACATAATTCACACCTGTGAACTACCTCATCCAATGAGAATATGCATTCTTCTTTCAAAAACTTACTGGATTCTGATTCACAAAGCATACTTTAATAAATTTAAAGAAGAGAAATCATATAATGTGTGGTTTCAAAATGCAGTAGAATTAAATTATATCAGTAATAGGAAAAAAGCAGAAAATTCCCCCCAATACTTATATATTAAACAATACATTTCTACATACACATAGACAAAAACAATCTCAAGAAAAAGGTGGGAGTGGGCATTGGCCTAGAAGTTAAGATGTGGGCTAAGACACCTGCATTTCATTGTAGAGTACCTGAGTTTTTGTGCCTGGTTCTGGCTCTTGATTCTAGTTTCCTGCTAATAAAGATTTTGGGAGAGCAGATATTAACTCAGGTTTTTGGATCCCTATCATCCACAAGAAAGATGTGAATTGAGTTTGTGCCTCTTGGTAAAGGCTCTGTCCCAGCCCCCACTCATTGTGGGTATCCTGGGAGTGAGTCACTGAGTGGGAGTACTTTCACATTCAAATGTATGTATTTTCAATTCCATTTATCTCTTCTCTGATCTTTGCTATTTATTGCCTTCTGTTACATTTATGCTTAATTTGTTCTTTATTTTTAGTTTCTAAGGTGTAAAGTTCAGGTCTTTCAAATTTTTCCTTAATGTAGTACTTTTCACTGTAAGTTTCCCTCTTTGAACTGCTTTTGTTTCATCCCGTACATTTTGGAATGTTCTATTTCCACCTTTGGTTCTTTGCTTCTGCCAAAGCATATTGCTTAATTCTTACATTTGTGAGCATTCTAAATTTATTCCTGTTATTAATTTCTGAGTGTATGTTGGTCACAAAGATACCTGATATGATTTCAAACTTCTTATAATTTTAAGATTTATTTTTTGGGGGCTGGCATTGTGGTGTAGCAGTTAAAATCACCATTTGAGATGCTAGGCACCAATTTGTGTCCTGGGCACCAATTTGTGTCCTGGCTTCTCCACCTCCAATCCAGCTCCTTGCTAACGGCTTGGGGAAAGCAGCAGAAGATGGCCCAAGTGTTTAGGCCCCAGCCACCTACATGGGAGACTTGGAAGAAGCTCCTGGCTCCTTGCTTTGGGCTGGCACAGCCCTGCCATTGCTTTCATGGGGGCAGTGAGCAGAGAGATCTCTTTCTGACTCCCCTGCTCTATCACCCTGACTTTCAAATAAATAAATAATTTTAAAAGGCTTGTTTTGTGTCCTAATTTATTACTTACTATTTTTCCTATAGAATATTTTGTGTGTGCAGGGAAATTATGTACGTATTCTGGAGCTATGCAGGATATGGTCTAACATACAGTAAGGCCCAATATTAAGTTTTATTTTTCCATTCTACATGATCTATCTATGCTGAACAAATATTAAAATCTCATACTATTATAATATTGCTATACATTTTTTTCATTCAGTTCTTAAATATTTCCGGCATTTAGGTACTCTGATTTTCATTTAATATGCATTCACAACTGTTATATTCTCTTGATACATGGATCCTTTTATCATTGTACAAGTATAATTACTGAATTTATCTGTAATTAAAGATTTTGACTGAAGGTCCATTTCATCTGATGTAAGTATAGATACTCTTCCTGTTTTTTGGCTTCTATTAGTATGAGATATCTTTTCCCATGTCTTATCTTTCCATCAGTGTGTGCTTAAACATTAGAATACATTTGTGAAAAGTATTGAATAATTTTGGGTCTTGTTTTCTTATCCATTCAATCATTCTATGCATTTGCTTGAAATATGTAATATAGTTACACTTACAGTAGTAATTGATATGTGAGGAATGCCTATAGTCATTTTGTTAATTATTTTGTAGTAGTTCCTTGTGTATCTGCTTCTGGTATTATCTTCCTGGCGATCTGATGATTTCCTATAGTTGTATGGTTTGATTCCTCTCTCTTTGTCTTTCATGTGCCTACTGTAGGTTTTTGCATCATTATTAATTTGATATGCACAGAAAATAAAATTCATCAAATGATATTAAACAAATAACAACTTTATTTGAATCATCGACAAAATTTTGTACTTTGGTTTATTCCTTAAACATTTTGAGTTTTTGACATAGCAGTTTACATCTTTTTATATTTGATACATATATATATATATAAATGAAATACTATTTCTTTATTTTTAATGTTTAACTTAAAATCTGAACTAGAGTTAAAATGTTTTTACACATGATCTTTAAAGCACTAGAATATTTTGAATTTGACTTTATATTTACTTCATCAGTTAATTTTAATTTATCCCATCATAGTAGTTAGTGTCCTTTCATTACAGGTTGGATACTCTCTTTAGCATTTATTCTGACACAGAAATAGCAGTGTTGAACTACCCCACTTCTGTTGGTTTGGAGAAGTCTTTAAGTCTTTTTGTTTCTGAAGCAACATTTTCCAGACAAAATATTCCTAATTGTCTGAGAAAGTTTGCATAATCTGACAGGTTTTTGCTGTGTGAGATATGTCTCTTTTCTGTTACTTCTTTCACAATTTTCTCTTCACCATGACTTATGACAATTTGATAATGATGCATTTTGGTGAAGGCTTTAGTCTTTTGATATATTTGGGTTTGGGTGTCCATATCTCTAAATTTTTAGAAAGTTTTAGTCAGCTTTTTCACTTTTCTGTCTTATTTTTCTGAGATTGCTATAATCTATTTGCATATTAGCTACCTTAATGGTAACCCCCAATTCCCATTGGCTTCTTCACTCTTTTTTTGTTTTTTGTTTTTTGTTTTTTTTTTTTTGGCCGTTGGTTCACCTTCCAATGGCCACCGCGGCCAGTGCACTGTGGCCAGTGCACAGTACTGATCCGAAGGCAGGAACCAGGTGCTTCTCCTGGTCTCCCATGGGGTACAGGGCCCAAGCATTGGGGCCATCCTCCACTGCACTCCCGGGCCACAGCAGAGCACTGGCCTGGAAGAGGGGCAACGGGTACAGAATCTGGCGCCCCGACCTGGACTAGAACCTGGTGTGCCGGCGCTGCAGGCGGAGGATTAGCCTACTGAGCACGATGGCGGCCCACTCTTTCTTCCTTCTCTTCGCAGGACTAGTTTCAAAAGGCTATCCTCAAGATTCTTATGCTTAGTTAAGTCTTGTGTTCAAGCTTTTTATCATATGCTTTCATTTTTTATTGTGTTCTTCAGTTATCATATTTTTATCATTTTAATGATTTACATCTTTGTTGAAATTTTGTTTTGTCCATACACTATTTTCCTGATTTTGTTGAGATGACTTTCTCTGTTCTATTTTATCTCATTCATTAATTTGAGTTCCCTTTCAGGCTACTTGACTAGCTCCATACTTTAGAGTCACTACATGGAAAATGATTGTGTTATTTTGGTGGTTATTTGCTGTGGTCTAGTATTTACTTCGTCACATTTGGGGAAGAGTCACCTCTTCCAGTTTTCATGCATTCACTTCAGTAGAGAAAATCTTTTAACCATGAATGTGTGTGATAGCGTTAGTTGGTTATTGTATTAGTTGGTTATTGTGTCTGTGGTTCTGAGCTGTGGTCAATCTCTGTGTTCACCTCTCAGAAGAGATAGTGTTAGTGAAGACTAAGTCTGTGTGTATGTGCAGCAACTACAAAGATTGAGGAGGCTGCAGTAGAGAAGAGTGCTGGGGTCCTCCTTTTCTCCTTTGCCTTCCTGGGGAAGTAACCCAAATAAAGGCATCCCTCTTTTGGCTTGACTGGTGTAGATGCACTGTGGCATTGGGTTTGGGACACTGGTGATCAAAGCAACGACAGCACTCCCAGACTCAGCAGTTTGTAGAACTGATGCAGCACTTGGTGGTAGAGCCCGTGTCTAAGTTTTTAATGTGAAGCTCAATGCACCATCAGTTCTGGACACTTAGAATAAAGTGGTGCTGGGACTCTCAGAGGTTTAGAACAGCAGTGACCTAGGTCCTGGGATGGTGACTCAGTCACAGCTCAGGCCCAGGAGAGAGAGAAGAAACACAGTGCTGGTTGAGGCCCTGGGTTTCACATTACACTGCAGTGACCTGGGGCCCAAGGAGTCACAATGCAGCACGCAAGGTATATCGAGTTTAAATTAACTGTGAACTCTCCATGGTGAGACGAGCAGAGGTGTTATATACTAGAGAAAGATATAAAAAGGTACTTCAAACAGTTCATGGAAATGGAATTTACATTTATTATGTGCAAAGATATTTTGAAATCCAAGACTAGTCTTTTTCATAATACAAATCTTCCATGAACTATTTAGAGACCCCTAGAGCTATGATACAGATGGAGGTAGATATTGATGATATATACACAGAGATTTAGGAACAGATATAGATACAATATATATTTGCAATGTTGAAAGCCATCAAAGAAATAGGGTGATTGCAATTGTGAATGAAGATGTGAGCAGCACTAGAGAGATTGGAAAAGAAAAGGGGCAAGACAAAGCCTTGAAGAGCTCCAGCAATCATAGTACATTAGAGAGAAATGAGTAGCAAGAACAACAGGTGGGAACCAGGTCTATGTGAGTTACTAAAACTAGCAAAATTGTGCTTCTATAATGTAGGAATATTCAGCAATATCAAATGCTTTTGAGAATTCAAATAAGAAAAACTTCAAAACACAATGAATAAATATTTTTTTCAAATATAAAAAGATGAAAAATTGGCCAGGACCTAGTTTATTATTTCTAGCTATTTTAGAATAATCATTATACTGCTTCATTCTTAATGTTGGCAAGCATGAATGGAGTTTATTCAGATTCCAAGACACTTTCAGAATTTCTGTGATGTAGTAATATAAAAAATCAATAATTTTGTATGAAATTGAAGGAGCATGCACTTTGTGCAGACTTGTTTCTTAAATTGATTCCATTTATATACTCCAAAATTAACTTGTGGGGTCACTCATGCACAGAAGTTGAGAAAGTAATGTGGCCCCAGAGTCCAAATAGACTGGAAAAACATTTAGAATTATTGGATTGGTCTAGAAATGAGCCAAACAAATCATTTCCATTGCTACAGCTTTCTACCAAATAAAAATAATCATCCTATAAGTACATTTATCTCATAATTTCAATGTGCATTTTTCCCTATGAATGACACACTGTGTGAATAACCATTTTCCTTCCTTGAACCCAACTAATAGATATTTATCAAAGGCTAGTTGTGTATATTACTTCCTGGGTGATGTGAACACAAAGGTGGATGAGCTCAAGCCTCACCTCCGATTTTCCCGTTGTTTCAAGTCTCAGATACCTTACAGAAATCACTTCTGCAGAAGCATGCATTTCAACTTTAACTATGATCATTTCTCTAATACAGTGCAGTTTTAGTGCATTCATCTATTTTAACTTTTAGATCTTTAATTCTTTATCATTTTCGAAAATGGCTGTATATAGTTGAGAAAACCATTTGTAGAACACTGTAAAGTGCTCATTTCAGTTACTTAATAAATGAGAAAACTGAGACTCAAGACCAAGTAAATGTATTTTTTGTATTCTACTATAATCATATTCTGTGAAATTATATATGTAAGATATAAACTAATGGATATAGATGTATCTATAATAGTGATGATAGGTGATTAGAGAAAGAGATATAAATGTATCTATAATAGATGTAGATAGATAGGTTTGGATAGATATAGATAGATAAAAAAGTACAAAAGTTCATTTTTACAAGAAGCTGTTGACTAACTTACTTGGGCCACACATTCTGGTAGGTTAAAGGAAGGAAAACAGAAAACATATTTTTACCACCAAAATTTTAACAGGAAAATAGGTCACATTTATCAATAATTGCAATACAGTATAACAGATAATAAATATAGCATAAGGTAATTCCATTGCATAACAATTTAAAAATAGAATTATACATTTATATATAGTAAGAGAAAAAGAACGTTTATCATCGAATATTTATATGACATTAACCTGATATTTACCCCTTTTGCCACAGGAGGACTCCATGATCCTGGAGTTGTTACATTACTTTTCCTTTCAGTAAATATATGTAAATGTACCTTTTAAAATGTTGAGGAGATTATCAGACAATCATTAGGGTGATAGCAATGGATCCCACACCACAAGCAAACTTTTAAAAGTTGCTCTGAGTGGAATCTATCCAGGTGTTCAGGAACTAATTTCATTTCCTCCTTCTACAGTGTGAAGGAGCTCCATTGTACTGAAATGCACCGGCTTTGAGCCAGGCAGCGCTGATTTTAATTCTAATCTCCACTAGTGACCTTAATGATTGCCTCGGACAGATTACTTAACCACCGTGACCCTTTATTTCCTCAACCACAAAACATAAAGAATAGCTTCTGGACTCTTGTTGATTAAACAAAATCACACTGAAAATATTTCAAGCCAATATATGATTAATTAATTAATAAGAAGCAGGCAGAAAAACAGAGAATTCCCATACACTGATTCATTCTGCAAATGCCCAAAACAGTAGAGTCGGCTCAGGTTGAAGTCAGGAGTGGGAATTCTGGTACATCTCCCATGTGGGTGGCAGGGCCCAATTACTTGTGCCAACACTGTTAACTGTAGGAGTCTGTATTAGCTAACACCTGAAATCAGGAGCCACAGGTTGGTAAGGAAACCAGCCACTTCCATGTTGGGTATGGGAATTTTAACCATTAGGTCAAAAGTCTGCTCACAAGCCAAGTATGTGGCCAAAACATGTGGTAGGGATTTTAAACTTTGTGTTTCATACTGTATAGATTGGGGCAGTCACTGTGGTGCAGTGGGTAAACCTGCCACCTGTAGTTGTAGCATCCCAGTTGCTCCACTTCCAATTAGTCTCTCTGCTATGGCCTGGGAAAGTAGTAGAAGATGGACCAAGGCCTTGGGACCCTGCACCCACGTGGGAGACCTGGAAGAAGCTCCTGGCTCCCACCTTCAGATCAGCCCAGCTCTGATGTGGCCATTTGGGGAGTGAACAAACGAGTAGATGGAAGACTTCTCTGTCTCTCTCCACTTCTGCTTCTCTGTAACTCTGTCTTTTGAATAAATAAATAAATCTTTAAAACAACAACAACAACAATACATACATTACGGATTGATGAGGATAGTGGCCACTGGAGGAATCATGTTTCCAAGTGTTGTCAGCAACTAGTAAAAGCAGACCACTTGACGGTGGTGGATAACAACAATATATATGACAACTACACTAGGAAACTTCTTTTGATGCCAATGGTTCCGTTCTGTGGGTGTGCAGAGCCCAAAGCTGCTTAGCTACCATTTTTATTACATTTTCAGCTCTTTGATATGGTTAATTATTATTGGACTGACTTAGAAAATTGAAGATTGAATTCAAGAGCTGGCAAAAATTATATGCTTCTAAAGTTTGACACACGAGGAAAATCTTCCACATTTATTCAGTTGTCTCATTGGACTAATTTTAACTTCCTGGGTTGAGCTATCTGGTACAGGAAATATACCAGCAGCTGCATTGTTTCCTTCCCTGGAGCTCATCATGAAGCAGCGGAGGTGCCACCTGTCTGGTTGCTCAGCATCATGATACATATTTGACTACAGCAAGAAAAAGAGGAAGCTGGCTTTGCAGTAGACACTGAAATGACTACCAGTTTTCTGAGCCAACTGATGAAAAACAAAACCAAAAATGCGTCTTGGTATAAGATAGTGTGTCACTATGCTTGGAATTTGATTGGCTTAGAGGAAAATAAAGCAGACATTTTCAAAACTCAACAAAGATTCCAATATCTTTTCTTTATTTGTAATAGGATATGTTCCTCTCTCTCTCTCTCTCTCTCTCTCTCTCTCTCTCACTCTCTCTCTCTCCCCATCTCCTGACCTCAGTCTCTGTCTCTCTCTCTCTTTTATGCTCTCCTCCCTCTTTTTTTCCTTCTTCACACCTTCCCTCTGGTCTGTCGGGTTTCCCCCAATAAAACTTTTCCCTTAAAAAAATAAGATAGGTTCTAGCGGAAGACCAGCTGACATATACCAAGAATCCTATTTGTTCTGTTTCTGTTGCCTCTATAGTACCTAGAACAATAACTAGCTCATTAGAAATGCCTGATACTATCTATTGGATAAATAAAGAAAATGTTTTATCTCATCCAATAAGAATACAATAAAGAATGAATTTTCATTACCTCAATTCTACAAGAAAAATTACACTTTAAAAATAAACATATATATATATATATATATTTAGAGAGAGAGAGAGAGAGTCTTTTAAAATGAACACATGACACCATGTTTAAGATGCCAAATGGGATACTGCATTCCACAAAAAATAAATATTTTAATAGTGAGAATCATGTCTTGTACTCATACTCTGAAATGTTGTATACTAAGAATGTGTAGTATTATATATTCAGAAAAAATGATTTTTTAAAAAATTTATTTATTTGAAAGGGAGAGAGACAGAAAGAGAGTTAAGTCATTTATCTGCTTGTTTCTGGTTCCCTCCTCAAATGGTTACAACAACTGCACCTGCACCAGTCTGACCTCAAGAGCCAGGGACTCCATTCTGATCTCCAAAGTGGGTGGCAGTAGCCTAAGGATGTGAGCCATCTCCATGGCCTTCTTGATGCATTAGCATGGGATTAGATGAGAAGCAAAGTATTCAGGATCAGCAGGATGACGATGTCACAAAGGGCAGCTTAACTTGCTGTGCCACCTAGCCAACCTCAAACATATTAAGTTTTTAACCACATTGTAATGTTGATGATTTTAAGAATAGTGATCTGTTCTTTATATTTTTTATTTCATTTTTTTTTATTTGTCAGGTAGAGTAGACAGTGAGAGAGAGACAGAGAAAAAGATCTTCTTTCCGTTGGTTCACTCCCCAAATGGCCGCTACAGCCAGTGCTGCACCCATCTGAAGCCAGAAGCCAGGTGCTTCCTCCTGGTCTCCCATGGGGTGCAGGGACCCAAGCACTTGGGCCATCCTCTGCTGCCCTCCCGGGCCACAGCAGAGAGCTGGACTGGAAGAGGAACAACCAGGACAGAATCCGGTGCCCCAACCAGGACTAGAACCCTGGGTGCGGGAGGATTAGCCTAGTGAGCCGCAGGACCAGCTCCATAGCTCTTCTCTTCAGAGACAATAAAAATCTAATGACACATTATCATGTCAGGCACTATAGGACTATGGTTTTGGGTGACTGGAGATGTTTATGGGCCACTGCTTGGCCGACATCTTTCATGAAAACACTCGTTCTTCCTAATGTCTCCCCAGTTATTATTTTTATGACCTGCTTCGATAATACTCTAATTGTTAATGTTTATATTCCAAGGTAATATTGCTTATTTTTCCTTTCTTACTAAGAAATTAATCTAGCTATTTTGGGAATGTATTAGCGTTTTGAACATTCTGAGTGTAAATAACACTTATGCATAATGGGGCTTTAGGCAGGGCATTCATCTCTCTGAGCCTGCTTTACCTATGTGAAGGCCAGTGAGTGTGCCTCTTCTTTCTCTCCTAAGGTGCCACCCATCATCTATTTTGCCCTGGCATTTGATGACTGGATATTTCAACTACACTCAAGGTTGCTGATGGAATTATCCCATGTGGAAGTGTGGGGACACAAAATAAAACGCAAATTTGGGCCTACTTCCTACTGAAATAAAACCCATTTTTTTATTTTAATTTTTTTTTTTTTTGGACAGGCAAGGTGGACAGTGAGAAAGAGAGACAGAGAGAAAGGTCTTCCTTTTGTGTTGGTTCACCCCACAATGGCCGTTGATCCAAAGCCAGGAGTCAGGTGCCTCTCCTGGTCTCCCATGCTGGCCACAGCAGAGAGCTGGACTGGAAGAGGAGCAACCAGAACAGAATCTGGTGCCCCAACCAGGACTAGAACCCGGGGTGACAGCGCCACAGGCGGAGGATTAGGCTATTGAGCTGCAGCACTGGCCAAAAACCCGGTTTCTTATCACTTTGTACTGTTGACTATAGATACAATAATTTTTTTCTAGTCCTTTGATCTTGGTGATTTGTGCGGGCACTGCTCTGTCTCATGCAACTTAGCCATCCATGAGATTGCACAGTGCTCTCTCCATAAATTCCCTTAATATGAGCAAACCATCAGCTCAGGTGAAGATCACCCAATTCCAGATCCAAACACCCTCTTTTTTCCCTCATACTCCTTCTACATGCAAGTGACATGGATTTAACAACTATAATAGTTAAGGAGATGGTTGGGAATAAAACGTTGTGCTATAGCCCAGAGGTGAGGAGAAGTGAAGATCAATTAAATGAAAACATAATTAAGTTTCCAATACAAAAAGATTATGTGTGTGCATACAAGTATGGGTGCACACACAAGTGTGTGTGTGCCTCTGCATGTATATGTGATAATGAAATTTGCCAATATAAATCTGATTTGTCAGTTAAACTAATTCCTTTGGAAAATACAAATCATGACCCCTCTCTTCATGCAATGTAGAAAGAAGATAAAAAATAAAGGATGGAGGTGTTAAAAAGGATCCAAGCACTACTTGGAGGAGCCCACAATGAATCCAAATCTCCGCAGCTACATGGTAATGGAATAGAGAATAGATGTGTATAATTCTTGATACAGGAGTTTTACCCCCATGTGAGGCAGAAGGGCATGGGTTTTAAGAGCTGCTAGAATGCAAACTGCCATGGGCAATGGGTCCTTTCAGCAAAACCTCCTACCCCAATGATGTGCCATCCAGATTGTCTGCTGCACACATCTTTGGAGTCAGTCCAAATTACAAATTTCTGGACTGATTCCTTCCTTATTTCTGTTGGTACTACATCTTTTGAGTTGAGAATAGTACTTATGCTATAATCTCTCATGTGACCAACATAAACTAACACCATCACTGAATGTATAATTTAGGGTACAAACAACTGCCAGCAACAGAGATCTGTCTCCCAGAAATCTGAACAATAGCAATTTGATGTATTCACAATGGGAAGTTGAAGTAGTTCTATAGCTATGATCTGAACTTCTTTTTCTGTGTTTGTTGTGTTGCTTTGATCTCTGGTTTATTCCTAAGCCTAATTCATAGCTTCATAATAGAGTTTAACCTGTTTACTGGGAAATACCCAGGTTATGTGTTTTACCTGGAAGAATCAAAAATAGTTTTCCCTTTTGCTCTCAGCAATGTCCTGTTTTATAGATGATAAACTGTAAGTTCTCCTGCATCATATTTTTGTTTCCAGTTGAACATGGGGAGACACTGCTATTCATATCCAGTGGAATAAGAAAGTATATTCTATCAGATAAGCAAGAACTTACTCTAGATCTCCAACAATTTCTCCTCCCATCTATTTGTGTTGCAATTTTTATTACAATAAAAGATCCATTCTGGACCTGAGGTCAGTTCCTGGTGCACATGGACTGCACTGGAGAAAGAGGATGGCCAAATAGCATTGAAGAACTGACCAGAAGAGTGGGAAATACAGGGTGGGATCCCCACAAGCCAAGTCCTTTACAGTGGATCTGCTTCTTATTTTTAATAAGAATATAGCCCTACCATACAACCCAGCCATCCCACTCCTTGGAATTTACCCAAAGGAAATTAAATTGGCAAACAAAAAGCTGTCTGCACCTTAATGTTTATTGCAGCACAATTCACAATAGCTAAGACCTGGAACCAACCCAAATGCCCATCAACAGTAGACTGGATAAAGAAATTATGGGACATGTACTATATAGAATACTATACAGCAGTCAAAAACAATGAAACCTGGTCATTTGCAACAAGATGGAAGAATCTGGAAAATAGTATGCTGAGTGAATTAAGCCAGTCTCAAAGGGACAAATATCATATGTTCTCCCTGATCAGTGGCAACTAACTGAGCACCAAAGAGGAAACCTGTTGAAGTGAAGTGGACACTATGAGAAACAGTGACTTGATCAGCTCTTGTGCTGACTGTTGATGTACAGTGTAATACTTTATCCATTTTAGTATTTTTTTTTGTTTTGTTCTAGTATTATTGGTTTAACTCTGTAATTAACACACAATAATTCTTAGGTGTTTAAATTTTAACTGAAAAGTGATCCCTGTTACATATAAGAATGGGAATAAGAGAGGGAGGAAATTTACAATTTGGGACATGCTCAATCGGACTTGCCCCAAATGGTGGAGTTAGAAATGTGCCAGGGGATTCCAATACAATCCCATCAAGGTGGCATGTACCAAGGCCATCTCACTAGTCCACGTGATCAATTTCCATTCACAATTGATCACACTGATAGGTCTAAGAGTGAAAGGGATCACACAAACAAGACTAGTGTCTGCTAATACTAACTGATAGAATCAAAAAGGGAAAGAACTATCCAGCATGGGAAGCGGGATACACAGCAGATTAATAGAATGGCAGATGTCCTAAATAGCACTCTGGCCTCAGACTCAGCCCTTAAGGCATTCGGATCTGGCTGAAGAGCCCATGAGAGTATTTTAGGCATGGAAAGCCAAGACACTCTGAGAAAAAAAAAAGTCCTAAATAAAAGATCTCTGCGAGTGAGATCCTAGTGGAAAGAACAGGGCCATCAAAGAAGGAGGCACCTTTCTCTGAAGGAAGGAGGGAACTTCCACTTTGACTGATACCCTGTCTGAATAAGATCGAAGTCAGCGAACCCTAAAGGCTTCCATAGCCTTGGCAACTCATGACTAGAGCCTAAGGAGATTACTGACGCCATCAACAAGAGTGTCAAATTGTTAAGTCAACCACAGGAGTCACTGTATACTTACTTCTCATGTGGGATCTGTCCTTCATGTGTTGTCCAATGTGAAGTAATGCTATAACTAGTACTGAAACAGTATTTTACACTCTGTGTTTCTGTGTGGGTGCAAACTGATGAAATCTTTACTTAATATATACTAAATCGATCTTCTGTATATAAAGATAATTGAAAATGAATCTTGCCAGCGCCACGGCTCACTAGGCTAATCCTCTGCCTTGCAGCGCCAGCACACCAGGTTCTAGTCCTGGTCGGGGCACCGGATTCTGTCCCGGTTGCCCCTCTTCCAGGCCAGCTCTCTGCTGTGGCCAGGAGTTCAGTGGAGGATGGCCCAAGTGCTTGGGCCCTGCACCCCATGGGAGACCAGGATAAGCACCTGGCTCCTGCCATCTCATCAGCGTGGTGCACCGGCAGCAGCGTGCCAGCCGTGGCGGCCATTGGAGGGTGAACCAACAGCAAAAGGAAGACCTTTCTCTCTGTCTCTCTCTCTCTCACTGTCCACTCTGTCTGTCAAAAAAAAAAATGAATCTTGGTGTGAATGGAATGGGAGAGGGAGCGGGAGATGGGGGGGTGCGGGTGGGAGGGAAGTTATGGGGGGGGGGAGCCATTGTAATCCATAAACTGTACTTTGGAAATTTATATTTACTAAATAAAAATTAAAAAAAGAATTTCTCAAAATTCTTTATGTTGCACATTATAATGATAGTGAGATTAGATGGAGCTGCAGCCAGACAGCAGGAGACTTCACTGCAGGATAAGTGTGGTTCTCTGTACTCTTTCAATTGCCACATGTAGCTCAGAACTACAAAGCTACAGCTGCTAATACATGCTTGTTGATAGTCTAACTGGAAAGCTAACTTATGTATTTTTTCACTAAGTCTCTGCTCATTTTATCTCAGAAGCAAGCCAAAATCAATTTTAAAAAATCAAATATGGAATACAAATGCTCTTCTGCAAACCACATTGGAAGCCTCAGTTCTGTCAAAACCAGCTGTTCCTTTACTGCATAGCCTCTGAGCATTTCTTAGGGAAAATGGAATATTTATTTAACTGCCTCTCTGAAGACACTGCATCCACTTTTCCACAAACTTGTGTTTTATTTTAATTATCCATATTTTTAAGAATTATTTTATTTATTTAAAAGACTGAGGAGTTACAGAGAGAAGTAGAGCCAGAGAGAGAGAGATCTTCTATTCTGCTAGTTCGCTCCCCAAATGACCACACTGGCCAGAGCTGAGCTGATCCAAAGCCAGGAGCCAGCAGCCTCTTCCAGGTCTCCCATGCAGGTGCAGGGGCTCAAGAGGTTGGCCCATCCTCTACTTCTTTCCTAGGCCACAGCAGAGAGCTGGATCAGAAGAGGAGCAACCGGACTCGAACTGGCACCCATATGTGATGCTGATTCTGCAGGCTGGGGCTTTAACCCACTATGCCACAGCGCTGGCTCTTGCCCATATTTTTGCTTATGATTGAAATAAAATATTTTACTCATTTAATTTATAAATAGATAAATATATTTTAATATAAATAGATTTTACAAATAAATAACATATTAGCCCTTACTGTTAGGTCATTCAGTCACCATGAATAATTCATAAATATATATATACATATGTATACATGTGTGAATATATATCCCTCATTACTGTGTTTTGGTAATAATTTAAGAATAGCAGAAATACCAGTGATATCAGAACAAGTCTTTGCTTTCATAGAGTTTATATTGTTATACCAGATAACCATTAATTTAATAAATACATAATATGGCCGGCACTGAGGCTCAATAGGCTAATCCTCCTCCTGTAGCATTGGCATTCTGGGTTCTAGTCCCGGTCGGGGTGCCAGATTCTGTCCCAGTAGCTCCTCTTCCAGTCTAACTCTCTGCTGTGGCCCAGGAGTGCAGTGGAGGATGGTCCAAGTCCTTGGGCCCTGCACCCACATGGGAGACCAGGAGAAGCACCTGGCTCCTGGCTTCGGATCAGTGCAGTGCACCGGCCATAGAGGCTATTGGGGGTTAAACCAACGGAAAAGGAAGACCTTTCTCTCTGTCTCTCTCTCTCATTGTCCACTCTGCCTGTCCAAAAAAAATGCATAATATGGGAGAAGGTGATAAATGCCCTGGGAAAATGCAGAAAGGAAGGCAGAACTGGTAGTGTACAAAACAGTTACACAGAAGGCGGTTAGTGAATGGTGTTGCAGATACCGTGACCCTTGTGCAGTCTACAGGAAGTGAGGGCTCGATTCCTGCAGACATCTGAGGCTGTTTAGAGCGCCTGAGGTTTGAAACTCTGACTCACACACAATGCCTGCTGGGAACATTTCAACAAATATTTACTGAATACATGCATCTCTTATAATTACTTTATAGCATGTTGTTAAACAAATGACCCCACATATGAGACTAATTTCAGTTCTAATGTCAGCACAAATGACTTAATTCTGGATTTAACCTGAATTAGTAGTGTCACAGCCATAGAGACTACATCATTTGACAATGGCATTCTCTACTTTCTGGTGATTACATCAAAAACAAACAACAAAAACCACCTCTCAGCACATGTGATCCCATTTTAGCTTTTCCTTGCTGTTTACCTCTTAGTCTTATGGCACAAAGTGAGCAGCTCCTAAGTCAATCTCATCATCTGGTTCCAGGGATTACCAATAATAGGATGTACCCATCACAAATCTGGCAATATTGCTGTGTTGTTTTGCTGTGTAAATCTGCTGATTTAATGTTTTTTCTTTCTTTTTTAAAAATATTTTATTTATTTGAAAGGCAAAGTTACAGAAAGAGAGAGGGAGGGAGAGAGAGAAAGAATCTTCTGTCCGCTGGTTCACTCCCCAATGACCAGGGCTGGGCCAGGCTGAAGCCAGGACCCAGGTTCATCTGGGCCTCCCATGTGGGTGAAGTGACACAAGTACTTGGGCCATACTTGGCAGCTTTCCCAGGAGCGTTAGCAGGGAGCTTGTATCAGAAATGGATCAGCGGGGACTCAAACTGGTGCACCAATGGGCTGCGGGAGACACAGATGGCAGCTGAACCCATGGCGCTGCAGTGCTGGCCCCTAGATAACATTTTTCTAAGATGCTCTCAGATTCTCCATATCAAGTATGTGGAAATCCACCTTCCCTGAAATTGCCTTTTATTGGATGAACAGGAAATCTGAACTGTTATGCAAATGTGACCTTCTAAGAAGTGTGTGTGGCCGGGAGAGAAGAAAAGCAGATGCTATTAAGCTGCTCAAGAGTATTTTGCCTACACTTCTTTTTTGAATAAAGAGGAAAATCTGAGCCATTGAGCGCCAATATAATATTCAAAATAGTCATTTCCACTGTGTTGAGTACTATTTCCCAGAAATATATCTCTGTATTCTTTCACTATCGGTCCATTTGCATCCTTGTATTTCAGACGCCTTTTCTACAAAACATTAATTAGATTTTGCTTTCTGGCTGCTGTTCTTGCGTTATCTCGATTGGCAATGTTTGTAGTTTTGAATGGAGTATGTAATTCTCTTAGATTTAAAATAATTAGGCATGTATTTGAACTTCAGTTCATCATCTCTTAATTCATCTCTGCTCTCCACTTCATGATACTTCTGTTTTTTTTCTCTCCTTTGTGTTAATTTTTTCTTTATCTAATTATCTCTCAAGTCATGCTTTAAGTGCATCCTCTATTTTGAGCCTTTTAGTGTTCAATAAAAAACTACAATTTAGTTAAGTGAGCACAGTTATGTCCCATCCAGGCTACAGAACTTCGGAATACATTTTTTTTTCCATTTCTGTCCTTCTAAATTTATATTAATATACTGCTATTGAATTTTGTTTATTTTCATCACAGATGTTATCATTTTATAGCATAATTTCATTTTTACTGATGGTCTGTGGATATCAGGTATCATTCCTACTCATTATTCTACCTCCCTTGTTTGGGCAGGAGCTGGAAACCTTGTGCCCTATTTTCTATGCTGATTTATCAGCAAGGTTGCAGTTTAGGTTTCACCACAGGGAGACACTCACCATAGCTGTGGACAGCACACAAGAGCAGGCATCTTCCCCACTATGGAAGGAGAGGGCAGGTGGGAGGATGTCAGCAGCCGAGACATGGGCTCCTGAAGGTGACTTTCAGGCACCTTCTTACAGATCATCCCTTCAGGGGGCCATGCAGCTGAAGCAGTTGGAAGTGTTGTCTTAACAATTTTTGCTATTTATGACTTCCTAATCTCTGGCAAGCAGCTTCTCTAATGTTCACTAATCCAGCTCTCTTAAAGTTTTATAAGCTTCTGCTTCTCTCGCTTTATATTCTTTTCCTTTTGAAATATATCTTCTCTTTCCCAGTATACCTTGAATCACAGAGCTTTTGGTATAGAAGTTTATGTTATGAAATATATATTTTTACAAGTATATGAGAAACACTGATAGGTTACTGACTTGTTTAAATATGAAAAAGGAAAGTGTATACCAATGGATAATGGGATACTGACATCCACGAACAAGAGAGTAGTTTAAACTGTCACCTTTACTTACCTGGAAGTGCAAAGTAATTATTTAAATAAAATAACAATCTAAATGCTTTAAGCTGGATTTGGTGCATCAGGCTACAATTAAAACACAATAATATAGAAGAAATTTAGATTAAAAAGCCTATGGGATAGATTTCTACCCTAGAACACACTGGAGAGTTACAGATAAGAAACAACGATCACTGAGCTGAGACATCTTGCCTCACCTTATAGTCAGAGATCCAGAGATTTTTTTGTGCCTTACTTACTAGAGTTTTTAACAGTGCTAATGTTACCTTCAGTTGAGCCCTGCAATAACAATTCGCATTTCCCTAGGAGCAAATCATGAAAAGGATACAGGTGCAAGTAGCTCACTTGGGTGCGACCCCAGGAAACTTCAACAGAGAAACAAGAGACCAGAAAAGAAAGGCAACCCAACAGGTTACTGCTGTGGGACCTGGAGCTTTCTTTTGCCCCAGGGGAATGTCCTGGGCATTTTGGGAGTCACTGTAAGACAGTAACCCTTGGATGAACATGGATTACAGGTCAGCACCAGGCAATCATTAGCTCATGATCCTGTGAGGAGAGAGGGTGGCATTCGCCGCCTCTCCATCCTGCCAACAGCATCAACTTACTGCACAACAGTTCTCAGGCCAGAGGATGCAGCTGCTTGGTTAGAAGGCTTCTGGTTGGCACCTAAGAGTACATCTCAAGAAAATATGAACAGGATATATTTGGGATAAAAAAGAGAACTCACTTTTGCCTTTCAGGGTATTCACTGGGAACTTCACCATGAACTTACTGAGTGTTTGCATTGATTTCAATAAATCAGAAGAGTCCATAGCTGCAGATCTCACATATACTGCTTGTCCAGAACACCTTCGCTGTGACTGAAGCACTTTCATAACTTTGAGGCATTTATAAGGAGCTCATGATTATTATCTTCAAGACACATCCACACATCTTTCACACTCCAGGTCCTTACCAGAGTTACCTTCTAAGATTTCTCTATGGCATGAATGCATTGATCACTGAGTTTTATTCCCATATTCACAACTTTCCACTTTACATATCCTATGCTACCTCCTACCTTCCTGCCTAACTCATTTTAGGACCCCTGAGATTGTACCAGATCACACCGAGATCAATCTAGCATCACCCCTCAGTCTAAAGATTGTTAGCTTAATCACATCTACCAAATCCCACTTACCGTCTACGAAAGAGACAGTAAAAAGTTCTAGGGATTAAAGTGTGCATGTTTGGGGTTGTCCTTATTTTACCCTTCACCATAAAATATGGTTTCATAAAGGAACAAAAATGTCCATTGAATTGTGAAGTCATTGTACCATTTTTTATTAGATATCCACTACTCTTTGGCAGTATAATCCCAGAATAATCTAGCATCTGGAAAATTGTTCCTTCCTAATACCATACACTTAAATTAATTTTTAAAATGTTATTTAACATAGTCCCACTGTATTTTATTATTTGAGAATGTTTTAATCTTAGGTGTTCTCCCTGATCCCATTTTCCAAAATTCAACTTCCCCATGACTATTTTACTGAAAGATGCCATCAATAAAGTATAGAATAATTCTATTTCATTTTCTTTCCTGTATTTCTTCTCTGTACAGCTAACTTTAGGCTGCTGTCAATTTTGTATTCCTAAGTGACACAGATCACTTCTAATATAATACATATTCTTACAGTGTTATAATGCATACTATAACTTCTATTATAACACATATTTTAAGTTTATTTACATTAAATTTTACCTCTAAATATATCTCCTTTCCACTACATAATCAAATTCAGGAAAATAGAAAGAAGATGCAAATAAAACAAGTTTTGCAATTATGTGCTGGAGTAGAAAACTGCTAGAAACAACTCTCTAGATTCAAAAGAAAGAAACTGCTGTCATTGATCTGACATCCTATAGCTTTAGAATCCCAGAAAATTTGCTTCCTCTTCCTGGAAATTAACAGATGTTAAACAAGAGGTCAAAGTTGCAGTTACACAAGATGAGTAAATCCTGGAGACCTAGTCTGCAACACTACATTGCAGTGGACAAGAATGTAACCTATGCAGAAATTGCTAACATTATAGATGTAAAATGTGCCTGCAGGTAAAAGGATGTGGGTAGAAAGTGGGGGGGAGAGAAGAAGAGAAGAAGAGGGAGATGAAGAAGGAGGAAGAGGAGTAGAGAAAAGGGAAAGAAAAAGAAGACAAGAAGGAGAAGAAGAGGAGAATCAAGAAGAGGAGGGGGAGAACAAAGAAAGGGAAGTGGGAAAGAATCTATGAGAGGTATGGATATGTTAAAGTGTTTTGATGTGGAGAATATTTCACTATAGCCTCTCTCTCTCTATATATATATATATCTATCTAGCAAATTTATAACTCTCAAGTATACCCCACTAAGCCTGAGAAAAAAAATTTTAAAACTCTCTGAGCCTCAATTTTCTAGATGAGATGTAGAATTGTGCTATGTGCATGTGCAGTTTAATGTGATAGGCACAGGGGGCCAGAGCTGTGGCATAGTAGGCTAAGTCTCCTCCTGCAGCACCAGCATCTCATATGGGCTCCAGTTCATGTCCCAACTCCTCCTTTTCTGACCCAGCTCCCCGCTTATGGCCTGGGAAAGCAGTGGAAGATGGCCCAAGTGCTTGGGTGCCGGAGATCTGGAGGAAGCTCCTGGCGCCTAGCTTCAGATTAGCACAGCTCTGGCCATTGCAGCCATTTGGGGAGTGAACGAGCAGAAGGAATCCTTTTCTCTGTGTCTCTCCCTACCTCTCTAACACTGTCTCTCAAATAAATAAATATTTTTTTTACAATGTAATGGGCATAGGTTTTATATGTCAAACAAATTATTAAAAATTAAAAAGAAACATTTCTTGTGATGGTTTTCTGTGTTACTCGCCCTAAGTGCCTCTAATCCATTGGCCATTGCATATTGTGCTTTCCAACACCCAAGTTACTGGTATTTTTAAAGCAACATCACTTCCCTTATAATTGAGCTTTGGTTTTAAAATCTGTGCCCCCTGCAAAGAACAATTTTTTTTCTTCCTTGTTAAGCTAATATTTAGGTACTTCTCAAATGGCATTCCTTCTATAACTCTATATCTGAATATGAAGACAGAGTTAGATTCTCTTTGGCACTTATCCAGCACCTGAACACCTCTGTCAACCTTACATTATCATGGTCTTATTCTTTGGTGCCCGTCTGGTAAATACAGAATACAGGGTTCTGGCACAAAGCAGTTTTAAGGGAGGACTACAGAGAGTGAGATACATCGTTGACGGTTCCTGAAGTTGTGTCTAGACTCAAGGCTGACAACCAATGAGCTCTAAACAACCCGCATTGTAAACGCAGAACACAGCAAGGTGTATGTGACTCCACGTCCAAGGGGTCTGACTTAATGGTGCTTTTAGATCAGAGCTGGTCCTCCTACTTCTGTCACACCCATCAATATTAGGAGGGAGCAAGCACGGACAAGGGCAGGCCCTTTATCATAAGCCGGCGGCGGTCCACAAACTACTAGTGCCGAGCCAGGCTCCACTTCTCTTGGCCTGTGACTGGTTAGCCTTTCTCACCAGAGAGACCCCAGCCCCTCACAGGGAACCATTAGAGCACCCTTGAGGACAAAGCGCA
Source organism: Sylvilagus floridanus (assembly GCA_949820135.1). Taxonomy (NCBI): domain Eukaryota; kingdom Metazoa; phylum Chordata; class Mammalia; order Lagomorpha; family Leporidae; genus Sylvilagus; species Sylvilagus floridanus. The sequence goes on along the minus strand of OX463241.1, from coordinate 163,067,067 downwards.
GCACCAACAGAAAGAGGCCTGGGATCCAGGAATGGACAAAAGTCAGTCTGTGTCTTGGCCTGTGCTTATTTCTGCTCCAAAACCAGAATGACAGTGTCTGGGAAGAAAGTATGGGATGGCTCTCTGTGAATCAGCCCCAGGTCCCTGCCAAGGCGTGCTTCCGAGGCCAGCAAGCAGGAAGGCTTAGGGGTGAATGTGGACTGAAACTGGAATTATCAACCAAGTTAAAAGGAAAAACAGAAGATTCTCTTAATAAACAAAAACAAGGTGAACATTTATAAAAAGAAACTCAGACATCCATAGATCTTCCTCCAAATTATCTAGGAAGAAGTATTCATAGAGGTAGTTATAGGAGAGATAAAACTGTTCATGTTTATGTCTCCCAAAGGTTGAGAGATCATAACATGTCAGCAACAGTGTTTTGTGAAAGAGTTACTCGTTTAATGTTGCTGAACTAAATTGGGTGGGACTAGGGAGCTGGGCAGTATGCCAGGCATTTGGTTAATGCCGTAATAGATATAAAAGTAGGCGTGAAGCATTCCCCGGACGAAACTATCTTAAACTCTCTGGCTTCTTTTTTACCTATGGAATGTCTTACAGTGGATACTTATTTACAAATGAAATGATTTCAGAATTATGAACCAAGTTGGATTATTTTATGTGCCAAGATCTGAATAAATAGAAACATAATCATCATTGGTTCTAGACATCAATTTTGTTTTAATGATTGCATCCAAAATGTTTTCATGCTAGAGTTCATACATTGATATATTTGCTAAAATAAAACATAAGGCACTGAGAAGGATGTATGAATTACTGGCACCTTAGCAAAGTCTGCAGATAGGAAAATAAAGGAGAATAACTATATATTTTCTCCTAAAGTACATTTGTAAGAAATCATGGCAAAGGGAAAAATTATATACTATTTACAATAGATTTTAAGGAAATGGAGCTTGCAGTAAACAAACTTCTTAGATCAATAAAATGTCTTTACATTTCTATTATATTTAGTTATTTTTGCATTTTTATTTTAGAAACATATATTTTGCATGAAATTCTTCGAAAACTACTGTGGCTACTGCCTTTATCACATGTTGAACTGACTCCTTATCATAAAACAATTTGAATCACATTTTGGCACTTTGACATGCAAGGGATTTTTCTCCATGCTTAAACAAATACTTTTTCAAGAATAAGTGCTGTGGGACAGCAAGCTAAGACATTCCTTGGGACACTGGCATTCTATACCTGAGTGCCTGGAATTAGGTCTCCCCTGCCTAAGATTCAGCTTCCTGCTAAGTGCTGGAAGGCACAGATGACAGCTCAAGTCCTCGAGCCCCTGCCACCACATGGGAGACCAATCGGGGACTTTAGGTTGGCCCAGCCCTAGCTGTTGAGGACATTTGAGGAGTTATCAGTAGGTAAAATCTCTCCCCACCCTTGCTGTTGCTCTGCCTTTCAAATAAGTAAAAATAATCGCACTTTTTAAGAATGAAAAGCAAGTTTTTAAATCATTCTTTTCTTTTTTGCCCATAGAACAAGCTTCATGGTTCATATTCGTTGCCTCCAAATTTTCACATTAATACTTCCCATGAATGTCTATCTACAATTTTACAGAAAATGAATAGTTCTGTATAAAAGTGGTAATGTTTGCAGAAAAGATGATAAGAATCTGTTCATATTTGGTGATTTAATTTGTTTAAATATCCAACTTTTCAGATATGAAGTTATTGGACTGAGGAAGGGTCAGTGATCTTTGGGGAATTGTCTTTTCTACTTATTCCACAATCCCTGACATGCTTCCCGTGTCCAGCCACCTTATAGGGCCTGCCCATGATTATGCATGGCTTTACTTTCCCTACCTGGTAGGCCCACATGCACTCTCCAGCCATTATCCATGTCCAAGTCAGGGAAGATACATCGCTTTCTGATTGCTTCCCACTTGCTGACTGAGGTAGCCATTTGGGGGAGCAACCAGTATAAGGAAGATCTCTCTCTATCTTCCTGAATCTCTCTGTCTTTTGAACAAATAAAACTTATTTGAAAAATTTTTAAATGCTGAGAAATGAAAGAAATGGGGCATTTCATCACTTTTTCTTTTCATGAATTTATTTTTAAAAATTTATTTATAAATGTGAAGGACAGATATATAGAGAGAGAAAGAGACAGAAAAAGAGAGCTCTCCCATCTCCTGGTTCTCTCTCCAGTTGGCCACATGGCCAGAACTCCATCCTGGCCTCCCACATGGGTGGCAGGGGGCAGGTACTTACGTCACCTTCTGTGCCTTCCCAGGCACATAAGCAGAGAGCTGAAAAGAAAGCAGCACAACCAGAATTCCAACCAACACTAACACTGGGGCTTAACCTATTGTGTCACAACGGCAGCCCTTCCATTTTCCTTAGATGCCGTTGCTTTTTTCGCAGGACCATCAAAAAGGGAACAGAAAACCACCTGCACCCATTCCCTCAAACCCTTTATTAGCTCCCTCCCCCCAACATTAGACAGACAACATTATGATTTTCATGGACAAGAAACACGTTTGCATTTGCGGTCGCCTTTCCTTGCACAAATATCTAAATTCTATTTGACTGCACTGATATGAAGATACAAGTTACTTAGGCTGGGTCCCATTTATTATATTTTTCTGGTTAACACCTTTCCATGAGTTCCTCAAAGCATAATGAACTCTCAATGCTGTGGTTCTGCAGCTGATAAAAGCCTTCAGCTCCCGGGGGCTGTCTCCTCTGTGTACTCCTCTTACTAGAATACTCTTCATAGGGCCGGTGCTGTGGCGTAACAGGTAAAGCTGCCACCTGAAGTTCTGGCATCCCGTATGGGCACTGGTTCAAGTCCTGGCAGCTCCGCTTCCAATCCAGCTCTCTGCTATGGCCTGGGAGATCAGTAGAAGATGGGCAAGTCCTTGGGCCCTGCACCTTCGTGAAAGACCCAGAAAACTCTTGGCTTGTGGCTTCGGATGGGAGCAGCTCCGGCCATCGCGGTCATCAGAGGAGTGAACCAGCAGATAGACCTCTCTGCCTCCGCCTCTCAGTAACTCTGCCTTTCAGATAAATAAACAAATCCTTAAAATAAAATAAAATACTCTTCCCATTCTTTGTCTGGCTTCCATTTGTCTTTTAGAACTCATCTGAAATTTAGATAATTACATGGTCTTTAGTAGATCTCTGCCAGCATGCTGCCAACTGCTTCTGAAACTAAAACCCTATTTCCAAATATGCTCTTTTTTGCAAAAAATAGTATTTCCTATTTTTAGCTTTATTGGCATATCTTTAGCTTTATTGGAATATTATTGCTAAATAAAAAATGTACATGTTCAGAGTATACACTATGATGTTTTGGTATGTGCATACTTTGTGACATGATTATTGCTGTTGCCTAATTGACATATCCATTACCTCGGTGTTACCATTTGCATATATGTGTTTGTGTGGTACATGGTATGTGCTGTATATGAGTGGTGAGAACACTTGAGATCTTTTCCATCAGTAAATTTCAAGTGTGGATTATTAACTACAATCCTCAGCAAACTACCTAGACTCCATGAGAGTAACTGAAAAGCACTTATCTATATAAGTGATTCTTTGATTAAAAATTATCTTCTGCAATAGAGTATAAGATCTCCCAGCAGGTAAGTGATGTCCCCAGTCACTCAGGTGTGCCCAACATTTGCTGCATTCTCTCCCTCTCTTGAAAATATCAGATGACAGATCTGTGGTCCTTTAAAATAAGATTCCCCCCAGCTGTTCTGGCAACATCACCAGAGCCTCGAGTGAAAGAAAATGTCAGGGAGCTCAGATGGAGACTGGCAGTTTGAATCGCTGTTCTTCTACAGCCGGGTATGCAAAGGTAAGCCAATGCCTCTCCCCCACATTTGTTTCTGTGTTGAACTCATACAACGGAGTTCATAGTAGTACTACAAACTGTTGTACATATCAAATATGATACAAAACCTGCTCTGGGCAGTTCTCCTGTTCGAAAGGCAGGAAGGGAGTCCCTGTAGACATGTCCTGTGAATGTGGACATGGACTACACTCGGTCCTTCAGTAATGCGGCTCTTTTTACAGCAGACTGGAGTTGTATCATAGAAGCATATAGATTTGGAAAAGCATTGACTATCATTATTAAAATAGCTGGCATGTCTTTTTTTAAAGATCTATTTACCTATTTGAAAGAGTTACACAGAGAGAGACAGAGAGGTAGAGAGAGAAGTCTTCCATCTGCTGGTTCACTTCCCAGTTGGCTGCCACAGCTGGAGCTGTGCCAATCCGAAGCTAGGAATATGGAGTTTCTTTCGGATCTCCCACATGGATGCAGGGGACCAGGGACTTGGGACATTTTCTACAGCTTTCCAAGGCCAAAGCAGAAAGTTGGATCGGAAGTGGAGCAGCTGGGACTCGAACCAGCGCCCGTTTGGAATGTCAGCATTGCAGGCAGCGGCTTTACCCACTATGCCACAGTGCCAGCCCTGCCAGTACCTCTTAAGTCTATGTGGATTTGTATTGGTTACCTTTGCTGGATCCCCATATCACTGAGTGTGTCCATCTGACTTTCTTGTCAGTTTATGAATGATTCTTGGCCCCTGCATCAGCAGGAACAGATGCTTCTGTAAGATCACAGACTGGTCCAGTGTCGCTGCTGCCCATTTCAATCCTGAGTCAGAACAAGAGAGGTGGAATTCCAAGCATGACAACAACAGAAGGAGCAAGTAAATGAGGTGGAAAAGAGTATACCTCTTAAAAACAATCTCTTGGAAGGAATTAGGTCTGATGCTTGAGTGCAAAATGGAGCACTATCGCGGAATGAAAGAACAGGAGCAGGGCTGAAAATTCATAGGAAGGTTAATAGATGGTACACTGAAAGCAGCTTAGAGAATTGGATATTAGGTCTGAGCATCCTGAAACAGATACACATGTGAGTAGATCATAGGAAGAATGATTGCTGAAAGCAAAAATACTCTGTAGTGAAGTGTCCACGTGATTCCTGGAGTAGAGGGGCCTCTGGCTATAAAAGTGGTTTCTACTAGGAGAAAGGAAGAGATGCAAACTTTGCTTTCTTGAAAAGAAAGGAAAACACAACAAAGAATCATTAGATTATGGGCATGACATGTTGAATACCAGCAAAACAAAATTAGCTGAGACAAATATTTCAAACGCTTAATTGTTTCTTGTCCAGAAATACTGGAGTCCCCTTACTGAAGTCTAAAATAAGCCATGTGCATATATAACTCATAGCAAGGCACCATGTCTTTATCTGCAGACTGTGGAGAGGCCTTCCTTTAGCATTCTCTTCACTCAGTTGAACATGGAGGTCATTTGATTGCTCTCACTTTCCCATTGGTTGATTTGCCCAATGTCTACTGAGGTTCAAATATGAGTTAAGTGTTCAGAGAAGAACAGCTATCATAGAAAATATGAAATTTAGGCTGGCGCCGTGGCTCACTTGGCTAATCCTCCACCTGCGGTGCCGGCACTCTGGGTTCTAGTCCCAGATGGGGTGCCGGATTCTCTCCCAGTTGCTCCTCTTACAGTCTAGCTCTCTGCTGTGGCCCGGGAGGGCAATGGAGGATGGCTCAAGTACTTGGGTCCCTGCACCCACATGGGACACCAGGAGGAATCACCTGGCTCCTGGCTTCAGATCGGCGCAGCACACTGGCCGCATCGCACCAGCCGTAACCACCATTTGGGGGATGAACCATCAGAAAAGGAAGACCTTTCTGTCTCTCTCTCTCGCACTGTCTCACTCTGACTGTCAAAAAAAAAAAAAAGAAAATATGAAATTTATTTTAGCGTTTGTATTCCAGATGAGGCATCTATTATGCTGACAGACATGTAAGGTAATTTGGACCCAGAAGATGCTGGGTCAGGATGAAGAATGTGGATGATTTCTCAGCACCTTTGTCTAAAAGGTAAATAAGATCATTGAGTGGGACAAACCTAGTGAAGACCTGAATAATGTGAAAGAAGATAACGTGTAAGCCTCGGGGGTTCTTGCTTCATGCAAGAAAGAGTTCGGCTGTGAGACAGTGTAGTGGCAAGTGAGGCAGCAAAGTTTAATGGGATAGGGTATCCATCAGAGTACATGGGCACCTCTCTATACAGAATCCAAGAGAGTGCCAATTCATTCCGACTGAACATCAAGGTTGCGTAGTTTGGTGAAAAGAATACACCTGACAGGTCAAGTGGGCATCTGTCACTGAGTGAACCGTTTGGATTCAGAGTGGGGCTGATAAGGAAATGTGATTCAGTCCTCCCCACTGTTTCTTCTCCCTTTTCTCCTGGACAAAGAGTTTTCTGAGTGTGAATTAGGCAAAATTCTTTCCAAGGTTTTACTACTCACTGTTATGTTTCTTCTCCCTTTTCTCCTGGACAAAGGGTTTTCTGCGTGTGAATTAGGCAAAATTCTATCCAAGGTTTTACTACTCAGTGTTATGAGACTAGACAGCCCATCTGGAGCCAGGCAGAGAAGAGTCCCCTAGGGTGCCTTCCTTAGAGGGGAAGGCTGTGAAGATTTTATTACCCACAAGAATAGCTCATTCAGCCTACACAGAATTTTCTTGGGGACATTTATATGTATGTGCGTGGGGTAGGAGGGCTGGGACCACCAGCAAAGTTATCTGGGTATGGGCAGGGCTTTGATTTGTAGAATACTGGCCTCTTCCAAGGTGAGCATTCCAGGCTGCTAGAGGCTGGTGCATTGCTTCTCTTCTGTGGTGCCTTTTTCCTTAGGCCCTCTTATACACCTAGGCGGACTTCCAACTTCCTACCTAACAGAAGGGGTCAGGAAGGGAGGAAAGGAGAGTGAAGACTCCAAAAGTGAAACAATCTTAATCCAACAAGAGCAAGGCTGAGTAAGGCCAGTGCAGGCAGGAGGGCCAAAGTGAGACTCCATTGGCTTACGGTAAAGTGAAGATATTTAGACTATTTTCTGTGCGCCTACTTCTACTGTCTCTTCTAAAATCTGTCCCAATTACCTTTGAGTCCCACTGTTTAATACATGGTTTCCTAGCTGTGGCTTCCCTGAATACCATAGTGACAAGACAAGATGCTGCTCCTGTTTGTAGTGAGTGTGGGATGAGTACCAATGAGTGTGCCATATCCGAGGACACAGGATTGCCTTTCAGCTAGCGGGGATGTGTGTCACTTGGCCATTTCTCTCATGTGCACCTCATTAAATCCTTTCAGCAGTCGTGAACATGCACTTCCAGTGCCAGCATTGTCCTTTTCCTCCTCAGAATGGTAAGCTTTTCCAATTTGAACATGCTCTTCGCACACTGCTACCACCTAAAGTATTCTCACCCCTGTCTCCCCATAATAACTGTTTGTAAAGTGCATTGCAGTCACGGATCTCACTGTCTGTCTTGCTGGGTCTGTGAGCTCCTCTGGTCGATGACTCTGTCCTTCTATCTTCAGTGTCTAGGTGGCTGTCTAGTGCAGTCCATCACATCAGTATGAGCAGACAACAAAGGAAGTGCTTTAGAAAAGTCAGAGTAAGATTTTTTTCCAATCTCAGTTTCTTTTAAAACCATTTTGTTATCCTAGTTTTCTCTAACATTTCCTGAATTCCTTCCACCATTAGGTCCTTAAGTAACTGCTCTATGGCGCTACTGTTTGCTAAGGTGTTAATAGTCTCTAAAGACATCACAAAAAAGCCCATAAAAACACCTGTATGTGCTAAGCAGTTGCCTCCTGGAGATAGACTGCTTTAACCCTGTGTGTCTGCCTGTGTATGTGTGTACGGGGGGTGAGGTGGTGGGAGTAGTCCAGAGTCTAGGCGCTAGATTCGATGGTTATTTAAAGCCCCTGTTTCCACTGTTAAGAAACAGTGTTTTTTTCTGCTATTTGTTGAATTCTTTACTTAGTGTAGAGTTAATCTTATGAATATACTATAAACTGAAAGTAGATCATTGTAAAAATAAAAAGAGAGGAAAGAGCAGTAAGGGTGGGAGCAATGGTGGCAGGGAGAACACTGTGGGAAGTATCACCATGTTCCTAAATCTGTATATATTAAAAAAATGAAATTTGCTTACATTAAATAAAATTTAAAAAATCACTTGCTATCATTTCCCTAGTTCCTTTTGGACTTCAAAGAGATCGAGATTCAATCATTAAAACATGGTTATTAAGCCTGTACAAAGAGTAAGGGAGTGGGTTACAGTAAGGAGCAGCATGAACACAGAATGTTGTCAAGCAAACCTGTAATTACAAATATGCATAATCAATGCCTTCTGTGAAAGTCGTGAGCACAAGGGATCGTGAGATTGTGTTGGCACTCAGAAGATATCATCCTAAAGGTCTAGGGAATGCTTATTAGAGAATGTTATATACCTAACTTTGGCCAAGTACATTTCCCATAGAAAGTGATCAATAATGGTTTGAAATTTTTCTTGAAGTAATATCTAAGTGGAGAACTAAAGAATGATATTTATTAAATGTGAATGTGAGTCTGTGAGTTGATAAATACATTTTGGGTGGAGGAATTGTGGTTTAAATTGAGCACATTAAAATATTTGAATGCCACAGCATTTGCTATGACAGTATGTGTCTACACTGGCTGGCTTTGAGTGAGACCCAATGGAAAACAGAATTTGAAAGAGCAATCATTTATGTGATTGTCATGAGTGTTAAGTGAGATACAATAAAGAACAGAATAAGATTCAGGGGCACTGCTGTTATTCTTATTACTGTCACTGAGATAAGTCAGGGCAGTGATTAGAGGTGGAAAATTAGCAACATTTCAAAATAGTAAAGGTTATGCATGAAGAAACTGAGGCCACAGGACAGGTGTGATTGAGGAGCAGGAGGTATTTAGAGCAGAATTTAAGGACAGCCTCATAGAATGATAATCACTTTAAATAGCACTCTGACCTCAGAACCAGCCCTTAAGGCATTCTGGTCTGGCTGAAAAGCACATGAGAGCATTTCAGACATGGAAAGCCAAGACAATGTGGCAAAAAGTATCCTCCTTGAAGAACATCTGTGGGGGAGACTCCAGTAGAAAGAAGTGGTCATCAAAGAAGGACGTACTTTTCTCTGAAGGGAGGAGAGGACTTCTACTTATGCTTACACAAAATGTATGCTTATAAATTATACAAAAGTAAATTATGTAGCAATTTACAAAAATAAAATACACAATTTTTTTGTAAATTCTACACTTCTATAACTTTGTCATGACACTATTTCTTTCAAAGTTTACCACAACATTTATATTTCTATTGGCAAAAATTGTGACACCAAAACAAACTTGTGAATAAATATTTAGCATCTTTTTAAGCAAAATATATTATTTACAACTTTGAACAAAGAAGTTAGTCCCAATATAAATGTTGGTTAATATTTTCCATTATATTAATTAGCAAAGCAAAAGTGACAAAATAAAGATAGTCAGAATTTCACTTGCTTAATGAATGATGTAAGTAATTTCTTTGTTTAATTGGATATAAGTTGTTTGCTGTTCAGGGCAGGTGTTTAGTACAACAGACAGGACTCTTCTTGGAGCATCCATTTATCATGTATGAGTACTTGGGTTTGAATCCTAGTCCTGCTTCCAATTTGAGTTTTCTGATAATGTGCTTTTATGGAAGGCAAGAGGTGATGGCTCAAGTACTTGGGTCTTTGTTGCCTACATAGGAGAACTGGATGGAGTTTCAGGTACCTGACTTCAGTCTGATCCATCCAGGGATATTGTGGACATCTGGGGAGTGAACCAACATATGGAAGTTCTCTCCCTGTCTCTATGTATTTCTCTCTCTCCCTCTCTGTCTATTTGCTTTTCAAATAATTTAAAAATTAAATAAATTTTAAAGCATTGCTTAATATGGGATGAATACATCCTCAATGTTCTGTGCTATTCACCATGTAATAATTGTGCACAAGACACATTTTTAAGCTTAATCTGCATTATTCATTTTTCTGTATCAAATTTTTATATTTATATAATAAACAAAGCAATAAATGAATCTCTTATTTGTAGCATCTTCCAGTTTCTGTAAATACTTCCATAGTGGCCTATTTTAAGCTACTAGCATCACATTGGTAAATATGGAGTTGGTACAGTCCTATCATTGTCACATAGCATTTTCATCATACCATAAAAGTAAATATCAAGAAGACATGGATTTCGGAATCTACCTTGGTTTTTAACACACACATAGTTCATTAAATTTTCTATGTTTGTATAATATAATGTTTGATTATGATAGTGCTTAACAACCAGTTTATAAAATTCCTGAAAATTTAATAAAGTTTTCCAGAGTTGTAAGATGAAAGAAATATCAATGATGAACTATATGGAAAGGGAATATTGAATCTCCAGGGAAATCAGATTTGAAACTGTATTATAAACATTAATTTTCTGTGTTTATGAAAGTGTATGTGTGTGTGTGTGAGTGTGTATGTGTGTGTGTGTGTTCATGCAGTAGGAAAGATAAAAGATAAAAGATAAAGATAAAGCATAAAGATTTTTATAGAACTAACCTTGTGTTTTCAGTTGATTGTTTTGGTCTTTGATTTTTTTCACCATGTCAAATTCTGCCTCTTTTTCAGGCTTACATGTTTTCAGATTTACATCCAACTCTAAACTCCTGCTGCCGAATGCTCTATTAACTAGGTTGAAGGTGATAATGGTAATAATGTTTTAGAAGTCCACACAAGGGGCTGGCACATTGGCATAGTAGGTTAAGCCTCTGCCTGTAGCCCCGGCATCCAATGTAGACATCAGTTTGAGTCTGGCTGCTCCATTTCTGATCCAGCTCCCTGCCAATGGCCTGGGAAAGCAGTGGAAGATGGCTCAAGTGCTTGGGCCCCTGTGCCCACATGGGAGACCAGGAAGAAATGCCTGTCTCCCAGCTTTGAGACAGCCCAGCGCCAAAGGCTGCAAATATTTGTGGAGTGAACCAGTGGATGGAAGACCTTTCTCTCCATTTCTCCCTCTCTCTGCAAGCAACTTTACTTTTCAAATCAATAAATAAAATCTTTAAAAAAATACAACTCATGGGTAAAGAAGATTGCACAATTATCCATTGGTATTTGTCATTGATTGGTTACAGGACTCTCATGGATGGTTAAACCCTTAAATAAAATGACATATTATTTATTTATCTATTTACAAGCTCTAATAAACTTTAAATATCTGTAAATTATTTATAAGACTCAATTCAATAGGTTGCACAAATAGTTACCCTATATTGTTAAGGGAAAAAAGTCCACATAAATGATTTATAGGACCATGTCATATTGGTAATGCATCTTACAAATTATACAAGTGAAGCCAGTTCAGATTCTTCTCTGTTCATTTCCCCTATGTGTGGCAGGACCTTGCTTAAACTTCCAAATTTGCACAAGTGCCAATTCTGGGAAGTTTCTGGCTTCTAAACCAGTTTATTCCTTCTATTAAATAATTTTGTTTATCTAAGAAGGCAAATGTTGAAAATTAAGCTGTAATGAATTCTTATTACTGATTTGAAATACAGGAGTAAATAATTCTCAAGGTCAAAAGGAAGGTCAATTTTGTTCACAGGATCATTGCAGGCACCTTGATCCAATTCTATCCTCTTTGCACTCTCATTGCCCCAGAGTCTATGGGTCTCTTGGGAAAGAATTAGCCATTGAGAAGGGTTTAATGACCCTGGCAATCTTTCATGACAGCTGGGAGTAAAAGCTCCCAGGGGTTAGTGACACAGTAAAATCTCAGAGCTGAAAGGCAATTCAGAATGCATCTAATCAAAATTTCTTGTTTCACTTGTGGGACTAGAAAGGTTCCAAGAGGTAAAGCTGGAGGGGTTGTGGAACTGGAAACAGACACATATCCAAAGTAGGCTTATTGCTCTCCTAGTGATCACTTCCAAAAACAATGGGACATTTCAAAGGTAAAATGAAGATTTAGTAAACAGTGTCAGTCCCCAAATGCCATGACATTTTAAAAGAAGTAAATTAAAAGATGAGAAATATTAGTATAAAATTAGTATTAAGTAGGACTCTAATAAGGACTGAAATTCTAATACTTCTAAGTATCAGCATAAACAGAAGTAATAGAGGGAGAAGATACTGAAAAGGAATCCATCACTTCATGAGGACTTTCACAACTCTTTCCATTCTGTTCTCAACCCAACTTCTCCCCTACAGGAAAAATGCTTTCCTGGTTGCTATAGTTATAGATCAGTTTTGCTTGTTCCAACATTTCATATAAATTCTTAAAGTACCAATAATGTGCTTTTTTTGTGTCATTATTCCACTAAGCATAATATTTTTAGAATCATCTATACCACTGCATGAATCAATAGTATGTTCTTTTTCATTGATAACGTTATTCTATCATATGAATGTATTATCATCTGTCCATTTTCCCCTTTCTTAAATATTTTGGATTGGCTTTAGTTTTCAGGTATTAAAGCTACTACAACATTCTTGTTTATCTGTTTTCTCATATTTAAATACCAAGCAAAACAATAAAAGGAGTTGATGAATGATTAACTATGTGTGTGTGCTCCATACATTGACTAATTAATAGTGTTGATAATTTTCATAGTGTTTTCTTCTGTATTTCTTTGATAGCTAATGATGTTGAGCTGTATTTCAGATTCTTTTTGGCCTTTAAAGTTGTTTCTTCTGTGAAAAGAGTATTATTCAGTGGTTGCTATTTTTATTATTGAGTGACATAATATTTTTGTAAGCTTTTAAATTTATTGAAGCTATAAGTCAAATAAAAGTTGCACCAAGATATTCTTTCAGTGTTACATTTTATAAAGGGAATTGCCTAACTTGCATTAAATCTAGTTTATTTTTTAAATTATTGTTTTCTCAGTACCAAGAAGTCTTTAATGGAAAATAAAACTATAGTAGGATAACATACTTAACCTTTGGTTTCATAAATCTATAAAACAAAGTTTTATGAAACTGTATTTGCAGCAATACTGATACACAAAAACATTTCTTACCTTTTCTTCATTGTTGTTTGTTTTTTTTAATTGTAGCTGTCACATATAAAGGAGAACATGTGGTATTTGTCTTTATAGGTCAAGCTCATCTCACTCAACATGTCCTCCAGTTGTGTCCACTGTGCTGCAAATGATAGAATTTCATTCTTCTTATAGCTGAGTAATATTGGATTGTTTATATAGGCCACATTTTCTTTATCCATTCTAATGAATATGTATTGCTGTGGATTCATTCTGAGAGGAGGAGCATGGTGGGGGCAAGAGGCATGGAGTCACCACACAGACCCTGGGAGTCGGGTGAAGGCAGGGCAGAGGCAAACAACTCAGACTCCTTTATTTCAGTTGGTACAGCGGCTTAAATATTCCAGACAGCTAATCCGGTCAAGGGGTGGTCTATGTCCTAACCAATCACAGCCTGTTGCCAGGCAGGCTCCGTTGCCAGGTGGGTTTTGAAGCATTTCTGAGTAGCTGACGCTCACTTACCAGTGGCCATCTTGGCATGGCCTTCTCATTCAACCACAATAATAGACAGCTTGTTGGTTCTAAATTTTGTCTACTGTGAACAGTGCTGCTATAAATATGGTGGAGCACGTATTTCTTTGCTATATTGTGTTCAAGTTTTTTGGGTATATACCCAATAGTGGGACTGAAATTGGACATGACCCCCTAAAATTTACACAAAAATGTGGCCCCATAAATTTCCCCAGAAGCGCTATCTAGGGTGCCACATGTGCTACCAGAATTTGGGGTGCCATATGATTTCACCATATGCTTATTAATAAATCCCCCAATATTAATAAGCCCAAGAGGGTTCTTGCCTAATGTTTAGAGAAGAATTCTAAATACAGGCACAGATAAATGAGGCAGCATGGTACATTTTAACCTTTTATTTACTGCAAAAGGTACATAGGAGAGAGACAGCTTTATTAAGAGACAGAGGTAAATCTGGGTTCATACCAAGCATCAGGAACAACCACACGGAGGAGCATCTAGGCCAGGAAGCCTAGGGTGTCTGGCCCGAAGGCCACACTCCTTGGAGGTACAGGGATACAGCAAGCCCCCTCCTTGCAAAAGGCCAGGAAGAAGAGAAGGGCCCGGACACACCATGTCTCAGGCTTTTAACTCACTTCCAAAGAGGAGTGGCTAATTAACCTGATTGGTGATTGGCACCCAAGTGTGGCCAGGTAGGGGGGATGAGGTCACACAGGGTCGTGGTAAAGGCGTGGTCTTCCAGCTCACAAACCTAATCTATTTTTTTTTTTTACTTTTTTATAACGCTTTTATTTAAAGAATATAAATTTCCAAAATACAGCTTATAGATTACAATGGCTTCCCCCCCCCCATAACTTCCTCCCACCAGCAACCCTCCCCTTTCCCACTCCCTCTCCCCTTGAGTTCACATCAAGGTTCATTTTCAATTCTCTTTATATACAGAAGATCAGTTTAGTATATATTAAGTAAAGATTTCAACAGTTTGCCCTCACATAGCAACACAAAGTGAAAAATACTGTTGGAGTATTAGTTATAGTATTAATTCACAATGTATAGCACATTAAGGACAGAGATCCTACATGATATATTTTTTTAAAATTGATTAATTTTCTATGCAATTTCCAATTTGGCATGGAAAGCCAAGACACTCTGGAAAAAAAAAAGAGGACCTAAATGAAAGATCTCTGCAACTGAGATCCCAGTGGAACGAATGGGGCCATCAAAGAAGGAGGTACCTTTCTCTGAAGGGAGGAGAGAACCTCCACTTTGACTATGACCCTGTCGGATTAAGATCAAAGTCGGCGAACCCTAGACGCTTCCATAACCTCGGCAACTCATAACTAGAGCCTGGGGAGATTACTGACGCCATAAACAAGAGTGTCAAATTGTTAAATCAATTTCACGAGTCACTGTGTACTTATGTCTCATGAGGGATCCGTCCTTAATCTATTATCCAATTTGAAATAATGCTATTACTAGTAATGAAACAGTATTTTTTTCACTTTGTGTTTCTGTGTGGGTGCAAACTGATGAAATCCTTACATACTATAATATTAAATTGATCTTCTGTGTATAAAGATAATTGCAAATGATTAAAAAATCTTGGTGTTAAATTGGAAATTGCATAGATAATTAATCCATTCTTTAAAAAAAAATCATGTAGGATCTCTGTCTTTAATGTACTGTACATTGTGAATTAATACTATAACTAGTACTCCAACAATAATTTCAGTTTGTGTCTCAATGTGAGGGCAAACTATTGAAATCTTTGCATAATATGTTCTAAACTGATCTTCTGTGTATAAAGAGAATTGAAAATGAATCTTGATGTGAACAGAAGGGGAGGGGGAGCGGGAGAGGGGAGGGTAGCGGGAGGGAGGGAAATTGTGAGGGGGGGAGCCATTGGAATCCATAAGCTATACTTTGGAAATTTATATTCTTTAAATAAAAGCAAAAAAAAAAATTGATTAATTTTCTATGCAATTTCAAATTTAACACCAAAATTTTTTTTCATTTTTAATTATCTTTATATACAGAAGATTGATTCAGTATATACTAAGTAAAGATTTCATCAGTTTGCAACCACACAGAAATACAAAGTGTAAAATACTGTTTCAGTACTAGTAATAGCATTACTTCACATTGGACAACACATTAAGGACAGATCCCACATGAGACGTAAGTACACAGTGACTCCTGATGTTGATTTAACAATTTGACACTCTTGTTTATGGCGTCAGTAATCTCCCTAGGGTCCAGTCATGAGTTGCCGAGGCTATGGAAGCCTTTAGCTTCAATCTTATTCTGACAGGGTCATAGTCAAAGTGGAGGTTCTCTCCTCCCTTCAGAGAAAGGTACCTCCTTCTTTGATGGCCCCATTCGTTCCACTGGGATCTCACTTGCAGAGATCTTTCATTTAGGTCCTCTTTTTTTTTCCAGATTGTCTTGGCTTTCCATGCCTAAAATACTCTCATGGGCTCTTCAGCCAGATCTGAATGCCTTAAGGGCTGATTCTGAGGCCAGAGTGCTATTTAGGACATCTGCCATTCTATGAGTCTGCTGTGTATCTCACTTTCCATGTTGGATCATTCTCTCGCTTTTTGATTCTATCAGTTAGCATTAGCAGACACTAGTCTTGTTTGTGTCATCCCTTTGACTCTTAGACCTATCAGTGTGATCAATTGTGAACAGAAATTGATCACGTGGACTAGTGAGATGGCCTTGGTACATGCCACCTTGATGGGATTGTATTGGAATTCCCTGGCATGATTCTAACTCCATCATTTGGGGCATGCAGGACTGCTGGATCATTTGGCAAATCTATGTCTAGCTTTTAAAAAAATCTTCATACTATTTTTCACAGTGACTGCACTAATTTACATTCTCACCAACAGTGTATAAGTGTTCCCCTTCATCCATATAATTGCCAGCATTTGTTTCTTTCTGTGTTTTTTTTTTTATTTGACTGGTAGAGTTATAGACAGAGAGTTAGAGAGACAGAGAGAAAGGTCTTCCTTCCGTTGGTTGACTCCCCAAATGGCTGCTACTGCCGGCGCTGTGCCGATCCTTAGCCAGGAGTCAGGTGCTTCCTCCTGGTCTCCCATGCGAGTGCAGGAGCCAATCACTTGAACCATCCTCCATTGCTTCCTGGGCCACAGTAGAGAGCTGGACTGGAAGAGGAGCAACCAAGACAGAATCTGGCGCCACAACCGAGACTAGAACCTGGAGTGCGGGCACCGTAGGCGGAGGATTAGCCAAGTGAGCCACGGCGCCGCCGCCTCTTTCCGTGTTTTAGATTTTAACCATTCTGACAGGGGTGATGTGATATCTCATTATGATTTTTAAAATTGCCTATTGAAGCCCTTTGCCCATTTCTCAACTGTATTGTTTGTGTTATTGTTGAGCATTTTGAAGTTGCTGATATATTCTGGATTTAATCCTTTGTCATATAGGTGGTTTGGAGGTATTATTACCCATTCCGTTGGATGTCTCTTCACTCTACTGATCATTTCTTTTGCTACACAAAATCTTTTGAGCTTGTTATAGTCTTATTTACTAGTTTTGCTTTTGTTGTCTGTGCTTTAGTGGTCGTATCCAAGAAGTCACCCCTACACCAATGCCTTGTAATGTTTCCTGTAAGTTTTCTTCCAGCAATTTCATAGTCTCAGGTCTTAATTTAAGTTTTTGATCCATCTTGAGTTGATTTTTGTATATGTTAGGAGTTGTGAATCGAATTTCATTCTTCTACATATGTACATCCAGTTTTGCCAACACCATTTGATAAAGAGACTATCCTTACTCCACTGTATGGTCTGAGAACTTGGGTCAAAAATCAGTTGGCAGCCCGGCACCACTGCTCAATGGGCTAATCCTCCACCTGTAGCGCCAAAAACAGGGTTCTAGTCCCTGTCGTGCCGGATTCTATCCCAGTTGATCCTCTTCCAGGCCCGCTCTCTACTGAGGCCCGGGAGTGCAGTGGAGGATGGCCCAAGTGCTTGGGCCCTGCACCCACATGGGAGACCAGGAGAAGCACCTGGCTCCTGGCATTGGATCAGCGTGGTGTGCTGGCTGCAGCTCGCTGGCTGCTGCGGCCATTGGGGGGTGAACCAATGGAAAAGGAAGACCTTTGTCTCTGTCTCTCTCTCTTGCTGTCCATTCTGCCTGTCAAAAAAAAAAAATCAGTTGGCTGTATGTATGTGGGTTAATTTATGTATGATAATTAATTTCTGGCTGCATATATGTGTATCTCTGTTTTATTGATCTAATTATCATTTTTATGGCAATAGCATGCAGTTTTGATGACTAGAGCTTTGTAGTATGCTTTTAAGTCAGGTATAGTGATTCCTCCAGCTTGAATTTTCTTATTCGGGATCACATTGGCTATCTTGGGCCTTGTGATTCCATATGAATTTTAGGATTGCTCTTTCTAGTTCTGTAAAGAATGTCGTTGGTATTTTGATAGGGAACACATTGAATCTGTAGATTGCTTTAGGTAGTGTAGACATTTTAATGAATTGATTCTTCTGATCATGGAGCAAGGAATATCTTTTCATTTTGATTGTATCTTTGATGATTACTTTCATCCATGTTTGATAATTTTCACTGTACAGATCTTTCCTTTCTTTTGTTAAATTTCTTTCTAAATATTTGATTTTTTACTGGTTATTATGAATGGATTTCTTTTTTGATTTCTCTTTCTGTGATTTCATCATTAGCATGCAAAAAGCTACTGTTTTTGTATATTTATTTTGTAATCTGAAATTTTACTGAATAGCTTATTGATTCTAGCAGGTTTTTGCTTGAGTCTTTTCATATACATGTTCATGTCATCTGTAACCATGAATAATTTGATTTCATTTCTGATTTTGATGCCATTTCTTTCTTCTCCCTAATTGCACTTGCTAAAACTTCCAATACTATATTCTTTCAAAGAATGAAAGAAAAGGTCATTCCAGAATTTGAGTACAAGAAAATCTGAACTTAAAGTCAATTCTCATTATATATACAGATCTCAGCAAGAAGCTTCTCCGGTAGAAAGTTCAAAGATAAAATTTCTCCTGCAAGTTGCAGGTGACTCAATGTGCTAACAACCTAGAGTTAGAATATCAAGATTTAAAGTAAGTAATTTCAGTGTTTTTAACTTAATATTTTTTGAGATGCATGCCTTTAATTTACATTATAGTCAAAGGCTTAATCCTGCTACTATATAAAAAATTCAACAAAGAAAATAAAAAGACCTTATTTCAACAGGAAAACAGGCAAGGCTAAACAATAATCAAATCAAAAGTTGTTCAAATTTACTCACACAAAAGAAAGGTTTAAAAAATCACAGAATCATTAAAAATGCAGTAGTATATAGTTTCTACAAATCTGTTTGACAGCCATTTATTTTCAAAGTCAATTTCCTTGGAGGTATTGAGACTACCAAATGGCTGGAGAAGCATGATATTGCATTGATTTGTTAAATTAATATAACTATAAATAAATAAGTATGCCCTTCCACTATTGATCATTATAATAATATAAAAGTTCAGTTGGAATGATAGGAATCAATAAAAGTTTGAATTATTTTAATGACAAATTTTGAAAGAAATTCATATCAGTTTGAACTAGAATTCAGTAAATTACTAATTACTGAAGCAAAGGATCATTTGCAACTTATGGTAGTGAAAACATTTTGATCACTACATTAGTTATTTTTGTTTAAGTACATGTTGCTAAATCTTATAGATAAAATGAGGGACTTGGGCATGCGTTTGACATAACTTAATTTTAAGGTTTACTTTATTTTTTTGAAGGACATAGTTACAGAAAGAGGTAGAAACAGAGAGTCTTGCATTTACTGGTTCACTTCCCAGATGGCTGCAATGGCTGGAGTTGAGTTGAGCTGAGCTGAGCTGAGCTGGGCTGAAGCCAGGAGCCAGGAGCTTCTTCTGGGTCTCCCACATGGATTCAGGGGCTCATGTACCTGTGCCATCCTCCACTGCTTTCCCAGGCACATTAGCAAGGAGCTAGATTGGAAGTGGAGTAGCTGGTACTTGAACCGGTGCCCATATTGGATGCCAGTGCTGCAGGCCAGGGCTTCAACCAGCTGCACCACAGTGCTGGTCCCTTGACATAGTTTTTACGATACATCATGGGGTATATACATATCCTTTATCAGAGGGTCTGGTCTGAATCCTAGCTCTACTTCTGATGTAGCTTCCTGCAAATGCACACTCTGGGAAGACAGCGAGTCCCTGCAAACCGTATGGGAGACTCATACAGTGTCCTTGGTTCCTGTTCCTGTCATGCCCAAATAATGACTGTTGTGGGCATTTGGGTGGTGAACCAGTAGATGGAGGGCTTCTCTCTGTCTCCCTTTCTGTCTTTCTGATAAAATAAAAACATTTTCTTTAAAAGTTACTTATCTGTAGTACTGTTCAGTACATTAGTTTGTTCATATTATGCCTCTGATTTCATAGAAAAGACACCATTTATGATCTCAGGAAGAACATAGTACATGTAGGTCTATTGTCTATCTGTTTCAGTGGCTTGATCTGTTAAAATAAGGTAATGGCAGTATGTAGTTCACAGTCTCGCTATAAAAATTAAGGGAGATGTGGTATATACCGCAGTGTCAATAACAACGGTTTTAATAGATAGTATACTGAATGAATTGATGATCACAATTAGAAACAGTATATCCTCTGATCTATTTTAAAACAAATATTTATTTTTTTATTTGGAAGCCAGCATGATGGTGGGGGGGAGGGAGAGGGAGAGAGAATGACTGTAATTTCCAGGGCTGAGCCTTACACAGTGGGAGAAAAACACCAGCAATATCCAGGGCTAGGCCGGGCCAGAGCTAGGAGGCTGCAACTCCATGTAAGTCACCAACTTTGGTGGCAGGGACCTAAGTACTTAGGCCATCAGTCACTCTTTTTCTAGACACATTTAAGAAGCTGGAATACAAGCAGCAGAGTCGCTGTGATTCCAACTGGCACTTGAATAGTGGACGTGGGCATCCCAAACCATGGCATAACCTGCTGTGCCTCATGCGTCACACCCTCTGTGCTGCTCTGATTCAAGCCACTTTCTAAAATGTGCGACCTTGTACGAGTTGCCTAATGACTGTGCCTTGGTTTTCTCACCAGTAAATGCTTATATGAATATTGATTATATCATAGGAGTGTTGAGGTATTAAAATAACATAATGAAATTAACATAGATGTGGACTACTCTGTGTTAGACTGTGTCTTCCTCCTTTGCCTGGATCAAGTTCTGCTTAAGAGGCGATAAAGCACATGTGTGAAAGGCATAGATAGTTATTCTCCCATCCAAGTACAACTCTGAGTTCTATCAATACCAGCTCAACCTGAGCTCAACCAATACCAGCAGCAAATGTATTAACCTTTCTGCACACTCATCTTGCAGTATGAAAAATTACAAAAATTAATAGATATGGTTATCATGAA
The DNA here is from genome assembly GCA_949820135.1 of Sylvilagus floridanus. NCBI lineage: Eukaryota > Metazoa > Chordata > Mammalia > Lagomorpha > Leporidae > Sylvilagus > Sylvilagus floridanus. Next base: position 163,046,169 of record OX463241.1, on the reverse strand, counting down.
GACTGACGAAAGGTGAAGATTCAGTTCCTGTGAACTGCTCTTACCATCTCTGAAATCCAATGCATTATGTTCTGATCTTGGACAGTGGCTCTCATTTCTTTCTCAGGACTTCTGATGTGCTAGCTGCTGAATAGTGTCCCTGCCTCTTAGGCTCTCTACGCTTCATTATTCTCTTCTGCTAAATGCAAAATCTAAAACAGCCTGGTCACCTAAACAGGCCCAAGCAAATCAGAAATGTAAAAAATGCCCTTATTGGGGCAGGTGCTGTGGTGTAGGAGGTAAAGTCTCTGCCTGCAGTGGCAGCATCCCATATGGACACCAGTTCAAGTCCTGGCTGCTCCACTTCCGATCAAGCTCTCTGTTAAGGCCTGAGAAAGCAGTAGAAGATAACCCAAGTGCTTTGGTCCCTGAACCCACGTGGGAGACCCAGAAGAAGCACCTGGCTCCTTGCTTTGCATGGGTGCAGCTCCAACCGTTGTGGCCATTTGGGGAGTGAACTAGTAGATAGAAGACCTCTTTTTCTCTCTCTGCCCCTACTTCTCTCTCTGTGTGACTCTGACTTTCAAATAAATAAATAAATCTTTAAAAAAATACCCTTACATGGGTCAAGTCCTTAGACCAGGAAGGTCTTGGAGATCCAATTTTTTGTATTGGGAATCTTTTGTTTCTTTCAATGCCCTGGAATTTACCTAAGTTAACACACAGGGACTAATGCATACCAAACAACATATAGTTTTCCATCCCATCTTTTAAACAGCACCCCCCATGGACTTTACATCTTGAAACAGTGAAAATGATTGTTAATTGGCTAAAAGTTACCAGTAACACACCTGTTGTTGAACTAATTGTGTTCCATAACTACTGCATAGAGGAATAGCACACAAAGTTTAAAGCCATTTAAAATCAGGAAGACAATGATAGAAAAATGCTATTGTTCAGGGCTTTGATTGGTTGATATAGGGAAGGTTGAAGGACAAGTGAGTTTGCTCTAGGTTAAATACTCTCAAACTGTCAGGGACAATAATCAGACTGGTTATCTCCAACAGTCTTTGTGGAGGGCTGACTGGAACAAAGACAAAACAATTGCTAAGGAAATAATGGTCGTCTACTTTTGAGAAAGCAAGGGAATATCTGGCATTTCGTGATGGTGTATTGGGACACTGTGCTCACACAAAATTGTAAAGTGGATTTGCTTTTTCTTACTGTATCATGGTTTCAGGATAATCTTGTCTGAAGATGGAGTTCTGGAAGATAGTTTATGAGAGAACCCTGGTCAGGCTCTGAGAGCCAGCCAGCTTTCAAGTGCCAGGCATCATTATTTGTTTTCCTTAATCCAAATCAAGCTGCCCACTCAACTATGCCACCTCTGATCAGTGTGACCTGGAGAAATGTGGTCAATCATCCTGAAAGCCAGAATGTCCACGTATGAAACAGGGATGTTGCTGTACAGGTTTCATCAGGGCTTCTATTTTGTGTGCCTTGCATTGTGGCCAGAAGAATTTGAATGAGCTCAGAGACTGTCAGCCTGTGCTTTCTCACTCCCCAAAGTCACCGCTAATATAACTTTTTGTGTTTTCCATGGTTTCACACACAAATATACCAGCAGTTCTTGGATTCCACTGTTTAGTTAAAGCATGCCAGTGATAGTCTCCCTAATCAGCCTGCATTATCAGTTTAGGAGGAAACTGTAGGAGAGACCTGCAACCAGGCAACCCAGCTGTTTTCCCAAGAGGGAAGTACATCAAACATAATATTTCTGCCAGCGTGAATCTCTCTGTGAGTTCATCGAACAGCCCAGACTTTTTGCTTGTTTAGTGCTGGCCGGTCAGGTGTGAGAACTGGCTCTATTTAGCTGTCTTAGAAGGTGGTGTGCTGTCACAGAGCTTTCCTCACTTGTAAGGACCTGCAGAAATGGTGACAATAACAGCAAGGCAGGCCTGCTCCTACATTCCGGGTTGGCACAAGCCTTTGCTATGATCTACTCAGAATCAGCAGAGCCTTGGCCTTGGCAACTAGGAAACGCAGTGCATATTTAAAAACAGGTTGTGATGGTTAATTTTATCTATCAAGTAAAACTGGTTTAAGAGATATGCAAATAGTTTTTAAAATGTTATTTCTGGGTGTGTCTGTGAAGATGTTTTTGACAGAAATAAGCACTTGAGTTAAGATTTTTTTTTTTTATTAAAGATTGATTTTTATTTGAAAGTGAGTTACACAGAGAAAGGAGAGGCAGAGAGAAAGGTCCTCCCTCTGATGGTTCACTCCCCAACCGGCCGCAACGGTCGGAGCTGTGCCAATCCGAGCCAAGAGCCAGAAGCTTCCCTCGGGTCTCCCATGTGGGTGCAGGGGCCCAAGATGTTGGGCCATCTTCTACTACTTTCCCAATCCACAGCAGAGAGCCAGATCAGAAGTGAAGCAGCAGGGACTAGAACCGGCACTCACATGGGATGCTGGCGCCTCAGGCCAGGGTGTTAACCCGCTGTGCCACAGCGCTGGCCCCCAGGAGATTTATTCAAGACCATCTTCCCACACCAAGGCATCATTCCGTCCTTTGAAGGTCCAACTAGAGCAGAAAGGGGAATTCTCTCTCTTTCTTCTTCAGCGGGGACATCTGCCTTCTCCTGCCCTGGGAAATGAGAACTCTTTTTCCGCAGGCTTTTAGACTTTGGAACTCAAAACAGGGACTCCTGCTCTTCCTTAACCCCTCGCCTGATTCTCAAATCATTATACCAAACTGGTTGTTGCATCACCCTTACTCTTCTCCCTTCTAGGCTCTCAGACTAAATCATGCCACCAGCTTCCCTGGGTCTCCAAGGTTGAAGACAGAGCACTATGGGGTTCCTTGACCCCCAAAATCACATCAATGACAATAGTGAGTCCCCTCTTATGTTCACCTATTCCCATTCTGTTTCTCTGAAAACCCTAAAGCATAGGTGTACTTCTAAAATTCAAGGTAGAAGGAGACTGACAGAAATCATATATTGTATTTTTTCATTCTTTGTGCAATCACATTTCATACAACTTGGTGTCTGTTTAAGAAATAGCATAAAATTTAGATTAAGGGCATGACCTTTAAGTAAAGTGAATTAAAATTCCATTTTACCTTCATAACAACTGGACAGCCCGCCTAATTACCGTGGATTTAAACCTCTTACCCTGCGTAACTGGGGATCTAACAAACTTACACAAATACTGAGAGCTGTTCTAAACTTTTATGGAGAATGTGTATTATGAAAAAGCAATACACATATTTCAAAAACAATTGCAGCAAAATAAGCTTTACCTTTTGATTCTACCGTTCAATGAACTTTTAGAAGCTTCCTTATTTCTGTTCCGTCTGGACCCTGCATGGACCAAATCAGATGATATACTCAAAGCATTAAGAACTGTGAACAATCCTTTGCAGGCACTCAACAGACTCTACTAATTAACTATTATCATTAGCTTTGCTACTTTAAAAAAATATTATTAATTATTGTTACTGTTAGCTTTTGCAGTTTAGAGCCAGATAATCAGAATTGGAATTCCTAGTTCTTGTTTATAACTGTCTAGATCATTATTCTGAGTTCCAGTAACACCTACTCTTCAAAACAATTTCTCATTAAAAATGACTTGTGCAAAATACCATTCATTCTACCTAACACAGAGCAGACTCTTAGAACATACAATTTTCATCCTGTGCCGTACATGAAAATAGACATCACGCTGTTGCAATCCACGTGGGTCTTGCATATAGCAAGGGTGAAATCCTATGGAAATTCAACACAATCCTTGGTTGAACTCACCCTACCCTTCTTCCTAAGAGCTCTGTTCACGGGGACAAGGACCTTCTCCTTCTACTGCTGTCATTGACATAGTTCTCATGGGCCAACAGGGAAGGACTAACCAAATGTTCTTTTAACTCAGGCTGACTGTGAAAAAACAGTGCTGTCAAGTCCATGTTGCTAATGAGGAATTCATAAGGTGATAGGCTTTTGTAAAATTTGCAAAATGAAAAAATATCCTTAAGCTTATTTATTAATTTGAAAGACAGAGAGATCAGTTGATTGATCTTCCATCTGCTGGTTCACTGCCAAAATGCTTGCGAAAGCCAGGACTAGGCCATGCAGAGGCCAGGAAGCCAGTCTGAGTTATCAATGAGGGTAGCAGGGAACCAAAGATTTAGACTATAATTTGCCGCCTCCTAGGACCATTAACAGGAAGCTGGATTTGAAACAAAGGTGGGATTGATCCCAAGAACCCTGATATGGGATTCAGGACTCCCAAATAGTGGCTTAACCCATCACATCTCAACGCCCACCCTGAGAATAAAATAATTTTTGAGTGACCCATTAAAAATGCTCTCTCTGCTACTCCACTATCACTTCTGGAACATTTTCCTGTATTTGAATCATCTTTGAGGCAGCCATAGGCTTATATTTAGGGCTTCAGTAGGATGGTTACAAGCTATGCTCTCTAATAATTCTCAGGTCCACTGAGCTGACTCCCCCAGTATCATTACCCAAAAGTGTTGCAGCCCAAAGTATTCTGCAACAGGATACTTCTCTGGTACACAGAGGCAAAGTATGGGAGGGGAAACTCTGCTTGCTCTGAGCAGTGTTGAGTGATAACTCCTATCCTCAAGGTCTGAAATTATCACGTGTTCCTCTAGTCGAGTCACATTTAGTCTTGTGAGAAATAGTATCCACCCTGCTTTTTGAGGAAGTAAACAGGTGACAAATTTAGATTACAAGCTCATTTTCCTGAAGCTGGTACCAGAACTGACAAAAAGTAAGACTTTTCTAAGCTATTTGTGGGTAATCACCAGTAAATTAACAGTGATGTTAAAAATGACTCAATTAGTGACTTTTCTTCCACAGAAAAAAAATTTTATAAATCCATGTTAAATAAAGAGACAATCAGAAATGTGTAACTAAAAATAATGAGTAAATTTCCTAAGACTTTTTTCAGGTAGTCATTAATATAAATGCTATGTTACTTTTATGTGTACAATGATATTTTTCATCTCATTAATTTGTAATCTTTGATTTATGTTTTCATTCTAATTATTCAGCTCATTCTATCAAATTTTTATTTATAGCTTATATTCTTTCTTAATCAGGCTGTCTCAAAACTTTCAGCACTCAAATTCTGTATGTACCATAAAATTACAGGGCTTGAATTTATTATCATCTTTGTCAGCCAAGGTTCTGTGTCTGTGAAACCTATGCATTTGGGACAGTAGTGGCTGGTCTGAGTCCTCATGCAGAGCGAAGCAGAGAACCAGTGTTAACACTCGCCTATAGCCTAGACAAATGAATCCCCAGATAGACTATCATGAAGAGAAGACTGCAATACAGACATTTGCAAAATGTGTCCTTTGTTTTCACTGAATAACAGAGTTTGTACGGGAAACTGTAATAATTGGCTACCTCTTGTCTCTGCTTCTAGTGTCTTTCTGCCTGTCCCATGTTACACCCGCTACCAGATTTGCCTTCTAAAATATACACTCAGTATATCCTTGTCATTTTCTGAGGCCTTTATTGGTTTCTACAGTACCTTTGTCTGTACTACAAATCATAAAGAAGGGCACTTTCAGGTGAAGAGAGCCCCCAGGCACATGGTTAGTGATCCGTGATAGCTTTGTACAAAGAAGAAAAACAAACACAGGTCACAGGCTTGGTTGCCTTACATAGTTGAACAAAGCTTCAGTTTCCACTGTCCCTTCAGCCAGGTGATTTATGCATTTAACAACTTTCAGAGGCACTGGAGAGGCACCTGGCCTTGCCTGGTCTTCAGGTTGAGCCCAAGCTCCTAAGAACACTGCAAAAGCCCTTCAATTATCTGCCATTCTATCTCTTGCAACCCCAAGTCTAGCCAAGAAGAACTAACTGCTGATTTTCCTTTGCATCTTAATTTCATGATGCTTAGCTGCTGTGGAATAGGTTTTGTAGCTTGTATTGTCTATCCACAAGCCCTTTCTTGCTTGAATAACCTCTAATCACTCTCAAAACTCAGGTCAAGTATGATATTTACATTGTCCCTATGTCATTCTTGTCTACTCCAAGGGCATGCCTCGTTCAGCTATGCTGCTGTACTGGCATATTTAATTATAATTTGAAGTTGATTTCCTTACCACATCAACCACTAGATGAGAGCTCCTTGTGGCCAGTGACTTTGTCTTTCATCCCTATAATCACAGTTTCTTGTAATTTATTAGAAACACCTTGTTTTCAGCAGTACCGCTGCTTCATCATTAAGACATACTGTGGACATAGAAAGTGACTTTCTCACTCACATAAGTCAAGGAAAAAAAATTTTATTCAATTCAGACTTTTCTCACAGTAGCTCCAAAAACTACTTAATAATTAATCTAGACTTTAAGTATAGTATCGTTAATTGATAGAAGTAATTTTGGTGCTTTTTAATATAGCAAGTCTCTAGTGAGCAATAAAATCACTGGAGAGCATAAAATATGCAGACCCTTTTAATTTAACAGTTAAGTTCAGATCCAAGTGAAATGTGGAGCTGCAGGGATTATAGTCTAATGAACTTTGGGTGGCTTATGGCCTATTCCATCATATTATGTAACTTCATATGGCTCATTGATTTGCACATTAGGGAAGAGAGTCCCACCTTCTAATGCTCTTAGACTTCAGACCCTTTTGAATCCACACCACTAGAAACAATGATCCCTATCAGAGTATACGCTTTCCTGTGGAGATGGACATGTTTTAAATCAGTTACCAACTATGTGCGAAAGGAGCTGGCATTGTGGTCCAGCAGGGTAGCTGGATAACAGTATCATCCATACCAGAGTGCTGCTTTGAGTTCCATTGTGGGCTCTTGAGAAGTGACCCAATGATTGGAAGATGCTCTCTCTCTCTCCCACTCCATCTCTCTCTTTCTTTCTTACCCTGTTTTTCCTATAAATAACATAAATCTTTAAAAATAACATGGGACAACTGGAGTGCCAGTCCTATTTAAAAATTTGGGTAACATAGATCATTGGCCGTCACATTTATATTGTCAAGAGGAAGCATCAGAGTGCAAAGAAAATGTGAACATGTCTTTAATTGTTTTGGGTTACTACACTCTTCAGTGGTCCCTTCTCTCTCTCTCTCTCTTTGACAGGCAGAGTTAGACAGTGAGAGAGAGAGAGAGACAGAAAGGTCTTACTTTTCCGTTGATCCCGCCTCTGACTAGTGCCCAGTCTCAACCTTTATACCTATTTCTTCATACACCAGTAGTGCCTATTTTTGGGGTTATATTAAGCACTTTCGCTGAACAACCCCAGCCTGCTCATCCTTAAAACCAATTAACCACTCATGCTTGTGGGTTTTTACAAGCTCCAGATCTTTTCCTGCTTGTTCATGAATGTCTTATTCTTTCTCCCAGAGAAAATATTCACTTCTCAATACTGCGCATCCTCAGTGTTTCAGGCTACTGCATTATCATAGGCAGGGTTTGCCATTTTCAGAGTTGTCACACGGTAGACTTGTCGATGAGTCTATAAAACAGTTACCAAAGGTTCCTGCTCGTATGCTCCCCTTTCTGAGTCTGCCAAGGAATCCCAACCCCCTCTTAACCATCTGGATGACACTCATGCTGATCAAAGCAAGATTCTAAACAAAGGTGTTCTTTTCATGCTTTGTCCATCCTCAGTGATCTTAGAACCTAAACCAGACACCACTGTAGAGCAGAAGTCACCCTTGTAATATTTTCTCATGTCCCTTACCCAGGGACTGTGCTTCCCTTACAAGGACAATTCTAGAAAAAGATCCACACATCAATTTACTGAAGAAGGAATCATTGATTGTGTTAATGTCAGGCATGAGATAACCAAAAACATTTACTAGACAGAATGAAAGTCGGTTTTGATTATAGAATGTTTATATGTTTATTTACATATTTCCCATGCTAAATGAATTTCAAACATCTCTATTTTAATATATATGCATATATATATATATATATATATATATATATATATATATTTGGAGAGAGAGGGAGAGAAAGAGAGAGAGAAAGAGAGAGAGAGTAATATGTATCAATTTTAACTATGATCAAGATAAATAAGTATTCCCTTTATCTAAAATAAGTTTATCTCTAGCCCTTTCCAGTGAAACTGTTTGGAAGGAGAGAATGAAGGAAGGAAGAAAATAGGGGAGGGAAGGAGGAAGGGTGAGAGAGAGAGAGAGAGAGGGAGAGAGAGAGAGAGAGAGAGAGAGAGATGAGGAAATGAGAATCTGCTGGTTTATTTTCAAATGCCCAAGATCTGGGAATTCAACCCATGTCTCCAATATGGGTAGCATGAATTCAACTACTTGAGCCATCACTTGATGCCTTCCTGATTGTACATAAGCAGAAAGCTAGTATCAGGAGTATACCTGGGAGTCAAAACCTGGCTCTCTGATATGACATGCAGGTGTCCCAAGTGGAGTCTTAAGATTTAGGCCAAATGCTCTCATATAAACTGAAATTTTTGTCATATTATGATTTTCTTATATGAATTCACGAGAGTACTTCAGAACACTCATGGAAAATTCATATTATAGGAAACTATGAAGAAATTTCAAACATTTTGAGCCAAAATAAATGTATATTTTAGTTCAATTTCCCTGAAAGCTTTTTAAAGTACTTTTATATTTTCAGATATGTCCTTTACCAGATACATGATTTACAAACATTTTCTCTTTGTTGCAGTATTTTCTCACAGTATACAAAGAACTATACGGAGAAACAAACACTTTTAATTTTTGTGAAGTTGGTAATGATGACATGAATTTTATATAGTTTTTTTACCCTCCATCCCCACTCCAAGACTAGAGGACTCTGATACATAAAGGTATGTGATAAAAATACCTTCAAAACCAGACGAAAAGGGACAATTCACATATTTGACTTCATAAATGTTCATCTCTGAAAGAACGGCTACTGCCCCTCTCTAAATGCCTCTCTTTAGGAACAGTACCTGGGTCTCCTCTAAGAGAAGTCTGCTGTGTCCTTTTGAGTTCCCACTGCACAACTTCACAACATAAAACTTTGTCCAAGATCAATTTTGCTTGGAAAATTTTCAAAGCTGATGTTGATAGCTACTGCTTGCTGTCACTATAGGAAAGTCATCTGAATGAATGTCTGCTAAAGACAGTGGCTGGCACTTAGAACTAATAACAAACAAGCAGCACAATTAAACTCTATTTCTGGTACTATTGTCAGGGAACTGTCGATAGAGACCATCTCTCACTCATAGAGTTGAGATGTGGTTTCAGTAGATGCTATTTATATGTATTACTCTCTATAAAGTGGGGGGGGGGGGTGCAAAAGGCAATCAGAGACAAGCATGCATGGATGCAAGGCATTGATGACAGAGGTAATAAACAAGGACCAAGACAGAGAAGATTATAGGAAGGGTTAAGAAATATAAGAAATAGTGTGTGAAGATTAAAGGAATATACGTACTCAATTAGGAAATTTGAGAACAAGATTAGATCTGATAGTGGCTGTGGGCAATCTAGTGGAAGAACCTTGGTTCTCACTGAAACGCATTTGTTCATAGGTACATTTTAAAATGGCTATAAGCTCTTAGTTCTTAAGTTCCCAAAACTGTTAAAATGGCGCTACCTTTAAGATACACACATAGTATGTTGTCTCTGTGGTGAGTATTATAAAGGACATGTCATATTAAACTGAATTTTAGTCTCAAAATATATACTAACATATAGTCACTTGGGCAAATATTCTGCATACCCAAATAGAAGCAGTTTATAATCTCTTGAGAAGATAATATGGACACTCTTCAAATGAAGCCATAAAGATTATCTTTTGTTTACTATTGTTTATTCTTTTCCTCATTCCTCCTTTATTGGGCCTGCTCTCCTTTGGGAAGGAAACATATCTCAGGGAAGTACAATGAGCCATGTAAAGATTCAACTGTATAGTATTTAGTGGTAGGGCAAATTAACACAATTTTACCAGCATAGAATTTGTATTTTTATAAAATATACTCTCATTTATTTTCTCACTATTTAGAATCCTGAATTTGATCTTTCATAAAAGGTTTATAGAACTTTGCATCATACAATTTTTGAAAGTGTCTTAGCTTAGGAAAGTAATGATAACAATTCACATTTATTAAATAACAATACACTGGATGGTGTTAATTGCTTTAATTAGTTCATCCTATTTAATTACCGCTACCCAACCATGAGCAGGCTCTTCCCTACTGACTCTGTCAAGTGAGATAGATGCTCAAGTTCATATGGTTAGCGTATGGCAGAGCTAGGATTTTCATCAGATATGTCTTAATTCAAAACTAATGCTCTTAGCCTTTATTTCTCATTTTCCCAAATAGCACTCCACCCAAGCCCATTGCTTTATCAGATGAGGCCAAGAGAAAGACGCATGTGGAACATTAGTGGCTTCCCAGGGGCAGTACAACGGTCCATGACCCTCCTGATGTCTTTCAACTACTCTTTTCATTCACTTTACCACAAAAAATTCAGGATCCCAGGGTTCCTCAAAAACTGTCATTCTGGATCTAACAAATGCTTCATGTTGTACTTGCATGCAGTTTTCTAAGTTCTTCACACAGTTTATCTAATGTAGTCACCACATCAACCTTGCAGATAGGTTGTACTCTTATTGCCATTTCATGGGTGGGGATCCAAGGCAGCGAAAGCCTACAGCACAGGAACGGTGAGTAAGTGCAGATGTGGAACTGAGGCAGAGGATGGCAACAGCACATGCCAGCTGAGTGGTACAGGTGGAATGGAGTCCAGGCATCTGGTCCTCATAGCCACACTTTCAACAATTTAGTTGGGCTGTTTCTCACTCAACCATGGCTAGTAAGTAGGAAGACTGCTTTTTCCACTCTATTTTACCACATTTGAAATATCTCATTAAATTAATAGGTAGAAAAATCTTGACTAGGAAGTTGAACAAGAGATATGTTGAGGATTGAAAGCTATGTGCACCAGTGACCTTCAGTGCTTGATACAAGGAAACTCGGTTTCCACAGAGTAAGAGTTCTTCTCTATTTACTTCCCAGTTTCATTTAAATGAGAAAAAATGTTTAAAAAGATACATATAAAATGCTTAAAGTGAAAAAATATTAAAATGTTGTCATTTGATTATTTGTGAGCATTTAGCATTATCACCAACAATATCCACATGTTTAAGGCATTTGTACATCCATATCAAAACACAACATGTGCTGCAATTCTGTTACACCAGGATGCATTAAGAATTGAGGAAATAGTGTTATAGTTTATGTTCATTTTTTTCAGTAAATATTTTTTGAAAATCTTAAATGTAAGGATATCAGTTCTCAAGATCAACTCATGATCATTTAATTCACAGTTTGATGAGCACTCTTGTTCATCCAGAGAGAAGACCATGCTCATTTTTAAATGTTGTGCTTATGTGCTTAGTACGGTGTGGAGCACATCGCAGAGGACTAATGAGTGATTCTTAAACCCTGTGGAATAGACACAGTAGAAAACATTCAGCTTTCCTCCATTTGTTAATTGCAGGAGCCTTTATTATTTTAATCTTATGTTCCAATTCTCAGAAAGAATGTTGTGTCCAATCACTACTTAAATTAAATATGAATGTGTTTGCCTCTGTCTCTTCACACTGATAGAACTATTGGTCTTGTATTGAATTAGACATGAAGGATGGCACAATGTACTTTACTAAGTTACTAGAGAATTAAAGGACAGTTATGCGGAGTAGTTTGGGAAGTCTTGCCATCACTCGGCATTAGTCTACAGTCACAGCACTTTCCTGATGTCAACACTGGCATTTTTCATGAGTTATTGTTAGAGGAAGGAAGGAAGGGCTAAACCTCAAATACTGATGCTTTAACCAGCCAGATTTGATTTTGTCTTCTTCATTCCCTTAGCTTGGTTTTCTCATTAGACTTGAGCTACATTGGAGTTCAGTAATTTGCTTCTGTTTACATAAAGTATTTTGGCTGAAAGGAATAAAAAATACTAATAAAGTCAGAGGAAAATATAAATAATTTGTATCCTTTCCATGTTAAATCTATGGAAAATGTAGTCGTTGTAAAGTGGCGACTTTCCTCAAATCATTCAATTAGATGGTAGGTGAGTTGAAACTGAAGTTTACATGGCTTTCTTTCCATTACAGAACTCATTTTACAACTAAAGTTATTTGGGATGATGCCATGCCAATATCCCAAACCTGTGCATTGCATTAACTGAATGCATGCGTGCACACACACACACTCACACACACACACAGCTTTTAAATGACAGTAAAGCTGGAAGACATCTGCAAGTTCATGTTCCAGGAACTCCACAAAAAGTCACATTCTGTCTTAAACTATACAGAAAACATTTGAGTGCATTGTATTTTTCTGATTTTTTGAATGAGTATAACATTTTCTGATTTTTATGGCTGAACAGGATAAAATGTCTTTCCAATATCATCACTGGTAATTACAGATGCAATTTTTACTGTATAGTTTTTCACTATGCATTCTCAATACCAACTATTTTCCCTATGATTTCTTCTATGTCAGTGTATTGCAAAGAAATGAGAATTCAGGGACTGTATGCATTTGCAATTTAAGAGAGAACTTGGAAGAATAGCTGTTGGTTTGAGGAGGAAAAAACAGATAGACAATCATTATTTTTCTTACTGCCTGTATTAAATGGTGATAAAAAATATCATTAGGACCCGAACATGTACTCTTCAGGGAGATGAATCCTAGCTCAGGTTAATAAGGGCTTTCTGTCAAAGTATCATTGAAATGGAATCAGCTGCTAAGTCGTGCATCCCCTATCATATGTTTTATGGTCTCAGTCTATGATTTATTTTCCTATTTCATCTCTTCTCTCCTACAATTCTCTCATATACAAGCATTGCTGTTACCAACCATGTGCTAGGTATGATTTATTTGAAAATAAAGGCTAGAATAGGCCTATATTTCTTATAATTCTCAATTCAGTGGTGGATACACAACTTAGATAATTACAGCATGGTATGACAAATGTAATGAAGATGCACAGAGAAATTCAAGAACACACGGAGGAGGAACTTCACAGATGAAATAAAGTCAAAGTTAAGGGGCCAGAGTTGCAGCATATCAGGTAAAGCCACCACTTGCAATGTCAATATCCCACGTGGGAGTGTTGGTTCAAGTCCCAGCTGCCCCACATCTGAAGAAGCTTCCTGTTTATGCACTTGGGAAAGACTCAGAAGATGAGCCAAATACTTGGCCCCATAATACTCATGTGGGAGACGAAGATGGAGTTCCAGGACCCTGGGTTTGGCTTTACACAGCTCCGTATGTTACAGCCATTTGGGAAGCGAATTTCTCTCTCTCTCTCTCTCTCTCTCTCTCTCTCTCTCTCTCTCTCTCTCTGTCTCACACACACACACACACACAATTTCAAATAAATTAATTATTCTTGTTTTTTTAAAGCTAAGACTCAACATATGCATCAAGGTATTCTAGGTAAAGGAGAGGGGCCATGGAGGAAGGTGGGCTTTCTGAGCAGAAGAAATGCATGGCAAGGAGGTACTCATGGGATCTGGTCATGAAACACCGTAGGAAGAGTGTTGCTGAGGGAAACTAGCACACACAAAGTATAATAAGTTAAACATTCATTTCTCTATTTACCTGTAAATTTGCCCTTGCTAATTTTGTTTTTTTTATTGGGCTTTGGAGGTGGAAAACTAAATTAACATCAGTTGTGAAGAAGGATGGGACAGCTAGCTTAGGACCACAAAACCAGGAATTACAAGTTACAAGCTCCTGCCCCATGCAATTCTATCTTACCTGTCAATCAGAATAGCTCCTTTCCCAGGATGCATTGTTACATCCTGAACCTGACAAAAAGTCACCATGTCAGTATGTGCATTAAGCTCCATATGGCACTTTGTGGAGGCAATATAAAATCCCAGGTGACTCCACTACCTCGTAAAAGGAGGAGCTACCTGCATGGGAGACCTGGAAGAAGCTCCTGGCTCCTGGATTAGGATCAGTGCTGCTCTAGGTGTTGGAGCCAGTTGGGGAGTGAACCATCAGATGGAAGACCTCTCTCTCTCTCTCTCTCTGCCTCTCCTTTCTCTCTGTGTAACTCTGACTTTCAAATAAATAAATAAATCTTAAAAAAGTAAAAGGAGGTGTTAGGGAGTGCTCCTCCATCTTGAATGAGAGACCAAGACTAAATGTGGTGCTGAGCTGCTCTCTTCTTCCCCTTCCCCACCCATTTCTCCATCTGGAAGCTCCATTCCTCACCTATGTCCACATGTGTGCTTGCTGTCTCAGCTTCTATTTTTAATTAAAAAATTATTTTCTGTGATCCCTTTGACTCTCAGACCTATCAGTGTGATCAATTGTGAACTGAAATTGATCACTTGGACTAGTGAGATGGCCTTGGTACATGCCACCTTGCTGGGATTGTATTGGAATCCCCTGGCACAATTCTAACTCCATCATTTGGGGCAGTTCCGATTGAGCATGTCCCAAATTGTACATCTCCTCCCTCTCTTATTCCCACTCTTATATTTCACAGGGATCACTTTTCAGTTAAAATTTAAACACCTAAGAATAATTGTTTGTTAATTACAGAGTTCAACCAATATTACTAGAATAAAAAAAAACTACATTGTACAACAACAGTCAGCACAAGAGCTGATCAAGTTACTGTTTCTCATAGTGTCCATTTCACTTCAACAGGTTTCCCCTTTGGTGCTCATTTGACTATGACCCTGTTGGAATTAAGATTGAAGTCAGCAAACCCTAAAGGCTTCCATAGCCTTGGCAACTCATGACTAGAGCCTAGGGAGATTCCTGACGCCATAAACAAGAGTGTCAAATTGTTAAATCAACTTCAGGAGTCACTGTGTACTTACGTCTCATGTGGGATCTGTCCTTAATGTGTTGTCCAATGTGAAGTAATGCTATAACTAGTACTGAAACAGTATTTTTACACTTTGTGTTTCTGTGTGGGTGCAAACTGATGAAATCTTTACTTAGTATATACTGAATCAATCTTCTGTATATAAATATAATTAAAACTGAAAAAAAATCTTGGTGTTAAATTGGAAATTGCATAGAAAATTAATCAATTAAAAAAGAATATATCATGTAGAATCTCTGTCCTTAATGTGTTATACATTGTGAATTAATACTATAACTAGTACTCCAACAGTATTTTTCACTTTGTGTTGCTATGTGAGGGCAAACTGTTGAAATCTTTACTTAATATATACTAAACTGATCTTCTGTATATAAAGAGAATTGAAAATGAAACTTGATGTGAATGCAAGGGGAGAGGGAGTGGGAAAGGGGAGGGTTGCGGGTGGGAGGGAATTTGGGGGGGGAAGCCATTGTAATCTATAAGCTGTATTTTGGAAATTTATATTCTTTAAATAAAAGCATTATAAAAAAAAAATTATTGATTGATTGATTCATTGATGAAAGTCAGAGCTACAGAGGTTGGGAGAGAGAGCCAGAGGGAGAGAGAGAGAGATAGAGAGAGAGAGAGAGAGAGAGAGAGAGAGAGAGAGATCTTCCATCCACTGGTCGATTCCCGGGCTAGCCCAAACAGTCAAGATGGGAGCCAGGTTGAAGCCAGGAGTCAGGAGCTTCTTCTGGGTCTCCCATGTGGGTGGCAGGGGCCCAAGTACTTGGGCCACCTTGTGCTGCTTTTTCTAGGCCATATCTATGGAGATGGGTCAGAAGTGGGGCAGCTAGGTCTTGAACCAGTGCCCATATGTTATAGGCATCCCAGGTAGCCAATTTATCAGCTACATCACAATCCTATCACCAACTTCTCACCTTTTAAATAAGCTTTTTGCACTACGTATGTGCCTGTACTTAGAATACACCTCTATGTACAAGACAAGGGCCTGGAATAAATATTAAGATCCCTATCTCCCCAATCTCAATCAATGTTAACTCCCAGGGTTGGGGCAGGAGGATTAGGATAGATCTTATCTTTCATACAACAGAGGGCTGAGAATCCCTCCAGTAACAACAATTCACATGTCATGAGAAAGCTAAATGATGGTGTTCATTATAGCAAGTAAATATGGCTGGAGTGATGTAATAGTCTCTTCCCTCCATCTTGGAGGTCTGATACTCATCCTTTGAACTAATGCTTGGTTCCCTCTCACTTAGATTCCAGAATTGCCTAATCTGAAGTGACAGTACCAGTGCAATAAAACTGAGAGCTTAAGATGAATGGTTGGAAATCTTGAGTCTCTTATTTTATCTTGCTTAGCACTTAAATTATCTATCTTTCTGTGTCCTAATCATTTATTTTATTCAATACTTTAAAGTAATTTAGTATGTGTGTAAAACAAAAAGCTATTAAAGCAAAGAAACAAAAGGTCTTATTTTGTTACTCTAGTGCATCTTAATATGCACATTATTAGGTTAAATACTCCTTGATAATATTATTTTATTTCCGGGGAATTCAAGTGTCAATATGTCCTAGGAGAATGTGAGTTTTAAATGAAAGGATGTATATGTGTGGCAGTGATATGCCAAGTGACAGGACGAATGCACTGCATCAGGTTCTCATTTAATTTTCACAATAGATCTCTGGGGTACGTTTGGAATTCTCATTTTATAGATGCAGACAATAAAGATCAGAGATATTTAAAATTGCCCCAAGCTTAGCAGAATTGGAAATGGATGGAAAGGGGATTTAAAGGATGGTTTAATTACTCCAAGTCTATTTCTATGTTTTGAAAAGCCAACAAAATGAAGCTGTGACACTGAACGGCTAACTTCAGAACAATCCCCATGGCTCATGGGCCTGCAGGGATTGCTCACTTAGAAGTGTGCTCTAAATTTCAAAGTTTAACCTGCTCAAGCACATACTACAAAGGTTCTCTGGACTCCCGCTTTTCATAAACTATCAGATGTCAGAAGGCCAAGAGTTGTGGCCCGTACAGTGGAGCACCAGGTTAAGCAGCTGCCTGCAGCAGCAGTATCCCTTATGGGCAACAGTTCGAGTCCCAGCTGCTTATCTCCCAACCTAGCTCCCTGCACATATGCAGGAAAAGCAGTGGAACTTAGCCCAAGTGCTTTGCCTCTGCCACTCACAATCCTGGCTTCAGCCTGGGCCAGCAACAACCTTTTGATCATTCGGGGAAGGAAGAGCAGAAGGAAGCTTGTTCTCTTTCTGTAACTCCACCTTTGAAATCAATAAATACATCTTTAAAAAAAGACTAATATCTCTACTCTCTTTAAAAAAAAAGCAGAAAGTAAAGAATGCAATGATATCCACAAACTGTCTGAAACAGTGCAACTCTCAATTAACCAATACTCTGGGTAATAAAACTATGTGTCACTCAAAGTTACAGCTAGGTTCTTAGCAGCTTTACCTAAATAGATTCTTACATGAAGAAAGGAAAGAACAAAAGAGAATTATCCAAGCAGAGAGCATCTAATTAGTGTGTTATGTCTCAGAGGCCTCATGAAAATTCCTTTCTAAATTGAATCATAGAAACTCTGAGATGACAATTTCTATCTGTGAACCATCACCTTTGACACATCCAGGTCTGATAGATATTTTGGTCTTCTCCATTGTTTTCTTTGTTACTATTCTGGCCTGAAAATATTCATAATATTGAATATATTAGGTGAGATGAGAAGCTATGTGCATATAGTTCAAAGAATGTGTAGTGTGATGTCCCACTTCCAGACTCACAGAATTTGAGGACAGAATACTTACGACTTTCAGTCTCTCTCTTGCTCTCAAGAGAAGAAAAATAGGTTCAGAGAAGTCCTGATTTCTCATGATTCTTGTTATAATTACATTTGGTTTGAGTGCCATTTGTGTGCTGCATCAGGGAATCTCTGTTAACATGTGTGTTCGGGGTGTGTGTGTGTATGGGTGGGTGGGTGGGTGTGTGTATGTACTGGGGATCACCTACAGTTCCTCAGGCCTGTCAGTAAACTAATTCACATAAAAGTGGTAGTAAAGCAATACACACTCACACACACACATACTCAGTATAGTCATACGTGAAGTGGTGTAGAGTGAGAGTAAGAGGTGGTTAACATCCTGGAGAATCAGATAAATGTCACAGAAAAAGTACACTTAGAACTGAATCTTGAGAATGAGACTTATTAGTGAAGAAAAGAGTGAAGGTACCTCTCTCTCTCCTTTTTTTTAAGACAGAGTTACAGAGAGAGGTAGAGACAGAGAGAGGTGTTCCATCCACTGGTTCACTCCCCAGATGGCCACAACGTCCGGAGCTGTGCCATCTGAAGCCAGGAGCCAGGAGCTTCTTCCAGGTCTCCCATGTGGGTGCAGTGGGCCATCTTCCACTGCTTTCCCAGGCCACAGTAGACAGCCAGATTGGAAGAGGAGCAGCCAGGACTAGAAACGGTGCCCATATGGGATGTTGGTGCCTCAGGCCAGGGCTTTAACCCACTGCACCACAGAAGGTTATCTCTAATAGAAACTCTGTGCATAGTAGGAAAGAGTTGAAAAGGCTGTCTTGGAAGATAAGATCCCCAGATACACATCAAGATCTTGTACTTAGGAGTGCCCAGAATGGTACTTGAATTAACCAATGTAGGAAGGTAAAAAGAGAGAAATTACATGGTTCTGCATTCCTTATTGGTGTAAATTTCACACCTTGCTACCACTATTCCAACACATCAATACATAAGGTCGTAGCCTAACCTAACAAGTGACTCTCACTAAATGCACATGTCCTCTCATTGATTATTCTCTCATAGTTCATGACAACTAGTACAATTATACTAAAGTTTTCTTTTCTATGCCAAGGTAACTCTGGTGATACTCAACCCATGCATGATCTCCTGTGTTGGTCTACTGAGGATGCTATAACAAAATGCCATGGACTGGGTGGCCCAAGAAACAAAGAATAAAAATCTATTTTTATCGGAATTCTAGGTCAAGTTTACACCAGGTTGGTTTCTTGTGAGATCTCCCTCTCTCTGAGGTTTGCAGAGGAAAACATTCCCACTATGTCCTCACATGACTTTTCCTCTGTGCTCATGGTGTATCTTCCATTCTTTGTAAGGATGCTAGTTGTATTAGGTTGAAGTCCTATCTTTACAATCTCATTTAACATTAACTACATGCTTACACATCCTATTTCCAAGTACAATCAAATTGGGGGTTAGGCTTCAACTTCTGAATTTCAGACCTTAACACTGCATGTGATAAGGTTCAAGTGTTTTTCATTTAGAATAATCACACAAATTTTTCTCTGACAGAACTTTTGTCTATGTTTTGTTATTTTTTATCTCAACTCCAATATCTTACAATACATTTTATAAATCTACCACTAATCTCTAACACAGTATCACCCAGTGTGTGCACATTAAATGTTTGCTAGGGAAATAAATGGAGATATGAATGAATGATGAGTGAATGATCCCATGAAATTCAAGTCAACTCTGAAAAGTTCTGATTGCATCACATTATTAACCTAACCACAACATGACTTAGAAATTAAATTAATAAAGCAACAAAAAACATTGACTTCACATGCAATTGCTTAATTTTACATCTTTTACCATTTTACTTTATCAAAGAATGATATTTGAATGTAAGTCTCTTCAATTAAATGGGTAGCTTCATGGGAAAAAAGGGCCATGCAATTTTATCACTGTATTGCTCGTAGGTACACCCAGTAGTTCCTCA
Source organism: Sylvilagus floridanus (assembly GCA_949820135.1). Taxonomy (NCBI): domain Eukaryota; kingdom Metazoa; phylum Chordata; class Mammalia; order Lagomorpha; family Leporidae; genus Sylvilagus; species Sylvilagus floridanus. The sequence goes on along the minus strand of OX463241.1, from coordinate 163,026,517 downwards.
CAGAGTGATAAGGAGCAGAGAAGACAACATATCATTATTTTGGGGGAATGCTTTACATCAGAAATTTTACACTTTTTAATCATTTGATTCTCAAAAATAACTTTACAAGTAGATGTTATTTAATCATGATATAGTTGAGCACATTGATGTTAAGGAAGAATAAGTCTACATTTCCAAAGCATAAGAAACTAAATATTACAGCCATCATTGTTTTTATCTCTTTACATAATGATGTGGAATCTATTTCCCCACTTTAAACCAATAAAATAGTAGCAGAATGGCTCCTGTATAATTTAAAACCTTTACTTCCAGTTCCTAATTACACATGGGAGAGTAAGTTTATGTGGGATTTTTCTCCATGCCCATTCCTTGCTGTTTCCGTCTCTTTTTGTGTAACAAACCTTCATGAAATATGATAGCACAAAACAGCTATTTAATTGTTCATTATTCTTTGTATTCACAAGTAGAGTTTAGCTCATTTGGGCAGTTTTCCTTTAGGCCTTCTCTAGAATCTTCTCATGGTTGATATGTCTTATATCTAAAGTTTAGGCAAAACTACAACTATTTCTCAGAATTATTCGCATTCATCCTGTATAAAGAGGATGTCTTCAACCTTTAACCAGAGCCTAATCATTTTCATATTACTTTGTTTTATTTTCCGCATAGTAGTCAATGCTTAAATGATCTTGACTCTTCACTTCTAATTTGTTCAGTTTTTGTATCATACCATTGGAATCCTGCTAGAGAGTGTACCCTTCGTCTCTCATGTTTATCATTGCACCCCAGTGCCAAGAATGGTAATCATCATAGGAAGATGTTCAAAGTTTGTTGGGCAAATAAGAAAGGGAGAAAATTTGGGGGCTAGGAAGTTTAATTCACATGACTGATGATGAATAGGAATAAGCCACATACTTTTTTTTTTTATTTCAAAGACCAATGTGTATTGCACTGATTAGTGTTTGGTATCTGCTAGCAGGTCCTGATGTCCTGATTTTAGGTTAGCCTATTGTCTTGTACAACGTAAATAACCATATATATATATATATATATATGTATATATATATATATGTGTGTGTGTGTGTGTATGTGTGTGTGTAAATATAAGTATAGTAAACGCTTGGGTACTATTATAAGAAATGCATAGTTCAAATCTTGATACAATGGGTATCAGATTTGAGTCTCTGTTGAGAACTTCTAAAACACTTCTACCAACATTCTTTGCCTTTGTAATTATTAGCAAGGACCAACAAAATGCACTTATGAATTATGGAGTGTGAGAATGGTGAAAAATGAGATTCCTGAAATAAAACAGGAGTCACCGTTTTGCAATATAGGGTTTCTGTCTTTCTTGCTGTATCTGACTTGCCTTTTTCTCACCTTCCATCTCCTGTCACCCAATTTTGAGAGTCAAGTGTTTTGTGCATTGTGATTTAAAAAAAAAATTCTCTGATGGATACAAGTCCACGCAGTGAAGCATGCTCTCAGACTTGAGCTATTTGTCACCAAATGATGGTACTCATCTCTGCCAAGTAGCGCGGTCTGAGTCTTGTCTGCTTTCAACAAAATGTCACTGCTATTTGTCACCATCTAATATCTGTGCCATATCAGATCACCACTGCTTGCCTTGGGTCACATTGCTAGACAGAGAGGAGTCTCCAGTGATTCTTAGAAATTATTCCCCCAAATAGCTCTTCAGCTTTAGCCCACCCACCAGAGGAAAGTAAAGTTTGCAAATGTTCAGCAGATTATAACCGATGACAAGATTCAATTTACCCAACCATTAGTCTTCCTGCTCTCTAGTACTGTTTTTCATCCACAGCAGTCTTAATTGATATCAATCAAACACTTATGACACAGGATTATCAGTTTAACTATTTCTTCAAGGATTCAGTAATGACTGAAAAATACAGAATAAGGGAGCAGTCCAACAAAAGATTTCTATGGGAAACTGCGGCCAATATACTAGAAAGACTCTTACCTTAAGCACAGACAGGACTTAGCACAAAGACACAAAGCCGGAAGTGATCTTGAGTACTGTCAGTTGTGATCTGACATAGGTTTCCTTAGCTCATAATGTGTGTTACATTGAATTGTAGCAAACACGGAAGTGAGAATGTAATGAAAGTGATAGGAGGACAAATTACTTATTGTGCATAATACATAGTGTAATTTTCACAGTTAAATGTCTGGGTTTGATTTAAAAAACCCCTGACATTTAGAAAGTGGGGAGGAGATGGATAATGCACAGTTGGCAAAATGTTGATTATTGTTGGGACTGTGAATTGGGGACATGGGGATTCATTGTATTATTTCTCTGCTTTGTGTTTTATTGGAAAATTTCCATGGTAAAAAGTTTTTAAAATGGAAAAACACTTATTTTAGAAAAGAAAAAGAACATTCCAGTCAAATTTCTGTGTTACTAGCATCTTTTTCAGAGAGTCACTAAAACTTCTGTAGGTTTCTACTGCACTCAATGGTATGTACACTCCAAAGTCCAGAACCAGGAGGCAAATCAAGATAAATCCGGAAAAGGTAAAGATACGTACAAACTTAGCAGTGTCAACTCTGTAGCATAGCAGGTTAAACCACCTGTAGTGCTGGCATCCCATATAGGTGCCAGTTCAAGGACTTTGCTGCTCCACTTCCAATACAGGTCCTTCTTAATGCGACTGGGAAAGCAGTGGAAGATGCCCCAAGTGCTTGGGCCTATGCCACGTATGTGGGAGACCCACATGAAGCTCCTGGCTTCAGTCTGGCCCAGCCCTGGCCATTTGAATAATAAACCAGCAGATAGAAGATTTCTCTCTGCCTCTCCTTCTCTGTTACTCTATCAAATAAAAAATAATAATAAATTATTTAAGAACGTATCCAAGTGGTAGTGACATTTTTTCAGAAAAGGCAAAACATACGTGCACTTAAACCACTGGAAGGAATTTTGATGGCTGTCATCCTCTTTGGTGGGTCATTCAGTTCCCTTACCTTAAGGATATCTAACTCATTGTCCCTGGCACAAGTATTGATTTTAATGCGGGCTTTCCTGCTTCATCTGTCTCACCAGTTACGTCATCAGCTTCTTCATGATACAAATCCTCTCTTATTGTCATTTTTATCTACAGGGAAGTCACTGTGTGTTTTACGTTGGGAGTGTTCAAGGGATCAGTCAGGCAAAACAAAACAAAGAGATGGACAGAAAAAATTTATTTGACAAGAAAAATAGATGTTCAACATCAAAGAAATTGATAGTTTATTGTGATTGCCACTGTGGAAGTGGGGTTTTCTCCCATTTCCAAAGAACTTCCATGCACATCACATCCATAGAAAGTTTGGTTTGTCACACACAGTATGTTTAGAATAACCAGATATTCATTCAAATCAAACATTTTATATCTTTCCTTAACTTAAAAACTTAATGATACCCCAAATACAAACAATTAGTTTCTGCAGTCTACAGTGCTAGTGAGGCATATTCTTTCTCTCTTGACATTTCCAAGTCTACCCACCAAGAGTCTTTCTTCAGTTTTAAAGTTCCAGGTCCACTGGTGTTACTCAACTTTAGGGCTTACGCATTTTTTCCCAAGATTTTTCTATTACTTGATTTCAATTACCTCTTTCCTACCCCCTTGCAACGCTATGAACACAAATCCAAGGCAATCTTCCTGTATTATCCTGTATGCAAACACCAAAAATGTCACTATTATCACATGCCACAATTTTCACTTTTATATTATTTTTCTTTATCTCCCTTGGGTGATAACCTCATAAGAGGAGAATGCAGGATTATCTTGTTTTGCACTGCAAACCCAATTTCCCTGCACAATGTCAGTTACAAATGTGGTACATTATTCCTATCCATTGAGCCCAGGAGCAACAGAAGAAAAACTAACTGAGTGAAAACAGAATTGTCATTAATTTGTTGTGTAAAAATCTTGGCGAGATCTCTGAGCTTCTACGATTTTTTTTTTAAATAATGCCTCCTTGTTCATATTTCATATTAAGATTCCTTAACACAGTTGTGAGACCTGGTGATATTTATTGTAGTAATTGTGTTAACTGATCTTTATGATATATTTCTATTGTAGGCTAATTTTCATAAAATCTTGCTTGCTATTTTTAGCATATGCTTGTTAAGGAAATCATTAGGAAAATGTTAACTACTATCTGATTTGAAGATTAGCAAAGGACTAATGTACAGGTGTTTCGACAAAATCTTCTGCTGTGTTTAGAGAGAAGATGTAGTCAGGTTGGACAAACGCTTAAGCAGGGATCAGTTCAGTAACTGAAAAGTTCTAGGTTAGCACTCACTGTATTTAACTATGTCTCTATTTCAACCTCTATGTTGAAACTAAGAGACCCTTCTCTGTTACATAGGAGAAGATTTAAGTAAAAGAAACTAACAATATAAGATAGAATTTTGTCTTTACAAAATATGTTTGAAGTATGAAAGTTATATATGCTTACTTTAATAAAATACAAGAATTGATTTTAAAACAGCAAACAGAAGTAATGACTATTATAATATGAACATTGAGAGGAACAAATTCACTAAATTCCCCTGTACCCTGTTGCCTCTATATTGCCTGCTGTGGTCACTGGCACATTATAGACAGTGATACTTACTGAATTTATTATCTAGCGTGGCCATTTTGGTAGAAATCCATCACAGCAGAAAAAGCCTGTGGGGGAAAGAAGTGCAAAAGGACATGGTTGGTTGTGCTCCTCTGTGTCTGAAAGGGTTATTAGTGAAAAAGTCCAAATGGGCTTTTAAGAGGCTTTTACAACTGCAATCACAACTTTGATGGGCATTTACTAGGGAGGCTGCTGACACATTCATTCATCCATCTGTTGCACCATTCACAAAATATCTACTGTGCACAGGACACTGTTCCAGCATTTGAGTAAATGATGGACTGCAGAGTAGAGACAGTACTTCTGTTCTCAGACTGGTGGTGACACAACAATGATAACTAGACAACTTCACTGTGGATGATGACACTCTGCCAGGTCCTAACAACCTGTAACATGGACCTTATGATTTAATCTATCTAAGCTCACATTCTGTGTAAAGATGGATACAATTAAATGTTGCCTTCAAAGACAGGTATTTTTGGTTCTTATTAGGACATTTCAGGGCCTCCTCCCACCTGTACCTGCCCCTAAGTCTCACAGGAAAAATTAGGCACACCTCCTTGCTCCTCTGTGTATGTTTTCTTTCATCTCCCCATTGCAGTTCTTACTACTTTTTGATCCATTTAGCTGTATTTGCATTCCCAGAACTCTCCAGAGCAGAGGCTACATGTTACTCATGTTTACATAGATGGATTTATAGCTAACAAAAAATCACGTATTGAGAATGTGCCTATTGAAAGAATCGGATAATGAACCTAATATTTTAAAAGTCCAAATCCCTGTTTCAAAGCAACTGTGAAAGAGTACTAAAAGAAGTTAATTTTTACTGTTGTAGAATGCTGATTAAACCAACAGCGCCAAAAGAAAAAAATTATGATGACCCATGGCCCCACACTGGGGCTAATATGCAAAGGGCAATGTTTCTTTTCACATTTGATTTCAAAATTTCCATCCCCAAATGCAAGTCATTATCTCGCCATCAAACGCAGCATTGTGACTCATTCTTTCATCAACTGTGATGAGCTAATTTGAACCAGAATATACTGACACCAACACCAGTGGTGAAAACTGAAATTGAGCAAATCTCCAGCTGCATGCTTTGCTTTGCCATATCCCTTTTTCTTTCTTTTTGAATATTCAGACACTTGCCCCTCCTTTGGAACACATATTAATATAATTAGCAAATGCAAGAGAATTTTAGCAACATTAATTTGTTCTTAAATCTCTATCAACTTAGTAAGTTCTTGTACATATAAAATGATAATGTATTTACACCCAAGGGAAAAATCTAGAGAGGAAACATGAAGAATAGGAAAATATGGAAAAGGGTTTGTGTGGCTCTCATCCACTGTAGCCACTAATGTCAAAAACTTAACTTGGCTTCCTTAACTTTACTAGTCTTGTCTAACTTGGCTTCCTTAACTTTACTAGTCTTGTGTAACTTGGCTTCCTTAACTTTACTAGTCTTGTCTTTCAGATAAGATCATTACCCCATTTCATCAACTGAGATTAGTTATGCTTAAAAGTGTGTTGCAGGGCACATGCTGTGTAGGTAAAGCCACTGCCTGCAATGCCAATATCCCATATAGGTGCTGGTTCGAGTCCCAGCTGTTCCACTTCTAATCCAGCTCTCTGCTATAGCCTGGGAAAGCTGTGAAAGATGGCTGAAGTCCTTGGGCCTCTGAACCCGCATGAGAGACCTAGAAGAAGCTCGTGGCTCCTGGGTTCAGATTGGCACAGCTCTGGCCTTTGCAGACATCTGGAGAGTGAAACAGCACACATGGGAGACACCTCTCTCTCTCTCTCTCTCTCTCTCTCTCTCTGCCTCTGCTGCTCTGTAACTCTGCCTTTCAAATAAATAAAATCTTTAAAACAAGTGTGTTGAAAGTTTTGCTTAACTGGAAGACGCTATGAAAAGGGTTTACACACTGAGCAGTTTTTTGTTTTTTAGCTGGATATTTGGCGATTATTTCTCTCATCAGGTTCAAAGCACAGAAATGAAATTCTTGGTGTGTATGCTCCCTGCAGATGTGCTGAATGAGTGTGACCCTTAAGGGTTTATCTGTTCAAGTCATTTTTCCTTTAATCTTAAAAAGATTTTTTTAAAATTACATTGTCTTAAATATTGCTGAGGAAAAATAGCATTTTAGTGAATCCCTTTGACTACTTCATTTAGGTTTTCCGTTTATTTCATTGGCTTCCTTCATTCCTTTCTTCGATATTTACTTCTCCCATTATTTTCCCTCTTTTTTCCTCCAACCTCTTCTTTTCTTTCTCCTGTCTTGGTATTTGAATATTTAATTTCATCAATATTCACCCCCCATGTTTAAATGGTAAATAAATATATTCTGATTTGAAGGTAAAGAAATCATGTCAAATTATTGTAATGCAATGTTTGGCATATAATGAATCTTTCGCAAGCTTTCATTTTCTTTCCCCTCTAAAATTCTTCATTTTCTTCTTTTTATCACTCTCTTTTTCCTTTTCTTCGTCTTACCATCCTCATTGACGCCCAGTCTCTTGTGTGCTCTTCTTCATCAATTTTTGACTTTGCTTCTATTTGAATATGCCTGTTCTAATAATGAGCTCTAGATAATCAGTACTCCGGCATCAGTAAGTGTGTAGTCAGCACTATGAAATCGCCAAACACAGGCGAATTTTATATATATATAAAAGATTTGGGAAATTTTCATTGTTTTCAGCACTGTGTCAATACTTTCTTGTTCTAATTGTTAATGCTTTTTGGGATTTATGCTTATGGGGACTTATGGGTCCCAAAAAGCATTAACAATTGGGTCAATCAGTGAATTAGTGAATTAGAAATTGCCTCTATGTAATTAAAACAAAACTAATGAAATTGAGTATCTTTGTTGTCAATATGTTTATTGTCATTCTGTTGATTAAAAGACCTATTCAATTTAATTGTCCACCTTGGACATCAGTATTTTGTCTTTTTGTTTTGAATGTTGGAAATTATGTATTTTAAATACTAATACATTTCTATAATGTTTGTAGCAAATATGAAAGTACTTCAAAAAGATTATGGAAAATGAAATTGGAAAATGTATTTATGTTGTTGCAAACATTTTTTGAAGTCTATGCATATAAAAATCAAACTTTCATGGAAAATGTATATAAAACTATGCATGGATTTCAAGAATTTTGCACCAAAATAAACTTGTTTCAATTTCATTCTTTTTTGTGAACATTTTGAAGTCTTTGTGTATATTATCATACACTATGATTTATCTCAGAAAATTCTACCAAATATTACCTATGCCCCTAAGCTTTTTTAATCTTTTCTTTTTATATTTGTATTACTATTTTAATTGTATTTGTGAGATATGGAGTGATAATCCAATACATGTTTGTGATATGTAATGATAAATCAGATTAGCGCTGCCACCTCCTTAAACTTTTTGACTTGCTATGTTATAACACGTCCATACACATGCCATATAAGGGTTTTAAAGATAGGTGTGATCTAGTCATAGCTGATATGCACTTACTCTTCATACAATCCTTTCACGATCCCTGTTCAACTTTAGGCTCTATAAACTTACTCTAGGAATCTAAATTCTAAGAAATAAATATCAGAAGTAAAACAAATGGCATCAAATAAAGTGTAAGAAAGGATAGCAGGGCAATGAGATATGGTAGTTGGCTCCATCTCAACTGCAGAGCCTAATCAATGGGGTGTGCCCATTGGTGCCTACGTATTTGCCACTTAATCCTTATGCAAATTAATAAAGGTTGAATTCCTAATTTGTGTTAGATTATGAAGTTACATCAGTAAAAAGAGTAAAGACGCTGCTTCCATGAAACACATAAACAATATCCACACCAGTCAGTAAGGACTGACCTTAGTATCATCTTTCTTGCTAATTAAATTGGTAGGCCTAGAGGTATTTCAGTAACATCCCCAAACTCATTAAAATATTAAGATAAGGCTTTAGGATTCACCATATTCTCGCTGCTACCCCAAACACATTCTTGTACTAAACCAGACTATATACGTGCAATCTCAAAGTTTGATGTTACCAATAGATATGCACCTGCACATCAACTAAAACAAAATTTAGAACCAGAACACACATTTAAAAATCTAAGTTTTAGGCCAGCTCTGTGGGATTGTAGGCTAAGCTTCCTTCTGCAGCACCTGCATGCCATATGGGCATGGGTTTCTGCTTCAGCTGCTCCTCTTCCAATCCAGCTCTCTGCTATGGCCTGGGAAAGCAGTGGAAGATGGCCCAAGTGCTTGGGCCCCTGCACCCACATGAGAGCTGTGGAGAAAGCTCCTGGCTACTGGCTTTGGTTTGGCCCAGCTCCAGACTTGGCAGCCATTTGGGAAGTGAACCAGCAGATACGAGACCGTCTGTCTCTCCCTCTGTCTGTAAATCTGCCTCTCAAAAAAAAAGCAAAATATTAAATGTTTTCATGCTATGTTAGATATATAGTAGAACACTTACATAACTTGCACAGAGTATACATGTCTCTATCCAAGAAAAGCTGAGAATATAGACAATAGAGAAAATGCACAGATGCGTTGTCATGCAAATTTACTTGTGGGTTAACAAAGACTTCAAGAAAATTTTCAACCTTATATTTGCTGAGCTTCTGAAAAAAGTGGTGCAGGAATTAAAATGCTTGTTGAGTGTAGCTACATGGTATCTAGGAGACAACATCTCAGCTCTCTAAGTGTTGAATCCCAGTTAACGAGCATACTTAAAGAATAATTTCAGTCTAGTGTTGAAGATGCAATATTTCAAAAGAAATAAGAAATTTCAATTGTTGTGGTTCTAATATACATCAGAAGTCATTGTTCTCAATAAGAAACAGATGGAAGAAAGCAACACCATTGAACAGAGCTTTGATTTAGTGAGTTTTCATTGCAGTTTGTGACAATTGGTATCTATCTATATGGAAGCCCTTCCTCACAGCCTGAAAAATCCCTCCATAGACTGCAGTAAAGGCCCTAAAATAAATTTACTATCCATTTTGCAATGTTGAGATCAATAAAAATGACCTAGATTGGGTTCCAGAACACCAGATGGAGTTTTATAGAGACTATCTATTTTTCCTTAGTATATCTATTATTTCCTGGGGTATGCCATTTGATGGATTGTGGCTTTGCAAATTTTTTAGGTAATTTCCTTGTCTGTGTGTGGTTTACTATGTGGATTGGCTTTGTCATTTAAAGTTCAAAGTATTCAATATGTGTCCAGTTTGTATTCATTTATTTCAACACCATAAATATCTTTTTGCTCAATTTGTTCATGAGGTATATTTTATTTCCAGAAGAAATTTCAGTTCTACATTTATAAATGTATTGACCACTACATAGGAACATCATGAACTGTGGCCAACATAATATTATAGATGTCTCATATAATAAGAAGTGGCAGTCATAGTTTGCATACAATAATTTCTTCATTTATGTGTTTTTCAACATACATGTTATTCTGACAAAATGAGAAAGTATCCTCCTGGAATGAGAAGGAGATGGTATTTGAACTCAGACAGTTCAAGTTGGTATTATGTTACCAAATTTGTGACCGTAGGAGAAACATCTGCTTATGAATGTCATCAATCATACATTTATAAAATAGGGGAATTATTGTATTTATTACAATTGTGATAGTTAAATTAAATACTAGATGGAAATCACAGAGCACAGTGGATGATACTTAACAAAGTATACTTCCATTTCTCTTTTTGCAAGATGCACATTCTTGGGTCTGAGTTTTGGAGAGTGAGACAGAAGAAAGCAAATGAATATTTTGCCCAAAAGGTGAGCAGTGTCTGGGGGCAAACTAAGATACATGCAGGGTGTGTGTGTGTGTGTGTGTGTGTGTGTGTGTGTGGTGTGTCTGCTCCATAAAGAGGTGAAGATACAGGACCCTGGTAGTTTATAAAAAGGAATTAGAAGGTGAAAGAAAAACATGAAGTTGGCATAGGGTTACTCACTTCCAAATGTGGAGAGCCATTTTAGATTTTCTCTTCTTTGCAATGGTTCCTCCATCTCATGGCTAATGAGGCTTGGATTTCTACTGAGCTTCAATATAAAGTCCCCACTCCGCTTTTGTCGTTCCCCCATTATGAAGGTTTTTCCTCACTTTGAGATTGGGCATTGCTTCAACATTGTCTGTCTGTCAACAACTTGACATATTCCACCAATTCTGCCTTTATGGGCAGAAATCTGATATTACTATTGTAGAAAAAATAATAAAAATATTTTAAGGACTTGGATAAAGAAGATATGACAGCAAATTTTACAAAGGGCTTAGAAATACATCCTTGTACAAATAAGATGTTATACTCAATTGGATTAGGAACCACAGTGAGTTATATGACCTGGTGGCAGTAATTGCATTAAGCAACCATATTACTTCAATAATAAAATAAACCCATTGAAACAGATTATTTTCTAGGATAATTATTTAACTAATTTAAAAGTGGCAGTAGGATGGATGTTCTAATCTTTGCATTTTATTATCGCCTCACTGTGTTCAGCCAAAAAAATACTATGCTTGGCAACTGTACTTCCTTACATGTATAGTGATGTCGTACTAGTTTTTCTAAAGTGGTTTAACATAGATATCCTCATTTAATCTGTACACAAAGATCTTATTTTAAAGGGCTCCTATCAAAATTCCTTCTCATTTGTGGTCTTTCCCTGACCCCTATCTTACACCTGGTCACCTGCCGCATATCCCAGAGAACCTGTGCACAGTGACTCATGGCCGTCATTGAACCTGCAATCGTTTGTAGAATGCCTGTGAAACAAATAGGACAGGGGCCACATCTGTCATGTCCTCTGCTGATTCTGCTGCAGCCGGCCCAGTGTTTGGCAACCATCAGTGCTCAATGAGTACTTGCAAAAAGATAATGAATTGAACCCATGAGTATTGCTCCTACCTGCACTTTTCAGGCGGTGACAATGTGTGTCATTGAGTTTACGCATGATCCATTTGACACCTTTATTAAATGACAGGCACCAGTTTTAAGTCTACTTTATAACTGACTTATCAAAACTTCAACTTCTACACCCTTGGGCATGTTCATTAATCTGCCTGACCAGAGCCTCTCCATGAAGAGGTAATTCCAGATGCTTACAAGTGTGCAACGATGGCCATTTGATGCAACAGTTCAAGTGCTCCTTGAGACGCCACATTCCACATAGACATCACTGGGTACAGGTCTCGAACTCTGCTCTTGATTATAGCTTTCTGAATGTGTGCACTCTGGGAGGTAGTAATTGGGTCCCTGCACCCATCTGGAAGACCTGGATTGACTTCTCACCTCCTGGCTTTGTCCTGCCCCAGAAGCTGCCGTCAAAAAAAAGGAAAAAGGGGCCAGCACCGTGGCTCACTTAGTTAATCCTCAACCTGTGACTCCGGCATCCCATATGGGTGCCAGGTTCTAGTCCAGGCTGCTCTTTTTCCAGTTTAGCTCTTTGCTGTGGCCTGGGAGGTCAGTGGAGGATGGCCCAAGTGCTTGGGCCCATGCACCCGCATTGGGAGACCAGGAGGAAGCACCTGGCTCCTGGCTTCGGGTAGGCAGTGGTGGTCATTTTGGGGATGAACCAATGGAAGGAAGATCTTTCTCTCTGTCTCTCTCACTGTCTATAACTCTACCTGTCAAATAAAAAAAAATGGCATTTGGGAAGTAAATCAGTGAACGAGATCTCTCTCTCACTCTCTCTCTGTGTTTCTTCTCTTCTCACCATCTAAACCATCTAAATACTATATCTGCCATTTACTAGCTGTGTGACCTTAGATACATTACTTATCTGTGCTTCAGGCTCATTTGTAAACAGTGGTTGTTAAAAGTGCATACACATAGACTCTCCATAACAATTAAATGAGCTAATATACAAAATTTAAATTAAATTTTTGGCTATGTACTAATGTTACTGTTGTTCTGTTACATATTTATTGTTACTTTATAAACACATTATACTGTACCATGTACTATAGAATAAAATGAGATAGGCCAAGTAAAATATTCAGCAGAGTGTCTGGTATAGAAAATATAAATTCAGATATTATTATTATTAAATAGTAAAATTATCAGTGATACCATAGTCATTTAATCTTGTTGTTTGCTAGATCCAACTGATCACCAATAGTATAGAAAAAATTTGTAGAAATACTAAAAACTGACTATGACTGTACTCACACTGACCCTTGGTGTGTATTACATATCCAGAGAGAGACAATTGAGAAGCAGTCAGGATGTCAGAGCCTGAAACCTGAACACTGCTCTTTATCCCAGCTGTGGGACTTGCTTACTCTGGGATCTTGGGTAAGTGCTTCTGTTTATTTGGATGGGCAATAACAGTATCTATGCCATGGTATTCTTGTGCAAAGGAAAAGAAATAATGCATGATAAATACAAAGAATTATCCTAGAATTTAGTGAGCATTCCATAACTGTTAAGTAGTACTACTGTTTGATTCTCATAACAATCTTCTTAAGAAGTGTAAGTATTCCATAGTGACATCTCCTTTATAGAGGCTTGCAAGCAGAAACACTGAGGACAAATGAGTTCCCAGCATTGCAAAGCAATTCAGTGTCAGAATTAGTCTTTGACTAACACATGCATTCTGACCCTGGAGTCTGTGTTCTACGTGTTCTATGTCATAGCCTCCCTTAGATACATAGGTATGTTTTCAAAGGTAAGGGTGAGGGGTGTGTGTTTTCTACACTGCTTGGTCACAATATGTTTCTATGGGACCCTAATTTTCTGCTCTCCTCAGCTCCTTCAGAATTGAGCCTTCAGAGCCTGTAATTATAATGCTCTCATTATATGTGATTTTCAGAATAGCTCTCTTACAGGTAATTGCATATGTTTGTTTCTTTGTGAATCTTTCCAGATAATTCTGAATCTGAAAATAACAGTCATAAACAGATAGAAAATTCTTTCTTAATGCTGAACACGTGGCCCCTATAGTCTACTGCTTATTTATTTGGAATGACCCCATTTTCATTGACGTCTCCTTTTATATTTCTGTTCTATCCCAAATGCAAGATGCTATTTGTGTATTTTTAAAATTTTTATTTTAATGTTATTTCATTTCATTTGAAAGAGAGATAGACACAGACAGAAACACAGAGAAATATTCCATCCAATGGTTCACTCCCCAAACATCTGCAACAGGCAAGGTTGGGGCAGACCGAAGTCAAAATCCCAGAACTCAATCAGGTTTGTCACATGATACTCAGGAACTCAAGTATTTGAACTATCACCTGTTGTGTAAATAAAGGACATTGATTTTTTGTGTGTTGATTTTATATCCTACCACTTCACCAAATTCTTTTATGAGTTCCAATAGTCTCTTAATGGAGTCCTTTGGATCCCCTATATATAGAATCATATCATCTGAAAATAGAGATAGTATGACTTTTTCCTGCTCAATTTGTATCCCTTTGATTTATTTTTCTTGCCTAATGGTTCTGTACAAAACTTCCAGGACTATATAGCAATGGTGAAAGTGAGCAGCTTTGTCTGGTTCCAGATCTTAGGGGGGATGCTTCCAGCTTTTCCACATTCAGTAGAATGCTGGACATGGGTTTGTCATATATTGCCTTGATTGTGTTGAGGAATGTTCTTTCTATACCCAATTTGCTTATGGTTTCATCCAGAAAGGATGTAGTATTTTATCAAATGCTTTCTCTGCATCTATTGAGATAACCATATGTTTTTTTTCTGCAGTTTGTTAATTTGACGTATCCCATTTATTGATTTGTGAATGTTGAATCATCCCTGCATATTAGGGATAAATCCCACTTGGTCTGTGTGAATGATCTTTCAGATGTGTTGTTGGATTCAATTAGCTAGTATTTTCCTAAGGATTTTTGCATCCATTTTAATCATGGATATTGGTCTATAGTTCTCTTTCTCTGTTGTATTTTTTCTGGTTTAGGAATTAGGGTGTTGCAGGCTTCTTAGAAGGACTGAAAGGATTCCCTACCTTTTCATTCTTTTGAATATCTTGAGAAGAATTGCAGTTAGTTATTCTTTAAATGTCTGGTAGAATTCAGCAGTGAAGAAGTCTGGTCCTGGGCTTTTCTTTGTTTGGAGGGTCTTTATTGATGATTCAGTTTCCATCTTGGTTGTTGGTTGGTTTAGGTTTTCTATGTCTTCATGACTCAATTTTGGTAGACTGTATATGTCCAGGAATCTATCCTTTTCTTCTAGGTTTCCCAATTTGATGGCATACAACTCTTTGTAGTAATCCCTGCTGATTCTTTTTATTTCTGTGATATCTGTTACATTTCCTTTTTCATTTCTGATTTTATTGATTTGGATCTTCTCCCTCTTTTTTTTTTTTTGTTTTTCGGCCAATAATTGAGAAAGAACATTGAGGAAATTCTACAAAACATTGGTATAGGGAAAGCCTTCTTAGAAAAGACCACATTAGCACAGGCAATCAAAGTCAAAATTGACAAATGGTATTACATCAAATTATGAAGCTTCTGCACTGCAAAAGAAATACTCAGCAAAGTGAAGCAACAACTGACAGAATGGGAGAAAATATTTGTAATCTACACAACTGATAAAGGGCTAATATCTAGAATTTATGAAGAGCTCAAGAAATTCAGAATCAGCAAAACAAACAATATAGTTAATAAATGGACAAAGTAACTTCAACAGGCCTTTTTCAAGAGAGGAAATTCAAATGTTTACAGACACTTGCAAAAATGCTCAGTATCAATAGCAATCAGAGAAATGCACATCAAAACCACAATGAGGTTTCACCTCACTCCAGTTAGAATGGCTCTCATAAAGAAATCAACAGATGGGACCAGTGATATGGCACAGTAGATTAGTCCTCTGCCTGTGGTGATGGCATCCCATATGAGTTCTAGTCCTGACTGCTCCTCTGCTAATCTAGCTCTCCACTGTGGCCTGGGAAATCAGAGAAGATGGCCCAAGTGATTGAGCCTCTGCACCTGCATGGGAGAATGGAAAGAAGCGCACCTGTATCCTGGCTTTGGATTGATGGAGCTCCAACTGTTGTGGCCATTTGGGGATTGAACCAGCGGATGGAAGACTTCTCTCTGTCTCTCCCTCTCACTGTCTGTAACTACCTCTCAAATAAATAAATAATATCTTAAAAAGAGAGAAATCAACAAACAACAAATGCTGGCAAGGTTGTGGGGGAAATGTCACCCCAATCCATTGTTGGTGGGAAGGTAAACAGGTACAGCTACTTTGGAAGATAGCATGGAGATTCCCCAGGAATCTGAATATAGACCTACCATATGATCGAGCTATATCATTTCAGCAAATTTACCCAAAACAAAACAAATCAGCATTTGAAAAGTTATATGTACTTCCATGTTCATTGTAGCATAATTCACAACACCCAAGATATGGAGTCAACCCAGATGTACATCAACTGTTGACTGGATAAAGAAATTACGGTATACGTACACTATATAGAGTACTACTCATCCTTAAAAATAAGAAAAAAATGCAATTCTGCATGTTGCAACAAAATGGACATTATGGAAATCATTGTACTTAGTGAAATAAGCTAGTCCCAAAACGAAGTTGCCTTGTCTTACCTGATCTAACTAATAAATGTAATGTATTGGAATGAATTTGACATTTTGAGATTTGATGATTGTTTACAGCCGTTGTCTCTTCTGTTGAGGAACAGTGTTTATTTTTCATGCTAATTGTTGAACTTTTTAACTTAGTGTAGGGTTAACTTTATTATCATTAAGTAAACTGAAAGTAGATCTTTGTAAAAATTAAGATTGAGAATGAGAGAGGGAAGATGAAGAAAGGTTGGAGCTTGTGCAGGAGGGAGGCTGTAGTGTGAAGTATCACTGTTACCAAATCTGTGTATAAAAATACATGAAACTTGTATAACTTAAATAAAATTTTTAAAATATAAATAAACTATCATGTGCTGCCTGCTAGAGTACACATTAGCAGGAATCTGGATAAGAAGTGGAGTAGAGAGTAATATTGTGGTATAGCAGGTTATGCCACTGCCTGGGATGCTGGTCTCCCATATTGGTGTTAGGTTTTGTATCTGCTCCATTTCCAATCCAGATTCCTGCTAATGTGCGTGGGAAATCAGTAAGGGTAGTACTAGTGCTTGGATCCCTGCACCCAAGAGGATGCTCCTGACTTTGGATTTGCTAGTTCTACCCATTCCAGTTGTTTGAGGAGATAATAAATGGATGAAATCTCTCTCTCTGTCTTTCTTCCCTCTCGTTCTCCATTTCCCTCTGTAACTGTCTTTCAAATAAATTTTAAAAAGGAAAAGAAAAAGGAAGTGGTGTATGGGGGACTCGAGCCAGGCACTGTAATAAGGAATGCAGGCAACTCAAGAGGAAGCAATCATTGTGTCACAATCCCACTTGCTTCAAGGTTTTGCTTAATCATGCACCCCACTGTGTTACACTGCCTACCAGACACTGATACATGCAAGCATGAAGCATTTATGGTCTTCATGCCTAAGGGACTCAGAGGGGACGTTTTCTCCTGACAACAAGCCTGAGCAGATGAACCAATATTTTGACAGATTCAGTATTATTTCATGGCCCCTCTTTAAGGATAATATGAAGATGTTCATATTATTTATATTACTCCCTAATTTATTTTGCTTAGATTTTAAGAGAGGAGTTATTAGGCAAAACTCTGTGTAATAATATAAGGCAGAAAATATGTAGGAGAAAGTAGTGGTAAAATGAAGACAGAGATTCAGCTTATCATTCAAAATGGTAAGATTCAATTTTCTCTCCAGCCTAGTGGAAATAACATTTACTTCATAAACAGTACATTTACTCTCTCCTCTCACTGCCTCAATGGAAGAAGCATACTTCACCATATTATTGATGCTGGCCTTAGGTTTGTGAATTCAATTGTTCAATGGGATGAGACATTATGAGAAGTATGGAAAAACTATGCAGGGATTTCTAAAACTTTTACAACAAAGTAAAAGTCTATTAATTTCCTTTTCCACAATTTTCTTCATGTACTCTTGTGGGATTTTTTTGTGATTTTGTATTTGATATATTTGTTTCTCCTAACACTTTTTTCTTCTATAAAGCTAGCTGTGGTTTATCTACTCAGCTAAATAAAATGTAAAACCAGATTCATATTTAATAAAATTAAATTTTCACATCTTAATTGGATTAAGCTTAGTTCGCTATTCTTCTCTCTTTTTTGTTGTTTTCTCCTTTAATGCTTCCCCATGTGTATTTATTTGGATTATGCATCTTCAATTTATTTATTTATTTTTATTTAGTAAATATAAATTTCCAAAGTACAGTTTATGGATTACACTGGCTTCCCCCTGCCCATAATTTCCCTCCAACTCGCACCCCTCCCATCTCCCGCTCCCTCTCCCATTCCATTCACATCAAGATTCATTTTCAATTATCTTTATATACAGGCAATCAATTCAGTATATATTAAGTAAAGATTTCATCAGTTTGCACCCACACAGAAACACAAAGTATAAAATATTGTTTCAGTACTAGTTATAGCATTACTTCACATTGAACAACACATTAAGGGAAGATCCCTCATGAGAAGTAAGTACACAGTGACTCCTGTTGTTGACTTAAAATTTGACACTCTTGTTTATGGCGTCAGTAATCTCCCTAGGCTCTAGTCATGAGTTGCCGAGGCTATGGAAGCCTTTAGGGTTCCCCAACTTCGATCTTATTCCAACAGGGTCATAGTCAAAGTGGAAGTTCTCTCCTCCCTTCAGAGAAAGGTACCTCCTTCTTTGATGGCCCCGTTCTTTCCACTGGGATCTCACTCACAGAGATCTTTCATTTAGGTGTTGTGCCGTTTTTTTTGTTTTGTTTTGTTTTGTTTTGTTTTTGCCAGAGTATCTTGGCTTTCCATGCCTAAAATATTCTCTTGGGCTCTTGAGCCAGATCCGAATGCCTTAAGGGCTGATTCTGAGGCAAGAGTGCTATTTAGAACATCTGCTCTTCTATGAGTCTGCTGTGTATCTCACTTCCCATGTTGGATCATTCTCTCCCTTTTTGATTCTATCAGTTAGTATTAGCAGACACTAGTCTTGTTTGTGTGATCCCTTTCACTCTTAGACCTATCAGTGTGATCAATTGTGGACTGAAATTGATCACTTGGACTAGTGAGATGGCCTTGGTACATGCCACCTTGATGGGATTGTATTGGAATCCCCTGGCACGTTTCTAACTCCACCATTTGGGGCAAGTCCGATTGAGCATGTCCCAAATTGTACATCTCCTCCCTCTCTTATTCCCACTCTTATATTTAACAAGGATTACTTTTCAGTTAAAATTTAAACACCTAAGAATAACTGTGTTTTATTCTTCTTTGTATGCTTTTTATTGTGTTCTTCACTGATTTTTATTTCTAGAAATTCTAGAATTGGTAATTTAACTGGTTAATTTTTATCATTTAATTTTCTGTGTTCATTTCAGACTATTAATATTCCTATGATCTCTGTTTGATCAATACTTCATAGATTCTGAAGTTAGCATTTTATGATCAATATTTTAGAACTATTTTTTCTTTTTTAATTAAATAATTATTATGGAAGTTATTGAAAAAATTACTTAGAGGATCCCATTGATTTTTATTAATTTTCAATGTTATTTTATGTAATAAAAATTTGTATTATTCTTGGTGTCATTGTAATATAGCGGGTAAAGCCACCTCCTGCAATGCTGGCATTCTATATGGGCACTGGCTCATGTTCTGGCTGCTCCACTTCCTATCCAATTCCCTGCTAATGGCCCAGGAAAAATAGAAGAAGATAGACCAAGCATTTGAGAACCTTGACACCTACATGGAAACTTGAATAAGCTTTGGCTCTTGCCATTGGCCTGGTTCAACCCTAGCTGTTGCTGGGAAATGAAAAAGTGGATGGAAGATTTCTCTCTCTCACTCTCTCTCTCTCTCTCTCTCTCTCTCTCGCTCTCTAAGATTTATTTATTTGAGAGGCAGAGTTACATACAGAGAGAGAGACAGAGAGCGAGAGACAGAGAGAGAAAAGGAAATAGTGAGTAACAAAGAGGGAGAGGTCTTCCATCCACTGGTTTATTCCCCAAATGGCCACAACAGCAGAGCTGGGTGGATCCAAAGCAAGGAGCCAGGAGTTTCTTCTGGGTCTCCCACAGGGTGCGGGGGCCCAACCACTTGGACCATCATCGATTGCTCTCCCAGGAACATTAGCAGGGAGCTGACTCTGAAATGTAGCAGCTGGAACTTGAACCAGCATTATATGAGATGCTGACACTACAGATGGAGGACAGCCTGCTATACCACAGCCCGTATCCTGTAACTCTGACTTTCATATGAATAATTAATTTTAAGTTAGTATTATTATTTTTAATATGATTTTTCATATATTCATTATTTCATTATTTATATCTGAAACATACAAATTGTGCTTATTTATGGAATACTACAGTTTTTATACAGGTATATATTGTGTAATCAGGGTCAACATATTCATCTCCTCAAACATTTAATAATTCTCTATGTTGAAACCATTGAAAATTTTTCTTGTTTCTGTTTTAAAGAAATACATAGCACATTAAAATTATCTATCACCTCTCTACTATGTGAGTAAGCTCATGTAGTAATTATCTTCCTATGTTTACTTAACCTAATGACTTTCATCATTCACCTTGGTACAAATGTCTAGATTCTTGTCCTTTACTATGGCTGAAAAATATTTCATAGCGTACTTGCATACTGCTTTTTCAAAAGCATTTTATTCAAACACAGTATACCTGACAAGAAATGAATGCAAGTATACAGATAAATTAGTTTGGGTCCTCTGATCGCACTCATAATCAACACTCATATTTAGAATAGAACATTATTAGTATCCTGTCTTCGCACTATTCCCCCAACCCATTTTATTTTTAATGTGGAAAAGAAGAGTTTATTGTCATTTACATGGTGTGAATCAGTAAAGCAATACTTACACCTATCTGCTAAGTGATACATTATCCACACAATTTTTATTCTCTCCATATTTATTAATTATCATAAGTAAAAGAACATGTGATACTTGTGATTTTTGGTCTGGCCTATTATCTGTTTTTAGCATTTTATTTAAAAATAGTTTTAAATCTATAAAATAAAAATTGAGAAACAGTAATACAAAGAGTCCTCATATACTTCTCACCCCATATCTTCTATTTACATCTTATGTTAGTATATTTGTGACAATAATGAAGCAAACTCAGCTTCCTCTATATGTGTGTATGTTTGTGTGTATTTATAGGCGTGATCTTATTTTTCTATTTTTATACTTGTTATTTACATAAAGAGAATTAATCATCTTTCATTTATATGGTTCTAAGAATATAATGATAGTTTCTACCATACCCTGCCCCTGTCCAATTCTTATTACCACTCTCCCTCCTCCTTTTATTTTTCTATTAACTTTTACAATTACATTGTTTCAGTTTTCTTTAAAATCACAAGCTTAACTCCTCCACTAAAAAATGCCACAGTGTATATATACCACATTTTCTTTTTCAGTTTTCAGTTGAGAGTCATCTAGGTCAATTTCATATCTTAGATATTGTGAACTGAGTTATATGTACATTTCATCCATTCATAAGTTAATAGGCCCTTAGGTTGATTCCATTTTTTTTTTTAAGGGAAAGGGTTTATTGAGGACAACCCAGCAGACCGGAGGGAAGGGGTTAAAAAAGGAAAAAGAGAGAGGAGGAGAGTATAAGAGAGACAGAGAGGAGAAGAGCTAGCGAGGAGAGAAGAGAGAGAGCAAAAAGGAGCCGTGCAAGAATGAGAGAGCCACGTGTTCAGGAACAGGTCCTTTTAAAACTTTGCCAGAGGGTGAGCAGGGAAGTAGGAGCAGCAAATCCCATTAGGATGGGGTGGAGCTTGACAACAGTGGGTGGGCCATGCGGCCACCTGGCTTCCAGCAATGGCAGTGGTGGTAGAGACTAGGATGGTGTCAGGGTGTAGATCGCACCATAGATAAAACTGTGCCATTTTCCTAACATTCCACCCTCTTGTGTTTTATAAAGCAGGAGTTGTATGGGATTACATTAGTCCCAAAAGTCCAGGACGGGTAGAGGGACGATGATCTGTCTTTAGAGCTACTTCCTGCTGACATGGGGTGAGAGGTACTCTTCGCTGTCATGGGTTGATGTCTCCAGCCGCTGTCTCCTGGGTGGGGAGCTGAGTATACCCCTGTAGCAGCATTTGGTTGACTGCCTGGTTGCTGAAGGCCTTGGTTCATTCCATTATCACCTGCTGTAAACACTTAAACAGACATGGTAGTATAAAAGACAGGGCGAGAATAGTAACCAATGATCCTAAGAGTGTTATTAACCAGGTAGTGAGAGGATTTCATAGAGGAGAGGAAATGGGGGGGAGGGTCTCTGGACCCTTGTGAGGACTGCTTGATGGGTGTGATTTAAGGCTGATCCCAACCAACACCAGGAGAAAGGCCACACAACTTTTGCAGGTAGAGGGATTTGTCTGTAGAGAAATTCTGAAATCATACATCATTAAGTGGGGGAGAAGACCATCATAACACACAGGTTGGGAGTAGAGCCATTGATGTTAGAACAGAGGCTATGATTACAAAGGAATGAGGCCCAAGTGGGCTAAATAGAAGGGACAAAGTCATTATTAGAGGACCTAAGAAAGGTGCTGTCTAAACCACGACTAAGTTCTCTGATTGAGAGGCAAATAGAAACTGACAGAGGGGCTTGATAACAATCTGGTGGGTGGGGTACATCATAAGGGAGATGTGAACCTCTTAGGGAAGGCACCCTGCTGACTTCCATTACCTAGCTGGCCTGGGAGGAGAGCTGGCCAGGTAAAGGCAGGTGGCATCTCTAACAGGAAACCTACAGTTCTGTCTGCAATGTTACTGACCCTCAGCAGAGATTCCATTTCTTGACTATTGTGAATGGTGCTGGATGATCTTGGGAATATAGGTATCTCTTCAACTAAATAATCTCATAGCCTTTGGACAGACAGCCAATGAGGAGATTGCTGTATCATATGGTCATGTTGGTTCTAGTTATTTTGGGAAATGCCTATACTGTTTTCCACAAAGGCTATACTAATTTATATCCTCCAAAACACCTGGCAACAATTTCCTTTTCTTCATCATCTTGCCAGCACTTGTTATCTTTTGTCTTTTTGATCATAGCCAGTTTAATTGGAATGAAGTGATAACTTACTTTGTTTTGATTTTCATTTCCCTGACAATTAGTAATGTTAAGCACCTTTTCATGAAAGCGTTGGTAATTCGAATGTTTTCCTTTGAGGAGTATCTGTTAAGATCCACTACTTAGTTTTCAAATTGGATGATTTGGTTTTTGTTTTGTTCTGTTCTATTAGTCTGGCTTTTGCTATTGTTTGTTTGATTTCCGTGTATATTTGTGCTTGTAATACCTTGTCAGATGTATACCTTCCAAATATTTTCTCCCTTTCTGTAGGCTACCTCTTCATTCTGTTTATTATTTCCTATGTTATTCAGAAACTTGCTAGTCTGATGAAATTCTGTATGTCTATTTTTACTTATGTTTCCTGTGCTTTTGGGAAATAGAAGTAAACAACAAACAAATGGGATTTCATCAACCTAAAGACATGTTTTATCCAATAGTTTCAAAGTAACAGGTGCTACATAGAGACTTTTAATCCATTTTGAGGTGATTTTTGTACATAGTGAAGGATACAGTTCTATTTTCATTTATCTGCATGTATGTATTTAGTTTTCTCAGCAACATTTATTGCAAAGACAGTCCTTTCTCCAATTTGTTATTTTTGGTAACTTTGTCAAAGTTCAGTTAATTATGGATGCATGGATTTACTTTAAGAAGCTTTATCTTGTTTCTTTGTTCTCTTTTTTAAAATTCTAATAGTATACTGTTTTAATTACTATGGATTTAACTGTAAACCATTATACTTAGTAAAATAAACCAGTTCCAAAAAGCCAAAACCAGTGTTTGCCCTGATCTATGGTAGCTAACAGAGTACAAAAAAAAATCTAATGTATGAACAAAAATTGACATTTTGAGATTCATTGGTTGTGTATAACCATCACCTTTATTGTTGTGGAATAGTGTTATTTTCTGCTCACTATTTGTTGATTTCTTTACTTAGTATAGAGTTAATCTTATGAGGATAAAATAAACCAAAAGCAGATCAGCAAAAAAATTAAAAGAGAATAAGGAAGAAGGAGGGAATGTGGCAGCATGGGTGGGAGTGAGGGTGGAGTGGCAAGTATCACTATGCATAGTGATGTACAATGATGAGTTTCTAATTTGTGATATTTCTTCTTTTTCATGTAATTACTGATTGGTATAACCTCCCTGTTCATAACACTTTGCGTATATCCCATAGGTTTTGGAACGTTGTGTTTCCATTTTCATTAATTTATTAATCTAAAAGTTTTTATTGATCTGTTGAATTTTCAGGAGTAAATTGTTTACATGCCATATGTTCATGAAATTTCCAAAGTTTTCTTACTAATATTTTCTAATTTTATTGCATTACAATCAGAAAAAAAATACCCAACATGACACCTACTGTTTTTAATTCTATGCAATTTGATCTATGATCTCCCATATAATCTAACCTCAATAATGTTCCATGGGCTGTTGAGAAGAATGTATATTCTTGAGCTGTTGGATGGAAGTCCTATAGATATCTGTTAGAACTAATTAATTTCAGGAACAATTCAACTCTGTTGTTTCTTTGTTAACTTTCTGTTTGGATATCCATTCTGAAAGTGGAGTATTTAAATTCTTTAATAGTCTGTATTTCATGGTATCTCTCCATTTTAGTCTATTAATAGTTGTCATGCATATTTGGTATTCCAATATTGCATTCATACACACTTGGAAGTGTTAATTCATCTTGCTATATTCAGCCCTTTTCATTATATACTGACCTTTTAGTCTGTTTTACTGATTTTATGTAAAAGCTATTTTATCCTGTAGAATTATGGCTACTCTTACTCTGGTTTTTTTTAATAGATTTGTTTATTTGAAAGGTAGAATTATAGAGAGGCACAGCAGAGAGAGGGGGAGAGGTCTTCCATCTGCTACAACTGCCAGAGCTGGGCCTATCCAGAGCCAGGAATCAGGCATTTCTACTGGGTGTCCCATATGGGTGCAGGGGCCCCAGGACTTGGGCCATCTTCCACTGCTTTCCCAGGCCATAGCAGAGAGCTGGATTGGAAGTGGAGCAGCCAGGATTGAACCAGTGCCCATGTGGGATGCTGGCACTGAAAGTGGTAGCTTTACCCACTAAGACGAAAGCAGCCTACTCTTTTTTGAGTTCCATTTGCATGAGTTATTTTTTCCATCTTTTCATTTATCCATGTTTTTAGAGGTGATACGATTTTCTTTTAAGTGTCATATAGTTTTCCCCCTCTCTCCATAATCCATTTTTTCACTGTACATTTTAATCAGATGATTAAATCAATTTAGATTTACTGATAGGTTTTACTATTTCCATGTTGATTCTTGCTTACTAGGTTGTTTTGTTTTTTCCTTTTTCTTTCTTTCTTCATCTCTAAAAATATCCTTTTTGTGGTCAGACATTTTTTTCTACTAGTGTTTTGACTTCTTGCCTACTGCCTTTTGTGAGTTTGCTTTAGATTGTTTTGTGGTTTTCTCTCTTTTGTTGATTTTTATAATCAATACCAAATTTTTATCTTTTCAAAATAGTGATTTAGCCTCCTGGTTACCTGGAAAAAGCAAAAGATGATGGCTCAAATGCTTTGGTCCCTGCCACCCAGGAATGAAACCTGGAAGTAGCTCCTGGCTCTGAGCTTTGTCCTGGCCCAGCCCTAGCCATTGTGGCCATCTGGGGAGTAAACCAGCAGATCTCTCTCTCTCTCTCTCTCTCTCTCTCTCTCTCTCTCTCTCTCTCTGTAATTCTGACTGTAAAAAGAAGAGATTATCATGCTTTTTGATACATATTATTTATAAATGCTGTAACATGGGGCCAGAGCTCTGGTGCAAGTGGGTTAATGCCCTGGTCTTAAGTGCGGGTGGGTATCCCATACAGGCATAGGTTCAAGCCCCGGCTGTTCCACTTCCATTCCAGCTCTCTGCTGTGGCCTGGGATAGCAGTAGAAGGTGGCCCAAGGCCTTGGCTCCTATACCTGCGTGGGAGACCTGGAAGAAGCTACTGGCTTCAGATAGGCACAGCTCCAGCTGTTGAGGCCAACTAGGGAGTGAACCATCGGATGGAAGACCTCTCTCTGCCTCTCCTCTCTCTGTGTAACTCTGACTTTCAAATAAATAAATAAATCTTTTTTAAAAAAATATAAATGCTGTAACTTGTTTAAATGTGGGTTTTCATATTAAAATTGTGCTTCTTTTTCATATGTAATGAATTTATCTTGAATTTTTAGCTCTTGGGATTATGAATATATGTATGCTTGAAATCCAGTCCTGAGAAATGATATTGCATTGTGATAGGATTAAGTAAATTAGTGGGAAAAGGCTTACCTGAGCTTTGCATTACAAATGGGAATAACCTCTGTAGTTTGTTGAGTTAGCCATTCCAGAGCTATCACACTAGTGAAATTTTCTGAATTTCTGTTTTGAGAGTAACTTTCCAAAATAATTAACTTGCCTGTGTGGTATTGTATGGCTTTCAGTGTAATAAAAAGAAATTCTCAATTATTTACTGGGGAGAAAAAAGTAAGAACAGTATTTGTGTGATGAAAATCAAAAGTTCTTAAACTTGAGATCCAGCCTATGTTGAATGCAATTTGTCATGCATGGAGAAATAACTAAAGAAAATAATATTAAATTCATCTTAGTATAAGGTTTTTGCTGTTATTTGTTTTAATTTTAAAAGTAAATTAAATAAATTCACTTACTCTAGGTTTTGAGGAATAAACATACCATGGTACCATTCAGAAATAGTGCTTTTTTCCAAAATAACTCATAAGATCCCATTAACACTATTGTCTCATGTAATAGGTCTTATGTTGTAGCCAGGCAACTTAACTTATACAATGTTTTCTTTTTAAAGATTCTGTCTATTTATTTGAGAGGTAGAGTCATAGACAGAGAGAAGGAGAGACAAAGAGAAAGTTCTTCCATCCATTCCCTAAATGAGTGCAACAGCCAGAGCTGGCTCTATCCAAAGCCAGGAGCCAGGAGTTTCTTCCAGGTCACCTATGCTGGGGACCAAGAACTTGGGCTGTCTTCTACTGCTTTCCCAGACCTTAGCAGAGAGTTGAATTGGAAGAGGAACTGAACCAGTGCCCATAGGGAATGCCAGCACTGCAGGCAGAGGCTTAGCCTACTACGCCACAGTGCCAGCCCTATATCTTAATATCTAAATTTATAAGTAATAGTAATACTATTTTCAACTGTCAATCTTTCATGTTTTCTGAATAATTTTTCTTTAAAATAATTTTGAGGAAAAGAGGTGCAGAAAGAGAAGAGGCAGAATGCGTATCTACAGCCAGGCCAAATTTATCCATAGAAAATAAGTTCACAAAGTTGGGTGGTGAACTGCTGACATGCACATTGATGGAAATGTGGCAGGAGGCTCTGACCCCAGGGGCAGGCCTTTTTATATCTTGGGGTGGCTAGCAATGGGGTTGGGATAGGGGGCAACAGGTGAGGTGAATTCCTTGGAACTGGTCTTTCAGGTGGCCATGTGGAGGGCCTCAGAACCTGGGGAAGAATGTGCGTGTGGAGTGTAAAGGCAATAGAGTGTGAGACCAAATTGGGATTCAAGGTCAAGGGATGAATTCCATTGGTTATCTATTTGTTGGGCAATGAGCAAGAGTGGCTGAGGCTTACATCTTTGGTCCATCAATATTAATACAAAGCATTCCAATGAATGTGTTAGTAATGATGAGGCATTTAACTTTTTCAACCAGTATCCTAGAAACACACACCAGAAGTCAAAAACTATTTTTCCTTCAAGTGACCCTAACTAGCCTGACAAAGTTTTAAGCATGGGAATTTTCTAGCCCTTGCCCACATTACTACAGTTTCTACATTCCCTTTAGCACTGGACGTTTATCTCAACTAGCAACTTGGGGCTATTTAAATTCTTGAGGTTTCAGTACTGTATGCCTAGGGAACACAGGTCCTATTTGTCTTTATCAGCAAGGGGCATCTCCTCCTTCCTCAGTCCCAGAAATTGAAGTCGGTCCAGATGACTATTCCTCCTGGAATTTGGCTTCTACTCCATTTTTCCAGGGGAATAGAAAGTTGGTACCATGTTACAAATTCATTGCTTCAAACATGAATTTTCTCTTTTTTAGAATTCAGAAACATCTCATATCTACAGGGTACCAAGCTCCTAATAACATATTTTATCCCTGGTGGACCAGGATCTACACTGAATCCTATCTTCTATGGAAACACAGTTGTAAATCTATATCTGAGTATCAATTGTTTTCAGTCCATTATGCCCAAACCAGTGTTTCTGTTTAAAATGAGATGTGATTATCCGACCCTTCCGTACTAAATACTTCCATTACAGGCATCTGTGTTTGAAGAGTTCAGCACTTGAACAGTGAATTTCTCATAGATTTCACCACTATCAAGATCAGGATCTCCTGTACACATCTTAACGCAGCTCTGAATGTACTGTGTATTAGAAACCGCATATTAATAAACCTTGGCCTTAGAAAAGCTTTGAAGAATAAAAGCGATTTCACTTCAGATATCCCACTGAGAGAGTCATACAAAATCAGATCAGGGATTTCTCACACAGATACCACTAATTCCTTTCATTTTTCCATTTCCTTTACATTTCCAACTTTTATCCTGGATCACTGACATACTCCATTGCGTCCAGCAGATCCCACCTTGTGTGAAAACAGAGGGGAAAAGATACAGCAAAATGCTCCCATCTGGGCTGTGTAAATATTGCTTTCTCTGGGTGAGACCAGAGAGCCCTCTCTTCTTGCTAACCTCATGCAGGGATGCTTCTCTCCAATGGTCATAAACAAAACACTAGCAGATGTGAGGAACAAGTGAATATCAAGGAGACAGTTGTCATGGTAACCATAACCATGGAAAGTCCTCTAAACACTCACCCCTACACGGGCAGCCACTCAGAAATTCAGAGCAGTCAGCTCTCGGGAATACAGAAAAAAGAGCAGAAAGAACTTTAGCATAGTGAGCAGAAATGGGCTCAAAGTTGAAAAATCTGAATTCTTGTCACAAGTTTCACTTCTCTGTCCATGCCCCAGGCTTTCTCAAGGCAGAGTTGTGAAGGAAAATATTTCCTGTGGCTTTCTTTTGCCTGCAAGATAAAGAATGTAGTCTTTTGCCTGATATTTGGGGGTCTTGCAGCCCAATTTTTTTGGATCATTTGTCAATTGTCTTGATGCTGTAACTGTTCAAGCGGGAATAGCATATAGCTCCCTCTGTCTTAGGTATAACACGAAGTTCTAATGCCTATTCACATTGCATAGGCAGTGTGTTTCTCAAAAACAGCTTCTTCTTGAATTCTCCTCTGTATGTCATACACATATGCACATACATATATATGAATATATATTTGTTCCTTGCATACATATAACATGTGTATATATGAATATACGTTTGCCTATTCATCATCATAAAGCAATTTAAATTTCATTTTCACTTAATCAAGCTGTATCTACCTTTAACTAAGGATTCAGTTGAGGTATTTCAGATAACCAATAAGTCCATTACAGAAAAACATTCATTATACTTTTTTTATAATTTCCCAAATTATAGTAATCATAACACACATGAACAGTGTCAGAGTAAAGTGAAGAAATGAAATAATCAGTCTTTCTCTTCTGGGCTAAAACCAAGCTATTCCTCAAGGTTCTGTGTTTTTCCAGAACCTCCTTTTGCTCCTGACATTGTGATCCCTCTTCAACAGCCCGTAGCATCTCTTATGATTGCATGGCATTATTTGTTCCACTTTAACTCACTCTGTGTACTCATTTTCCAATGTCTTCCATCACTTTAATTATTATCATCTGGAATCCCCTTCATTACACCACCTTTTCCCGTAATCTTAGAATGGTGACACCACAAAGACATTACCTGTTGCATAAATGAATCTTAATGCATGTTTGAATGAGTGTACAAATGTAATTATCAATCTAATTAAATGGATGTCACAAATATGGAAGAACCTAGGCAATATTTTATCCAAACTTCCAATAAAAAAAGTGATATTGTGCAATCATCATTAACATATGATTTCAGGTACTATTTTATTATTGCACATCATCAAGCTTTGTTTAAATTTCTTCCAGAGACTTAGTTGTGTACCAAATTGTGTTTGTGTCTTTGCAGATCATTCAGGTACATGGTTTTTAATCTATGATAGTCAAAATTAATGATAGCTACTCTATGTATCTCCCCAAAAGGGAAAATTCATAAAACATCATTCTAATGTTACAGGAGCTATTTGTAAATGCAGTTTGATTGGCGCATAGTAGCTTCAGAACATTGGATTTGAACACATAGAATGCATGAATATAAATTTGATTTTTAAATTAGTAAAATATTGAAAGGAACTATCCTACCACATAACTATGACTGAGAAAATGAAATTAAAGTTCAAAAGGGAAAATGCTTCAGTACTTAATGGCACAGTCAGGATAGTTAATTTATTTCTTAATCCCAGGACTATTGTTCTCTCATATAATCCATGCACGGACTTGCAACTTGATTTTGAGTCACCTATATAATTTCCTCAACATCTACTTTTTCCATCAATGGTATTTTCAGTTTGAATATTAGAAGAAAGATCACAGAATACTCTTCTTGTCATCCCCAGATTGTTTTAGGTCAATTTTCTAGTAATTTACACAAAGCTATGGACTTTTTAATACTTGACTGAGCTTTGGCAGAAGCTTGTAAATGACAAGTTTAATATTATTTTTAAAATGTTGTAATTCCTAAGATGATGTAGATATTTAATTACTTCATATTAAAATATGGAGGTAAGAGCTCAAGCACTGATATCCACTTACTTTTAATTAAATTTATAAAAACCATGGGCCTCTGTCACTTTAAAGGCTGTTATCTGTAACTAGTGGGTCCTAAATACAGGAACTTTTAGTGTCTAATTTTATATTAATCAAAGAAATCTTGACAATATTTCTACAACAGCAATAGTATAAATAAATATTTTATTTGACATTAAAAGAACATTATTGATGTAGAGCAAATTAATAAGGAGAATGAGCTACTTTTATTTAAATAGTTCAGAAGTACCATTACATTAATCATCTAAATATAATTATTTATATAATAGGTTCTGCACTGTAGAATGTAGTAAGATTCAAAAACACAAGTCAGAAAATATTCATGGAAAATTTTGGTTACTATAACTTTGAGTTGTTTTTATGTTCAATTGTAGAAACCAAGAAAGGGCAAGAGAGTAGATGCCTGAGTCTACATAGAGTGCTGCAATAAAATATCACACACAGGGTGACGGAAACAAGAAAAGTCTATATTCTTACAACTCTACCATTCTGGAGCCTAGAAAGTCTTAGACTAAGGTTAGGGTTGGTTCTGGTAAAAGCTCTCTTTCTGGCTTATAAATGGCTACCTTCTCCCTATGTCTTAATGTTGTCTTTCCTCTGTGTATATGAAGAGAGTAAGAGTGAGAGCAAGAGAAGAGAGAGACAGAGCAAGAGAGAGAAAGGCAGACAGAGCACAACTTAGCTCTCTGGTGTCTCTTTATAGAGACACTAATCTTAACAGACTGGGATATTCCACTCTCCTGCTTATTGCTTCCTTAAAGTCCTCTTCTCCAAATATAGTCACACTACGGGTTATAACTTCATAACTTCATTACATCAATTTTGAGAAAACACAAACATTCAGTCCATTACAGTAAGGAATATTATAATGTGGATATATTCAATAAGTAATATAGCCTATGCACTGATCTAGCTATTAGTATATCCCAATCTAGCTATTACTATATCTCAAGCACTGATCTAGCTATTAACAATTAAACACAGAGTGCTAATGAATTTCTGTGGTAAGATCAAACTGTATAAATTAGGAGATTTGGTGGTAAGTACTGGGTACAAATTTACTGACATGACAGTCAGCACATATATACATGTGTGTGCATGTGATCTGTTCATTAATGATTCCTGAAAAACAATAGTCTGGAGTAATGACGTTGGGAAAAAAAATAAAATTTTCAAAGCAGGGAACTGATTACAGGAACTACAATGATCCAATATTGTCATTAATTATAGCAGGGATGAGTAAACTCCAGTTCTATTTCTATTTATAATTCATATTCCCTGTGCTGGAATAAACAGGATTACACATCCTCCTCTCTGTATAAATTGTCATTCATCCCAAGACCACCAGTAAGTGAACAGCAGACATGCACAATTAACTCCTATAGGGAAACTTCCTTCGCAGAAGTTTGGGTATACTTTCTCCAATTTGCTTTTCAGAAGGGAGCATTGGGTGGTGTTGGAAGTTGAATGAAAAACTCATACAGCCAAGCAGTCAGGTTCAATCACTTCTTCTGGGAACAATAGAGTAGGAGACCTGGCTTCTTTGCCCTTCTGATCTTCCTTATGCGTCAAACAACTCAGTTCTTTACCCTACAAGAGGAAGTTGAATTTGAATATGTTCCTAAAATAATCAACAATGTTCCTTCCCTTTAGTGGATTAGTTACATTTTATTCTTTAGAAAACAACTACAGGGGCCCCACAGTGGGTTGACACTCTGGCCTGAAGAGCCAGCATCCCATATGGGCGCTGGTTCGAGACCAAGCTGCTCCACTTCCAAACCAGCTCTCTGCGTGGCCTGGGAAAGCAGTAGAAGATGGCCCAAGTCCTTGGATCCCTGCACCCACGCGGGATACCCAGAAGAAGCTCCAGGCTCCTGGCTCCTGACTTCGGATAGGCACAGCTCCGGCCTTTGCGGCCAATTTGGGAATGAACCATCGGATGGAAGGACTCTCCTCTCTCTGTGTAACTCTGACTTTCAAATAAATAAATAAATCTTAAAAAAAAAAGAAAAGAAAACAACTACAAAGACATCATAAAACATTTTAAATATATAGCAAACACCAAATGGATCATTCAAAATTTCAATGCTCTTATATATTCCAGCTTTTCCCCTCCATTAATCTGTTTGTTACATGATTGCAGTTATAATATAAAATCTGGTCTCCTCTTACTAACCTTAATGGAGTTGTTTAAACAAACATAGGCTTTGCTTTGTAGTTCCCTGTACTTAGAAGGTTACACAATGTCCTTCCACCTCAGTGACTCGCTGTGCTGCTAATGGTGGTGGATTTGTGGAGGTGGTAGTGCTGGTGGGCTTGTTTCCCACTGGGGATAGAAATCTGGACCAATGACTTAATGCAGTTTGTTTCTCTCTGAGACTCATAACTGATGATTGCTGATCTTGCTTCTTACTTTTGTTATGAAATAAATCACAGTATCATTTGAAGTAAACTCCACATATTTGGGAGTATTAGTTAAAAGAAAAACCTACCTTCACTTTGATCAATAGTGGATGAAAAGCTCAGAAAGAGGAATGGTGTGAAAGGAGTGAAAGAGGTGAGCAAGCAGACGCAGTCACCTGGGCCCACAAGTTCAGCAGTGAGATGTTACATAGAGGCGGCAAATCAGTTCACTAAACTAACAGTTGTCTGATCGGCAACTTTATCGAATGACAAAAGTATTTCAGTGTTAAATATCTGTAAAGTCCATGATATTTTTTATGGAAAAAATCATTTTAGCTACATTTGATAGGCTTCATTTGGGTGAAGTTCACTGATTGGTATTAAGCTTATCTTCCTATCAGAAATTTAAGCGTGGTTTTATATCATGAAACCTAAAATTATAAGTAAGTTTCTAAGTTTATTATTTTTAGAAAATATTCAATATTTCAAAAGGAAATTTAATCAGAAAACAAAATATCAGGCTCAGAACATGAACATCTAACTGAAGTACTTTCACCACAAATATGATGTATGGAATGAAATCCAAAACCATATGGAAGAGTTAATATTTGAGTTATGAACAACTAAGAAATCAGGATTAGTTTGATGTAGAATTGAGTTTGAGTCACTGGTGAATCAACAGTAAAATCACTTAAACTTTAGCTATATTTAAAGGTGACATTTAATAATTTTAGAGTATTCGCAGAAGCTTAGACAATCCTATCACCATAGAAAATTTGAAATACAAAACCCTCAAAGGTAAGCTGAAAATTTTAAGTTAAAATGACCTTTGAGAAAGTGATGAAATACGCATTTCTTAAATGAAGAATACAAATGGCCAACAGGCAAATGAAAAAAAAATACTCAACCTCACTAAACATTAAGGATATATAAGTCAAAAACATGATGAGACACCTTACTTCAGTTCAATCAACTATCATCAAAAAACAAAAAGAAGTAAGAGTAGCCATCATATGGAGAAAAGGGTACATTTGCACACTGTCAATGGAATGTAAATTAGTACAGCCATTATGAACAATGATATGATGCTCCTCCACAAATTAAAAATAGGATAACTGCATTATCCAAGAATCCTACTACTAGGTATAGATTCAAAGGAAATGAACTCAGTATGTAAGGAAATATCTGCAGCCCATATTTATTGCGGAACTTTTCATAATAATCACAAAATAGAATCAACTCAACTGTATATAAACTGACAACTATGTAAATAAAATGTATTATTATATAAGATGGAATGTAATTTAGCTATGAAAAAAATGAAATTATGTTATTTGTCACAACATGTTGGAATTGGAGGATATTATGTTAAGTGAAAGACATGTCCAACATGACCTCACTAATATGTAGAATCTAAAAGTGTTGGTTTTATAGTTGAGAGTAGAATAATAGTTACAGATGCTGGGGAGTTGGGGCAGAAAGAAATGCACAATGGTTGGTCAGAGGATGCTAAGGTATAGCTGGAGAGGGAATATATCAGCTGATTTTCAGTAGACAATGATAAAGTATGGCATATTTCAGCATGAACTCAATAGAATGCTGGAAGACAAGGTCAAGAATGATTTGTTGAACTAAAGTAAAACCAGTGTGTATCAGGGAATGAGAGATTGAAAACAGAAATAAAAGGAATTTTCCAAGTAAAAGATCACTAACCATTTAAAAAACCCCTAAGAGTCATTCAAATTATTTTGTAATCTTCTGTATCTTCCTCAAGTTTGTTGTATGTAATATTTACTGCATCTTCCCTTTTGTGTTCAATGGTAGTAAATGTATAGCTCAAAAGCAAAAGCAAAATCTGCAGAACCCTGTGAGTTACTTTGAGAAAGACGATTTCATGTGTCTGACAACCCCAGAGACCAAGAAAATCAACTCCAAGTTAGTAGATGTAAACAAAAAGCTTCACGGGACTAACTAATCAGTGCATGCGTAACTTAACTGTGATCCACCAATGAGTGAATGAGCAGATTAATGCTTGTCTTCTGATGATGAGAATAAAAGAGCCTATATTCATCCTGTTTTAAAGCCATACTTGGGACCAAAGAAGTCCCAAAGGGCAGATAAGGGTGTGACAACTCAGAAAGAAGCAGCAAAGAAGGATAAATCCATGGAGTCTGAGATGGGGAAGAAAGAAGGTCATCGAAAACAATCTAGATTATAAAATGAGCTCCAAGTGAACCCCAGAGTACTGCCAATGGAACTCTGAGAAATGGAGAATTGAATTCCTCAGGAATCAGATGAGACCACAGATAAAAATATCCTTTGAACCAGGGAACTCTGGAAAATTGATTCTTGATTTTGGAAGTAAAGCAATTTTTATTTGATTCAAAAGCATCTTCAGAGGGCAAGAGAAGTTTAATGTGTGTACAGTGTGTTTGAAGACTTTGATCAGGACCAAGAAGCTCCCCGTGGGTACTGTAAACTGGTTTATTATCCATTATCTGTAACACAAAGATAATGAAAGTGGTACAATTGTCTGTTCTGAAAGCCCACAGGAATACCAGGATTTGACAGCCATGATATATCTCAGTTAGTTTTTCCTGTGTAAAGCCATCACAAATCATAGATCAGGCAGCATGTTGGTTAAAGAGGCTACACATTGCGATGATGGAGTCACTCATTTATCTTCATTGAAATAACCCAGACTGTTCTATGGTTGATAACATAAATCTCACTCTATACAAAACTCTTTCCCATAATAACTTCTCTTAACACTGTGATTAAAATTGCCTTTGTTTTTTAGTAATAAAATGATCCACCTTTCTTAAGTAGTCACTGACATTTTCAAACTGATGTATAGGACTAAAATCTGGAAAATGATAGGATTTAATGAAATGAAGGATCCAAAATTGTCTAAGGGAAAAGGAGATTAATGTTTAAGTCATGTATTATAATAAGTATGGAAGAGCATGAAAAATTCAATTCCACTTAAAATTCACCTTTGTGTTTCTGATACTTCATTTAAATGAGACATCTGTTCCTCAAAGACCATTTGTATACGCTTGGATAATCAGATTGAGATAGGAAGGGAGGGGAAAGAAAGAGAGGAAAAGGAAATGGAGAAAGTGGGGAGAGAGAAGAGGAAATGGAAGGGGGAAGAGAAACAAAGTTGAGCCCCCCAGTAGTCACCATGTGTTTACTACCTACCAAGGTCTGCTGTAGTATATGTCTTATACACTCTCCAATCAGTCAAGAATTTCCCTGCTAGGAAAGGGGTTTTTCTCTGTGATCCCGACCTGACATTCCAAAAAGCTCTCCTTTTAAAGGAACAGAAAAGGGATTTCTCACAGTATAAATAAGTGGAAGAATCATCCAATTTCTGCACATGTGGAATGCTGGTCCAGCTTACATGCATGTGAAGAACACTTCCTGGCCCCAGGCCCCCTCCTCTTTGTTCCTGTCTTGTCATTCTCTAACCTCTCCTGCACAAGAAAGTGATCAGAATGGACTGAGTGACTGATGAGTTGAACATTCATGCTACATGCTTGACATACAGGCATGGACCCTCTCCCATCCTGACGTCCTCATGTGGACATCGTCACTCACATTCCCTTGGGTGAAGATGTTCTTGCCCTTCAGAGAACACATATTGAAATGAGGGAGGAGTTCACTTTTCTCCTGCCAATCTTTCTTCATTTGTATTTCTGCCCCTCTTTATCTCTTCCATGTTATCTCAGCAATGAAGGTCTTCATCTCTCCCAAGATTGAGCATCCCATGGGGGCCATGCCAACCTCATCTCTTATAATTTAAATTTCTCTCCCTTAAAATAACACACAAATAAAAATTTCTGATTTCTCCTTCAACTTCTTTCTTTTTTAAAAAAAATTTGTATTTACTAATTTGGAAGTCGGAGTTATAGAAAAAGAGAGGCAGAGACAGAGAGATAGAGAGAGAGAGACAGAGAGAGAGAGAAAGTTTTCTATCCACTGCTACACTCTCCAAATATTTGCAATGGTCAGAGCCAGGACCTTCATCTAGGTCTCTCACTTGGGTGCAGAAGCCCAAGCACTTGGCCATCTTCTGAGGCTTTCCCAGGTGCAATAGCAGGGAATCGCATCAGAAGTGGAGCATCGGGAACTGAATCCCATATGGGATGCTGGTGCTGCAAGCGGCAGCTTTACCTAATGTGCCACAGCACCACTCCCTCAGCTTTTTTCTTGTATACATTTGTTGTTTTTTTAAGATTTATTTATTTATTTATTTAAAAGCAGAGCTACAGAGAGGCAGAGACAGAGAGAATAAGAGAGAAAGAGAAGTTTTCCATCTGCTGGTTTACTCCTCAATGACCGCAATGACTGGAGCTGAACCTATCCAAAGCCAGGAGCCAGGAGCCTCCTCTGAGTCTCCCATGTGGATGCAGGGGCCCAA
The DNA here is from genome assembly GCA_949820135.1 of Sylvilagus floridanus. Taxonomy (NCBI): domain Eukaryota; kingdom Metazoa; phylum Chordata; class Mammalia; order Lagomorpha; family Leporidae; genus Sylvilagus; species Sylvilagus floridanus. The sequence continues at coordinate 162,989,066 of OX463241.1, read as the reverse complement.
AGACTTGGGCCATCTTCCACTGCTTTCTCAGGCCATAGCAGAGAGCTGGATCGGAAGTGGAGCAGCTGGGACTCGAGCTGGTGCCCAAATGGGATGCCTGCATTGCAGGCAGCAGCTGTATTAGCCATGATATAATACGAGTCTCCCAATGTTTTTTTTGTAAATTCATTTTTCCACTCTCTAAAATGCTACTGTGTCCTCCAATTATTTTAGCTCCTTCTCTAGATATTAGTTTTCTTTTCCATGTATTCTTCTCACCACAAACTTTAGATGCTGTTGATTTTTGGGATTTTCTTTATGATCTTTTTTCAAAGTTTTATTTAAGTTATATAGGTTTCATTAAGAACATAGTGATACTTCCCCCCTGCCCTCCCTCCCACCCGAGCCCCAAGCCTTCTTCCTCTTTCCTATCACATTCCCACTCTAAATTTTTAGGAAGATCTATTTTCAGTTTACTTGATGATAGTATAGTTAACCCTATACTAAGTGAAAGAGTTCAACAAATAATACAAAGAAAAATAAACCATTGATCCTCAACAGAAGAGACAAGGGCAATAAACAATCATTGGTTTTCAAAATGTCCATTTCACTCCTCAATATTACATTTTAGGTACTCCATTAGTTTTCTCAGATCAGGGAAAACATTCGAATCTGTCTTTTGAGGACTGGCTTATTTCACTAAGTATAATGGTTTGCATTTGCTTCCATTTTGTTGCAAAAGACAAGATTTCATTTTTTTTTTACAGCTAAGAGATATTTTAATATATATATATATATATATATATATACACACATATATATATATATATGTCCCCATTTCTTTATCTAGTCAACAATTGATGAACATCTGGTTGATTCCATATCTTGTCTATCATGAATTGTGCTACAATGAAAATGGGGTATAGATAATTCTTTCATATGCTGATTTCTTTTGGTTTGGGTAAATCCCTAGAGTGGAATGGCTGGATCATATGGTAGGTTTATATTCAGGTTTCTGAGATATCTCGATACTGTCCTCCACAGTGGCCGTACAAGTTTACATTACAACCAACAGTGGATTGGGGTAACTTTTTCCCCACATCCTTACCAGCATTTGTTGTTTGTTGATTTCCTTATGAGAGCCATTCTAACTGGAGTAAGGTGAAACCTCATTGTGGTTTTGATTTGTATTTCCCTGATGGCTAGTGATCCTCAGCACTTTTTAACTATCTATGGGCCATTTGAATTCCCTCTTGAAAAAGGCCTGTTCAAGTCCTTTGTCTATTTCTTAACTGGATTGTTTGTTTTGTGGTTGTTGAATTCCTTGAGCTCTTTATAGATTCTGAATGTTAACCCTTTATCAGTTGCATAGTTTGCAAATACATTCTCTCATTCTGTCAGTCCTCCCTTCACTTTGATGACTGTTTCTTTTATAGTGTAGAAACTTCTCAGATTGATGTAATTCCATTTGTCAATTTTGGCTTTGATTGCCTGTGCTTCTGGGATCTTTTCCAAAAACTGTTTGTCTATGCCAATGTCTTGCCGAGTTTCTTCAATATCCTTTAGAAATTTTATAATATCTGGTTGTAGATTAAGGTCTTTGATCCATTTTGGGTGGATTTTGTGTAAGATCTAAGGTATGGGTCTAGTTTTCCCAGACCACTTATTGAAGAGACTGTGCTTGCTCCGTGGATTAATTTTAGTTCCTTTGTCAAAGAGAAGTTGGGTATAAATGCATGGCTTGACTTCTGGAGTTTTTGTTCTGTTCCATTGGTCTACATCTGTTTTTTTGTAAGTATCAGGCTGTTTTAATTATAACTACTCTGAAGTATGTCTTGAAATCAGGTATTGTGGTGCCTCTGGCTTTGTTTTTGTTGTGTTCATGTTGTCTCGGCTTCACCAAAGGAGCAAATTATCAAGTCCTGATTCAATATCACTTTTCCTGACTTGCTGAGACTTGATTCATCATTCCACCTACCTTCCATTTTCTGATAGAGCATTTCTATAGTTAGTAGAGCACTTATCCAACTATGTTAGAGTTAAATTTCCTCATTTCTTAATATCCTTGATGTCAACATCCTGTATTATATATAATACTTGTTGTTTGTTTCTGTTTGTGTGTTCTAATGAATACCCAACATAGTGCATCTTGGATTTATGACTATCAGAATAATATACTTTGAGAAATTTCCAAAGTTCCAGTACTTAAAACCTGGTTTAGTGATGCATGTATTGAAATTGATATAAATGAAAATAGATTATTATTATAATAGTATGTGTGAACAGTGGAATTCATTTGTGTGATATTTATAGTATTTTGAACTTATCAACATTAAAAAATTAATTTGCAATTTTGAGTACCAGTGAGGATATTTTTTGGAATTATCAGTCTCTTCTGTGTCTCATTGTAATCTCAATAATTTATAAGGGAATTTCAGAAGGATGACTAAATCCAGTTTGTTTATGTCAAAAAATAAGTATCATATGGCATTCCTGAAACAAATGATAAAGGACAAAGAATACCATTGTGGCTGTAGCAGTAGTACTAATACTAAATAATTTTACAATATTTCTATGTTTCAACCATTAAATTTATTAATTTACTTAATATTTTAAATAACACTGAAGAGGGTATTTATATGTTAATAAAACTGTTTGAAAAATAGAAATTTGTTTTTTTCTCAAAATGCCTAGACCAGCATAGTTAATATATCACAATTTACACAGACTCACATAGCTAATATATCACTTAAGTCATTAACTATTACTGTGTAATTGCCACTGCATAATTTAGTGAATTAAAATTAGATGCAGTTGTTATTTGCTTTGCATCTGAGTCAGGTGGGAATTTTTGCTGATATGAACAAAGTTAAGGTTATCTCAACTGAATCTCAGATTCGGATTCTGTTCATGATTTTGTTGCTGCTGCTTATACTGGGGGCCACCCAGATCTCCTCTTTTTTTTCTTTGCTGTTCTTCTCTCCCAGGCTGGTTCCCTTACTAGCTTACCAATGTTCACAACCAATAATACAGAAGCAAGAGCAAGTGCATCTAATTGGACAAGATAGCAAGTAAGTATGCACATGAACTGTCCAGTTTCTGCTTATTTCATTTTTTTTTTTGACAGGCAGATTTAGACAGTGAGAGAGAGAGAGACAGAGAGAAAGTTCTTCCTTCCGTTGGTTCACCTCCCAAATGGCTGCTACAGCAGCTGCGCTGTGCCGTGCTGATCCGGAGCCAGGCACTTCCTCCTGGTCTCTCATGCAGGTGCAGGGCCCAAGCACTTGGGCCATCCTCCACTGCCTTCCCAGGCCACAGCAGAGAGCTGGACTGGAAGAGGGGCAACCAGGACAGAACTGGCACCCCGACCGGGACTAGAACCCTGAGTACCAGCACCGCAGGCAGAGGATTAGCCTAGTGAGTCACAGCGCCGGCCACTTATTTTGTATTTACTCACATCAGAATGCCCAAAATAAGTCTCATGGACAAGGCGAGTCAAGACAGGAGGAAATACGGTTAAATGGCAAATAGCATACATTGTGGTGGACATTAATTACAGAAGCCTACTATCACACAAATGTGCTCTAACTCACTTGTTCACATTCCTCCATCAAGCAAAATGTGTTCTCCTTTCCCAGGAGTTGAGTCTCAGGCTTTGGTTTTTCTCATATATAAAAATGTTACCAATATGACCTCCACAATTTGTTGTGAGATTTAAATTAAATAATGATGACTCAAGAGGTCTAACACTTTAATATATATTTTATTTCAAAATTCTATCCCAGAGCCTCGAGGTTTCTTGAGTGATTGACATTTAGGTAAGCAATTTCTACGTATACGCATAATTATACACCAGCCATTTTGACCCACATTTATTTCATAAGATACCTCCACTCTTTCTCAAAGCTTCCTTTTGTTTCTCAAAAGGTTGCCTCTGTTCATCCTGCCCAAGGCTCAAAGTCTTTTCAGATTTAGCCCTCTAAAAATTGCAGCAACCATTACCATTTTTAATTAAAAAAATGTTGTAATATTTATTTAGTCATTTTCATTTATTTGAAATACAGAACAACACACACACATACACACAGAGAGAGAAGAGAGAGTTATTTTCTCTCTGCTGCTTTACTCTCCATAAGTCTGCAATAGGCAAGAGGAAGATAAGTCAAACCAAACCCAGGATCCCAGAGCTCCATCCAGATCTCCCACATGGGTGGCCTGGACTCAGGTACTTGGGCCATCAACTATTGCCCTCCCAGACACAACAGCAGGCAGCAGGGTGAGCAGCAGAGGTGGGACTCAGTCCCATACAATCTGATGTGGGATTCAGTGTCGCAGACAATACCTTAAGCCTGTGGTGTCCATTGTCATTTTTTATGAGGCTCCAGAGATTTCAGGCTCAGCTCTTCTTAAACTTTGCAATATTTACATACTCCATCATTCTCTTTCCCATCCAGACTTCAAACTTCCCTATAGCAGGCATTTTTTTTCTTGAGGGTAACCATGTTGGGAAATGATAGGACTTGGCAAGATTTCATTATGGAATTATGTTATTTTTAGCCACCTCTGTATTTAGTTTTACACTGGAGCCTCCACCCTGTTCCCTTCCACTGCAGGTGGTCCTTCCTTTTTTTCTCATTTTCTTCCACTGGTTCCATTTGGCCAAGTATGAGGTCAACAAGGGAACACATTCTCTGAAAGTAGCTGTCTTGAATTGACCCTATGGGGGGGCAGAGGGGGAGGATGACCTTAAAAACAAGTGGAGAAAGCCATCAATCCCAGGCTCTGCAAAGACCTGCTTTGTGCCCACAGAAGTCTTGAGGATAAGGGGTCATGTAGGTTGGAAAAAAGTGTTTAGTCCAAGTTAGACATCTCTAATTAAGCCCTGGAGGTGGGTGTGAATTGTAGGTAATAGCAGACTTACCAATCAATAGTTCTCACATAATTCTGCCTGCACATAGAATCACCTGGTGCATATTAAGAAGCCCTCCAAATATTGTGATTTAGTTCTTTTTTTTCCTTTGGTACAGCCTGGGTATCAAATTTGATTTTTGTAACTCTCCAATTTATTTGAACATCTCACCCAGGGGGAAGGCTGGTGCTGAAGAGTGCACTACATTACTTCATCCTTTTTTGCCTCAGCTTACCCTTGCAGACAGGTAGGGAACAAAGGAAAAGTCCCATTGTACTGCCATTCACCCAATTTACAGTGCATCTGCCCTCAGAATCCGTGTTTGGAAAATGTTTGTTGAATGAAGCAATGTTGTTTGCTTCCAATATATTTTGGGTTTGGGAGAGAGTTGTGTTTAAATTCTGCATCTCACACACATCCCACTTCAGGGACATGTACATGGCAGGGACATAACAAACACTTACAGAATGGAAACAAAATGTGGACATTGTCACTGCTTGTATTTCAGTGGCATTATTCACACTGCAACTACACCGACAAAGTATCATGGTCACTTATGCGCATCGCTCGTTATTAGTAACCAAGTTTTGTCGGCATTGTTGTCTCATCTGATCTTCACATCAGGCTGCATGGTTTCTATCTGTCCTTTTTTTTTTTTGACAGGCAGAGTGGACAGTGAGAGAGAGAGACAGAGAGAAAGGTCTTCCTTTGCCGTTGGTTCACCCTCCAATGGCCGCTGCGGCTGGTGCACTGTGGCCGGCGCACTGCGCTCATCTGAAGGCAGGAGCCAGGTGCCAGGTGCTTTTCCTGGTCTCCCATGGGGTGCAGGGCCCAAGCACTTGGGCCATCCTCCTCTGCACTCCTGGGCCACAGCAGAGGGCTGGCCTGGAAGAGGGGCAACCGGGACAGAATCCTGCGCCCTGACGGGGACTAGAACCCGGTGTGCCGGCGCCACAAGGCGGAGGATTAGCCTGTTGAGCCACGGCGCCGGCCTCTATCTGTCATTTTAAAACATAAAAAAGAATCAAAGCCAGGAAAATTTAATGACAGGTCACTCAGTGATTTAGGGTTAACAGGTGTACAGCGGTGGCTAGAACCCTAACCTTTAATTCCTCAAATATTGATAACTCTAGGATGTTTGGCTTATTAATTTTAATAGCTTCTATAAATCTTAACTTTCTTTCCTTTTATCTCCCCAAAACATCCATAAAATCTCCGTGGGGAAATTTAATAAATAATTCAAGATGAATTTGCTTTCTTTGGTGAAATCAACACATTTGGAGAGTAGCTGAGCAGTAACCAATATCTAACAAATACAGTAACAATTTTAAAGAGACAATTATAGGATAAGTACCTCTAAGATGTTACAAGCAAACAAGCATTGCTAATACAGGCCCTTTGCAAATGTAACTTATTGTCTCATTATAAAAGCCCAAAGGAAAGAAAAGAAAGTTAATCCAAATTAGATGTTAATTAGAAACTTATGATGAATTGCATGTTGCAGATATATAGACATTAAATGAAACATGTGGCATTACACGTTATTGAGAAAAAATATTTTTATTATATTTAGAAGAAAAGAGAAAAGATTATGCATTAATCATAACTCATTTAAGATCTTACCTTAAATGAAAGCTGTGCTAGACATAAGGCAAAGTTATTTTAGACAATGTCCATCTGACAGGTCAATGCAGAAAAGGGATGAGAATTCCCTAAGCAAGCAAAACCAGAGGTAACATGAGTGAAACTAGTGAAGCGGAACTTTAGAGAAACTTAATTTGGCTATTTCTTGTAAATGCCTCTAATAATCACAAAGGAACCTATGCTGCTTTCTAAATAATGGTATAAGATAATCACTTATAACCAATCCCCTGCTACCTGGAAACCCCTATTATAGAACGTGATAATGGTAAAGTTTAAACAGCTCCTTCATTTTCACTTTATGAACTATTTTGTTGATGCCAGTGTGTGCTACCTGGCACCAGGTCCTTGACTTTGCCTCAAGAAAGAATTCATGAGAGGTTGGCAATGTGGCATAGTAGGTTAAGCCTCCACCTGTGATACTGGTATTCCGTATGGGCACCAGTTCCAATCCCAGCTGCTCCACTTCTGATTTAGCCCCCTGCTATAAGAAGATGGCCCAAGTGCTTGGGCTCCCACACCCACATGGGAGACATAGAAGAAGCTCCTGACTCCTGGCTCCTGGCTTCAGATCTGCTCAGCTCCAACCATGTGGCCATCTAGGGAGTGAACCAGAAGAAGGAAGACCTCTCTCTCTCTGTAACTTCCTTTCTGTAACTTCCTTCTGTAACTCTGCAAGCAGTAAGAGTTTCATTGAGGAAACAAAATTAGCACTCCACAAAGTACAGTCTCCCTCCAAGGACTGTGGCCCCATCTCTGAACTGAGTTTAACATTACATAGGGTGTTTAATGAAAGTGGAGGTGCATTCTAACACGAGAGAGAAATATTCAGCTTTTTCTGGGAATAAGTGTGGATTTCCCTGGACCTAGCTGCCACCCCTTTTGGCTTCTTATGTGGTCCTCTTTCCAGTCTTAGCAGCTGGAAAGTGCCTCCCTCATTTAGCACGTTGACGCATGACAATGAACATATAATGAGCCAGGCCGCCTTGGCCCCCTTAACTGGCATGAATCTTGTCCAGGAAAGGGGTCTGTTTATGCTCAGAGCACAAGGAAACAAACCCATATCCTGCAGGCCTTGAGATAATAGAAACACCCTACCCCTAACCTGCCAGCTCACTCAGCATACCCTTCCACCTGCCTGTCTCACTGTGAAGGATTAACTGTGGGCTTCTCACTACTTTTGATTGAGGTCTCTTGGATCTCGAGCTGTAGCTTCTTTAATTGTATGATATTCAGCTTCTAAATTCTCTAAATTCAACTTATTTTATTTTTATCCCAGTAAAGTGGATCTTATAGCTCATAGTTTGAAAGGGGAGTCCTATATGAAGTATCTCTGTGAGACCCCCAGGGAAAGAAGGGGCCATCAACGAAGGATGCACTTTTCTCTGAAGGGAAGAGAGAACTTCCACTTTGTTTATGGCCCTGTCTAAATACTGACAGAGTTTGTGAACTCAAAAGACTTCCATAGCCTTGGTAGCTCATGTCAAGAGCCTCGGGTAATCACTGACGTCATAAATAAGAGTGTTAATTGTTAAATTAACAACAGAAGTCTCTGTGCATTACTCCGCATGTAGGATCTCTGTCCTTAATGTGTTGTACTATGAGAATTAACTGCAAAACTTGTCAAACAGTAATTTATACTTTCACTGTGTGTGTGCGTGTGTGTGTGTGTGTGTGTGTGTGCGTGCACAAATTGTTGAAATCTTTGCTTAGTGTAGAGTTGGTCTTCTTTATACAAAGTTAATCAAAAATGAATCTTAATGAAGAATGAGGTGGGAGAGGGAGTAGGAAGTGGGACGGGAGTGGGGACAGGGGGCAGGTATGGGTGATATCGGAATTGGCCCCCTAAAATCTGATATCAGAATATGGCTCCCTTAAAGTTTCCCACAAGTTCCATCTGGGGTGCCATATGAAATCAGAATTTGGGGTACCATACAATATCTCTGTGTGCTTATTAATTAATTTCCAATATTAATAAGCCTGTGGGGGTTCTTGCCTAATATTCAGAGAATTCTGAATACTGGCATAGATAACCGAGGTACCATGGTACATTTTTAAGCTTTTATTTAATAAGAGAAATGCATAGGAGAGTGAGGGCCCTGTGAGAGTGAGGGCCCAGGACCTAGCTACGTGGAGGAGCATCTAGTCAAGGAAGCGGGGTGGGTAGCCTGAAGGCCATGCGCCCTGGAGGCTCAGGGATGCACCCAGCCCCGAACCGGCAAAAGGCCAAGGAAAGAAATAGGCACACAGTGCCCCAGCCTTTTAATCCACTTCCAAAGAGGCGTGGTTAATTAACCTGATTGGCCAGTGGGTGCACAGGTATGTATGGCCAGGTAGGGGTATGAGGTAACACAGGGACGTGGTGAAGGTGTGGTCTTTCAGCTCACAAACTTAATCAATTTTATTCTATATGCATGCCTACAACATGGGGGGAAGAACCACTATATTCCTGAAGTGGTGCCTTTGAAATTTGTATTCATTAAAGAAAAGCTTTCTTAGAATAAAAAGAGATAATTAAATAAAATGATATCACAAAAAAGAAATGGTATTAAGGGAAGACCTGACAATAAATAATAATTCACCTAAATGTAAATTTCAGACTTCTTTTTTAATTAAAATATCAAATTTATTTGAAAGTCAGAGTAAGAGAGAGAAACAGGGAGAGAAGAGGGGAAAGAGAGCAAGTGCCTATACACAGTTTCACCTCTCGGAAGCCTGCAATGGCCAGAGTTCGCCTTGGCTAAGGTGCTGGCCATTGGAGAGCCTAGAATGCAATCCAGTCCTGCTCCCACGTGGGTAGCAGGACTCAATTCCTCGAGGCTTCAGTTCTACTGCCTCCTCATTTTTAAATGTAAATTAAATATATTGGACAAACTATTATAAACATAAATAAACTAATAAATTGAAATTCAACTTACTATTCCTCCTATTTTCTATCTAGCAACTCTAAAAAGGGATCAAAGACAATGAAACTTTTAAAGCAAACCCAGAAAATTGCACATAAAATGTTAGTCCTCATTTGGGCATTGTGTGACCTGTATTGAAAAATAGCTGTAGAAATATCATGCAAATGACATTTATTGTCCCATGTTGAATATAATAGGAATATTAATTATTGCGTTAATCTTTTCATATCTTCTGTATTTTATATGCTCTGGCACCTGGGAGCTAGCTGACTGGGGAGACACTGCTCATCCCATGGAAACTAATTCTCTGAGAGAGCAACCAAGTGGTGTGAAACTTCATCGTTTATATGCAATCTATCAATCTGGAGCCACATACCCCAACTACCTCCTGTACTGAGCTCACATACCACCCCCTGCTCTAATCACCCAGGAGCCAGGTGTAGACACCAGCCAGCGCTAAACCTGGTACCTGCCCCTCCTGTTTTTTTCCCAAAGAAACAGCAACATTAGTTTGCTCTGCTTTCCCCTCGTTCCCTCTGCATGCTGAATGACTGAGGGCTTTACTTTACCGCCACCTGTAACTAATAGTAGTGATATCAGAGACGACCCCCTAAAATATATCCGAAAATGTGGCCCTTTAAGGATCCTCGGAAGTGCCACATATGCTACCGGAATTTGGGGTGCCTTATGATATCACCATATGCTTATTAATAAATCTCCAATATTAATAAGCCCAAGAGGGTTCTTGCCTAATATTTAGAGAAGAATTCTAAATACTGGCACAGATAAATGAGGCAGCATGGTACATTTTAAGCTTTTATTTAGTGAGAAAGATGCATAGGAGAGTGAGAGCTTTATTAAGAGAGAGAAGTAAATCTGAGTTCATACCGAGCACCAGAACCAGCCACGTGGAGGAGCATGTAGGCCAGGAAGCCTAGGGCATGTGGCCCGAAGGCCTTGTGCCCTGGAGGTGCAGGGCTACAGCAAGCCTCCTCCTGGCAAGAGGCCAGGGAAGAAGAGAAGCCGGGAAACATCGTGTCCCAGGCTTTTAGCTCTCTTCCAAAGGGGAGTGGTTAATTACCTGATTGGCTGGTGGGCACCCAGATTTGGCCCAGTAGGGGCATGAGGTCACACAGGGTTGTGGTGAAGATATCAAGTAGGGCGTGAGGTCACAAAGGGGCATGGTGAAGGCATGGTCTTCCAGCTCACAAACCTAATGGATTTTAACATGTATGCCTGCCTACTTCAGTAGGACTGAGGCAAGAGCCAGCCACAAGAGCATGGGCCAAGAACTTGAAATAGTTTACTCTTTGAGCAAGTTTTCCAGAGGACAGTCTGAGGAAGTTTATCTGTTGCATTTGTAGCCCATAATCTGTAGCACTGGGAGTGGGGAGAGCAGACAACCACAGCAATGAGAACTATAGGAATCTGTCAGACATTTGAACATAAAGTATATGGAGGCAAATCTTGGTTGACCAGGTGGTTGGAAGACCTCTTCCACTCTCCATTCTATACATCTTGGACACTCTTCTAATTCATGCTGTAAAAGGTCTGACAAACTACTACTAAGAGCTGTGATTTCTTTGAGGAATCATACCTTCTTAATGTCTCCTTTGCTTGTCACCAGTAAATAAAACTTCCCTCTGCACAATATCTTCTTGAGCCTGATTATTGGTGACTCCTTATGTCAACTAACAACTGCACCATCTGCTGCAGCTTCTGTGTCTAGGAATCTGGGTTGGAACCTGTCTTCCTTTATGATGGCCATTAACCGGTCTGGACGCCTCACAATAACCAGTGAAAACCAATCCTGGACACATTTTTGAATCATTTATACTCGCAGGGGGAAACTAAATCCCTTCAAATTATACTAAAATGTTAACTTAGAGAGAACATGTTCTCTCAAAAAAATGATTCCAGAGGCAGCAGTTTGCCAAAGTAATTAAACACCATGTAGGATGAATATATCCCACATTGGAATGCCTGGGTTCACGTCCTGGCTCCAGTTTTGATCCCAGCATCCTGCCATTGCACACCAGGGAGAGAAAAGGTGATGGCTCAAGTATTTGGGCCTCCACCACCCATGCTGAAGACTCAGACTGAGTTCCAGGCTCCTGTCTTTTTGCTAATCCACCCCTGGCTTTTGCAGACATTTGGAGAGTAAGCCAGCAGATTGAAAATATTTTTCCTTCCTTCCTTCCTCCCTTCTTTCCTTCCTTCCTTCCTTCTCTTCATCTCTCTTTTTACACCCCTTGCTTTGGGGTCTTTTTCCTCTGCCCTTTAAATAAATAAAAATTTAAAAAATAAAATTATTTCATGTACCTAATAATAATGTGCTGAAGAAAAATGTAGGAAATATAACATTTAGCCCTGGTCCTGTTAGCTGTGGAGTTTAGCAAGCTCCAAACAGCTCTCTCTGATATTTCTCTTTTATTTAAATAAAGCACAACACAAGCAAATATAACACACCATTAAACAGAGTACACTACTCATATAAACCATGTAGCAAACACCTTCTTACTTAAGTCAACTTCAAGTTCACTTGCAGGAGTTATTTTGTATTATGCTATGGCTACTCCTACTAGGAATCCATCATGGTTAAGTGTTTCTTAGTTCCTCATGTTCATATTAGATGCCTTTGCAATGTAGTATCTGAGTTCATGAGTTGTCCCTATCATTGCCTTAACCATAGTTGTTACAACTTTATGCACGAGCAATATGTCTTCCAGGTATTATTGCAGTGAAATTAAAAGTACTCTATTTTCCTGCCTCTGTCTTCTAAAAATCCATGCAGAAAGGAAAGCTTTTTTCTTGGCTTAATTAAAAAAATAAATGGGCAGACTTTATGACTTTTCTCCTCACTTTTAGTTAATTTGTTACCTTAAATCCCATTTATGTCATAAAACACTCCTATTCTAATAACTAGAATGTCTAATAGTTTATAAGAAGCAAAATGTCTAAATTAGTTTTAAGCAGCAGTATTCTCCCCACTCCCAGCACCAACTCTCTTGCCTTGTATGCTGGATGGGAAGTGGAGCATGCCTGTCTTCTGAATTCCTTTCTCATCCCTCTCCCTGGCTGTTCTAATCCATCTCTTGAGTTATAGAGAACAAGCAAGTTTTACTGGATTATGTATACTTTCTGAGTAGATACTGAAAACTCTTTCCTGATGGCCATGGACGGAAACTGTTGTCTCTGACATAGTCTTTTATACACATATCAGTAATCCAAAAGGTCTTGTGCACATCTTCCCAGATCATCAAAGAATTGGCATTAACCTGTAGTTCTACACACCAGTTCTGTAGCACAGGATATAGTTGACCTGGATGGATCTCTAACGCACAGGGCTCTTCCAAACAACATAAGAAATATACTCTGGAGATATGCCCAAGACAGATGGAGCTCTACTGACTCCCATCAGGCAGTTTGGACTTCTCCTGCCCTGAAGATTTCATTGGCCATGGTTTCATTATCACATGGTATGCCTTCTAGACTTCAAGACTCACTTATTTATGCCTCTACCAAATCTGACTGATGGCTCTTCTTCCTTCATCAGTAGCTTAAAGTGAGAGGTCAGGCCTACTTTAAAAGAGTAAATCAGAGATCTTCAACAACTCTGTTCAACTCACCCTGGATCAAGTCCTGGCTGCTCCACTTCCTATTCATCTCTCTGCTGTGGTCTGTGAGAACAGTAGAAGATGGCCTAAGTCCTTGGGCCTCTGCACCTGCATGGGAGACCAGGAAGAAACTCCTGGCTCCTGGCTTCAGATTAGCACAAATGTACTGGAAACCAAATTTACCCAATAGATAAGTTTCTACATTTAATTTTATAATTCTATTTTTCAGAATTTTACCTGAACAACTCAGTAAAATCATTTTTAACCATTGATTGATGTATAGCAATCCTTATTGCAGTGATGAGTAGAAGATAAAATTGTAAACAAGGAAACATTTACACACATTATTTTGAAATCAGACAAAGAGATATCATATAATTTTAAAAAAATATTTCCCTACCAGTATACCAATCTTTATATCATGATTTTTATTTTATATTTTGTTCTAGTGTGTGTGTCCCTGCAGGCACATCGATTTGGAAAGTGTTGATATTGTAGGAAGAATGCAAAATGTATCCTATCATACTATGTACTGATGTTTTCGTCTTATTTTATTCTACCTTTTTCTATTCTTTTTAGTAATCCCATTAGTTTTAGATCAGCTGTATAGATTAAAGAATTACCCAACAATTTAGAGCTAAAAATTATCCTGCAACTTACAACTCAATCTCTATATAAATTTATACATTATTCTATGTGCTTTGGCTTTAAATAAGTACTTGCTCCTTACCCCTGTTAAGATCCAAAGCAATGAAAAGTTAAATTACAGATTTTGCCCCCAGAGAGTTCTATTTGGCAACAACAAGAGTAAATGACTAGCTCCTGCAAAGGACTTAAGTAAAGTCAATGCTGCCTACTTGCAATATAGTACAATCATGTGTCAAAGAAAAAAGTCATCATATAGCTATATTCTTTCTATTTCAACTGTATCTCTTTGTGTTGGTTGCTGGGAACCATGGAATTGTGATTTTTGAATGGGGAGTACCAATCTGTGTAGGAGTTATTGTGATTAACAGAGGTCATCTCTGTAATAAAACTATCACCATGACTAATCATGGTGCTCAGTAAATGCTAGTCATTTTTCCCTTTTTGGAATTACAGATGTACCAACCAGTTCCTAGATCCACAAATCAGCTGACGTATGTGAAGAAAAGTAGGTCAAAATAGAGCACATCAGTCAAGGAAAACAGCAGAAAGAATTATAAACTATTATTCCACAGCCAATTTAGTCTCCATTTATTTGACGGATTGGCACCTTGTAAATATGTCACTTGTCATAATTGGGCTGTCAGGACCACAGCCTGGCCTCCCACCGATGGCTGCTCTAACACAGTAACCTGCAGTTTCTTTCTGCACATGCTTGTGTGTGCTTGCTTTTCCCCATTGCTCAGTTGTGCCCCATATATACTGGGAGCATTCTATATATTAAGTGGAAGATTCATTCTTTGCGTCCTGTGTAGAGATTTTCTTGATCCTTCATTTAAACGGATAATGGGTTTTCATGTTAGGGCTTAAATTACTCAGTTTACATTCAGTAAGATTCCCTTTACTTCTGTGTAAGACAAGAGTGGTTCTAATTATGTTTCCTTCTTTCACTTAAATTCCATTTAGAATGTTAAAACAAAAGGACATGAAGATGAGAAAAAAATATGTGTGTAGAAGTATCTGTACCTATATTTTGAGAATGTTAACAAAGGAACAAAAACTATCAGTGATTAATATAATAAGGATGGTTACATTATTTGTAAAGAAGTTGTGGCCGGCGCCGTGGCTCAACAGGCTAATCCTCCGCCTTGCGGCGCCGGCACACCGGGTTCTAGTCCCGGTTGGGGCGCCGGATTCTGTCCCGGTTGCCCCTCTTCCAGGCCAGCTCTCTGCTGTGGCCCAGGAGTGCAGTGGAGGATGGCCCAAGTGCTTGGGCCCTGCACCCCATGGGAGACCAGGAAAAAGCACCTAGCACCTGGCTCCTGCCATCGGATGAGCGCGGTGCGCCGGCCGCAGCGCGCCGGCCGCGGCAGCCATTGGAGAGTGAACCAACAGCAAAAGGAAGACCTTTCTCTCTGTCTCTCTCTCTCACTGTCCACTCTGCCTGTCAAAAAATAAAAAATAAAAAAATAAAAAAAAAATGAAAAGAAGTTGTAATATTGCATTTTACTACTTTTTCTGAGAAAGGAAAATCAGCCAAGGAGGTAAGAGGAAGTAATGCAGTTCAACCCATTTTTCAAATGTTATGGAAGGGAATGGTGGGGCACAACAGCTTCCAGAACAAATGAATTCCCATCTGCCTAAGCAAGGGATCCTGCGGGGTGTTGGGTGTGTGTGTGTGTGTGTGTGTGTGTGTGTGGTGTGTCTGCTGGGAGTAAGAAAGAAGGAAGAGGAAAGAGATGAGGATGAGAGAACGAAAGGGAAGAAAACAAAAGAGACATGAGAAGTGAATACAAGAAGAAAACAAAACCTAAAAAAATCAGTTACAGGGATGGCTGGATTTCATTAAAGACAGCAAAGTAAAATCAGAGTCAAATTGTACTTCAGAGACTGTCTGTGGCCCCAATTATCTCTTAGCTCTCATAGGATGATGTAATTATGAACCTCTGTTTCACATTAGGAGTTTGTCCAAACAATGCAATCGTAAAGAGAATAGACCAAGTCCCATATTAATTATTGGCAGAATCAATTTAAATGCTTTTAGGCTAAATATAAAGTTTAGACAAGAAAGAAAAGTCACAAAATACAGGAAAATATAGTTGTTTGGTACTTTAGGTATGATGAAGAGAAACCCTTTCAAAATATGGACTACTGTTTATTGACAATGTGTTTTATATATATACGCACACATACAATGTGATATATACGTATATAATGAGTTGAGTTTCAATAGTAATGGACATTGCTTTTCACAAAAACAAAAAAAACTGGTTATTAAATATAGACTACTTAATATCAGGATTGTATTAACATCACAGGTAGATGAATTATTACTAATTATAAGATTATGAAGCAAAAAGAACATAACATGCAGAATTCTTTAGAAAACTTACCAGGGCTGGCAGTGTGATGTAATGGGTTAAGCTGCCATCTGCAATGCCAGCATACCATATGGATACACCTGAGAAAGTAGTGGCGGATGGTCCAAGTGCTTGAGCCCATGAACCAACGTGGGAGCTCCCAATAAAGCCCCTGGCTCCTTGATTTGGTTTGGCCCAGCTTTGGACTTGGCATCCATTTTCGGAGCGAACCAGCTGGTAGAAGATGTCACTCACTCACTCTGTCCCTCCCTCTCTCTCTGTAATCCTTTCAAAATAAATAAATCTTAAAAAAGCTTACCAAGTAAGAAATCAAACTTTGAATTTTGTCCTAAGCATTAACTATTGCTGAAGAATTGAATGGAATGTGAACTATTAATTAAATAATCATAGTATGGTGTAACAAAAATAACAGAATACATAAAAGAGAAACTGATAATATTGAAGACTCATAGACTAAAACTTGATTGCAATTTTGACAAAATAAATGGCACTTGGGCCGGTGCCGTGGCTCACTTGGTTAATCCTCCGCCTGCGTCACTGGCATCCAATATGGACACCGGGTTCTAATCCTGGTTGCTCCTCTTCCAGTCCAGCTCTATACTGTGGCCCAGGAGGGCAGTGAAGGATGGTCCAAGTGGTTGGGCCCCTGTACCTGCATGGGGGACCAGGAGGAAGCACCTGGCTCCTGGCTCAGGGCTGGCCATAGCAGCCATTTGGGGAGTGACACCTTTCTCTCTGTCTCTCTCTCTTTCACTGTCTATAACTCCACCTGTCAAATAAAAAATAAATAAATGAAAATGCTACCATATGGTTGCTCCTGCAGTAAACAATGATAAAAATGGGAAAATGAAATATAAGGAAACTGTTTGCAGGCATTGGAGGGCAGGCTGCAGTTTCTGAGACTGGGAGAACTCAAGAAGTGATGCCAAGGAATTGTCCAGCCCTCCTCCTGTGATGATATCTTATTCATGATCTAGTAATCTTTAGTCCAAGAAGATCATGACAGTTTCTTTGATGTAAGGACACAGAAGTCAGAGTTTTATGCAGTTAAAGTGGTTAAAATCTTAAAAGTAGAGACAGAGGAGTTGTTCAGAGGGATCAAACTGCGTTTGATCCATCCTGTATCTTTGACATGCTGACTGGATGATGTTGTGCTAGACACAAATGCACAATCTTATCTAGAGAGCAGCTGTAGAACTGAATGATATGGTTTGAGTTGCACTGGAAGATGCTGAGTTACTATCTGTGGAGAGTATTGGATTTAATTTATGTCTCTTGCCATCCTAAGCATCTGCTGTAATTTAAATGTATCCCTCCAAGGTACAGGTGTTAGAAATGTATTCTCCACATTTGTATGTTATTGGAAGTTAGAAGTTTTGATAAGGTCATGAGGGTAAGACTCCCATGGTGGCATGTATAGTTTTATAAGAGTATGACAAAAGGCCAGAAGTAGCATTCTTGATGTGTTTCACCATCTGAATCCATTCATCGTGCTACAGTATAGCAGGAAAGTCCTCACCAGGTTCTTGTACCATCCTCAGTCTTCCCACCTCTAGAACCATGGTGCAAAAAATCTCTATGCTGTAAAACGACTGTCTTTGGTATTTTGTTATAGGAACAGAAAGCTAATAAAGAAAGTGTTCAACTGAGACACCAGAAATGCCATATCTAAAAAGGAAAAGCATGACTCTTAAGGATGGGTGTGTCTAGACATACAACAGCAAGAAATTAAGCCCTCATAAGATCTACAAGAACAAAATATGAGAGTCCGGGGCCCCTACCACTTGCTGACTGGAAGGTACTCCCATTCCCTTGCCATCTGTACCCCTCCAACAGGGAAACTTATTTTTATCAAAGCCAGCAATTGTATAATAGCTAGCAAAATGGAAATCATAACATTTTGTAACCTAGTCTCAGAAATGGCTTTATAACATTGTCTGCATTTTATTGAATAGAAACAAGGCATAAAGTGAGCCTAAACTCAAAGAGGGTTCATTATAAGAAGGGCAGGAAGAGAGAATAACAAAAGATGGGGATAATCAAATGCCATCTTAGATGTTGGTATATAACATTAGATATTATAAATTAAAATCACAGTGAAATGCTAGTTCACAGGCTATATCCAGATAAGATTAAAATGTTGTAAACATAAAATGCTTTTGAGTTATGTGGAACCAGTAGATGCTTTATACATTGTTGGAAGGTTAAGAAATAATGAATCACTTTGATAAATAGTTTAGCAGTTTCTTATAAAGGTAACTGAACTTAGCCAGCAATTGAATTATAAGTATTTACCTAAGAGAATTTAATATGTACAAACACTCATGCAGTCATTTGCCACAAAATAATGTCTTGGTTAAGGAAGGGCAAAGTACATATTGGTAGTGATTATAATACTGTGAGAAAAAAATCACAATCCCACCAAGTGACATTTTTACACAAAAGTCAAATGCATTACTCATATGTTTGTGGTAAATCTGGTATAAAAAATAAACTATTGAGGGCTGGAACTGTGGTATAGTAGGCTAAACCTTTGCCTGTAGAGCCGGCATCTCATATGGGAGTTGGTTTGTGTCCTGGCTGCTCCTCTTCTAATCCAGCTTTCTGCTATTGTCTGGGAAATCTGTAGAAGATGGTCTTTCCCCCTCTTCATGGGAAACCTGGAAGAAGCTCCTGGCTTCTGACAGCCCCAGCTCTGGTCATTGTGAACCTTTGTAAAATGAATCAGTGGATGGAAGACTTTTCTCTTTGTCTCTAGCTCTCTGTCTATACCTCTTCTTCTCAAAGAAATCAATAAAAATATAAATAAAATAACCTACTGAGTTGCCAGTACTGAAAAATATTGCAGTAGAATTATGTACAGTACATAGTATTTGATAAAGATAATAAACAACTATGTTACTAATGCCTGTGTTTACTGTGCATTTTAATATTACTTTACAGCATACTCCATATTCCTTTTAAGAAGTTTGATATAAGGAGCCTCAAACATGTTTTAGAAAATGGAGCCAGAAAATACAGTGCTATGATTGAAGATGGAGGACCCATGCTTGTGACAACCATGAAGCTCTTACATGGGAAAAGATGTGGAGGTGAAGTTGATGACCCAGAACCCGTGTAGGCCGAGGCTAATGCATGTCTTTGCATCTTAGTTTATAAAAAATGTTTAAAAAGTAAAAGTAGACAATATTTCATACAGGTACAAAGCTTATGAAGAAGAGTTTATCAAGTAAATAATATACAGTCAGCTAATTTTTTATTGAAGAAAGAAAAAAGTGTCCTCATGAATTCAGTGTAGCCTAAGTGTGTACTGTCTCTAGAACTCACTGTAGTGCACAGTAAGGACTTTCTCTCACTCAACACTCACTCTGATTCACCCAGAACAACTTCCAGGCTTCTATAAGCTCCCTTCATAGTAAGTACCCCATGTTATACAGGTTTCCATATTTGGATCCTTTTAAAAAAGTTTACTTAATTATTTTCATCTAGTTTGAAGGCAAACTAATAGAGGGTGATGAGTTGGGGAGAAAGTGAGTGAGATCTTTCATTTTCTGGTTCACTTTCCAAATGCATGCAATAGTGACAGCTGGGCCAGGCTGAAGCCAGGATTCTCAAACTCCATTCAGGGTTGAGAGCCGTCACCTGCTTGCCTCCTAGGGTGTGTCTTATCAGAAAGTTGGATGAGAAAGGAAAGATCTAGGACTGGAACCAAACACCCAACAATACAATCATCCCAAATGTTGGCTTAGCCTCATGTGCCACAATGCCCAGTTCAACAACTCCTTGAAGTGGTTTATCTTAGGAAAAAATAAGATAATGAAATTCATATTTTGTAACCAATGAAAGCATATTTATATACTTTTTAATATTAGGGGAAATGCATTTCACAAAATCTAAACAGAAATGGGAGCATTCAATAATATAGAATATAGGCTCTGTTAAGTAAAGAAAGCATTTTGGAAAAAGATACTGATAGTAAAATGAAAAAGATGTTTTCATTTGTTGTCTCGATGGTCTGATCATAGGTGATTTTATTTCTACTTCTGTGCATTTTTTTAACATTTCCATCTTCCCTACCACTAATAGTATTATTTTGATGTACAAATGAATATTACGATAAAAATTGTGAAAACATATTGAAAAGCCTGGAGGACGGCTGAACAGCAATAAGCCACATTGACCTCAGCCATAAAAAGGAACAAGAAAACAAGGACCACATTCCCAGAGGACTGATTGAGAGAAATTTTCAGTGAGGAACATACAGAACAGAGAATCTCTGGGGCACCAGTGAGAGAACACAGACACAATACCTACCATGCTGCCGGTTGCTCCTCCTTCGTCTACACAGCTGGGTCCTGGCTGGGATGCACAGTCTTCAAGGTAAACTAGGAGAAGGCTACTCAGGCTACCCAGCCTGCCACTGGCAGTTTTGACTGAGAGAGATTTACATGGTCCCCACTGTTTTTTTTTTAAGATTTATTTATTTATTTGAAAGTCATAGTTACACAGAGAGAGGAGAGGCAGAGAGAGGTCTTCCATCCGATGGTTCACTCCCCAATTGGCCGCAACAGCCAGAGCTGTACCTATCTGAAGCCAGGAGCCAGGAGCTTCCTCAGGGTCTCCCATTCGGGTACAGGTGCCCAAGGTCTTGGGCCATCCTCCACTGTCTTCCCAGGCCACAGCAGAGAGCCAGACTCCCATAATAGATGCCAGCACTGCAAAGCAGTGGCTTCACCCCCTATGCCACAGTGTCAACCTCCACCCCCACTGTCTTTGAGTTGGACAGTAGAGTGAGTTGGCGGTCTGAACATCTACTTCACTCTGTGAAGCAAAACCGTGTTGCATCCTCCACTTCCCCCACCAAAGCACAGAGTGAATTTTCTGTGGTGGAATTGAAGCTGACTCAGTTCTGACTCAGGAAACCCCAGGCAATCCCACTGCTGCTGGCGGCTTCCAGGATCAGAGCTAGGACAACTTACACGGTCTAGAGAACAAACAACTTGTGTCCTGGGATATGAGCATTCTGGGCATAGACCATGAAGCTGAAAGCCTCAAAGATTGCAGGTGGGTTCCTGAGCTGCCACCTGGTTTGACTGCAGAGATCCAGAGCTCTCTGTACGTTGAGGATGGATCTTGCAGAGGGGTTTGGAGTCACCCGCTGGTAGGTCAGTGCTCTGTGTGGTACATGTGCATGGGTGAGTGGGTCTGGCAATGTGAACTCATCCTAGAATCTGAATCAGCTGGTCAACCATGGCATAGAAAAGGGCTGGGACTGTGAACGCACTAGTCAACTCCAGAATCCCTCCCCCTCTCTTATTGGAGCCTTAGCTGTTCCTCCAAAGCTAACTAGGGTGTGTCACTCTGGCCAACCTACAAGCAGTGGTCTGAGCACCCTGGCTCACCTCGCATACAACACTGGAAGTCTTAGACATAACTTTATTCTAAGCCTTAGAATGCCACCATGTGCCAGAGGCACAATTCTAGGAATAGTTTCTCCAAACAAATAAAAATCCGTCAGAGAAGATATTAATGAGAGATTCCCCAGATGTACAAAAATCAATGTAGGAACAAGAAAGATGAACAAAGAAAGCAATATGACTCTTCAAAAGGGACACAATAATGCATTAATATTTTGCTGTGAAGAGAGGAGATTGATGAATTGTCTGAGAAAGAATTCAAAAGAATGATTGTAAAGTCACTCAGAGACAAATGAAATAAGGAAATCAGTACATGACATGGGTGAGAAATTCTGCAGAGATAGTTGTTTAAAATAAAAACAAACAAATATTAGAAATGAAGTATTCAATAAGTCAAACAAAAATGAAGTACAAATCCTTAACATACATGGTGAGGCAGAAGAAAGAATGTGAGAATGTGTGACCTACAAGAGAGGTCTTTTGAAATATCTTAGACAAGAAAAAAGAAGGAAGATGAGGAGGAGGAGGAAAAGTAAAAGAACAAAAAGAAAAAGAAAAAAAATTTAGAAATGCCAATAACACTGTTTTGAGATCTATGGAATATCATCAAATAGTCAAATATGTGTCTTAGGATTCACTAAAGGTATGGGGAAAAAAGAATGGTTTAGAAAACCTATTCAATGAGATAACAACAGAACTGATGGGAAAAGATATTCCATGCAGATAGAAATCTAAAGAAGGCAGGATACTCAGACAGCATAGAATTTGAGATAAAAATTGTCACAGGAGACAAAGAAGGTCATTATGTAATGATTAAGCAATCAGTTAACAATTTAGCTATAATAAATATATATGTATCCAATGTGAGGACAATTGTATAGAATAAGTGCTATTGGATCTAAAGGGGATCATAAGTTTCAACACAATAATACTGGGGGACTTCAAACCCTACTTTCATTAATGAACAGATCCATCAGGCAAAAAAATCGATAAAGAAATAACAGAGCTAATATATACTGGAGTAAATGGACCTAATGAGTATTTACAGAACATTTCATCCCACAGCAGAGGACTACACATTCTTTACGGCAGTGCATGAAACATTCTATATGATAGACCATATAATAGGCCATAAAACAAGTCTCAATGAATTAGAAAAAAATGAAATCATCCCATGTATCTTTTCTGATCACAATGGAAAAATTCGGCATGTGAACAAAAAATGAACTCTATAAAACATACAAACATGTAGAAATTGAATACTTTCTTGAATGAACAATGAATTAAAGAAGAAATCAAAAGGGATGTAAAAAATTCCTTGAAGTGAATAAAAATTTGGTGAAGTGAAGTGAAAAAAAATTACGGGATACAGCAAAAGCAGTTTTAAGAGGAAAGCATGTAGCAATTAGTGCCTCCATCAGAAAAATCAGGAAGCTATCCAATAAATGAACCCACATAGTAAGTCAAGGTTTCTTTTTGAAGCTGATCCAGTCAATATTTTGGCACTATGCTTGTAAGGGTCCCTGAATAAATATTGTCTTGGAGTGATTCATTTCTTCTGAGTCTTATGAGACGGTACATTGGCATAGCTCAAAAGCCATCATTGAGAGCCTGGCATTGTGACACAGTGAGTTTAGCCACCATCTGCGTCAACAGCATCCCTTATTGTAGCATCAGTTAGAGTCCCAGCTACTTCAGTTCCAATCTAGCTTCCTCCTAATGTGATAGGAAAGCAATGGAGATGGTCTTAGTCCTTGGGTCCCTGCAACTCATATGACAAAGCCACTGTTCGCTGCAGTATCTGATACTTGGCCATTGTCTTCTTTTGTATACCCCTATTACCAGAACCATTTAAAAAATGAGACTAGTTGAACTTCTAATTTTTACAAGCTTCTCAAATTCCTTCTAACTATATTCAATTTTCCATTAAACATGGATTTCTATAATTTTACTTTTATCATAGTAATAATCATAGGAAGTTTTATATTAGAATCATTTTTAGGTAGGCACTTTTGTCTGTTAACTATGAGCTCTTAGAGTAAAGAAGCCCTGTCATTTATCTTTGCACTCTTTGCAATGATATTTCTAATATCTCAAACTCAAAAAATGTTCAATAATGAAATTTCTGGTTTTAGCTTTTAAAAAACTGTATGTCAGTATTTCATTTGGTAATTTGTGTCTTTAATTCAATAAGCATCTGTTGCAACAATTAGATGGTGAGCTCTGCATTTTCTAAAAAGGTTATAAAGATAAATAAGGAAAGATGATACATTCAAAGAGCTTGACATCTGTGTATGGTTTGTATAGAAAAGTAGGAACAACATTTTTTACAGACAGGCAAAATATTTCTAAATAGAAGTTGTCTGCACAACTTGAATCCTAATTACCAAAGATGCAGCTAAACTTAACTATGATTGAACTTCAGAAAGAGCATGGAAATTTGCCATTTTCCTTGTCTCTTTTCAGGGAATTCTTGAAGTCTTTGTCATCCAAACAGATATGCAGGCATGGTTGTGTCTGTGTGTGTATGTGTGTGTGTATATATATATATATATACCAAAGAACATGCTATTACAGGGAAGCACAAAAGTGAAAAATAGATGCAATCTTGATATCTCTAAACCAGAAGACATTTTTTTTTATTTCAAATCATCTCCCTTGTGCATATGTGTGTGCATTTTGTGAGATTGTGTAACTTGTGAACTGACATTTGAGTTAGATGTTTTAGTGTTAAGGAAGAGAAACAACCAGCCATGCAACATTATGTTATATCTGGATCAGTGTGAAGTTTTATCAACTCATAATACAAATTAAGAAAGAATAAAGAGTTAAGAGAAATAATCTAATTCAACAAGTTCACCAATCTTTAAGCACTCCGATAACTACCGTTTCATGGAAAGCTCAATTTTTTCAGAAAGAACTTATTAACAGATCTCCCTTCTCAACTGTCTTCCTCTTGCTCTTTCTAATATCCCTTTACCAAAAAGCACTGATGGGAATTACTGTGTCATTTGCATATCTATTCTATAACATAGACAGAAAATACATAGTCACCTCAGCCTCCCTAGTAGCCTAAACATTCCCCTGCTGATCCTTGTGGCTTACCCCTCTTAAGACATGACTCTTGGGGAAACATCTGAGCATATGTCTTTCCTACCAACAAGAGTTTAGCATGTTACATGATCTTCTATACTTGGCATGCAAGGCTTCCTTTGTTACGGAACCTGCAATCATGTTCAACTGACTGAAACTTCAACAGCCAATATTCCCCAAACAATCACAGGCATTCCTATGATGACTTCATGACAATTTGTAACTTGTGGTGTATTTATTTACTTATTTTTAAACAATTTATTTATTTTACTTGAAAGGCAGAGTGGGAGAGAGAGCAAGAGTGAGAGAGAGGGAGTGACACACATGCACAGAGAGAGAGAGAGATCTTCCAACCACTGGTTCACTCCCCAAATGGCCACAAATGGCCAGAGCTGGACTGGGCTAAATAAAGGAGCCAGGAGCTTCTTTCTGGCCTCATGTGGCTGGTAGAGGCCCCAGCCCTTGGGCCCTAATTCACTGCTTTCCCAGGAACACCATTAGGGGGTTGGATCTGAAGTGGAATAGCTGGAACTTAAATATGTGTCGCAGGCTGAGGCTTTACCCTCTGTGCCACACTGTTGGCCCCAACTTGTGGCTAATTAAACATTTTTTCAGGGAAGTTTATATGCATAATTATACATAGTACATATAATAATATGTACATTTATCTTTAGCTATATATAATATGTACATTTATCTTTATGTACATTTATCTTTAAATAATATAATAATATAATATGTACATTTATCTTTAGCTATATATCACTGTTTGTAATATAGAGTAGCCTATAATAAAATAACATCTACTAGGGGAAACAGATAAAATCTGAGCAAATGATTAAAACTCCTCAGCATACAATTTAAAGCATAAATTCATCAACATTTAAGGTGCAAAAGATTATTTAGTTCATGTATCTCATGTCCAAATGAGAAAATTGTAAATGATTATTCATTTATTTAATTACTCAATAAAATATTTATAGAAATTACATCCATGACTAGTATTTATTTATCCAGTACTCACAGTGTGTCAGCACTGGTCTGATGATTTTATATGTATGATTGACTTATTTAGACATTTTGTTAACATCTGTAAGATTACAGGTACTGCTGTACCCTCAGCATGAAGTGGTGAACTTAGAACCTTCTCCTCAGAGCTTCTGTGTTAGTGGGATACACAATATACAACGAAGATATGCAATCACAACAGATCGTCCTCAATGTCATGACAAAATTAAATATTTTTATAATTCAGAGGTTAACTGAGATAGGTATTTTATTCAAGGTTTTCAATATAGTCTTTTCTGGGTTGCCATATAAAATGAATTAGCCCTTTGAAAAGTGAATTTGTAATGAAAACATGAGATAAATTGTTAGGGGCTAGATCATTCCTCCTTATTCAGATTTCATCAATTTTGCATGCAGTTGTGTTTAAATTCTCAGATTTCTATTGCTGACAACATGTTGGTTCTTTCCAGTTTCTCTGAGATTCTCACAATTTTCAGGGTCTTGGGAATGTTTTCTCAGTCAAGAGTCTGTATTCAAGTAAAATATTGCTTAATGCTTCCCTATTCCTGACCCCTTGCTCTGAACAACATATATTATCTCATATTTAATATCCTAGACTACCAAATAAAGAAAAAATAGCATTATAGTAAATAGAAAAGGTGAAATTTGTAGAGTTTTATTGACTTTAATGGTTTCACATTAGTAAATGACACAGAGTGTCTAAGTTCAAGGTTTCTACAGTGTGAACAAATTCATAACTGTTACTTCTTTTCTAATAGCTCATTGTGAATTCACTAAACAGATCAAGTTAACTTTTCTAAAATTAGTGCTAGTGAGTGCTAAGAAAAGACATGGTGATGAAGTGTGGTGAGGACAAGACTAGGATGTCTGGATAAAACTCAGTGATGATAGACAAGCGCAGGGTGCTCCAGGGAGTTCCAGAAGTGATTCGAAGGACCTCAACATCAAGAATCAGTAAAGCAGAAGTGAGAAGGCAATAAAGATATTATCTATTTTGCATTTCTTCCAGTGCTTCATCTTCCCCGATCCATTTTCACTCACAGGTATGCACTGGACAGCCGGAAGCCTCCACCAGAACGGTTGATCAGTGCCATCACCCAAGCGCACACAGAGAAGTGCACCTTGGCCTGAAGACATTCCGGGGGTTCAAGATGACTTAAATAGTTAACTATGAAGGAAATGTGGCAACCATGTAACCCAGGTTCTTCTTTCCTGCCATCGCCAACCAGTGGCCCAGGAACTAATTCTGAGAACATTCTACCCCTACCACATAGAAAGAGATCCTCCTG
The DNA here is from genome assembly GCA_949820135.1 of Sylvilagus floridanus. NCBI lineage: Eukaryota > Metazoa > Chordata > Mammalia > Lagomorpha > Leporidae > Sylvilagus > Sylvilagus floridanus. The sequence goes on along the minus strand of OX463241.1, from coordinate 162,962,160 downwards.
TCCACCGAGGTAAGATATTCATTAACCTGTCTCACAGTGGCTTCATCCCTTTCCCAGTCTCACTCCCCTACTGTCATTCCAATCCTTTCTGGGTTACAAAATAAATTATGCACTGTCAAGTTTTGCCTCTGGGTATGTTTCTGGGGAAAGCATTAGAAGGAAGGCACGTCTTCTTGTGTCTCATCTGAAACAATTCCTTCTTTGCTTTTGTTATACAAATGACTTGGCTAGTGTTTATTGAGAACTTCCCATGGACCAGACACAATGTTTAATGGTGGGTAAAAAATAAGTCATTATTTACCTCCTTGCCAAATTCATAAAATGATGGCTAAATAGAAATGACTATTATAGTTGAATGTAAGATAACTTAATGATCACATTATAATAGTCAAAAAAGAAATTATATAGATATGAAGAAAAGAAAGTTCATATTTGTCAACAGGGCCAGATACTATCTAATTGTGTAAGGCTTTACATCATAGGAAATATTTTAGAGGCCAGTGCTGTGACATAGTGGGTAAAGCCACCACCTGCAGTGCCAGCATCCCATATGCCTGCCAGTTTGAGTCCTGGCTGCTCCACTTCTGATCCAGCTCTCTGCTATGGCCTGGGAAAGCAGTGGAAGATGGCCTAAGTAGCCTCTGCACCCATGTGAGAGACCCAGAGATGGCTCCTGGCTTTGGATCATCCCAGCTCCAGCCATCGTGGCTATCTGGGGAGCGAACCAGCGGATGGAAGACCTCTCTGTCTGTGTTTTGGCTTCTCTGCAACTCTACCTTTCAAATAAATAAATGAATATTAAAAAAGAAACATTTTACCACTAAGAAAAGCTTCTGTGTGTCCTGTGATGTGTCTCCTATGCTCCAGCGTGCAGACATCCAGTTTCAGATGGTGAATCTGAGGAAATATTGAGGTAGGCAGGCATACAGGATAAACTGATTAGGATTGTGAGCTGGAAGACCATGCCATTGCTACGTCCCTGTGTGACCTCACACCCTACCTGATGCTTTCCCCACACCCCTGTGTGACCTCATGCCCCTTCCTGGCCACACCTGAGTGCCCACCCAGCCAATCAGGTTAATTAACCACACCCCTTTGGAAGTGGGTTTAAAAGCCTGGGCCACGGTGTGTCCGCCTTCTCTCTTCTGTTTCCTGGCCTCTTGCCAGGAGGGGGCTGGCTGTAGCCCTGTGCCCCCAGGGCACGTGGCCTTCGGGTCACCTGACCTAGGCTTCCTGGCCTAGATGCTCCTCCATGTGGCTGGTTCCCGGTACTTGGTATGAACCCAGATTTACCTCTCTCTCTTAAATAAAGCTCTCACTCTTCTATGTATCTTTTGTACTAAATAAAGGTCTAAAATGTACCACGCTGCCTCATTTATTTATGCCGGTATTTAGAATTCTTCTCTAAATATTAGGCAAGAACCCTCTCGGGCTTATTAATATTGGATATTTATTAATAAGCATATGGTGATATCATAAGGCACCCAAAATTCTGGTAGCAAATGTAGAACCACAGATGGCACTTCTGAGGAACTTTCAGGGCCACATTTTGACATAGATTTTAGGGGGTCATTTCCGATATCAATATGAGAGAAGTAACAGACCAGAATGGAGCCACAGGTTAGGGGTCTATTGAACTAGAGAGAGAGAGAGAAAAAAAAAAAGAGAAACACCTGGGATGAGACATCAACCAAAGGGATGCAAAGCTATAATCTGACACAAATTTTAGGAACAATAAGGACTTTTGGAATGGAATGAGGTAGAGAAAATTATCACTTTCCAAGTTTATAAATTAGGTAGCAGACTGCAGATGCCATTCACTAACATAGATTTGGGGAGGAAAAATTAAAAGAAAAAAAAGAAATACAAATAGGTTTTATACTGCTCATTTTTATTTATTATTTACTTATTAACCAATCCTTAACACACATTCATCAATGTTGTGAGAATTTCCTTTGATAGATATTTTGGACATGGATCTAAAAAAAAAATGTGAAGCATGACCATCAAGGAAGTGAAGTTCATTCCTTGAACATCAATATTTATTTCTACTGTATCCTAGCCTAAAAAAAGAAATCTTGTTATAACATAAGAATGTGGGGTCATTGAAATCCTCCTCTTATGATTATCTATAAAAATATGCCATTTCAAACATACCCTGAAATAGTAACAGAACCATCATGTAGTTCCATTCCAAGAATTCCAAGAGCGTTTTTCCATTTTCATTAAAATTCCCTGACTGTAATGAAGAAATTATGTGAAAAACATGTAAAAGCTTTACAAGGAAACTCTTTAAAATTGATAGTTACAAGTGTTTACAATACAAACTCAAGGTGATTACGTGATGATTAGCACTTGCTTATATGTCTCTTGAGCCTTGCAATCTGCTTCCAAACAGCAATCTCTATGAACACTTGACCCTGATGAGATTGATGCTGATTTTGGTGGCAGATTTCAGAGTTTTTATTTCATTATCTTGCTATAGATTTGCATTTTCTGATACGCATGTATCAAGACAGCAACAGAATGTCTCCTATAGTCAAATTTTCATTCAGGTATTAACTACATAATTTCAAGGGTATCAACAACAACATCTAATATTTTTGAATACTCACTACGTGCAAGAAAATGTTACAATTTTGTTATTGATTTTATTAATTTTTTGTTGTTGTTTTGAAAAGGAATCCTGGGTTCCAATTCTATATCGTATATTCTGATGGTAAGATTCCTGGTTTCTGCCCAACTGCTTGTATGTAAGTTCCTAACTCCAGCCTCTAGATGGAGCTCAAGTCCTCTTCATCTTAAGTAACAGCAGTATCTTATGGGTCAATGATGTCCAGATCATTGATGGTGTCCTGCCATTGACCATTGTATCACAAATACTACTTGCTGAGATTGAAGGTTATCATTGATTCTTTAACATTGAAGGTTATCTATATTTATCCTCGTTTGACCCAATCATTTGAATCAAATAGAGAGATAGGGACAAATAGAAAGGCCGTAGGGACTTCTATTATGCAATGTAAGCTGACAGCATTAATAAGTTTTTTATATTTTAGTCTGATGCAGTTTATCTGACAAAATAATAGATTTAGTTTCTGTTCTAGTCACCAAATACGTGACTCACTTTTCTTCTCATACATAGAATATGCTCTGTCACCCTTTACTCACCAATGGGAAGTAATCGAACATTATATACAACTTAGGACATTGTGTCTTTTTATCAGAAGTTAGCCTTGATTTCAGGATTCATTGTGATCCAATATATTTTGGAAACCTGTGAACTAAAGGGATAAATATCTCAACTTTAAAAACCTAATATAAGCTGAAAGAACAAGAGTATAATGTAACCATGTACATTACTACCTTGCAAAGGGACTATGAAAAACAGCTCATATATCCCTCCATAGAAATTCTTATTTCCTTCCCACTCAAGTGGGGCAGCGTTTAAGTCCTTGGTATGGGCTGTATTCCGCTCATCATCTGGGAATACATTCCTATTTTTTCTATAATTAGGGTTCCCTGGCCTCTCAGAAATTTCTTCTTTTCCCATGACCTGATTCCTTAGCAACGTCTGAAGTATCAGGAATCGTGATCTCTATGATGGCTGATAATCTCTTAGCTTTGTTCCTGATTCAAGAAGATTTTAACCTTTATCAATCTCACTCTTTTTAATTCAACAACGGTGTTTCTTTGGGAGGCACAACTCTCTTGGTGATTTAGTAGTATTTTTTTTTTCTTTCATTGTATGAGGGTGCATCAAAAAGTCCGTGGGAATAAGTAACTTAAAGGTTAGTTCAGTTTGAAATCCATACCTATCAGGGGTGCTAAGAAAGTTCATGGAAAATGTGTATTATTGTACTGAAAAAACTAATCTTTTAGTTGCATTTTCAATAAACTTATGAAGGGCTGCTCTACTTGCATCCTGTCTATTCTATGAGGCAATTATAATACACACATTTATTTTGATACAACACCTGTTAAATTTATTTACCTATTTGCATCTAATTTTCTATTCCACTACAGCTGTTTTCTAGAGGACATTGGCTTTGGTAGGATTACCAATCCCTTAGGTTTTCCCTGAGTCATTTTGCACAATAAAAAGAATCTACTGGGTGCCCTTAGCTGAGAAACTGCACATTCCCAAGTGGAGATGAACTCCAGTTTGAGTGGCAGATTTACTGGGACTGGAAATGAGGGGAGCACCTTTAGATTAACAGTTGTGAATGTTCTCTTAATTCAGTATGATGGTGACAGAGGGCTGGAGAAAAGAGCACATGTTCATTGATTGTTCGCATTCATTCTACAGATATTGCATGCACTGTATGCTCACTGTCTTCCAGGCACTAGTCTAGGTTTGGAATATAGGGTGATAAAAACAGGGGATGGTGTTGTGTTGTAGCAGGTGAAACCGCTGCTGGGACATTGGCATCCCACATGGGCACCAGTTCGAGTCCTGGTTGCTGCATTTCCAATTCAGCTGTCTGCTGGTGGCCTTGGAAAGCAGTGCAAGATGTCCCAAGAACTTGTGTCTGCAACCGATGTGGGAGACCTGGCGACACCTCCTGGCTCCTGACTCCTGCTTTGGTCTGAACCAGCCCTGGTTGTCGTGACTGAGGAGTGAACCAGTGGATGAATGATCTCACTCTCTCTCTGAATTTTCCTTCTCTCTCTATAATTCTGACTTTCAAAATAATTAAATACATTTTTATTCAAAAAGTGATAAAATAGATAATAATTTCTGAGAGTTTGGAACTTATGTTTAGTGAAGAAGTAAATAATCTTTGGTCTAAACCATCATATGGAAAGGTAATTTGGAAAGGATTTGTTCTGACTAAAGCAAAAGCTGATATTCCAAAACCAATGGATTGCTTTGCCTCACACAAGCCTCCATCCTCAGTAAGCACCACCTCTTCTGTCTTGTTGAGTTCCTTGTCTCATTCTCTCTCCCTTGTGAAAATTAGACTCTTTAAGATGGGCCTTCTGGGGTTCCTGTAAATTCGACGAAATTCTCCAACAGCTCAGCTTGTCCATAATTTGTTTGACATCACTTCATGCCTCTCAGAATGTCATAAGATTCTTATTTTTCATCGGACAAGAAAGTTGATTTTGCTGAGGTGACAATTTGTGAATTTTATGAATTTCAGGTAAATTTTAATGGACTATGCTTGTTCCAGTTTTTCTTTCAATCCTCTGATCTTTGTCACTTAATCACCATGTGTTCTTTTCCCTTTTCAAAATAGAACATAGTCTTTAGGAAGAAAATTGAAGAGAAAAATATTGTATGTGAGAACATGTGGGGAGATGGTTAAAATCTTCCAATTTTAATACTTTTCTGTAAATCACTATAAGAAAATTCCTGTATAGTTTAATGAAAATAAATGTGTTTTTACATTTTCAGAAAATATTGAAATTAGGTATGTTATGACATTTAAAATGTCTCATGATAGCAACCCATAAACAATATTTCTAGAATCAAATTGATATTGATTATGGATAGAAGATCATAGCATCCACTATGATAAAAAATTATAACATTGTAGAAAAATATAGATATTTAAGTTTGATATTTTCTGGAATCAAATTAAAAGAAGGTGCTGGCTAATATAAATTTTATTGCTCTATTTTTAAAAACTTAAAGTACCAATAGGATTATCTCCCCCTAAAAACAAGAAGATATGCATTTTTGGAAAAAAGTTCACTCCAGAGACAGTGCTATCGTAAATTGGAGTAGAATCTGTCTCATTCGCTCAGAGCGTAACTGATGAGATGCTACTGAGTACGTCACTGAGTCCACATGGACAACTGGATATTGCCTTTAAGTGGGATTAGAAGTTTGAACTTCATAGTTGTTTTGTCTGCCAAACTGTTGAGCATATTTGATCATCTTTATTTTTTCACCTCATTCTATTCAATTTATCCATACGTTAATTTTTTAATATGTAAATCTTTCTTCAACTATGTTTTTTTTTTTTTTTTTTCCCCCATGACTTCTTTATCTCCCTCTTGGCATTCTGGTAAGGTTTCAAGAAGCTACATCTTATCCTTTCTGATTCTATTTCCTTTTAAAGCTTCTTGGTAAAAATTACTAATTGTTGATTGTTCTTATTCTTCTCATTGTCATTACTGTCATGGGAACTAGACACAGAGGATCAACAATCGATGCTAATTCTATGCTCTTTCCTCTCTGCTTCTTTTCACAGTGCTGATGCTGGTTGCCCTAGTCAAGTTGTGGTTTGCAGACCATGCTGTCTGCTTTTATTCTTTATTTCCTTCTAATAATTTTGTAATCCCACAGTAAAATTATCTTTTAGTCAATTATTTGAAAGACAGAGCGAGAGAGACAGAGGAAGAGTTAGAGAGAGGGAGAGAGAGGGAGAAGGTGGGGGAGGAGAGAGAGTGAGAGAATCTTTCATCTCCTGGTTTATTCCACAAACGCCCACAACAGCAAAGATTTGTCCTACCAGAAGCCAGAAGCTCAAAACTGCATGCAGCTCTCCCATTTGGAGGGCAGCGATCCAAGTACTAGGGTTCTTATCAGTTGCCTTCCCAGGCACATTAACAGCAAACTGAATTGGAGGTGGAGTAGCTGGGAATCAAATAGGCACTTTACTATGGGGTCAAGCACTTTAACCAGTTGTGCCACATTGCCCACCCCCATCTATTCTTTTTTTAAAAATATTTATTTATTTGAAAATTAGAGTTACACAGAGAGAGAAGAGGCACAGAGAGGTAGGTCTTCCAACCGCTGGTTCACTCCCCAGTTAGCCACAACAGCCAGAGCTGCGACGATGCAAAGCCAGGAGCCAGGAGCTTCCTCCAGGTCTCCCACACAGGTACAGGGGCCCAAGTACTTGGGTCATCCTCTACTGCTTTCCCAGGCCACAGCAGAGAGCTGAATTGGAAGCAGAGCAGCTGGGACCAGAACCGGTGCCCATATGGAATGCCCGCAATGCAGGTGGCTGCCCTACCTTCTACCCAACAGTGCCGGCCCTGCCTTCTATCTATTTTTATAAATTTCTTAGGAATATTTTGAATATTAAGTGGAAATAGATGACATTACATTCAATTTTAAATGGTAAATAGTAGTAAACATTTATCACATATTTTTCCAAATCAAATTGGTTTTGATACCTTTTCACAGGTAGTATGTTCATTTCATTGCCTTAAGTCAGATTTGACTCTCTTCTGAATATGAAAAAATCCTATAGAATAATGAACTGTAATAATATTGTTGAACAGATAATAGAAGTAGTCATTATTATATGATATAATTTATTTTAACAATGTTATAAAAATGCTGAAAAATTCTGAAAATATTAGCAGTAAACTATATTTAGTAGAATTATGAATATGTCCTCTTTATAATATTTTCAGTTTTTATATGTTACATAAAAAAATGTCATTCTAGCTCTGTCCCAAAAACCTATCATATGGTCTGAAATATAACAGGTAAATAATGTACATTTATTTATTTAGGTATTTATTTATTTATTTATGTAATGGTTAATTGAATGAATGAGATCACTCTCATTCATGCTGTGGTCCCTAATGAAATATAACCTCCTGAAGGGCAAATTATTTGTCTTTTGATTTAAATCCCAACAAATCCACAGTAAGAGGGAGGCCTTAATGATCTTATGAGTATTTGAATGACAATGCTCACCATGATAATGAAATTAACATTTTACATTTATATAGACATTTACAACTTTCCAATATTCATGGTGTTACACAAGGACCCATAATTCTGAGGTCCCTGCAGTGGAAAATTGATAAAGAAATGGCTGCATGTGAGAAAGCCTATGCATAGACCACATTTTGTCTTACTGGAATTCCTGTACATTAAGCTGAGACCACACGCAGGTGTTTCAGTAATTTTTGGTAGAACTACACCAATTCCAATTATTGCTTATGATGTGTAACTGAAGTAACTATTCTTAATTAAGATTCACTTATATTTAATTTTTACTTCTTGACATTTGACTTTTCCCTCAATGCACACAAGAAGGATCATCAAAGCGTTGCCAAACAGGAAGCCCTTAAAAGAGCAACTGCAGTTAATTCTCAAAAGTGGACGTTGTTTGACGAGATAAGCCATTACCAAGGGTCCTTATTCATACTTTATGTAAAGGCATCCCAAATTTTACTTTTAGTTATATTTTAGTGATATTTTTATTCTTATGTATATTATTTCAGTTACACAATGAAAGAATGAGAATGATCAGAAATCAGACAGCAAGAAGGGACAATAAAAAGAGAGAGAAAAAAAAAAGGAAATTGCCCAAGCACTTCTATCACCTAAAATCGTGAATCTTCCTTCACCTTAGCCATAAGCCAACTTGCACTTGGCCGTTTATTAGATGTGTGGGAGAAGAGCTTTTTTTAGGGAAGGACGTTTTTGGCTCTGTCACTGCATTAATCTCTTCAGAGAAAACGTATATTACAGAGAGTACATTTATGACCACCGTTAATGGAACAGAATTCATTAAGCCCTATGTTTACTTAATTAAGAATTTCTAAATGAAGGAGATCATGATTTTTGTTTTTTTTTCTTTAATATTAATTGTGATATTTTTCCTCCACTCTCAACTAAGAAGCCTGAAATTTTCCCACAAAACTTGGAATTTTTCCATTTATGCATTTTTCTCTTTTCATTTGGCATACGAGGAAATTGATACTTTCGAGGTAAGTGATTTTCACAATCAAGTTGATATCTTTAGTAAGCGTTAGAGCTGTTCTAAGTTTTCAACACCTTTTCATCAGATTTTGTTTCTGCACATTTTTAAAGATCTAGCTAAGGAAATGAATGTATAAATAAATGAATGAGAGTGCAGTGCATATGTTTTTTGTTTTGTTTTGTTGTTTTCTGATGCATAATCCAAATGCCATAATTATTAAATTTCATGATTTTTCCACATCCCTAGAAGGGTCATTACAATTTGACTTCCATTGAAAAAGCAAGAGCAGTTAATTCTCAAAGTCAAATTTAGTTTAACTAGAGGAGCAGTTATGGAGGGCTGTTTGTAATTGAAGTGTTTTACATAAAAGCAGCAGTTCATCTATTCATGGGCTCCATACATAAAAGGCAAAGCATTTGTCTGGAGACTGCCATTTGCTGGGCGATTTTTCATCACAACCAGAGTCCTTTATCTTCTGTCAATCAGCACTGGGAAACAGAAGAGCTTTATCCCCTCCACTTTAAGTAACAGAGAAGGGGGTCCAAAGCCCACCGTAGGAAGACAGTGGTGGAAACATTTTCATCTCCCATTATATGCTCTAAACTGCTTTCCCCTGTGATGGACAATCTGGTGTTATAAATGATCACACATTTTTAAGCTACAGAAAGTGAGTTATCAAAATGTAGAACTCCCTTTTTAATGGTACATGTACATTCTTTAGCCTCGTGCTGAAATGTAATGGCAATTTAATTATACCTAACCATTTTCTAATATGTGCCTGGTTTCTTGTCAGTAACATTTACATGGGAAAATGTACTTGGTTTTTCATTTTCCTTATCCCTAAAAATTTATGGACATTGTTAATAAGTAAACAACACAATACCTATGTTAAAAAGGAAAAAAAAATCATTTGTTCTTACAACTTTATTTGTATAAAACAGCACATCTGTGATTCAGAAATAAATGGAAGTTCTTGCTTATGAAGATGTGATGAAATCAAATGAACTACTCCACTATCACTGAAGTTTACAGATTTTTCAAATGGGGGTTACACTACTTTCATTAAAAATGTTGCTTTACAGAGAACGTGTTGAAGCACAGAGAGATCAGATAAATTTCTCAATCTCTATTATTATTGTAATAGAAAGGCAGAAAATGGGATGCTAGCAATTGTTGTCTTAAAAATAATTATTCATTTTTGGTTTTAAAATGCTTAATTTACAAAGATTCAGTATATTCAAGATGTATAGTGTTGTACAATTGTACAACAGTTTGGGATGCAGACATTGGGTTATATTGCCACAATTAAATTAATCATCACTCATGCTATAATTAGATTATAGAACTATTTCACAAATGAAGATTTGCACCTTCAGATGCACAATTCAACATTTCACTCACTCCCAGATACTCATAACGACTCTTGTACTTTCCTCTTCTGTGATTCAAGTCTTATGGTTTCTACACGAAAGTGAGATTATATAGTAGTTGTCTCTCTTTTTCTGCATCTTTCATTTTGTATACTGTCCTTTAGGCTCATCCATGTTGTCACAAAAGACAGGATTTCCTCCTTTTTGTTCTTTTTTGTTTTTTGATTTTTTTTTTGACAGGCAGAGTTAGACAGTGTGAGAGAGACAGAGAGAAAGGTCTTCCTTCCATTGGTTCACCCCCTAAATGGCCGCTACGGTCGAAGCTGGGAGTCAGGTGCTTCCTCCTGGTCTCCCATGCGGGTGCAGGGCCCAAAATTGTTTTGGCTCCAGGATATTTTCTCTCCTAGCATTTTTAGGATTGTTCTTTCCCTATTTATATGAAAAAAAAAAACATTGGAATATTCATCCAATGCTCTGCTATGGCCTAGGAAAGCATTAAAGATGGCCCAAGTCATTGGGCCCCTGTACCCATGTGGGAGACCCAGAAGAAGCTCTGGCTCCTGGCTTCAGATTGGTGCAGGTCCAGCCATTGCGGCCAGTTGTGGAGTGAACCATCAGATGGAAGACCTCTCTCTCTTTCTCTGCCTCTCCTCTCTCTGTGTAACTCTGACATTCAAATAAATAAATCAGTCTTTTTTTTAAAGACTGATTTATTTGACAGGTAGATTTACAGAGTGTGGAGACAGAGAGAGAGAGAGAGAGAGAGAGAGAGAGATTTTCCATTGTCTGATCCATTTCCCAAAGGCCACAATAATCAGGTTTTGGCCAGGCCAAAGCCAGAATCCAGGAATTCCTTCCTGGTCTTGCACATTCGTGACAGAGGCCCAACTACTTGGGCTATCATATATTGCTTCAGTCATTAGTAGTCATTAGTAGTATTGGAAGCTGAGTAACCAGCTGTTTAACCTGCTGTGCCTGAATGCCAGCCCCAGATTTTAGCTTTACATGGGTGAGTATGATGTTAGCTGTGGGTGTTCAAGTAAAATCTTCTTCATGTTGAGATCAATATCTACTATATCTAATTTAGTTTCACTAAGAAAACATAAAGATATCAAATAAATAAAATGACTTTTACCTTTAAGAACTACAGAAAGAACAACCTAAGCACAAGGATAAACATAAGGACAAAAATAAGTGAAACAGAAATAGGAAAATAAAAGTAAAATATATCAAAAAACATGAATTCTTTTAAAAATCAACAAAATTGACTGCATATGACTAAATTATCCAAAAAATAAAGAATACTCAAGTAAATAAACCTTACAAATGAAAAAGGAGATGCTACAGCTGATATGGAAGGAATACAAAGCATTATAAGAAACTAGTATGAACAATTACAAATGGATAATTTAGTAAACAGAGAAATTTGTGAACCAGAAATATAGAGCTACAAAAATTGAATCATAAAGTAATAAAATACACAAACTGATCAGTAACAAGAAAGGAAGTTGGATCAGTAAACAGAACTCTACCAATGAAAAGTCCAGGAGCAGGTGGCTTCATAATTGAGTTTTACCAAGTCCTCGAGAATTAGCACCAATCCTTCTGAAATTCTTACAAAAAAGAAATTAAGAGAAGCAAACACTCCCATACTAATTTAATGAAGCCAATATTTCCCTCAAACTGAAGTCAAATAAGATTGCTAAAAGAAAAGTAAATTTCAGGATAATACTCCTCATGAACACACATGCAACAATCCTCAACAAAATACTAGCAAACAAAATTCAACAGTATATTAAAAGGATCACAAACAATGCTCAGATGGTGTTTATTCCAGGATGCACAATGGGTCAAAATGCAAATCAGAAAATGTGATACAATACATTAATGGAAGGAAGAATAAAAGTCATTCAGTCATCTCAGTTAAGGAGAAATTTGGGATAATTTATGATTTGTTCATTATAGGAATTTCTCAATGAATTCGGCATAGAAAGAATGGCATAACGATAATTCATATAGTGCTTTATACACTCTCTCATACCACATTCTCTAAATACACATTGTTCTCATCTATGGTCTTGAAGACAAAACATTCCAGAATTAGCCAGGGGGAGTAATCACATCACAGTGAGCACATCCACAGGCACATGAAATGACATGTTACCTTTATGTTTTATGGGATTTATTTATTTATTTGAAAGGTAGAATTGCAGAAGCAGAGAGGGAGAAGGAGAGGGAGAGAGAGAGAGAGAGAGAGTCTTCCATGTACTGGTTTTTTCCCCAACTGGCTGAAACAGACAGAACCAGGCCGATCTGAAGGCTGGAGCCAGGAACTTATTCCAGGTCCCCCATGTGGGTACAGAGGCCCAAAGACTTGGGTCATCGTCTACTGCTTTCCCAGGCCACAGCAGAGAGCTGGATTGGAAGTGGAGCAGCCTGGACTCAAACCAGCGCCTTTATATGATGCCAGCACTACAGGTGACAGCTTTTACCCGCTATGCCATAGTGCTGGACCCCACATATTACCTTTAAACACACAGTGGTTGCAGCTATAGGTTCAACTGGGGTGTGACAGGAGTCAAAAGTGAAGAGAGAATTGGACAGTCTCTGCAGAACAGGATGTGCAGTTTTCTGAAGCTGTAACTTTATCCTGAAAGCAATAGGAAGACACATGTGGGTCTTAAACAAGATGATATAATTACATATAGTGTGTGTGTGTGTGTGTGTGTGTGTGTGTGCATGTTTAGAATACCAAAGCACAAGTATGGTGGGTGGATTTTGGACTAATTCAATAAAGTCAGGGTGGTTACAGCTCCCATAAGTTAAGTCAGTAGCCGAATCTAGAGAAGAGGGAGTGGGGCTGGCACTGTGGTGTAGCAGGTAAACCGCTGGCTGCACTGTTGGCATCTCATATGGATTGTGGTTCAAGTCCTGGCTGCTGTTCTTGAGATCCAGCTCTCGGCAATGGCCTGGGAAAGCAGTAGAAGATGGCCAAGTCCTTGGGCCCCTGAACCCTCATGGGAAGATCTGGGTGAAGCTCCTGGCTTCTGGCTTCCTATTAGTCTAGATCTGGTAGATGAGGCCAATTGAGGAGTGAACCAGCAGATGGAGAACCTCTCTCTCTGCCTCTCCTTCTCTCTGTTAACTCTGACTTTCAAATAAATAAATAAATCTGTAAAAGAAAAGAGAGAGAAGAGGGAGTGCCTGTGCATTGTGTTGAAAGAGCAACATTTTTAGAATCAAGTATTCGATGTCAGAGGAGAAAGAGGAAAAAGTCATCCTAAATGTTGATTTGTTAGCATGAGCAAGAAGTTAGGCTAAAGGAAGGAGAAATGCTGGGAAGGTAAAATAGCCACAAGAAAAGAGTGCAAGGACTAGAGCAAAGAACTCACTAAGAATTAGAAGTAGAGCAAAGCTGAGGAGGTGACACTGTATTACACAATCCGTGAGGGGCAAAGAGGAAGTTTGGCCTGGAGGGACATTCAGATCGACATCTTAGTACCTCTCTCTGACAGCTGAGTGGTGGCTGCTCAGAGGCAACCCGGATGGAAGCAAAGAGACCAGTTAGGATGCCAAGTACAATTTAGTGACCTTGTCATCTATCCTGCAGGGTGAATGCATTGGAATCATTATCATAAACATCCTTGTAAGTCTGACAATGACGTTCCAATCAATTCTGGTGGAAGACATGACTTTTCCTCTGGGGTACTGGGAACCACCTCTTCACACCTTCAACTCACCTTGGACACTTCCTTCCAAGTGCTCTGTTTCAACTCATTTGGAAGACATAATATCACAGTCGTTTGGAATTTTTCTGGGCAGAGCCTAGTAAAAAACACAAATAATAAAATGATAGGAAGGAGTCATAGGGTTTTAAGGCAGAATTAATGTATTCCACTCTACTAACATCAGTTTATTTTATAGAATCTCACTATTATGGGTTTGTGATAGTGGCGAAAGTAATTAATGCCCTTTCAATTATAAACAATTTATAATATTACATGAGCACAGCAAAATAGATTTTGAAAAAAAAAAAAAAGCCCATGTGAATGACTCTCTGGGTAAATTACCTGCATTAGAGATAACAGCCATAACAACTAACTTGTATATTTCACTCTGTGGATTCCCTCAGGCCTTCTCACAGTTTTGCATTTGTCATTCTCAGTTTATTCTTAGTTGGTAAGTTGCTAAGATCTTAAACATCACATTGATAGCTCTTTATTAAACACAGCCTGGTGACACTAACAGCTTTCTTTGTTCGTAAGACCTTGATTTTTCCTAGCCTGTTGAAGAAGCCTACTTTGCATGGATTCTAAGTTTAAGTTTTGGACCTGTGCTGTGGTACAGCTGGTTAAGAAGCTGCTTGGAACACCAAATCCTGTGTGTGAGTATCGGTTGGGGTCCCAAGTGCTCTGCTTCCAGTCAAGCTGCCTGCCAAGGCTCCAGGGAAAGCAATGGAAGATGGCCCAAGAATTGGCCCCTGCTGCTAAGGGAAAGCTTAAATCGGTAATTTTAAGTTAATTTGCTGGAAGCCACACCTCTGTGTTGTCCTGTTCATCTACCTGTCAATAAGGGGACCCCTCCCCAAGAAATATCTCCTCTTACCCACCATGGAAACACTTCTGCTTTTCTAAGCTCATAAAAACTAACAAAAGCAGAAGCTCTTTCTCTCCTCCTCTGGACTCAGGATGAGCAGAGCAGGGTATGATAATTTCCCTTTTTTGACCCATTCTCCCTTAATAAAGCCCTAATGAGCTTGTGTATTTTTCTCACTTTATAGAGTTTATCAGACTGCATTCTGCGTTTGGGCCTGTGTTTAGAATTCCTCTCTAAGTAAAAGGCAAGAGTCTGGAAAATTAATTTAGGTCCAACCCAGCCCCTAACATTTGGCGCAGCCAGCCGGGACACAAATTCATTTTCAAACATAGCAGTGTGATTTGTTGGGCAAATTCGTGAGATTTTTACCTCAGCAAACATGAAGTTTCATTTTTCCTCAGGAAACATGCCTGAGGCGGTTTTCGGTTTTCAGATGCGACAGAGCTTAATCGATTTTGGTTTTGGTTTTGGTTTTGGTTTCAGAAGCAGTGGGGCACTGCAGGCTCCAGCCTTGAAAATGCAGTTTCTAAAGCTAAAATACAAATCTATGCATTTTTGTTCCTAATCTTGGTAGCTTCAGGTGAGCAAAAGTCAATAAAAAATGGAAGCATTAATGGGAATGGAGAGAAAAGGCAAGAAAAAGGGGGCCAATTTACAAGTGTTTACTGATATTTAAAATCTTCCAAGTTGCTTGTGATGTGTCTTTAAGGCTAATATATGTATTTGGGAAAATGACAACTTAAACCTTTAAGTTGTATGGAAGGCTTTCGCCATTATAGAAAATGGTTTCGCTTCATATTTTGGTTTAAAAATCAGGAATGCTAGAACAACTTTTCATTTGATAGTTTTGAGGGGTGCAAGCTGGAAAGGATCAGTTTTGTTGCCTACTGGCCACATGGTCTCAGGAAGTGAGATTCCAAACATGGTGGAGAGTCCACGTTCTGTGGCGAAAGGTGGGTCTTCTACCCCAAAATGGCAGTTTGTGGTAAAAATACTTGATTGCCAAGTGGGCAGACACCATGAGGACTTTCACCCTTACCAGAAGATAGGCAATAGACTTCACCCCCAAGATGGCAGCCCCCGTGGCTAGCTACATGCTACATGCCTGGTTAGCAGAGTGACTATTTATTTATTTATATCTTAGGCTGTTATTTTCTTGGCTACATGCCAGATGGTAGACTTCATGTGATTGAATTCCTGATCTTTTTATTTCATGGCTCCGTGCTGGTCACTTCTTGGATTCTCTGTCTTCTCTCCTCTCCTCTCCTCTCCTCTCCTCTCCTCTCCTCTCCTCTCCTCTCCTCTCCTCTCCTCTCCTCTCCTCTCCTCTCCTCCGACTTTGCACCAGCTCCCTTATCCTTTGGGCTATGTGCTGGTCTCCTCTTAGATTCCCGGTTTCCTTTTATTTTAGCCTTACTCTGGTTCTCTTTGCCTCTAGGGGCTCCATCCCCCAAGGAAGGCAGTGCCTCCTGGGTTCAGTATCCCAGGCACAAGAGCTTCCAAGACTTCATCTCAGTCACAGCAGTTTTCTCTTTGGCTTTCTGGTATTTTTGCTTTATGATGGTGTAAGCAAGAAGTAAAAAAAAATGGAGCCTCCTCATTGGCTTGGTAAAATAATGGACCCTATTTTCTGTACAAATTGAGACTCTAAGGTGTCAAAATTACAGCTAATGCAATGTATCCACGTCACATGCTTAAAGATAATAAAGCTCACAGAGTGTTATGTCTGTTTTTCTCTTCTCAGGTCCTACAAAGAGACTATAAAGCTGTGCAGTTCTGCCTACACTCCTATGGACTTATTCATAAGGGTACAGTTTGAAATCTTGCCTTGGGATCCTAAGTCCCCATGACTTAGATGGTAAAAGTGCCATTTTAAGTATTTGGTCATCATATCCAGATGATGAAGTGTTTAGTGATTATATACATAGATTATGTGTTTAGTAATAATATAGATAGGACTAAAGAAAAAAAGAATGTTCCTTCATGGGAAACAGTCCGTACAGCAGACTCATAAAATGGCTTTGATGTAAGGAGCACTCAGTGACCTCAGAGGCAACCCACAAGGCATTTGGTCTGGATGAAAAGCCTATGAGAGCATTTTAGGCATGTGCAGTCAGGACACTGGTGTAAAAATGCCCGTACATGAAGGACCCCTGTGGGTGAGACCACAGTGGAACAATGTGGTCATCAAAGAGGATGTACTCTTCTCTGAAGGGAAGAAAGGACTGCCATTTTGCTCATGGCCTTGTCTGAAAACTAATGGGGTGTATGGATGCAAGAGGCTTCCACAGCCTAGGCAACTCATATTGAGAATGGGTGATCACTGATGTCATACATAAGAGTGATAATTGTTAAATTAACAGGAGGCAAGACCTCTGTTCTCGAAGAGTTGCATTATTAGAGTTAATGGAAACTTGTTTTCAAAAGATTTACTCTGTTCTAGTGTGCTACATTTTTATGTCTCATAAGCTTTAGTTATATCTAAGTGTCCAACTCTGTTTCTTGTAAGATTTCTTATTATCCTTATGTGCTTCTTTAAAGTTAAGTTTCTCATACACGGATTCTTGGTTCTGTGTCATATACTTGCCTGTTGTAAAATCGAACTGAGAGTACAGAATGGTTCAAGGCCTGAGGGCTAATGAAGCAGCTGTTCAAATGTGTCATAATGTGTGCTAAACTCTGACTGATACTTCCTTCTGCATCCCCTTAAACCCAGACTCTAGTTAAATGAGGATATGTATAGTTTTCCCAACAGAGGCTCAGGTTTCTAGTCAGGGGGTAGATTACCTGGGATATATTCTAACTCCAGAAAAGTGTGCTTCCAGTCAAGAGAAAGGAAGTTATTCTATGTTTAGGGTCACCACAGAGGAAAACGCAGCTAAGGGCATTTCTAGGAATGGCAGGGCTCTGTAGAATGTGGATTCCAGGATTTGGATCAATAGCTAAGCCTTTGTGCGAAGCTTTGAAAGGCTCTGACACAGACTCACTTTGTTGGACATTTCTATGTCCAACATATGCTACAAAAGGTATTTCAAAGAATTAAAAGCTTTGAATGGAAGATCCAGTATTAGGAGTCCCTAACCTGAGTAGGCCATTCACCTTGTTTATAGCAGAAAATCAGGGGATTGTTCTAAGAGTACTGACCCAGCAAGTGGGTCCACTTCCACCACCACTGGCCTATTTTTCCAAACAGATTCAGTGGCTACAGGATGGCCTCCATGCTTAAGGGCTGTTGCTGCGAAAGCACTCTTGATGGAGAGAGCCACCAAGCCGACTTTAGGCCAGCCACTTAAAGTTCAAACTCCACACCGGGTGCAAGGGGTCTTAGAAATGAAAGAACACTAATTGTTAAGAAGAATGCATCTCTCAAAAGATCCGGCTCTATTATTAGTCTCACCTGGGAAAACTCTTAAGGTGTGCCAAGTCATCAATCCAGCAACTCTGTTGCAAGTTGAGGGTACCGGAGAGATAACTCAATATTGCATAGAAACTATACAGATGTATTCAAGTAGCCCTGACCTATGAGATGAGCGTCTGGAGAATCCAGTTGTCGAGTGCTTTCCTGGTAGCAGTAGCTACATGAAGGAAAGGATTAGACAGGCAGGCTATGCCACAGTGGATCTTACCCAAGTAATAGAAGCTCAAGCGTTACGAAGCAATACTTCAGCTCAAAAGGTTAAGCTTATTGCATTAACTAGAGCCTTGAAATTGGGGAAAGGTCAGTGAGTTAATAGATATACAAATTCCAAATATGCTTTCCTTGTGATACATGCACACGCAGCAATTTGGAAAGAAAGAAGTTTATTGACTACAAAGAATTCCCCCATGAAATATGGAAAGAGATATCATCTCTGGTTCAGGCAGTACTGGAGCCTTTGGAAGCAGCTGTCGTTCACTGTAAGGAGCGTCAGAAGGAAGACAAGCATATTGGCAAGGGAAATGCACTTGCAGATGAGGCAGCACAGAGAGCTCTGCACAGGAAGTTCTGGAAATGGCTCTAATACTCCAGCCTGTAGCAATGACTCGGAAACCTCACTACACTGAGTCTGAGATCAAAGGGCCCAACAATGGGGTCATCCCAAAGACGCTTGTGCATGGTGGACTTCAGATCATACGGTTATGCTCCCAATGGCCTCTCAATGGAAAATCATTAAGGAAATACATGACTGTACTCATTTGGGAAGAGGAACTTTAAGGCAAGTAGTCTTTGGAGTGTTTGGAGGGAAGGGACTAAGTGCTGTCCAAAGGGAAGTAAACCGTTCTTGCCTGATTTGTTCACAAAATAACTTGGGGGGGGGGAGGGTCATGTAAACCCACATCCTTTGCGGACTTCTGTACAAAGGAGAGGAACATATCCAGATGAAGATTGGCCTATTGAGTTTATTAATATGCTTCCAATGAGTAGTCATAAGTATCTTGTGTTTTTTTCTGATAGTTTCACAGGATAGATAGATGCTTTCCTAACTCAAACAGAAAAGTCACAGGAGGTATCCAAAGCTTTGCTTAAGAACACTGTGCCATGCTTTGGACTCCTGCAGTCACTGCAGAGAGACAATGGACCTTCATTTGTATCTAAAATAACTCAACAGGTAGCTGCTGCTCTAGGAATTTTTTACCATCTCCATGCCTCTTGGAGACCTAAGTCATTGTGCAAAGTTGAAAAGGTAATTACAGTCTTAAGAAAATTCTATGATGCCAGTGCTGTGGTATAGCAGGTAAAGTCACTGCCTGTAGTTCAGGCATCCTGTATAGGCTCCAGTTTGAGACCCAGATGCTCCACTTCCAATCCAGCTCTCTGCTATGTCATGGGAAAGCAGTAGAAGATGGCCCAAGTCCTTGGGCCCATGCACCTGCATGGGAGACCTGGAAGAAGCTCCTGACTCCTGGCTTTGGATCGGCGCAGCACTAGCCATTGCGGTGAATTGGAGAGTGAACCAGCGGATGTAAGACCTCTCTCTCTCTCTGCCTCTCCTTCTCACTGTGTAACTCTGACTTTCAAATAAATAAATACATCTTTAAAAAAAGAAAATTCTAATTAAGATTTGCCAGGAGACCTCAGAAAGATGGCTTAAACTATTGCCTATTGCCCTCTCAGATGAGAATAGCACCAAAGACAACCTTAAAGCTTAGTCCATATGAGACACTGTATGGAAGTCCTTTCCTAACCACTGATATCCTCTTTGATTTAGAGATTAAAGATCAGATGGAGTATTTTATCAATTTATCCCAGGTACAAAAGGCTCTGATGGAGTTTGATAATAAAGTTATCCCATTGCCAGATCCTAAGACTCATAGGCAGCCTATTTCCCCAGGAAATTTAGCCTTATTAAAAACTTGGAAGGAAGGATTTGCTTCAACAAGTTGCAGCCTAAATGAAAGGGACCTCACCAGGTGCTACGGAGAATGCTTACCTCAGTGACTGTACAGTGCATTTGTCAAGGATTAAACTTCCACCTCTTGAGTCTTCACAGGTGAACTCAAAAGACACATCTGCTTATTCCTGTGAGCCAATCAAAGATCTTAAATACCTCTTAAAAAGCAAAAAGATAAGCAAAGCTTTTTGCTTCTGTTACATCAAGACTGCTGCACTTTAAAGCAGGCATGTTGTGTTTACCTCTTCTTTTGATACTCTCTGGGAGCTGTTATTGACAGGAAAACTCCTCTGTGGGTTCCTCTATTATAATATCAGAAAATTCTAGCCTGCCACATGAAGCTGATTTTAAAATCTGACCCTTGATTTTGGCAATCTGGCTTACACTTCAGGCCAACTTTTACAGCAAGTATTTATCCCTGCAGACACTCTGTCCAAGGTAGTTCTATACAATCAACAGTTCTTAGAATATATATTAATAGATGAAGGAGGAGCATGTATATGATTGATAGGATCTACCACCTTTACTCAAACAGTATTATGTTTACTGAAAGAGACATTAAAGATCTCTATGCTCAGGCTAAATGGTTTTATAATCTGCAAAGGTGTAGCCTATCAGCACCCACTCTCTGGGAGTCCATACAATATGCTATTTACATCTTAAAGGGCACACCACTTGCAATTGGTTTTCTTCCAGTTTTCTGTGTACTGATTGATAAACTTGTGTGTTTCAGAACCCAACAGCTTCTGAAAATAATGATGAGCATGTGAGGGATGCAGCCAATGATGGAGACTGCAAGTTCTCCACCTCATGAAGTGGAGTCGTTAGATGAGATGGTGAGATTTCCGGACCCAAGACAGGAAGTAGCTATAGAAGACATGAGCGTAGATCCTTCAGCATCCCCTTAAGATTAGGGTCAGGGATCTCTGAGAAGGGAATGATGTGGGAAAGCTTAGATGAGTTCAAGTTCATGAGCTGGAAGCCACTCCTCCTTCCCTCTGTGGTGCCATGCTCATCTACCTGTCAATCAGGGAACTCCTCCCTAAGAAGTACCTCCTCTTCCTCAGGATGTGGGGGGGGGGGGATTCCACATAAACACTTCAGTTTTTCTAAAGCTCATAAAAACCCAGGAAGACTGGAAGCGCTCTCCTCCAGGTGGACTCAGGACCAACAGAGCAGAGTATGGTAATTCCCTTTCTTTGACCCATTCTCCCTTAATAAACCCCCAATAAGCCTGTGTTTTCCTCTTTGTAAATGAAGTTTATCACACTGTGTTCCATATTTGGGTCTGTATTTATAATTCTTCTCTAAGTAAAAGGCAAGAGTCTGAAAAATTGATTTAGGCCCAACCTAGCCCATAACACTGCCACCTATGTGGGAGCCCAGATACAGTTCCCAAGTCCATTTCTGTCTTCTTCCATGCTCAGCATTGAATATTGTGGGTGTCTGGAAAGTAAGACAGTGCCTGAAAGCTCTTTCTCTATCTTTTTCTCTGTTTCTCAAATAAAAACATTTTTAAACAAGTAAAGGAATGTCCTAAGGCAACAAAAACAAGGGACTAACAGAGATAAAATTATAAATCATCTATCAGTTTTCAAAGAGCTTAGTGTTTTCTTTATGCCAAGTTGCTTTCAACTTTATTAAAAATACATTTTCCTGTTAATAGTCAATATTCTGAATACTGCAACATTTTTGTATTACTAAGTACTGTATAAAATATATCTTAATAACAAGCACAATATTTTCTGTTCAGTAAAGTAGGCTTTACTAATAGTTGCTACAAGTTATGCATTTTTTGTAGAAATCAAGTAATGCAGAGAATGCATTATTTCTACAAAATAAGTATGAAATATGATTTGTCTTTGCGAAAATGTTTTTTATTCCTTTTTAAATATATCAACTTTTTTTCTTAAGGCAAACTAAGTTGAATATAGTCAAGTAAAATGTATATTCTGATAATTAGAATTTTTTGAAAAAGAGACATATTTTAAAATCTGAAAACTATTAATTACTTAATATTAACTATATATTAAGCACAGTAAATCTACTGTCTATTTTAATTATCATACACATAGAGGTAAACATTTCCTGACCATTTCTCTTTAAAAAAAAGAGAAAGAAGTATTAACATGCAGCACCTGATTTGCTCAATGTAAAATAACGAGAAAGTGAGGATTGAACTAGAAAGTGGAGATACAATTTGCAATCTCTCTCACATCAAAATCAGTTTTCTTTACTTACAAAGCAAGTAGTTAACTATTAAAGGATTACAGTCAGTAATTAAAAGATTTGAATGAAAATAATTCATCATGATTTTAGAGGGATGTTGATACAAGATTTTCCCATATGAACTATGAAGGATGGATAGATGATGATAGGTGACAGATAAAGAGATAGAAGATGCACATAAAGGATAAGTAGTGATATTATATCCTCTTTCAAGCGAAGGAGAGTCACATCCTGTGGAATGGTCAGTCCTGAACACACAAGATAAGTTACAATTACTGTCCTGAATGAAGTGGCAGGGAATTATGAAAACTAAAAAACGCTTGCAATACAAAATTCTCATTCAGCTTTCATGTGATTGCATGATAGCGAAACGATACTAAAATCACTGAAGTCTCAATAAATAATTTTTTATAAAGCTTTTATTTAAAGAATATAAATTTCCAAAGTACAGCTTATGGATTACAATGGCTGCCCCCCTCCATAACTTCCCTCCCACCTGCTACCCTCCCCTTTCTCGCTTCCTCTCCCCTTCCATTCACATCAAGATTCATTTTCAATTCTCTTTATACACAGAAGATCAGTTTAGTATATATTACGTAAAGATTTCAACAGTTTGCCCTCACATAGAGACACAAAGTGAAAAATACTGTTGGAGTACTAGTTATAGTATTAATTCACAGTGTACAGCACATTAAGGACAGAAATCCTACATGATTTTTTTTAAAGAATTGATTATCTATGCAATTTCCAATTTAACACCAATATTTTCTAATCATTTTCAATTATCTTTATATACAGAAGATCGATTCAGTATATACTATGTAAAGATTTCATCAGTTTGCACCCACACAGAAACACAAAGTGTAAAATACTGTTTCAGTACTAGTAATAGCATTATTTCACATTGGATAACACATTAAGGACAGATCCCTCATGAGACGTAAGTACACAGTGACTCCTGATGTTCATTTAACAATTTGACACTCTTGTTTATGGCGTCAGTAATCTCCCTAGGCTCTAGTCATGAGTTGCCGAGGCTATGGAAGCCTTTAGAGTTTGCCGACTTCGATCTTATTCCGACAGGGTCATAGTTAAAGTGGAGGTTCTCTCCTCCCTTCAGAGAAAGGTACCTCCTTCTTTGATGGCCCTTTCTTTCCACTGGGATCTCACGCCCAGAGATCTTTCATTTAGGTCTTCTTTTTTTTTTTGTTTTTCAGAGTGTCTTGGCTTTAAATTTTAAAGTGGAGATAATACCTCTCCAAGTTGCTTTGAAGATTGCCTAAGATAATACATGGGATGAGTGAGGCCAAAGTCTCATCTCTATAGAAAGATATATCCTTAGATTTGCTTTCCTTTTACAAGCATTCAATTTATTTTTATTTAATTCAATTCAATCATCTCAAAGTAAAGTCATTATGCTATATTTACTTATTACTTATCATGATTATTGAATCACAAATGTATGATAGAGTGCCTTGCACTTAGGGCAAGTTAAGATACATAATTATGAATGATGATTATCATCTTTAATCTAGAATATACTCAACAAATAATAATTACTGTTTCTGTTTGCAGAATTTATGAGAGAGAGAGAGAGAGAGAGAGAAGCAGAGAGATGGAGAGGAAGAGAGATCAAACAGATTGAGAAATGGAGGATGTAAGAGAGAAAGGAGGTGATTAGTTGTCGTGCACTGTGAACTCTGAAGGGGATGTGAGACCATAAACAACTGTGCCAGTTTATAGATGGGGATATGCAAGATCCCTCCATTATAGTAACAAGGCAGGGTATATGGGTACATTTGAAGGTATGCTGGAATTTCTAGTGGCAAGTGGACATAAATGCTACCTTTTCTAATATGTTAAAAAGTAAAAATTGGGGCTGGCACTACGGCATAGTGGGTTAAGCATCCATTTGCGGGGCTGGTTCTAGTCCTGGATGCTTCTCTTCTGATCCAGCTCTCTGCTATGGCTTGGGGAAGCAGCAGCAAATGTTCCAAGCACTTAGGCCCCTGCACGCATGTGGGAGACTCGGAAGAAGCTCCTGGCTCCTGGCTTTGGATCAGCCCAGCTCAGGCCCTTATGAACATTTGGGGAGTGAAACAGCGGATGGAAGTCCCTTCTCTCTGCCTCTCCCTCTTTCTGTAACTCCTTCTCTCACATAAATAAATGAATGAATAAATAGTTTAAAAAAGTAAAAATTAGCATAGATTACAAATTTTTAAGTGAGCATTTGAGTTATTTATTAAAAGTAGACAGTAAGGCAATGATAATCTGGGAAACAGACACACACCAACAGTAACAGCAATAACAAAAAACACTTACAGAGTCCTCTTGGTGCTCCATTCTTCAAACATAACCGCTCTTCTGATTAGGGATAATTGTTTCCTGTGACTTGTTTTGTTTTACAAATTAAGCATACATGTGTAAATTAAATATTTCCTTTTAGCTTGTGTGTAATTTGAATATGTAACCATATTAATAGCATTAATATATGTGGTGAAAGATACAGAAAAAGGGAAAGATACAGAGGAATACGGATATAGCAAGAGAGACAGAGTAATGAGAAAGTTTATATCTTTTCTCTGAAATCTTGATAAATTCACTTATTACTGTTTACAATGCTTTTGGTAATTTCTTAGGATTTTCCATATAAATTATCAGAGTTCCTATAAAATAAAAAAAAAAATTCTATGTCTTCCATTCCAATCTCTGTGCCTTTTAGGATTTCTTTGTTTGTTGCAATAATGTATTTCTGTAATGTAATGCTTTTCATTGTCTCCTCACAACAACCTGAAAACTCTTGCTTTATATATCGTGTCCATTTTTCTGTATGTTGTGTGTACAGGCCGGGTGTGGAGTGCCTGCTGTTACAGGTGGGAGAGGAATTCTGGCCTCTGCTAATTCAACTTGGACACAAGCAGTTGTTTCCAAAGCTAACTTTTTAAATCCCAGATCTCAGCATTCTGTAATTGCTCTGGAATTTATATAGGTATATTTTCCCAATTTAAAAATTGGTTTTTGCTGCTGTTGAGACTTTAAGACGAGTTTTCAAATGTAACATTTTTCCTGTTTCTATTTAAAAACAATTTCATTACCCTTCATTTGGTTATTTTGGAGAATCGTATTTATTAAATGTCAAATGGTTAAATTAAATTATTGCCTCTACAATAAACCAATTAAGATCCACTAATATTTCAATAAATGTCTGTATTTGTGTTGTTACTGTTTTGTTACAGAATTTATTTTTAGAGACTTATTTTTTATTTGTTTTAAAGACAAAGTTATAGAGAGAATGACAGAGAGAGAAAGAGAGAGATCTTTCATTAACTGGCTCATTCCCCAAATGGTCACAATAGCCAGGCCTGTGACCAGATCCTCCAGATCTCCCAGGTGGACACAGAGGCCCAAGCACTCGAGCCATCCTCTGCACATCAGCAGAGAGCTGGATGAGAAGTGGAGCAGCCTGGAAGCCAGCATCACAGGCAGAGGTTTTACCCACTGTACCGATGCTGGACTCACAGGATTTATTTTAATGTCTATAAACAACATTAGTGTGTATTTTTACTTTCTTATAATTTCTATGCCTGGTGTTACAATAAAGATTTTGCTAATAAAAATACATTTTAGAGGGTTCTATTTTTTCTAGAAGATTTTGTCTAAAAACTGGGAAAATTAAAATACCCGTGTGAACTTCATTATGAGGATGTTTAAATATTGTCGTTTATTGTTATCTATTTTTATTTTTACCATCTGACACTTTATTTCTCATGTCAATGTGATATTAATACCAATAAAATAGACTCAATGTAGTTCATAGATAAAATTCTAAAAATATAATAATATTCCCTTTCCTCGCCCTCTTACTCTGTCAGACACTTTCTCCTTCCCCATTTCTCTCTTTCTTTTTCCTTCCTCCCTCCCTCCCTCCCTTCCTCCCTTCCTTTTTTCCTTCCTTTTTAGATACTCTTTTAAAGGATTTATTTTCTTTATTTGAATGGCAAGTTAGACAGAGAAGTAGAGACAGAGAGAGATTGTCCATCTGCTAGTTCACCCCCAAATGGACACATGGGCTTTGACTGGACCAGGTGGAAGCCAAGAGCCAGGAGCTTATTCCAGGTCTTCCACTTGGGGACAGGGACCTGGGCACTTGGGTCACCCTATTCTCCTTTCCCAGGCTCATTAGCAGGGAGCTGGGTTGGAAGTGGAGCAGCTGGGACACAAACTGGTGCCCATATGGGATGCTGGCAATGCAGGCGGCAGCTTAATTCATTACACTACAACACCGGCTCTGATACATCTTTAATTTATGTTAAGGTCAAGGGCTTAATGGTCCACTAAGCAGAGTTCAACATGTAAAAAGCAAAAAGACAACCATGTTTATTTATTTGAAATGCAGTTACAGAGAGAGAAGGAGAGAGAGAGAGAGAGGAAGAGAGAGAGAGAGAGAGAGAGAGAGAGAAACCTATCAAATGGTTCCTTTCCCAAATAGCCCCAACAGCTAGTTCAGGGCCAGACAAAATTCAGGAGCCTCAGATTGCATCCTGGTCTCCCACATGAATGACAGGGATCCAAGTATTGGTCATCAGCCACCATCTTCCTAGCAGCATTAACCGGAAGCTGGAAGGAGAGTAGAGTTTCAGGAACTTAAACCAGTGTTCTCAATTGAGATGCATGTGCTGTAAGTCGTGGCTTAACCCACTGCACCACAAAGCTGGCCCCAAATATTGTTTTAAAAATCACTTATGTCAGTTTTGACATTATTTATGAATCAATGTATTTCCTTACTTTCCACGATTATTTTCATATAGTAATTCATGCATCTCCCGACTGGTATTTTAATATGTGCAGATTCTGTAATAAAATTCCTGTCTTTAAGTAACTTAAGGATTAAATAGTGAAAATGACTTTTGGAACCACTTTTGTTTATTGTCTCTGTTGAAATTTCAGGGACATATTTAATGATTTTTCTGTAATAATTCAGTTTTGACTGAATTATTGTTATTAATATAATATTAGATGTTTCCTTATGATGAATCCCAGTGTTATTTACTTTTTTTTTATAAAGATTTATTTTATTGAAAGACAGAGTTACAGAGAGAGGTAGAGCCAGAGAGAGCTGATCCGAAGCCAGGAACTAGGAGCTTCTCCAGGATCTCCCATGTGGGTGCAGGGACCCAAGGACTTGGTCCGTCCCCTACTGATTTCCCAGGTTCTAGCAGAGAGCTGGGTTGGAAGTGGAGCAGCCAGGACAGCAATAGACACACACATGGGATGCCGGCATTGCAGGCTGAGGCTTTAACCCACTGCGCCACAGCGCTGGACCCTATTTACTTTTCACTTATGTAGCTTGAGATCTATAGGACTTCTAAATCTGACGCTTAAAACATTTTTTTTCTCTTCATTCTTTTGGAAATTAGACACTATCTCTTGCTTTTATAATATTTACGTTGCTTTTTCATCCTGTTTCTATAACTCAAAATGAAACATCTTGGGAATTTCTTGCTATGCTAACTCTTCTCTTTTTTCCCCCAGGTTTCCATTTCTTTTATGTTTCATCTTCCAATCTAAATGATTACTTTTGATCTAAGAGTCAATAAATTAATTCTTCATCTTTATTGATATCTAAAATATACTTAAACTTATTCATTGGTTTCTTAAATTGGGTTATTTTTCACTTGTAAAATACCTCCTTTTAAAGATGTATTTTTTTGCAACACTCTGCCTAAATGCTTAAACTTGTCTTTATTATCCTTTGGGGCATGGAAAGTGTATTTTTTTAAACTGTGATTAATTTAAATTCTGTGTGCAATTATTTAAATATCTGTAGCTCCTCTTAGTCCATTTCTATATTGTGTCAGTTTTACTGTTTTATTTTTAATTTTAATTTGTCATTATATGGTCTCTCTAATGTGATAAATTATTTCTTTTTTTTTTTTTTTTTTTTTTTTTTTTTTTTTTTTTTTACAGGCAGAGTGGACAGTGAGAGAGAGAGACAGAGAGAAAGGTCTTCCTTTGCCGTTGGTTCACCCTCCAATGGCCGCCGCGGTCGGCGCGCTGCGGCCGGCGCACCGCGCTTGTCCGATGGCAGGAGCCAGGAGCCAGGTGCTTTTCCTGGTCTCCCATGGGGTGCAGGGCCCAAGCACTTGGGCCATCCTCCACTGCACTCCTGGGCCACAGCAGAGGGCTGGCCTGGAAGAGGGGCAACCGGGACAGAATCCGGTGCCCCGACCGGGACTAGAACCCGGTGTGCCGGCGCCGCAAGGCGGAGGATTAGCCTGTTGAGCCACGGCGCCGGCCAAATTATTTCAAATATTTATTCATTTTATTTATTTAAAGGCCAAAGTGACAGAGGGAGAGACAGAGAGAGATTTTCCATGGATTCAGTCCCAAAATCCCTGCAAGAGTCAGGGCTGGGCCACACAGAAGTGGAGCCCACAGCCCCAGTTGGTCTCCCATGTGGTTGTCAGGGATCCAACTACTTGGGTCATCATCTGTTGCCTTCAGAAGCATCATAGCAGAAAGCTTGATCAGACAGGAAGTGAACACACTCGCTTATGTGGGAGGTGGGCATCGGAAACAGACTTAGCCTGGTGCACCACAATGCCACCCAAGAGAAAATATTCTTATCTACATTTCAATAGTGCATTAACACAATGTTATATAATACTAACTTGAGAGTTATGATAATTTTTGTTCTCATCTTTTTTTTTTTTTTTACTGCTCTTTATCTTTTCCAATATTTGATTATCATCTCTTGCTTGTGAGTTTGAAATTTTTGGGTCTGAGCTTCTTTGTGTGCTATGATAATTCTATATATCCCACAGCTGTGCATACACTTAGTTGTCATTTATTTTTTAATGAATTAATTAAAATAAAACAAAATTACAAATTCAATTTTTTCCTTACTCTAGCCATATTCCATATGTACAAAAGGCACATGTGGCTACAGCTACTACCACTGACAGCCCAGATATAGAACACACAGGTCATTGCAGAAAATCGCATTGCAAAGTGCTGAGTGAGAATGTAAAGTCACTCAGGAGGAGAAGAGTCAAAGAGCACTCTAAAATTCCATGCATTCCCTCAGTAATGTTTCGCTTCTTAGGTTTCTGTGTTGTTTAATTGTGTCTAAAACTAAGCACATAATTCTTCCAATTCATTACCTAATCAGTTGTGAAATTCCTGGTGTTATCCTTAAGATAATTCCTGTTTTGTTATTCTATTAATAACTATTACTTTATTGTTTTTCAATGTTCTATTTTGTTTAACATATATCTGATGATAGATACAGTATTATCTAGTTTACAGTATTACTTAGTTTCTGAATTATTTCAAAAAATATTTAATTCCTGCATATCTTCCAGTATTTTTAAAACATCTGTCTTCATTCTATTACCAGCTAGCATACTGAATTCTGTCAATAATTACTTTAATTCCAAATCAGTAACATTTCCTTAATTTTTCCACAATGAAATTATTCTCATCATATAATGTAAAACTATAAGACAAAACAATAATATATGGTATGCATGGTACACTGAGTTGTAACCCTCACCTTGCTACCTCCATGAAGGAATAGATGGCACCTTAGATCAATCTCTGGGAAATGCTCCAGCCAGCAGCCCCCTCTGATCAGACTGCCAAGGTTTATCACCTGCTTCAGCCACAATTGTGGATCTTTTCAATGTATCTCTCTCTAACTTCTCAGTGGTCGGCCTATACACATTTGGAAGTATATTGAGTGCATGGGCCCTCAGACATTTATATTGTAACTTGCATTTTCTTTATTTTTTTCATTTTGTAAAAGATTTGTTTTATTCCTTTGAAAGATAGAGTTACACAGTGAGGTAGACAGAGAGAGAGGTCTTCCATCCGCTGGCTTACTCCCCAGATGGCCTGAACAGCTGGAGCTGCGCTGATCTGAAGCCAAGAACCAGGAGCTTCCTTCAGGTCTCCCACATGGGTGCAGGGGCCCAAGGACTTGGGCCATCTCCCACTGCTTTCCCAGGCCATGGCAGAGAGCTGGATTGGAAAAGGAGCAGCTGGAACTAGAACTGGCGCCCATATGGTTGCTGGTGCTTCAGGCCAGGGCTTTAACCCACTGTGCCACAGCACTGGCCCCAACTTGCATTTTCTTTATGCATTAGCATGAAAGTCAATTATGTATTCTGTTTTTAAATATTATAACTATTAGATTTTTTAAATAACTTTTTGAAGTTCTGCTCTTAATATTTTTACTCTGGGCATTTTTTCTCTATAGTATTGGAGGGATGCTTATTCGCATTTCTAATTATAGTATTAAAAATCAGCTTCCAAGCTGAATAACATGATTTTCTCCAATGTGCAAAAGTCTTATAGGATTGAAGTACAATGTGATAGAGTAGACATAAACCAAAGAATACAATCAGGATTTTGAATGCAGCTCATATCACTAGGTAAGATGCCTGAGGCATCTCACTTAGCTGTTTATCAGTTAATCTATTGGAAACAATAATAACTGCCTTGACTGTGGATGTGGTAAGGGTTATTATTAACATGGAAACATGGTGTCCGATTCTGAGAAGGGAAATCACTTTTTTTTTTTTTTTATTTGACAGGTAGAGTTATAGACAGTAAGAGAGAGAAACAGAGAGAAAAGTCTTCCCTCCGTTGGTTCACTCCCCAAATGGCTGCTATGGCCGGCACTGCATTGATCCGAAGCCAGGAGCTAGGTGCCTCTTCCCGGTCTCCCATGTGGGTGCAGGGGCCCAAACATTTGGGCCACTCTCCACTGCCCTCCCGGACCACAGCAGAGAGCTGGACTGGAAGAGGAGCAACCAGGACTAGAACCTGGCACCTGAATGGGATGCCAGCACCACAGGTGGAGAATTAACCAAGTGAGCCACATTGCCGGCCCTGGGAAATCACTTTTTTAAAAAAAGATTTATTTGGTTTATTTTAAAGTCAGAGTTAGAGAGGGAGACACACACACTCACAGGGGATAGAGGGAGAGAGAGAGATAGACAGAGAGAGAGAGAGAGAGAGAGAGAGAGAGAGATCTTTCACCCACGGTTCATTCCCGGATGGCCCCAACAGCCAGAGCTGGGCCAGGCCAAAGCCAGGAGAGAGGAGCTTTATCTGGTTCTCCTACGTGGGTGCGGGCACAGGATCCAAGCACTTGGGCCATCTTTCACTGCTATCCCAGGCAAATTAGCAAGGAGTTGAATCAGAAGTGGAGCAAGCAGACTCCAGTGTGTGCCCATATGGGATGATATGATATCATAGGCGGTGACCACATCACCAGCCCTGAGGGAGATCACTGTGTACAATCAGCTGGTCCACTCTCAAACTACCTAAAAGCAAATCTTACTTCTATAGCTTACCACTCTTGGGACTGAAAATAAGACATACAGTTCTGCCAGCTTCAGTATCCTCAATTGTGTAAGTGGCTACCTTTGTCAAATGCAAACCATTGCTATGAATGATACAAATAAGAAACTAAATTCAAAGTATTTTATATATGTCATCATGTATGTATGTCATCAATAAATATCAATTATCACTTATGATTAGCTATTATTATGACTGCCATCATCATCCCTGCCCTCAAGTAGCTCAGAATATAGTGGAAGCCAAATCTATTTACTAATGAAACAATCCTACATGGCAACACAGTGTCAGTACTCTAATGGACGGAGAAATCCCATGTTGAAAGGTGCACTCTGCCTGCCCGGCTGCTCTGTTTCTTGAGTGCTCAATTAACCACGCCTGTGGTGTCGCATTTGGAACTGCATTAAGTCTGCTCAAGAGCCCAGAATGATTTATGGAGTGATGCTCTGCTGCTCAGGCAAGCTCCATTATTTGCATGAGAAAAGGACAATTTGATCCTTCAGTACTTAATTTTCAGAGAACTGCTTTCCTTAATCTTTATTCTTGGTTTGTTTTCACCTGGGAAGAGGTTTGTCATTTTAGAAATACATGTTTAATCATACGGCAACCTAAAGGAGTGAAAGGTTGGAGAAAACAATTTCTGGTCTTGAATTACTTTGTGTTCGGGCAGGAAGATTAAGTTGCTGGTAGCATTCAAATATGTATGTCTGAGTAAGTGGCTGCCACAGACACTCCATTTCTTCACCAAACTCACACAGCCTGAATAAACATTGTAAGTTGTGTAAGCATGGACTAAGGTGAGCAGAGTATGCATGAGGCTCAACACTCACCTTTAGACTTCCTCTGAAAGTTGCAAATGGGCACTTCTGGCCCAGATGATCTTGAAAGTGTTGGGCCCATGCCAGAAGCCCCACATCATCACCATACCCTAACCAACCACGCTTTATTCTGACGTCAATTTTTCATGCTACGTAAGATCGGAGATATTGATTCACATACAGTCCCTAAATGTTACCCTTAGTCCTAATATACTTAACAAATTGTCCAAGGTTCTCATTCATCTGCAATCTTATTTCTTGTTCAACTCATCTTTATGTCTTGATTTTATGGAAATGCTTTGCGTTCACCACAAATATGATGCTGTATCAATGCCTTTGAGAGTCATTTTTTGACTCTTCGACTTCCTCCTACTGAATAGGTGTCAGCTCTTCTGGGTAGCATTATCCTTGTCTTCTTGGCTTTCAATTTTCTCCCTGGGCCTCATCTTCGTTTTCTCAAAGCACTCTATTATCCTACAGAGCTGTGCTACCAAGTCAGTTGTTTTTAATTTAATGAGTCACCAACACCTTTCATTTTTCCTGAGATTTAAGGAAGGAAATCTTGAAATTCAAAAGAAAACAAAGAGAAGGCAACCTCATACCTACATTGCATGTGGCTGCAGAGAGTTTGGGAGTAGTCTGAGGCTTATCATTGGATATATTTTGGGA
Organism: Sylvilagus floridanus; assembly: GCA_949820135.1. Classification (NCBI taxonomy): domain Eukaryota; kingdom Metazoa; phylum Chordata; class Mammalia; order Lagomorpha; family Leporidae; genus Sylvilagus; species Sylvilagus floridanus. Next base: position 162,929,056 of record OX463241.1, on the reverse strand, counting down.
AATTCTCACTTTGATTATGAACTACTTAAGACAAACAATGCTGATTTGCTCTTCTTTTACAACACAATTGTGTGCCTCAGACAACCTGCTCATAAATACATGCAATGGTGAACGAAGTTGGATAAAGTAAAAAATATCGAATAAGTACCAAATATATGTCAGGTATAACATGCCAAGGTAGCATGCTCAGATACCTAATAATACTTGATTCTGTCTGTGTGCACTACTAAGATACTGCTCTAACATTGAAGGTTAGATTAAATATGGGCAACTCTCTACAAGAGAGTAGAGGTGGGTGGTCAAGTCCCTCATTGGACTCACTTCACTTTTCACTTTAAGAGTTCACCCAAATCTATGTCATAAGTCAGCATGACAAATTACCCTCTTTATGCCAAAGTAATGAACGTGTTTATCTTACCTCCTCCTTGATCTTCTGAGCTTCTTATTACCTAACACTCCCTAAGATGTTTCAAAGTCACCTCAGTCTAGCATTTCAGAATCAAATATTTGAACATGGCCACCAAATCTGGTTTTCTAAAGACACTGCCACATGTGTGGTTAGCTGTAGAAAATATAATTCAGGACTCATCTGTGATATCACCTTTCTTCACCTCCAAAGATGTCTTTTAAACACATAGGTTGACATATTTGGGTATGAATACATACAAAAACACCACTTCTTGCCATTTGAAGTTTGTTGCTATAGAGTCAGTTTTTCTCATTGCTGTATTACAAGCACTTCATACATTGAATGGAACTTGGTCCAGGTGTGTAGGAAGTGACAGAGATAAAGAGATAGAGATACAGATAGAGCTATATAGAGAGACTAAATGAACAAGAAAAATATCAAAGAAATAGTCTGAGGATGCCCTTAATCGGTCCCGTTGTCATTCAGCTAGGTGGGATCCACAATTGCCATAGGGGTTGGAGTAACCTTCATCTAGGAGCCAGAAGATGAGAAATAAGGCCTCAGATTCCAGAAAGAATAATGGGAAATACTTCTCTATTTGATTCAAAATTCCTTGAAAACACAGTCTATAATTTATTTGATTTTATGCTCAATTGAAAGTAACATGGTATGATTATAGAAGGTACTCCATTCATGTTGAATTTATGAAATTTTATCAGATAAGAAATCTATAAAGGTTATTAATTGGGCAAGAGAGATAAAGAGGAAAGAAGGAAGAAAATAATTTATCTTAGATGATTTTAGGCATGGTAATCATCATTTTTCACACCTTCATTTCTACAAGTAACACTATCTATATCACACAAGCCACAGAGTTCCATATTTACTCCAGCATAATATTGGCTCTAAAAGCTCACCATAGAAATCGTTAGCAGCTGTTTTTATTTTCACCATCATTTTCTAAAATTGAACCTCCCATGAGAAGTATGCTCAGCTTCCTCTAACTATACATACACACGTACATACACATTCATACAATTATCATGTGCTTCAAAATGGTTATGGGGAAATTGAAGTCTATTCATAGTTTTTTCATACTACTCATTTTCATGAACTCTTTAAAGAAATCATTTTTGTATATGTGTATGCTTTGTGATTGTGAGTGTAAGTTTTTGCTTATTTGAAGGGCAGAGAGACAGTGACACAGAGAGGTATAGACAAAGAATGTTCCCACATCTGCTGGTCCCCCTCCCCAAATGTGTGCAACAGCCATGGCTGAGTCAAGCTACAGCCTGGAGGCTAGAATTCAACCGGGATTTCCCATGTGGATTTCCAGGACCTACCTACTTTGAGCAGGAAACTGGAATGGAGAATGGACATGTGCCTCAAACCCAGACAATTCAACATGGGATGAAGTCCTCCAAACTCAGCACATGTATTATCAATCAATCAATCTATCTATCTATCTATATCATCTATCTTCTAACTATCCATCTAGAGAAACGTGCTGTTAACATATCTTAGAAAACATTTAAAGTCTCAAGGCTCAATTTTAAGGTTGCATTGAAATCTTCCACAAAAAGAAAGCAAAATGACCAATATTAATAGAATTTTGCATATTTTCATAGAACCAGAGCTAAGTTCAATGTAGCAATAGGGATACTATATTAACATTTTTGCATTGCCTATAAAAACCATAGCCTCAGCTTGAAATCTAATTTTTCATGCAGAAATTCTTTGATGACAAAAAAGGAATTGGGAAATGTCAAATCAGTGATGCCACAGAGCACAGCAAACACCAGTGCTTCTATATTATGCTGCCCATGCAAGGATTTCACATATTGCCTGTCTGCTTTGATCCTCAACTCCAAGAGACTCCCAAAACACCTATGACTTGCCTGATTAATCCAACATGTTCAGCCATGACTACTCAACAGGACTTGGGCTCAAGATAGGAGAGAAAAAATGATTGAGGAAATATCTACACTGAATATAAGACAAATTCTTAAATTTTTCTAAGTAGCAAATTCAGTTTTGTTAATGGAGAGACTATGTGATTACATCATCCAATAACCTTTCTTCCTGTTTTCTTTTTTGTTTGTTTGTTTGTTTTATTTGAAATGTAGAGTTATAGACAGTGAGAGAGAGACAGAGAGAAAGGTCTTCCTTCCATTGGTTCACTTCCCAGATGGCCACAACAGCCAGAGCCACGCTGATCCGAAGCCAGGAACCAGGAGCTTCCTCCTGGTCTCCCATTGGGTGCAGGGGCCCAAGCACTTGGGCCATCCTCCGCTGCCCTCCCAGGCCGAAGCAACGGCTGGACCAGAATAGGGGCTACAGGGACTAGAACTGGCGCCCATATGGGATGCCGCACTGCAGGCAGAGGATTAACCTAGTGCACCACGGCGCCGGCCCATCTTCCTGTTTTCTGTCTATAGTAATTTTTTCCTTCTGACCTGGCTCCCCTTCTTTGGAAGTTACTTATAACTGGTTTCTCCGGTTCTGCTTCCTCGGTTCTCTCACAAATACTTTGCATACTTTCTTCTTTATTGCTTCTATCTATCTTTGTTTTCCTGATTAGAATCTTAAGATCCAACACTTTTTTTTTTTTTTTTTGTCAAATCCTCATGGGAATAAGACGGGGACTAAAAATATATTACAGTGTCAAAGTGAAAATTGCACTGAGAAAAGTTGAACAACCAAATACTTTAATTCAAGGCTGTTGGCACTGGAGCAAGAGACTAGATCAGTCTCAATTCAACTCAACTGATATGAAGGGTAGGTGAGTGTTTAAAAGCTGGGTAGGCTAATGGAAAATTGCTAGAAAATGTTAGCAGGGAGATTTAAAAATGGGTTGTGTTGAACACATTGAGTTATATCCTGAGTTGCAGATAGTTTTAGCTATGGTTAAACCATCTTCATTTGTTAATTGGCACCCACCAATATTAGACACCTATCCTTCAGCAGAGGCTAAAGGAAAAGGACACTACTTACATTGATAATTGTGTTTCAAAGGAATAGCTCAGAGACCCTTAAAAAAGTCATTAGTTGGTTATAAAAATAGCAATAGCCTTTTTAAAAAACTTTTATTTAGTAAATATAATTTCCAAAGTACAGTTTATGGATTACAATGGCTTTACCCTACCATAACTTCCCTCCCACCAGCACCCCTCCCAACTCCCACTCCCTCTCCCATTCCATTCACATCAAGATTCATTTTCAATTATCTTTATATACAGAAAATCAATTTAGTATATATTAAGTCAAGATTTCATCAGTTTGCACCCACACAGAACATAAAATATAAAGTACTGTTTGAGTACTAGTTATAGCATTAATTTCCATTGGACAACAATTAAAGACAGAGATCCCACATGAGGATTAAGTACACAGTCACTCCTGTTGTTGATTAAACAATTTGACACTCTTGTTTATGGCTTCAGTAATCTCCCTAGGCTGTAGTCATGAGTTGTAAAGGCTAGAGAAGCCTCTTGAGTTCGCTGACTTCGATCTTATTTAGAAAAGGCCCTTCAGAGAAAGGTACCTCCTTCTTTGATGGCCCCTTCTTTCCACTGGGATCTCACTCACAGAGTGAGATATTTCATTTAGTTTTTTTTTTCTTTTTTTTTCCCCAAGTGTCTTGGCTTTGCCATGCCTAAAATACTCTCATGAGCTCTTCAGCCAGATTTGAATGCCTTAAGGGCTGATTCTGAGGCAAGAGTGCTTTTTAGCACATCTGCCATTCTATTAGTCTGCTGTGTATCCCACTTCCCAAGTAGGATCATTCTCTCCCATTTTTATTCTATCAGTTAGTATTCACAGACACTAGTTTTGTTTGTGTGATCCCTTTGACTCTTAGACCTATCAGTGTGATCAATTGTGAACTGAAATTGATCACTTGGACTAGTGAGATGGCCTTGGTACATGCCACCTTGATGGGATTGTATTGGAATCCCCTGGCACATTTCTAACTCCACCATTTGGGGCAAGTCCAATTGAGAATGTCCCAAATTGTACATCTCCTCCATAACTTATTCCCACTCTTATATTTAACAAGGATCACTTTTCAGTTAAATTTAAAAACCTACGAATAAATGTGTGTTAATTACAGAGTTCAAACAATAGTATTAACTAGAACAAAAAATGACTAAAAGGGATAAAGTATTAAATTGTACATCAACAGTCAGGACAAGGGCTGATCAAATCACTCTTTTTCATAGTGTCCCTTTCACTTCAACATGTTTCCTTTTTTGTGGTTGGTTAGTTGTCACCGATGAGGGAGAATATATGATATTTGTCCCTCTGGGATTGATTTATTTCACTCAGAATGATGTTTTCCAGATTCCTCCAGTTTTTTGCAAATGACTGGATTTCATTGTTTTTGACTGCTGTATAGTATTCTATAGAGTGCATGTCCCATAATTTATTTATCCAGTCTACTACTGATGGGCATTTGGGTTGATTGCAGGTCTTAACTATTGTGGATTGAGCTGCAATAAACATTAAGGTGCAGACAGCTTTTTTGTTTGCCAATTTAATATCCTTTGGGTAAATTCCAAGGAGTGGGATGGCTGGGTTGTATGGTAGGGTTATATTCATGTTTCTGAGGAATCTCCAGACTGACTTCCATAGTGGCTTTACCAGTTTGCATTCCCACCAGCAGTGGGTTAGTGTCCCTTTTTTCCCCACATTCTCTCCAGCATGTTGTTGGTTGATTTCTATATGTCAGCCATTCTAACCGGGGTGAGGTGAAACTTCATTGTGGTTTTGATTTGCGTTTCCCTGATTGCTAGTGATCCTGAACATTTTTGCATGTGTCTGTTGGCCATTTGGATTTCTTCTTTTGAAAAATGTCTACTGAGGTCCTTGGCCCATCTCTTAAGTGGGTTGTTTGTTTTGATGTTGTGGAGCTTCTTGATCTGTTTTTAGATTTTGGTTATTAACCTTTTATCTGTTGCATAGTTTGCAAATATTTTTCCCATTCTGTCGGTTGCCTCTTCACTTTCCTGACTGTTTCTTTTGCAGTACAGAAACTTCTCAATTTGATGCAATCCCAAATGTTAATTTTGACTTTGACTGCCTATGCTTCTGGGGTCTTTTCCAAGAAGTCTTTGCTGGTACCTATATCTTGCAGGGTTTCTCCAATGCTCTCTAATAATTTGATGGAGTAGGGTCATATATTTAAGTCTTTAATCAATGTTGAGTGGATTTTTGTGTAAAGTGAAAGGTAGGAGTCTTGCTTCATGATTTTGCACGTGGAAATCCAGTTTTCCCAGCAACATTTATTGAATAAAGTGTCCTTCCTCCAGGGGTTGGTTTTGGATCCTTGATCAAATATAAGTTGGTTGTAGATGTTTGAATTGATTTCTGGTGTTTCTATTCTGTTCCATTGGTCTATCCATCTGTTTCTGTACCAGTACCATGCTGTTTTGATAACTACTGCCCTGTAGTATGTCCTGAAATCTGGTATTGTGCTGCCTCCGGCTTTGTTTTTGTTGTACAATATTACTTTAGCTATCGAGGTCTCCTGTGTCTCCATATGAATTTAAGCATCATTTTTTCCAGATCTGAGAAGAATGTCCTCGGTATCTTGATTAGTATTGCATTGAATCTGTAAATTGCTTTTGGGAGAATGGACATTTTGTTGATATTGATTCTTGCAATCCATGAGCATGGATGATTTCTCCATTTTTTTGGTATCTTCTATTTCTTTCTTAAAATTTTGTAATTCTTATTGTAGAGATCTTTAATGTTCTTGGTTAAGTTTATTCCAAGGTATTTGATTGTTTTTGCAGCTATTGTGAATGGGATTGATCTTAGAAATTCTTTCTCAGCAGTGGCATTGCCTGTGTATACAAAGGCTGTTGATTTTTGTGCATTGATTTTTTTTTTTTTGACAGGCGGAATGGACAGTGAGAGAGAGAGACAGAGAGAAAGGTCTTCCTTTGCCATTGGTTCACCCTCCAATGGCCGCCGCAGCTGGCGCACCACGCTGCTCCAATGGCAGGAGCCAGGTGCTTCTCCTGGTCTCCCATGGGGTGCAGGTCCCAAGCACTTGGGCCATCCTCCACTGCACTCCCAGGCCACAGCAGAGATCTGCCCTGGAAGAGGGGCAACCGGGACAGGATCCGGCACCCCAACTGGGACTAGAACCCAGTGTTCTGGAGCCGCAAAGCGTAGGATTAGCATATTGAGCCACGGCGCCAGTGTGTGCATTGATTTTATATCCTTCTACTTTGACAAACTCTTCTATGAGTTCCAATAGTCTCTTAGTAGAGTTCTTTGGATCCCCTACATAAAGAATCATATCATCCGCGAAGAGGCATAGTTTGAGTTCTTGCTTCCCATTTTGTATCCCTTTAATTTAATTTCTTTTTCTTGCCTAATGGCTCTGGCTAAAACTTCCAAAACTATATTGAATAGCAGTGATGAGAGTGGGCATCCCTGTCTGGTAACAGATCTCAGTGGAAATGCTTCCAACATTTCCCCATTCAATAGGATGCTGACCGTGTGTTTTTCATAAATTGTTTTGATTCTATTGAGGAATGTTCCTTCCATTTCCAGTTTTCTTAGAGTTTTCATCATGAAAGGGTGTTGTATTTTATCAAATGCTTTCTCTGCAACTATTGAGAAAATCATATGGTCTTTCTTCTGCAGTCTTAATGTGGTATTTCACATTGATTGTTTTGCGAACATTGAACCATCCCTACATACCTGGGATAAATCCGTAAAACTAGCAATAGCCTTTTTAAGAGATTGATCTATATGTCAAAGAGGGCAGAGAAATAATTTACAATTACAATTTTTCTAAAGATAATGTTTTAAGAAATGGGAGAGGAATGCCTAGAGTGGATAAGGAGCCTAGCTGCAGTGCAGTCCACCTAAGTAAAGCCTTAAATCATCTTGTTCAACAGAAAATATAAATGGGATTTGCTATTCATTACCAAGGATTTTTGCTTGCTTTTCTTTTTTTGTTGTTGTTGTTTTGTTTTGTTTTTCTTCACAATTACTCCAAGTAATACATTTTCCAATTACTTGTAGATGCTACATTGAAAAACAAAGTATTTAGCAATAAAATATATTTAGTGGTGAAGGATTTAACACAAAGATAAGTTGTCTCTGTGAAGGATTTCTCAGAGTCTTACTATGCTGATGTGATCATATAAAGAGGATTATACTGTGCAATATATCCAAGATTTAAAAAAGACTAATTTCCTACAGATCAAATATAGGAATGATCACTCTAGAATATACAAGTCTTCTAAAATGTTTTCATAAGTTATACCATTTCTCTCTATCAGGATATGAAAGAGAAATTCTGGGAAAAGTAAGAAAATGTCTAGAATTTTTTTTTTACAAAACTAAAGAAATATTTCATAAAATCAATCATTTTTGCCTTCAGTTTCTAAAGTTGTGTGCTACTCATTCTATATACAATACAAAATGCCAAAAATATATACACAACAAAATACATTTGATTGTCATTTAATACTTCTATTATATAGTCAATTGCTGCAACTATGTTATTTATAAGATAACAAAAAAGATTCCTAATGTATCCAGTAAATATTTAGACAGATATGAAATTTACTGAGATCATTTGAATCAAAATAAACTTGTATTTCAGCAGCCAATATAAATTAAATAGCGAAACAATGTCTGTTCAAGTTTAATTTCACTAAATGGTCAAGATTCCACTCACCATTGCCTAACCCCCTGCAGTGCTATATTGATAAATTGCAATTACTTTTCTTTGAAAAGCAATCTTCTACTTACCTTGTAGATAATCATCTTGTGGAAACATTGAACTCAATATGTAAAATATCAACCACAAAATACATGCAATGGCAATTCCTCTTTTCCAACAGGATGAAGCAACTTAGGCAAGTGTATTTGGAAAAAGCAAAGCAGCCCCATGAAGAATCTCTGCCTGGAAATCTTAGAATCCACTTCTCTAACTAGAGATATGTGACAGCCCAGCCTAGTGAACTCCTTCCCCTCCAAAGTCAGGATTAGCAGAGATAATGAGATATCCAAAATCAATCTTTGTTAATTTTTGGGGGGGTTACATCAATGGAGCACCATAGAGGCTCTGAAACATGTTTAGATCAACAGCTCAGAAGAGTAAAAAAGAAACTGCAAGGTGCATGATCACAGTATGTGATCATATTGTGTGACCATATCATTTGACTCATGAAAAAGCGTTTTATAAAATACAGTATCTATTTATACTAAGTCAGGAATGGTGAAGAATAATCTTAGTTTGATAAAAATAACACCTATAAAAATCCTACAACTAATAGCATATTTCCTGATAAGAGACTCAGTGATCTTTTTCTTCTTCTGAGAATGAAAACAAAGTAAAAAAAAACGTGGTAGGGATGGCCTTTGTTACCAGTCCTGTGTATCACAATCCTGAAATATCTGGCCCCTGCAACAGGAAAATATTAAAACAGCAAAAAGCATAAATATTACTAAGGAGGAATGCAATGGCCCTGTTCAGGTGACATAATTGTTTACATAAAAAACCTTAATAGAATCACTTATCTGCCGGCGCCGTGGCTCAACAGGCTAATCCTCCGCCTTGCGGTGCCGGCACACCGGGTTCTAGTCCCGGTCGGGGCACCAGATTCTGTCCCGGTTGCCCCTCTTCCAGGCCAGCCCTCTGCTGTGGCCCAGGAGTGCAGTGGAGGATGGCCCAAGTGCTTGGGCCCTGCACCCCATGGGAGACCAGGAAAAAGCACCTAGCACCTGGCTCCTGCCATCAGATGAGCTCGGTGCGCCGGCCGCAGCGCGCTGTCCGCGGCAGCCATTGGAGGGTGAACCAACGGCAAAGGAAGACCTTTCTCTCTGTCTCTCTCTCACTGTCCACTCTGCCTGTAAAAAAAAAAAAAAAAAAAAAAAAAAAAAGAATCACTTATCTAATTAACAATGGAAGTCAGTAAGCTCCAAGCTATATGATCTATACATATATAGTAAAAACATTTTTACATGTTAACAAATAAGAAGAGAGAAATGCAGTGGTCACAACTGATTCCCAGAAAATTAAGTGCCTAAGAGTATACTTAAAATATACAAGATCTGCATATTAAGCATTCCATAATATTAGCAGAAGACATCAAGGGAAATTAAATGTATTTTAGAGAAATAGCATATTCCAGATTTGTAACATTCAACATAATAAATGTACTTTCCCTCAAGTTTATGTTAATATTAAAATAATTTCTAAAAATTTTAGGAGTGTTTTATAAACATTGATAATATTATTATATGTATATGGGAAATCACAAATCTGGAATAGTAAGCCAAATTCACTAAGAATGGAGTTGACGATGTCACTTTACCCAATATCAAGGCTTATTATATAGCTACTGTAACCAAGCCAATGTAGTATTGATCAGAACACAAACATTTAGGTCTTCTTTTTTTTTTCCAGAGTGTCTTGGCTTTCCATGCCTAGAATATTCTCCTGTGATCTTGAGCCAGATCTGAATGCCTTAAGGGCTGATTCTGAGGCCAGAGTGCTATTTAGGACATCTGCCATTCTATGAGTCTGCTGTGTATCCCACTTCCCATGTTGGATCATTCTCTCCCTTTTTGATTCTATCAGTTAGTATTAGCAGACACTAGTCTTGTTTGTGTCATCCCTTTGACTCTTAGACCTATCAGTGTGATCAATTGTGAACTGAAATTGATCACTTGGACTAGTGAGATGGCCTTGGTACATGCCACCTTGATGGGATTGTATTGGAATTCCCTGGCACACTTCTAACTCCATCATTTGGGGCAGTTCCGATTGAGCATGTCCCAAATTGTACATCTCCTCCCTCTCTTATTCCCACTCTTATATTTCACAGGGATCACTAATGAAAGATCTCTTTGAGTGAGATCCCAGTGGAACGAATAGGGCCATCAAAGAAGGAGGTACCTTTCTCTGAAGGGAGGAGAGAACCTCCACTTTGACTATGACCCTGTCGGAATAAGATTGAAGTCGGCAAACTCTAAAGGCTTCCATAGCTTCGGCAACTCATGACTAGACCCTAGGGAGATTACTGAGGCCATAAACAAGAGTGTCAAATTGTTAAATCAACTTCAGGAGTCACTGTGTACTTACGTCTCATGTGGGATCTGTCCTTAATGTGGTGTCCAATGTGAAGTAATGCTATAACTAGCACTGAAACAGTATTTTACACTTTGTGTTTCTGTGTGGGTGCATACTGATGAAATCTTTACTTCTGTATATAGATAATTAAAAATGAAAAAAAAATCTTGGTGTTAAATTGGAAATTGCATAGAAAATTAATCAATTAAAAAATATATTATGTAGGATCTCTGTCCTTAATGTGCTATACATTGTGAATTAATACTATAACTAGTCTCCAACAGTATTTTTCACTTTGTGTTGCTATGTGAGGGCAAACTGTTGAAATCTTTACTTAATATATAGTAAACTGATCTTCTGTATATAAAGAGAATTGAAAATGAATCTTGATGTGAATGGAAGGGGAGAGGAAGCGAGAAAGGGGAGGGTTGCAGGTGGGAGGGAAGTTATGGGTGGGGGAAGCCATTATAATCTATAAGCTGTATTTTGGAAATTTACATTCTTTAAATAAAAGCGTTATAAAAAAATAAATAAATAAAAAGAACACAGACATATAAATTAAAATAGTAGAGTAGAAGACCTAGAAATATAACTATACAAATATGTTCAACTGATTTCTGACTTAAAAAAATTGTTTGGGCGAATAACAGCATTGAGAGAGGTCTTCCTTCTGTTGGTTTACCCCCAAAATGGCCTCCACGGCCGGTGTGCTGCACCTATCCGAAGCCAGGAGCCAGGTGCTTCTTCCTGGTCTCCCTTGTGGGTACAGGGCCCAAGCACTTGGGCCATCCTCCACTGCCTTCCCAGGCCACAGCAGAGAGCTGGACTGGAAGAGGAGCAACCAGGACAGAATCTGGTGCCCCAACCGGGACTAGAACCTGGTGTGCCAGTGCCGCAGGCGGAGGATTAGCCTAGTGAGCCGCAGTGCTGGCCCAGCATTTGCAATAAATGGTGCTGGCACAATGGAATATTCATTGGAAGAAATGAACCTCAAGTCAAATTTCACCCCTTATAAAATAATGACCGCAAAATGAGTCATGATTTAAATGTAAATTGAAAATTAAATGTATCAGAAAAATATAGGATAAATCTTTAGGATAGAGATAGGTAATGAGTTGTGAAACAACATCAAAAGCACAATCCTTAACAGGAAAAGATTGTTAAATTAGACCTAATTTTTTTAAAAAAATAATATTTATTTTATTTATTTGAAAGACAGAGCTATAGACAGAGGTAAAGACAGAGAGAGAGGTCTTCCATCCACTGGTTCACTCCCCAGATGGCTGCAATTGCCAGAACTGTGCCAATTTGAAGCCAGGAGCCAGGAGCCTCCTCCAAGGACTTGGGCCATTTTCCAACTGCTTTCCCAGGCCACAGCAGAGAGCTGGATCGGAAGTGGAGCAGCCGGGACTAGAACTGGTGCCCATATGGAATGCTGGCACTTCAATTGAGGGCTTTAACCAGCTGCGCCACAACTCTGGCCCCAGATCTCATAATTTTTAATGTGAATATGATGGGAAGAATACCTACTTATGGTCATAGACAAGCACATTGAAGGACCCTTATGGTGATATAATGGATCAAGGTGTTTTGTGGAGAATATGTAAACCTATACATGTGACAAAATCATACAAAGTGCAAACCAACACACACTAATGAATATGTAATAATTGCTAAAAATATTACACCAACTACGTGAATACAATACTGCATCAATACCTGTACCCGGTCCTGATCAAAAGAAGCGTAAGAAGGCACGGGCTAGTAGACAGCAGTTTTCACATCTGATTTCAGATTTCCTGATCCAAATCTTAACTTTTAACAGCACACCTGATTTCCTTATCTGTTTTTTATTTTTAAGATTTATTTATTTATCCAAAAGAGTTACAGAGTGAGAGCGGCAGTGGCAGAGAGAGAGGAACAACTTCCAACCACTGGTTCCCTCCCCCATGGACTCAACAACCAGGGCTAGACCAGACCGAAGCAGGGGCACAAGGACTTAGGACATCTTCCACTGCTTCCCCAGGTGCTTTAACAGGGAGCTGCATCAGAACCGGTGTCCATATGGCATGCTGGCACTGTGGGCAGTGGATTAAACTTCCATGCTACATCACCAACCCCCCTATTATCTACTTTTTAAGAGTGATATTTAAATCATTTATTTCCAAAGCTTTATCATTAACTAAGATTTTATAGGGCTGGACATTTGGCTTAGTGTTTAAGACACCTGTTAGGACACCCATGTCCCGTAATAGAGTGCCTGTGTTTGATCCTTACCTCTGCTTCCAGACTACAGCATTGCACTAATGCGGACCCTAGCAGCAATACATGATAGCTCAAAGAACTGAGTCCCTGTCACTCATCTGGGAGACCTGAATTGAGTTTCTGGCTCCTGGTTTTAGCCTCAGCTCAGGCTGTCTTGAGCTTTCAGGGTGTGAACCAGCAAATGGGAACTCTCTTCGTATGTCCATGTGCCTCTCTCTCTCTCTGCCTCTAAAACTTAAAAACAAAAGATTTTATGAAATTTATGTGATTATTATTTGTTATTAAATAGGTCAGTGAGAGTTACTAATTATTAAAGAATACTACCATCATACAATAAATTCTTTCAGTTTCATTCTCTAATGAAGATACAGTTTGATTTGAGCACTATCTTTCATATAGTTTTTATTTCACAGTGCTAAGAAAGTTTATACATAGAACAAGTAAATGAGAATGGAAGGTATTTTATTCTACTAACACCCTTTGATTCTTTAAAGTCCTATAAAATTGTATGTCACAAATCACACAGTATTCTTTCATAGTTTTCTAAATCTCTTAGCTGACAACTCAATTTAAACGTTTATTTAGGGAGAACATTTGGCTAAGTTTTAGGACACCATTTGAGATGCCTGAATCCCATGTCATATTGCCTGGGTTTTCACCCTGATTCTGCATCTGAGTCCAGCTTCCTGATGATGTGCACCCTGGAATGTAGCTGGTAATGAAGGCGGCTCAAATACTTGGGTCTTGTCACCAGTACAAGTGACTCAGAGTTCTGAGTTCCTGACCTCAGCCTGGCCCATTCCCAACCATTGTGGACATTTGAGGAATAAACCTGTGAATGAAAGATATCTCTTCTCGTCTCTTCTCTCTTTATGCCCCTTTCTCCCTCTCCTCCCCCCCCCCACTCTCTCCTTCTCTCTCCCTCTCTCCTTTCTCTCCATCCCTCCCACTCTGCCTCTCTCCTGTCTTTCAAATAAAATGAAAATAAATACAGGAATACAATTTTAAATAGGCTAAAACTAGACCTTTATTCATACTGCCTTAAAACACTAACACTTTAATTATTATAAGTCATTGTCCCCTTTTAATGAATTTTAGATTTTGCATATTTTTTTAGATTTGGGAAGATATAAATGCAGCAAATAATATGTTAATATCAGCCAGTGAGCTGCAAGACCAAGTTGACAACAAATTCTACTTTTGTGAGCAAATCTCACCATAGTAGTGTCTGGATAGGTAACAGACAGGCTCTCCTGTCAAATGGGAAAAGAATGATTGTGAAAGGACAGATAGAGGAGCAGGCTCCTCCATAGGCTCTTTATTTGGCAAATGAATATTAGAAAAGAGGAACTTCAGAAGATATTGTAATCAGCTCTCTTAGAACTATTCTTACCACAGCTTGGCATCTTGGAGGTACACTTGCTGAGAGACCCCTGGCACGAAAGGCCCTACTGCTACTTCTGCTTGGAACACTGGAGCCCAATACACGGAATAGCAAAAGTTCGAGACTAGAGTGTTGCATCCGACACACACTACAGGTCAATCTGCGTTCATACGCGTGTGCACGCTCACACGAAGCAACACTGAGTTCAGACACACTCAGATATGCACATTCCAGCACTTTTTCATCTTGAAGTTGAAACTTCAACACCAATGGGGAATCACAAAGTCAGATCTTCTTCTGTGTGTCTTTCATATTTTCTACCCAGTCAGGAGAATCAGTACAGTGTAGAGAAATGTAGTAAAAAGACAATTAATAGCCAGTTCCAGACAAAGAGGCACAGTTAGAAGAATCAGGCTGAGGCATTCCTAAGAGCTTGGAAATCCAGCAAGAGTGAATGGGGTGACTCAGTGAGTAAGCCATGCAGCCATGCAGCAACTTGGTGTACCATCTCAAGACAAACACTTTCTGCTCGCTCCTGCTCTCTCCCCCAGCTTCTGCGAGATTCAAGATACCCTGCATATGACATGGGGAGAGTGACAGCGTTGGCCCAGGCAGAGCTTATTTAATGAAAAGACATCCATTTGCACTTTCATAATTCTGACAGCATCTTTGTGCAATTCAATTGAATCGCAGCAAGATTACTCTGGCTCTAAATTGCTTTAGATATGGTTATATTTACTGTGTATTATCATATCTTAAATTACTTTTCCTATTTCATCTTCCTCTGTCCTTAATCATCAGACGCTTCATCCCAGTCAGTGGCAATTTTAAGGATGATTCTCCATTTTGTGTGTGGTTCATACAGAGGCATTCCTTTCAGGTCTGATCTTCAGGACATGCACTGATTCTTTACGTGTTCACCAGTTACTCATTCATACAATCCTCTTGTGACCTAAGCTGGATGAGGGACTGAACCAGGGGTTGAGGAATGAAGAAATGATGGAACATTTCCCTACACAGATCCAAACATAGCACCTCCTGTCAGGATGAATCTGCAGTGTAGAAGTAAATTGACTTAGCAAGGTTGCATAGCTCCTCACTGGTTAAAGAGCAATGCAATGCTTCATACTTCTCATTATGCTGTGTCTCTTTATCTTACAATTATGCATGGGATTCAGCAAAATTTTTACTGGGCAAGAAGTTAAACAATGACAGAGTTCCATAAATTTGCCCATATCTGCTGGAATTTGATTGTCAGGTCACTATCTCAAATAAAAATGCCTTTCCATGGCTTTAAACCTTGCATGTTTTTAGTTATTCAAGGAACATTTCTGATTCCTTGCTTCAAAGTGAAATCTAGTAACAATCCCACCTTAACTTTTTCTATAGGAATTTCTCCCAGTGTTCCTGTTAGTAAGCGAATCTTTCATAAATAATCCTCAAAAATAATTTCTCATGTACATGTGCAGGGTAAAAACAAAGGATGTCATTTTTGCTCATCTACAGGTAACTGCAGTGAGCAGGTCACCAGCTCTCCTGATTAAGGTCTTCAGGGCTCTGCTTTCTTCATCACATGGTTCTTCAGGTCACCGTTAGTGGTGTCTCCATAACATCTGACTGATGTAGAAGAGCTCAGGGAGGAGCTTGGATAAGGGTTTTATCAGTGGATACTTTCATTCCTATTCAGTGCTCAATGCTAGAATTTGGTCATGAAGCTCTGTCTGAAGGCTGGGAGCAAATGGTGTAGCTCTGTGCCAAGTGAAATCAATGCTTTCTTGTGTGTCTGAAGCTGCCCTTCTCTGTTAGAATCTAGATTTACCATTACCAAATATTCATTTGCATTTTTCTTTCTCAACATAAAATACTTCTTCAGTTTTCCTTAAAAACAATTGCCCAGTATTCTATCTAGTTATCACATGCAACTAAATGCCTGGCATTTCTGGGTAAAGAGCGGACATGTAAATGTGGTTCTTTATGCTCTGGAAACTGTGAAATGCAAAGGTAGCTGTCTCCACACACACGCACACACACACACAATATTGAGATAGGATAACCTTTTTAGAATTCTATTGAGAGATGTAAAATTTATACACAATTCACCAATTTATGGCAAGGCAACTGTCTCCTATGCTTTTCCTAACACTTCATGGTTTCAGATTGCACAGTTAAGTCTTTGATGTATTATGGGTTATTTTTTTGTATTGCTTTATGCAAAGCATGCACATTCTTCTCTTTGAATACAGATACCCAGTTTTCCCAACACTACCAGATGCAGTTGCTTTCGCTGTCCTACTGAGTATTTGTTGTGCCATTATCAAAGACTAGTCAGCCATATGTGTGTGTGTTTGTCTCCGGACTCTAATTATGTCCCGTGGTAAATACACCTGTTTTTATACCAATTTCTTACCGTTTTGACTGCTGTAGCTTCATCATATGGTTTGAAATCATGGAGCATGGATTTCTCATATTTTGCATTAGACAATTATTAGTTTTTGTATGAGTTAAATCCATAGCATCAGAATAGGAGGCCCGGTCTGTCCCCCTTCTGTGGTGAGTGTCTCTCTGTCACCCATGCACAGGTTCTGATTGATGCACAGCTTTTTCATTCTTTGCCAATGCTGTGTACTAGCTCATTTCTCTCCCTGTAATAATCCACAGCCATCTCTTCTAGTTCCTTCTTGCCATTCAGTTCCTTGTGTCTAAGTGTCACCCTTTCTGGGTACTTGAACCAAGGTTATCTGGCATCAATTCTATAAAACACTATGAATTTATTTTAAAAACATATGCCAGCATCTAAAATTTTGTTTTTCATTTAGTAGTTCAGGGTCTGTCCGCCTCCAGCCGAGAATGACTAACTGAGAATTAAGACTGATTCCCATTCATTGTTTTAAGTTTATTACCTGGAATAATATCTGCCATATATTTAACAATCAGTAAGTACTTTCTCAATGAATAATTAACTAATCAGCAAGTCACTCCTCTGTTTTGGGTCTCAGCAGTTTTACATACTGTAAAATCTAAAAACTTGGCCGGCGCCGTGGCTCAACAGGCTAATCCTCCGCCTTGCGGCACCGGCACACCGGGTTCTAGTCCCGGTCGGGGCACCGGATTCTGTCCCGGTTGCCCCTCTTCCAGGCCAGCCCTCTGCTGTGGCCCAGGAGTGCAGTGGAGGATGGCCCAGGTGCTTGGGCCCTGCACCCCATGGGGAGACCAGGAAAAGCACCTGGCTCCTGGCTCCTGCCATCGGACGAGCGCAGTGCGCTGGCCGCAGCACGCCGACTGCGGCGGCCATTGGAGGGTGAACCAACGGCAAAGGAAGACCTTTCTCTCTGTGTCTCTCTCTCACTGTCCACTCTGCCTGTAAAAAAAAAAAAAAAAAATCTAAAAACTTACTTCTTAGAAGCAGTGAATAGGGGGCAGTGAAGAGACACCTTGTATTATAAGTGATCCAGGGATTATATCACCAGCTTTCATTCACTATGAATGACCATTTGGCAGTTATTATGATTCTAATTCTCCTGTTACATGATTTTTTTTTTAAATTGGAGTAACTTAAATAGTATCCACAATGTGATGTTATATGAAATAAATGTTGCAGTACAAATAAAGTACATAGTTGTTCAATATTTAGTTTTGATAATATTCATATTTATACTTTGTTAACTCCTCATTCCCCAGGATCGTTTTTTACCAAAAACAATTTTAAGACCAATAGGGAGGCTGACCAAGGCAAGGACCAACCATTAATGCATCAGAACTGCCCATGTCCATGGATCTTTCCTATTGCATGTCAGCGCTTGCTCATGAAGACTCTGAATTTTTAATGAATTTGGGTAGGTATCCATTACCAGAAGGCAGCCAGATGCTCCTATAACTTTGGCTACCATAGATATCTTTAGATTACACATAGAAGGTCCTGTCTCATTAATAATGAGTTTAATAATCACTTCCTATTGAAGTAATAGGCGACTAATTGTGCTAATATGTTTAAATTGGATGTGTGCTTACTGAACCTCAGCCTTTTACTGTTGGCATTATTTCAAATCCCAATTTAGCTACTGGGGAGAAAAAAAGCAGCTGGCTTTGTTTTTGTTTGTTTATGTGTTTTCCTTCTTTTTAATTTGTTAGCGGTCAGCAGTTTGTTAGATCCAACTCTGAGTCTTGACCCAAACACTTAGTACTAACTCTCCAACCTCAGGCTATTTACAATTCCTCTTTCATGCTTCTTCTCCCCATCTATCTAACATAACGAAGTTGTAATTATTGCAAAATGTTCTGTGAGCTTACTGATAGTTATGCACTGATCCAAGCCATTTCCACTCATTTACTCACCTAAACCAAGGAACAATTTTCTAGATGGGTTAATACTGAGTGGTAGAGAGAATGAGTAACTTCGGTAAACGTCACAGCTGCAGACAGTAGAGCCAGCTTTCCGATCCAGGATGCCTGCCTCTGGCATCTATGCCCTCCTCCACTGTAATTCGGCATCTATAGAATCAAGCATCTGCTCAATGGAGTCTGGAATTCTTGAGCTTCTGGTTAAAATCATCGATTCTACCAGTTGAGATAAATTTCCGGTAAGACAGCTGTAAACCTTTAAGTGAGAAGTAATATATGAAAGATATTAATGTCTACACCTCTGTATACTTTGCTTTCTTGTTCCTTTTACCCTGTAAGTGAAGTCGTGAACTCTTTCCAGCCCAATGTCTAAGCTGGAGTGCCATGTCGGTATCAGCATCCCCTCAGGCACATGAAAGAGAATCACTAGAGTCCTTGTATATTATGTGTTTGAAGAATATATTTCTTTTAAAGGTCTCTCTCACCATGCTCAGCCACCTTGGGGAACAAGATACTTATTTAACTTCAGGGTTATCATGCCATGGAGACCAAGTGTGTGTGACATCAGATGTCACGCACACATGCACCCTGTACCTTTGATCTGTAGCCTGCTCTTCCTGCAGTGGCTCTGCTCCTTAGTCCCACCATAAACACACTAAGACCAACCTTCCAGGTCATGCACGTGTTTCTGCCATGATTCTTGCTTCTGGAACTCTTACGGCAGCCCTTATGTTCCAACTCTCCATTTCCATACCAAAATGAGTTATTCCAAAAAAAACCAAAAGTTAGGGGAAAAAAAGAAAAAAAAAAAACATGTACTAAGAAATAACTTGAGATTGCTTGGTTTTATTGTAGAGCAACTTCAAAATCAGCTGTACTAGGAGTTATCAAGAAGAGGTCCACGGTAAGCAAAACCTCAGCTTGAAGATGCTCATTTGTACAAGAGAGAGAGAGACAGCTACATGATTTCCATGTTGTATCTGCTGAAGTGTTCCAAAAATTCCTGTTGGATACTATTGGATACTACATACATTGAGTCATGCAACAAAAAACTGAATTCAACATCTTTTTTTAAAATTTTTAAACCTTTTATTTGTTTTTTACTGCTTTCTCTTTTGCTTTGTATTCTGGAGAGCTGAAAGCCATATACATCCCAGTTATTACTAACTCCTCTAGATCCTAGTTTATTAAAAAAATAGCGTATCAACTTTTCTCTGCCTACTCTGTCCCTTATTTATTTCATAACATTATTTTAATCACATATTAATGAATAATTTTTACAAATGGATACTTACATGGTATGAACTTTGAAGAATATTGCCTTGCCATGAAGTACTCATTGGAGCTCTATAAAAAAGAGACAGAAATTTTCATGGAAGATAATGCTCCTGGGCCACAGTTCCTACAGTGGCATCCAGCAGGCACACACAAAAAGGTGGTTCTCTCTCCATTGTACAACACGGGATTATTGAAGCATTTAAGTCATTCAGCTACTAGGTGAGTGATCAAGTTGAGATTTGTCTTCTGGAGTGAATATGAGATATAAAGAATCTGAACAGGTTCAATTTCCCTTTGTGGATTGTAATACATTGCTGGATTGGTTTCCAGAGTGAAGAGAGAGATGTCTTACAGGATGACAATCCCAACAGTGTATTGGCATACAGCTCATTCAGGAGGATTTGCTCTACTCTGTTTGTTTTAGATCACATTCACCATCTTGCATTTTAAAAATAATTATACATTCAGGAACATGCAAATTAAAAGGGTGTTGATTTTTCTTTAATTTAAAAATGTATGATAAATAGTTAAATTCCATTCAATAATTTTAAAAATCTTCTAAATAATAACAGCATATAAGTGGTCTGAGTTTTCTTAAGACTCTATCACTCCCTAGCAGCTTACACTGATGTTTTGAGTAATTCATTAAAAGGTATCTGAAATCAATAATGTGTTTAATATCCTGTTTTAGGCACTGAAATTTTACATATATTAAACATTATCCTATTTTCCTTCTGCCACTTTCTCTTCTGCTGCTCTTCTACCTGCAGTTTTTCCTCCTTTAACTTCTGCCCTTAATTAAAACTGCCATGCTGTATAAAATACTGGCTTTCATTCATTTTTACTGGGAATATATTTTATTGATCATTCTGGACTTCGCTTCCTTCATATAATTAACCTTTATTTTTCAATATTTTAATACCAAATAAATGAATTAAATATAATGAAAATATTTAGAATGAAAAGGTATGGCCACCTATACTATTAACTCATTTGCTCTTTGAAGACATTTCATGATAAATTTCATTTTGTGTAACTATAACTCTCAAGCTATTTGTTGCCTATCTGTATATGGTAGTACCTGTTTGAATTGAATTTTGGGTAAGACAGAAAAGAGAATCAAGAGTTGCAGCAAGATTTGTCCATGTAATCAGCCAAAGATTCTCTTTTTATCTACTTGATTCATTCTTTCCCAGAAACACTAAATTTCCAAGTCAGACAGCAAGTGCTATATATTAGCATGCAAAAGGTACCCTGTGGTGTTCTAGGCCCAATACACATAAGTGGTGGTTGCAGAATATTGGTAGCTATATACCTTTCAAGGTAATTGGTTGAATTCTTCCAGATCTCCTTGGGCTTCAGTGTAGTCGGCTTTCTTCCCTGAGTATTTCAATTAGTAACTCAATAATCTCCAGATTTCCTTCTCCTCTAATACTGGACCTATACAATTTGAATATCAAAGTCCTTCCAGCTTCTGCTTCCATGAAATGTGAGCAAGAAATAATCTGTGTTTATTTTATTTATTTGAAAGATTTACAGAAAGAGAGAGAGGTTGATATAAAGACAGTGATTTTCCATATGCTGATTCACTCCCCGAATGGCTACAATGGCCAGAGCTGTGTCAAGTCAAAGCCAGGAGCCAGGAGCCAGGAGCCAGGAGCCAGGAGCTTCGTCTTGGACTCCTACTTGGGTACAGGGACCCAATGATTTGTGCCATCTTCTGCTGATTTTTCAGGCTCATTAGCTGGAAGCTGGGTTAAAAGTAGAGAAGCTGGGACTTGAACCAGCACCCAAATGGGAAAATGGCTTTGCAGGGTGTGGTATAACCCATTTTTCCACAACGCCAACCCCCACACTCTTTATTTAATATATAATTTATTCTCTTTGTTGTGGTAATTATATTCTAAAATGTTACCATAAATACTGAATTATTGAATATTGGAGTATCGCTCATAGAACAAATGCACAGCCTCTGCAAGCTATGGTCATATTTCCATCAACTGATCAATATATAATCTTGTTTCATGTGTGTTTCTGTTCAAAGACGCCTGTTTAATATATATGGTTGGTTCATGAACAGTGAGGTCACAACGAAATACATCATAATTTGTGCCTGAACAAATTTATGTGTAGCACGTATTTCCTTGAGAAGGCACATCATAGGTATCTTTTGCATTTAGAAAGACTGGACAGCACTCCAGCACCTTGTCACTTTGAAAAAATATCATTTTGAAAGAAGAAATGACAAAAATAAAAAAGCAATCACAAAAATGTAGCAAACATGATAATGATGAGATCATCACTATGGTAGACTTTACTGCCTGAGAGCGGAACAGGAAGATGGAGTATGGCCTTACTTCATTTTAGTTACAATAAGCACAGTGTGTGATTGAGTTGTTAGTTTTTTTTTTTTTTTCTCTTCTATGAATGTCCATAAGTGACTGCTCCAGCATCACGTGGATTTTAGGTTATGGGTGTATTTTATTTTGTAGGCAAGTTTGCAAAAATGGAACCCATGAATAAAGGGGATTATCAGCTCCTCCATCTGAGGTCATAAGTATAGAACGACCTATTCTCTCAAAACTAGCTGTAATCCTACTTGATTCTCACAATGCTGAAAGATACAGGAGGAAATCAGCTCAGGCAATTAATCAGCACATGTGTGTTTTCAACCCAAGCTGTCTGACTCAGAAATCCACACCTTACCCAGTACACCATTTGCACTCTTTTGCTGGACTATCCCTCTACTGATCCCAAAGTGCAGTTCTTGCTCAATTTGTCTCTCAAACATCCTCTCCACATTGAAAAACTCAAGAGTCACATATGTCCTAGGCAGACTATAACCACATGAAGAAAAATAATCCTCAAGGACGTCTAAGAAATAGCATTGGTTGCTTTTTCTTTTTTTTTTATATAGCTTTTATTTAAAGAATATAAATTTCCAAAGTACAGCTTATGGATTACAATGGTTCCCCCCCCAGAACTTCCCTCCCAATACCCTCCCCTTTCCTGCTCCCTCTCCCCTTCCATTCACATCAAGATTCATTTTCAATTCTCTTTATACACAGAAGATCAGTTTAGTACATATTACGTGAAGATTTCAACAGTTTGCCCTCACATAGAGACACAAAGTGAAAATACTGTTGGAGTACTAGTTATAGTATTAATTCACAATGTACAGCACATTAAGGACAGAGATCCTACATGATTTTTTTTAAAGAATTGATTAATTGTCTATGCAATTTCCAATTTAACACCAAGATTTTTTAATCATTTGCAATTATCTTTATATACAGAAGATCGATTCAGTATATACTATGTAAAGATTTCATCAGTTTGCACCCACACAGAAACACAAAGTGTAAAAATACTGTTTCAGTACTAGTAATAGCATTATTTCACATTGGATAACACATTAAGGACAGATTCCTCATGAGACGTAAGTACACAGTGACTCCTGATGTTGATTTAACAATTTGACACTCTTGTTTATGGCGTCAGTAATCTCCCTAGGCTCTAGTCATGAGTTGCCGAGGCTATGGAAGCCTTTAGGGTTCGCCGACTTCGATCTTATTCCGACAGGGTCATAGTCAAAGTGGAGGTTCTCTCCTCCCTTCAGAGAAAGGTTGCTTTTTTTCTGAGGAAGGCACTGTAGTGCCAACTGTGGAGCCTCCTTTCACCCTCTCTTGCTACTGACTCGCTGCTGTTCACTCTCACCAAGCAAAGTCAGCCAGGAAGCCACACCACAGCCATGGCTTTTAAAGATGTCAGAAAGTCACCTGTGGAACCAGAGGTGGCTACTCACTGAAATAGGGTCTCTCTGTCTAATGGCAACATCAAATCCCTGGAGAAGGGGTGTGCTGACTTGATCAGACAGAAGAAAAATAGTCTCAAAGTGAATGGACCAGTTCAGATGCCCTACTAAGACACTGCTAATCACTACCAGAAAAATAGCTTGCAGTGAAGGCTCTGCACATGAGGTCCCTTCCAGATGAGAATCCACAAGCCACTCATTGACTTGCACAGTGCTTCTGAGATCGTTAAACAAATTGCTTCCAACAGCATGGAGCCAGGGGTCCAGGTTGATGTCAGCATAGCAGATGCCTAAGTCAACCAACTCTTTTAATGAATTGGCTACCTGTAGTCCAAACAAACAAACAAAAAAGAAATAGTTATAATAGCTAAGTCTAGACAAAAATTTATGATGTGAGTTCACTGGTTTTCTAAATATATCACAATTATTGCTAAGGTGCTTCTTTGGAGGCTGTCCACCAGCAGTTTACAAAGTGTTTTCCAGCTGAGCTAAGTGAAATAAGATTCTCTCAAGGGGTGAGGAGACCTGATAGACAATTAGATGACAAAACACATTGGACAATGCCATTTGCTAGATATTCGTCCTGAAAAATGAGAGTATATGTCAGTATATTTTAAATACTATAAACTCCCACACAAAATAAATCTCTTTACCTAGTATTTTCCAAAAGTTCTTAATAAAAGAAAACATACATGTGGAAGGGCGTAGGGGTGGTTGGCATTTGGCACAGTGGCTAAGATACTACTTTTGACATTCACATCTCATATTTGTGTGCTGGTTCATGTTCCAGCTCTGTCTCTTGTCTGGCTTCCTCATGTGTACTTTGGGATGTGGCCAATGATGGCCCACGTGTTTGGGTCTCCGATACCCACAATGGACACCCAGATTAGTTCTGAATCCCTGTCCTTAGCCTTGCCATCTCAGGCATTTGGAGAACAAATCAGCAGATGGAAAATCTGTCTCCATCTCTCCAATTTTAAAATAAATATATGTAGAAAACTCACAAGTATATATATGTACATTATAAATATACATACTTTTATTAATATATATATATACACTTAACTATTGATATATTCACCAAATAAAAATATAATTCATGTAGTAGTCTTTTTTGAGTTTTTTGGGAAAGACTGTTAGAATGCTGTGATTTGATAGAGGAAAGACATGAACATAGGAAAGATGAGGTATTTTTCCTACAACCCCAAGTTATTTAGTATCAGAGCCAAGAACTGGCACCAAATCTGAAAACTAGGTCCATGTGGATTTGTGTTACACAGGATTGTCTCTGTAAGCATTTTTCAGTCCTATCTATTTTATCTTATAGGGCATAAGACAATGAATTTTGATCAAAAGCATTTTCATGGGGAACTTTGATGCCATGCATTCTTAGAGGTGAGTGATCAGACATAAACTGAAATGTGCAACAGAGCAGAGGATAAGAAAATCAAATACATATCTTAAGCACAGGCTGTATATACCACATATTTTATTAACTGCTTTATGTGTGGTATTTCAGATAATCCACAGAACAAGTCTGTAGCATTCTTAATTAGCCTCAGTTTACAGGTAGGGATGCTCAATTTCTAACAGATTAAATAATATCACCATTTTTCCCTGTAGGTAAGTTGTGTATCTGATTCTCAAGCTTGGGTCTATATGAAGATTCTGTAAAAAGACAAAATCAATATGCTTTTGAATTTTCTTAGAGCTGGGAAACCCCCTGCAAAGAAGAAAAAAGCAGAAATTTCTTTAGAAGCTACAGATTTTTTTTCTTTTTTTTTTTGTTTGTTTTCCCTTTAATAAGCTTTCTTTTCCTGTCATCTTATCTAGACCCCTGCATATTGCTGACAAGATATTTCTCTCTGAGTTCTCAGAGGACACATCGATATCTTTACTATGGTGAAGAAATAACACAAGGCAAGTCTACATGTCACTTCAACTACCTGAAAATGTGGATAAGGTAGGGAGCTCAGATGTCTTGTGCAACTGCATTACTACCGGGAAGAAAATTTGATGTGAGCCCTTGGGCTATTTCTGAATCTGCAAAATACCCTGGGATGCAAAGACGCCAACCTTATGCTTTCCTCAGTTCCCTGCAGCGCTGTGTTCTGAGCTGTCACATCAACACACAAAGACAAGATGAGGAATTGCTATACACTATCTATTGACTTATTTACAGAGTCAACACATTTCTGGATTTTTTAAATTAAAATTTGCTTTATTTCTTGAGGATTGTTTTGGTGGTGAGGTTGCCAATTTTTTGTTGTTGTTGTTTTTAAATAATTTACGGTGGTGTCTTGCCAGTTGTCTTCACTATACTCTTCCCTGGTCACAGGAAGCTACTTATGGTTATGTTTATAGATTCTTGTGGATTGCTCCAATGCATGTTCCTTGAGCTTTGTTCTTTGAGAAAAGAAAGGCTATAATATTGCTCGTCAGAAAGGAGGTTATGATTCACATCTGTCTGTCCGATTGAGAAGTCAGGAAAAGTCTTATGGATTAGTTAGGAGAAAGCTGGTATACAGAACCACCTCACCTAACAAGGAAGCTTTGATCGGAGAGGCTTGGGATCAGGCACGCGTGACAAAATGGACTTTCACTTCAAGACTTTGGTGCATAAGGAGCTTCTCGCATCTGGAAGAGCTTCGAGGCTGCTGTATTCAAATGCTGTTGTTGCTCTGACTTCTTTGGTTCTGCCAATTAGACTTTCTTTCTTTTATGCCTGGTACATTGTATGGCATGCAGTTCCCTGCTCTGCGCTCCCTGTGCACATGCAGAGGTGTGTCCTAAAAATAAAGACTTAAAAATATGATCAGATCCAATGTCAAATAATCAGACAATGAAACTTTTAAGTAAATAATGGGAAGCATAATAAAAATGCTTTTTTTTTTTTAATAAAAATGTTTTGTGGCTTAAAGGGGAAACCTGGTAAAAGGATTTTGATATTCCAATGTTAACACACACCACACACTTTCACATCTGTGCTATTCTGTATGCTGACTCCCACCTTCTCTTGTTGGCTGGGTGTATATTTACCTATATGTTAAAATCAAAATGCAGTATAAACTTTGTCAGTCTTTGCTGCCTGCCCATACTAGCTGGTCCCTTCATTGTCTAAGTTTCCACCCCCTTACCCTAGTAATTAGAGAGATGTACTACTATTTACATAGGTTGACAGTGAGTTTCAGTTTACTAAAGTTCAACTTTTGATAAATATATATTTTGTATTGGTGAAGTTATTAATAGTGACTGAATTTTACATGCAGAAGTTCATCGTTTGGATGATAGATTATATAGTTCCCGACTCTTACTCTGTTATGGATGATGACCTATTTGTTTCTGTAGATCCTGAGCTCCTGGTAGGTCACGAATCACATTCTATTCATCATTATATGCCCTATGGCTACCATAGTGTTTGATTCAATAGACGTCTCTAGAATGAATAGAAGCAAATATTTCTCAAGGTCACTCAGGGCTGCTGAGTCCATATTTTGTGTTTTTTGTAAAATATCACATGCTAAAAACTTCCTTTTAATTTAATGTTCATTGGTCATTTCCTTCATGCACCATTCCATGACAAATTACATTCACAACATCACATCATACCTTGTCTGAAATCTTGAAAACGAAGCCAATAGTACAAGCACTTCTACTACTGACCGTTGCAAACAGTGACTGAAGGAGTTCACATGTTGCATGTGGCAGCAGGCAAGTCATGTGTATTGTCTCATTTAATCTTCATGACAGCTCTCAGTAGGACATATTATTATAACCAATTTTACACTCAAGGAACATGAAATTCAAAATTTAAATAAAATATCAAAATCACAGTGCAGATAAGTGGTAGATCTCAGATTCATGCAGGTGTCTTTAACTCCAGATCATATTTTTCTATTTTTTAAAGTGAGAATTCTTAAAATATTTATTTAAGTCAGGGTTGTTCTCTTTCTATTCTATGTGTCTATCTATGTATCTATCTATATTTTTTTTCTTTCAGAAATCTACAACTTATATCAGATTATGTTTTCTGAAAAAAAGATAGAATTGATCCATAGCACTGGCTTCCCTCCTCTTTCTAGCTGATTCTAAAGGAGAGAATTTTGGACAGACTGGCGGTTATTGAACAGGGCGTGTCCTTTCCCTTCACAGCCCTCTTTAGAGATAATGTTATTCCTTTACCCCAACAAAAAGGGAGCCCACTACAAAAGTTCTGCTTTTTTTCCCGCCTCAGTGAAAGGATATAACTCTTGGTTTGTTTCACAACATCTGCCAATACATTCTTCAATACCATATACCAGAGATATTGCTGAAGAAATTGCTCACTGGGGGTGTCTGTGCAGTGTGGCAAATGGGGTTCTCTATCTACTCGTGGGTTGTATTTTATATCTTTGTGCATTAATGATACTAATTGCAGAGAATTATTCTATTCATTGTTCCAACAGGTGTCTGTATCTTCAGACACACACAGAACATTTAGCAGTTCATAATGCTT
Organism: Sylvilagus floridanus; assembly: GCA_949820135.1. Lineage (NCBI taxonomy): Eukaryota > Metazoa > Chordata > Mammalia > Lagomorpha > Leporidae > Sylvilagus > Sylvilagus floridanus. Next base: position 162,900,971 of record OX463241.1, on the reverse strand, counting down.
GTACATTATTTCTATTCATTCTGATGGTCTATACATGGTAGAGAATACTTAGTTTATTTTTCAGAAAAAAAAAATTGGTCTTAGGAAGATAAATGAAACAATTGTGAGCTCACTAAGGACAGTGACAGATCTCGAACTCATATCTTCTAACTCCAGTTCTTTTTTTTTTCTTGACAGGCAGAGTGGACAGTGAGAGAGATAGAGAGAGAGAGAGAGAAAGGTTTTCCTTTTCCGTTGGTTCACCCCCAATGGCCACTGTGGCTGGTGCGCTGTGGCCGGTGTACCGCGCAGATCCAAAGCCAGGAGCCAGGTGCTTCTCCTGGTCTCCCATGCGGGTGCAGAGCCCAAGCACTTGGGCCATCCTCCACTGCACTCCTGGGCCACAGCAGAGAGCTGGACTGGAAGAGGGCCAACTGGGACAGAATCTGGTGCCCCGATCGGGACTAGAACCTGGTGTGCCAGTGCCACAGGGCAACGATTAGCCTATTGATCCACTATGCCAGCCTTCTAACTCCAGTTCTAATCTTCTATCCACTCCCTTTACTCTGCCTTGCTCATTGACAGAGCTCTGGATTATCTATCTGAAAGTGGCCCTGCTTTGCTATCAGGTTATGGTCCTATGAAATGCAAATTCTTCTAGCACTTATTAAAACATAAGTTATGGGTTGCACAGTAAAATATCGCCAGGAACCAGTCTACAATTACAACCGCTGAAATACCGAGTTTGGTATACACAGTAGTGTGTATGTTGGGTGTCTACCTTGCACAAGCAGCAAAAAGGCACCTACACCTAACACAACTGACAAGCAAATTGGTAATTATTTTCAAATCCAAGATTGTCTCTTATTACAACCAGAACTTTTCAAATGTCCTTATATGTTTTTTTCCTACAAAAATAGGATTCCAGAGTCAAATGGATTTTGTGAAATATTAGTTGTATATTACATTCATGAAAATTCAAATCCATTAAAAGAAGAAATTCTGTGATAAGTCTACGATTGAAAAATAAAATTTTTAAAAGTTTATTTCTGTTATAGAATATATTGAAATACAATTTAAATTAATGTGCCCATTCCACTTTATACATACTATTATATTTGTTGCACAGTTTGAGATAAAATTCCTTCAGTTGCTGAAGGACCATTAAAATTTAAGAGAATATATATTTCTTCATATCACTTTGGTTTTCCTTAAATTCCATTGCCGCAGTCCAGAAGAACAAACTACAATCTATAAAATAATCTTGCGGATAGAATAAGCAACAGATGTTTGTCATGTCAAAAAGAGGCAACCTGTAGAGGAAATGAACCAAGCCACCAGAGACCAGACCTGTGTTGCGTGGTGAATCATCATAGAAGTAGATCCTCCAGCCCCTGTCACACCTTCAGAAAGAAAGAGAGAAATGGGAGCTCAAAATGCCCGAGTATTTCTTGTAGTCTGTCTTACAGAGAATTTTCCTGAACACTAGAATTATTTATCTGGCTACTACAGCAACTATTCAGTCCTGGAGAATGACTATGAACCACTCACACCCTAACCAAACAGTATTGTTAACTGCAGTTTCTGTGCTGGACTTTGTGCCATAATAGAGCAAATTAGTGCATGCTACGTGACCATTGGTTGAGTGAATTGATTATTTCCATTGAGACTAGAAAAGAGTATCACAACAGGTAGTATTCATTTGAGAGAGACAACAGTGGTAATTTATTTTGTCTTCTAAGGGTATGTAACAACACTCAACCATTTGATGACATTCAAACAACATCTGGAAAACCTGAATATCTCACCCGGTATCACATTGATCCATATCAGTGATTGTGTCGTGCTGCTTAGACAGGAAGAGTAAGAGTTAGCTGGGAGACTGGAGGAGCTCCAAAAGGTGGGAGCTGGCCTCTGGAAATATGCAGAGACTAGTGACTTAAGTGCAGTTTGTTAGTGTTCAAGTGTTGGAGTCTTGCCAAAGCATACCTTCCAAAAATATTAATTAATATTGCATCAATTACCACACACATGCACAGACACAAACACACAAGGTAGTAGAGTAAAAACATATCACAGCACCTACGAATATTAATTGAGGCATGTTGTTACCTGGTAATATATCAGGCTGACACCTTTTTAAAAATAATTATTTATTTATTTGAAAGGAAGAGTTACAGAGAGAGGAAGAGATGAAAAAGAGAGAGAGATTTTTCATCCACTGTTTCACTCCCCAAACGGCTGCAATGGCCAGGGCTGAACAAAGCTGAACCCAGAGGGCCAGCACCGTAGTTCACTTGGTTAATCCTCCGCCTGCAGCACTGGCATCCCATATGAGCGCCAAGTTCTAGTCCCGGTTGCTCCTGTTGCAGTCCAGCTTTCTGCTGTGGCCCCGGAGGACAGTGGAGGATGGCCCAAGTACTTAGGTCCCTGCATCCACATGGGGTGACCAGGAAGAAGCACCTGGCTCCTGACTTGGGATCAGCGCAGTGCCAGCCTTAGAGGCCATTAGGGGAGTGAACCAACAGAAGTAAGACCTTTCTATCTGTCTCTCTCTCTCACTGTCTATAACTCTACCTGTCCAAAAAAAAAAAAAAAAAAAAAAGCTGAAACCAGGAACCAGGAATTTTGGTTGCAGTTCTACCACTGCCATTTCATATCTTTGTAACTGAGAATTTGATGTTTTTTTTTTTTCAACCTGCTATTCTGATATGACAAGACAAAACCAGAAGTCTAGATAGGCATTTTAGGAGCCATGTTTGACCAATAAACATGTTTGACCAAAAGACACAATTTTTGTTTGTGTTATATTTTAATACTGTAGATTTTCTTTTTCCTTTTCAAGATTTATTTATTTATTTGAAAAGCATAGTAACAGAGAGGGAGAGACAGAGGCTGAGAGAATTCTTCCATTCACTGGCGCAATGGCCAGAGCTGTGCTAATACTGAGTTGGGATCGAGGAGGTTCTTTTGTGTTGCCCATGTGAGTGCAGGAGACCAAGTACTGCGCCCATCTTCTACTGCTTTCCTAGGCTCAGTAGCAGGGAGCTGGATCATAAATGGAGCAGCCCTGACACAAACAGGTGCTCATATTGCCTGTGCTGCAGTTGGTAGCTTCATCCACTCTGCTACAGCATAGGCCCCTGTGGGTTTTCTCTCCATCCTTTAAGCATTAATATTTAACTATTTTATTTTACCAAATACAAAAATTTTGCTTAAATATATAACGCCACCGCCAGGATACTGATATCAATGCAATCAGAACATAAAATATTTCTGTAGTCACAAGGATCCCTCATGTAGCCCATGCATAGCCCCTATAATTTCCTTCTGCCTACTACCTACTTCTTAACCTCCAGAAAACTGCTGACATGTTTTTAATTTCCTTAATGTCATTATCAGAAAAATATACAAATACGATCGTAAAATTCCACAGTTTTGCAGATTGGCATTCGCTACCCAGATTATCTAAGTTGTTAAATTTGCTAATAGTTTGCTCCTTTTCAGTGCTGAGTATTATTATGGTATGAGTATATCACAGTATACAACAGGATTATTTCCAGTTATTGGCTATTATGAACAATGCATTTGTGTGCAGATTTTTGTGTGTGTATTACCTCTGTGGTGAAAGAGCATAAAGCTGGGTCATATGGTATTTACGTGTTTACTTATTTAAGATACTGTCAAACTAATTTTTCAGGACGGCTTACCATTTTATTTCCTGATCAACCATGTAGATTTATTCAGGTTCTCTGCACCCTTGTCGATTCTTGGCTTTGTCATTACATTTTTACCTTAGTCACTAGGATAGGTGTGCAGCAGTGCATCATTGTAGCTTTCATTTTTCATTTCCCTAATGACTAGTGACATTGAATACTGCTTTTTTAAATATTTATTTATTTATTTGAAAGTCAGAGTTATGCAGAGAGAGAGAGAGAGAGAGAGAGAGAGAGGTCTTTCATCCGATGCTTCACTCCCCAGATGGCCACAATGGCTGGAGATGTGCCAATCCAAAGCCAGGAGCGAGGAGCTTCTTCAGGGTCTTCCACGTGGGTGCTGGGGCCCAAGGACTTGGTCCATCTTCTACTGCTTTCCTGGGCCATAGCAGAGAGCTGGACAGGAAGTGGAGCAGCCGTGTCTCAAACCCGCGCCCATATGGGTTGTGGGCACTTCAGGCCAGGGCGGTAACCCACTGAGCCATAGCACATTGAATGCTAAACATTTTTCCAGTTACATACAGCATGTCTCCTCAGTGAAATGCTTCTAATATATTTTATCCATTTTCTAGTTGATCGTTTTGATTTGTTATTTTTATAACTATTTTTGAAAAGTAATGACATATCCTAGATATGTCTCCTTTTGCAGATATGCTAAACTCAAATGTTTTCCATTCAATCTGTAATATGAATTTTTATTTTATTAACTGATGGTTTGCAGAATTAACAGTTACACTTTATTCAATTGAATTTATAAATTTTCACTTTTTATTGGTTTTTTTTGTTTTCATGTATAAGAATTCTTTTCTAAGCCCTAGAATTTGAAAACTTTTTATGATTATTTCTGAAAGTGCTGTAATTTTACATTTTTCATTTATGTCCGGGACTCATTCTGAGTTAACATTTGTATATAGAGTGAGACTCCATTAAGGTTCAATTTTTTTTTTGCCCATTCATGTTCATTTGCTCTATGATTACTTATTGAAAGGGCTGTCTGTTCTTCACTGAGTTGATTTTGCACCAAAAATCAGGTCAGTATATTTGTGTAGTTCTACTCTAGGACTCCCTATTCTGTTCCATTGATTAATATGTTTATCCCTCTACGAATACCAGTCTCAATTATTATAGCTCTAAAAGAAAACATGAAATTACATAGTGTGCTTCCTCCCAATTTATCTTTTTTTCCAAGACTGTGTACTTAGCTAGTTCATTGGCCTTTCCATATAAATTTTAGGACCAATTTATTTATATCCACCATGATTGTATAAACAGGAGCCTAAAACAAGATCAGGAGCTGACGCAGCTGGTTTCAGTGTTTAATGATGCAGTCAAAGGTCAGGTAGAATTCTAGGAATGTGGGGATATCTCACTATTGAGGGAGATAGGCTCTGAAATGTTACAGACCTTGAAGTGATGGGGTGGTGAATAAGGGGGGAGGGTAAACTTACTGGATCCTGAGTAACAGTAGGGAATGAATGACATCTTCAGGATTGCCTGGTCCTCTCCCAGGTGTTCAAATCAGGACTTGGCCCAAAGATTCAGATAAAGACCAAAGGATGAAGACACCTGGGCTGCAAATGCAACTAGGTGAGCACCATCACATGCGAAGTAGCTTGGGTCCCTGACTGTGGCTTCCGTCAGAGACTCTCACACACTGGTCCCAGGTCACGTCCACTGTGGGGAGGAGAGACTCCCCTCAGGAAGCCTCACAAGAAAAGTGTTGGTAGCTGCTTAGGGTTGAATTGAAAATTGCAGATACAATTTTAACTAGGAGCTGAATGTTTCAATTCTACTGCTTGATTTTCAATGCCTGAGTAAAAACATGGTATACCCTTTCATGGACTGGAATAGGTATGAGGAACCACGGCAATAACTGGAAAATTAAACAGTGAATCAAAGACAATATCAAGATTACTCTAGGTGACTATGACCTTGTTTAAATATGATCAGAATCAGCGAACTCAGAAGGCTTCCATAGCCTTGGCAACTCATGACAAGAGCCTAGGGTGATTACTGATGCCATAAACAAGAGTGTCAACTTGTTAAGTCAACAACAGGTGTCACTGTGCACTTACTCCTCATATAGGATCTCTGCCCTTAATGTGCTGTACATTGTGATTTAATGCTATAACTAGTACTCAAACAGTATTTTGCACTTTGTGTTTCTGTGTGGGTGCAAGCTGTTGAAATCTTCACTTAATATATACTAAATTGATCTTCTGTATGTAAAGAGAATTGAAAATGAATCTTGATGTGAATGGAAGGGGAGAGGGAGCGGGAGATGGGAAGGTTGTGGGTGGGAGGGAAGTTATGGGAGAGGGGAGACATTGTGATCCATAAGCTGTACTTTAGAAATTTATATTCATTAAATAAAAGTTTAAAAAAAGTAAACTGAAAAAAAAAAAAGATTACTCTAGGAGGACCATAAGGCCTTCCTGGAAGACTGAACATATGTGTGTGATCCCATGGGACTGCCTGCCCTGCCCGTGCGGGAGGTTGGGAGGGACCCCCTGGCTGCTGACAGGCAGCAGGAGCTCCAGGCCCATTTCCCCCATTTCCCCTTCCTGTTGGAAGCCTTGTGGCAGAGCCTTGATAAACAGAGATCCAATAAGCCGCTCCCACATTCCAGATGTGTGCAGGTTGCACAAAGGGGCCTACATGGCCTATGTGACCTATAAGTCAATTGATTAGGGGTCTTTTGGCATGCTGCCCTTCTACCCTATAGAATTGTTGTTACTAGCACAGGTTTTTTGTTTCCCTCTTACCCTATAAAAGTCTGTGACTGATTGCTAATAAACAGACGTGCTCATCAGGCTTGTCTCCAGCGTTTCCTGTTGAGAGACACCGTCGCTCATGCAGCCTGACAGCTAAGGCTCTTACACGAAAAGACCTCAAATATAACCTTGACTTTCAGGAGTTATCAAGTCAGGAGAAGATGTTGCATATTCCAAAGAGAGCCAGGTGTCTGGTTTCTTAGGTCTTTGTCTCAATCTAGTTAAGCTGGATTATATCAATTTAGCTACAGGATACCGCAGCCTGATGTATTTCAAGAATGAGACAGTGTCATGATAATCAGGGTACACAGCCATGAGACGCCACCCAAGGAGGCACTTGTCCCCTAGAAAAAAAGTTTCAATTTTAGTTTACTCCAAACCAGACACACATCAGTAACACAGAGCAAATTAATGGGACTTTTAATGCAGCCTTTTATCATGGTACCTTCTCCAAAAAAGTTTTTCAGTCCAGTATGAATAATTTAGTTGAGCACTTGGTTTTAGAGGGATTGCTTGAGGCAGTCAATTTTAAACAGATTTGTTCCTCTGTTACATCAATCTGTTGGTTCAAAAGTCAATATCTGAAGGTGTTTTGTGGGAAAAGTGTAAGATCTGTTATCTTATCAGCATTGCATGGTGTGATCATAAGTGTTTGGAGATATAATCTTCCTCATTTTTTTACTACTAACTTCTGATTTGATTACATTCTGGTTGAAGAACATATTCTGTATGATTTCAATCACTTTAATATTTTTATGTTTATTTTGTCACCTAGGACATTGATATATCTTAGTATATAATCTGTGGGCGCTTAAAAAGAACATGTATATCATGTTGTTGAGTGGCTGCATACGCAATATAATTTTTAAACTCATTCAGAGTGTCTACCTTATGCATGAAGTTGGCATGAATAATTCCAAGACTCCCATGACTCAGGGAAATGCTACGGATACGAGAGCTCACAATGTCAACAGAGAATTTTTCTGAACAATAAGTGAGTATGGGAACAACTGGGCTGAAGTCAAGGATAGATGGATGAGATGTGGACATTTAAAGCTAATCCTTACTGGAGACTATCAAATAAAACATGCTTCCCACATATGGTGAGGCAGGCACAGACATGTGTACAAACCTGTAAAAACTGACTTGACCACTGTTCTCATCCTCTCAGATATTTCCTTCCCATAATAAATATTTAGAGTAACATTCCAAATACTAGTGGGCAACACAGCCTACCAAATGCTAACGAGCAAAAGTAAATGCAAAATTGACAGTGGCTTGGACAACCTGGTTGATATCTTTTGACCAAGCAGATTCCTGTGGTGAGACAGGGACTCCACTGGCAATTACTTGCACTTAGATTTTAAGTTTCCCAGACATTACAACTCATATGCTTTCTGTAATAACTCACTCCACCAAAGACTCTTCATTGTGGTTTCCGTGCTTTCTTCTCTTTGGATATCACAACCTAAAGTTTGTTTTATTTTCTCTTTAAGGTGAAAGTACAATTCTCATGTAGACATTATGTATCGCACATCATCACCAAGAAAAGAACCATCAGTTGGAAAAACATGAATATTTCATCATTCTTTTGACTTCATGAGTATCTGTAATCACTAAGCTAGTTTGAGAAACTTCAAAAACATGAAGCCTTTCTCTCTATATAAAGATGGTATTAATTATTCTTGTTTGTAACCAACCATATAAATCTAATTCATTCTAGGAATTTGGACAATTACCATAGAATAATCATGTTGATGATCATGATCATGATAGCAATATTTAAGATGTGTTAGTTGCTCTCCTATTGAATACAGCCATCATATTTGTATAAGATACTTGGTCAGGAGTCTGGGTAATAACCAATAGAAATGAAGTGGCTAAATAAAACAAAAATAATTTGTTGAAATAATATCAGGGTGTCACATAATTCCCAGGTATGGTTGAGTTCCAGAGTCAGAAAATAAGCTACACAGCTAATCAAGGTGAAGTTACAGAGACTGTATTGTCAATCCTGGAGGCCACACCCTGTGGACATACTCAGTGCTACTGCTTACTGAGGTCACTGGTCTTGCATCTTTGCATTACTCATAATAATCTTATCTTCTTGAATGTTTATTTATTTTTCATGTACTTGAAAGAGAGAAGAGAGAGAGAGAGAGAGAGAGAGAGAGAGAGAGAGAGAAAGTTCTGCCATTTGCTGGTTCGCCCCCTTAAGTGCTTGCAAAATCTAGGAGCCAGGTACTCCACCTAGGTCTCCCATGTGGGTAGCAGGGTCCCAAGTAATTGGGTCACCATCTGCTATCTCCCCAGATGCATTCACAATATGGTGGGTAAGAACTGAAATGTCGGGACACAAACCGGATCTCCAATATATGGGATGCAGAAATCCTAAGCAGCAGCTTAGCATGCTGTATCACAATGCCCACCCAAGAAGAAAATAAAGCAGGCGTGAACATCTGAACTTACTAGCTCCTGTTGGTATTTCTTGATCATAATTTCATGGAGATTGGTGTAGCTTATTTCCCAAAAATATGAAACTCTCTGATATTTCTCCATGTGGAAAAGGCAGTCACATCTAGAAGATCCAACCTGGAGATACCAACAAGAAGCATTATTATCTGGAATCGTCAGCATTTATCAGGAGTGCTGACTCATTTATTACAAAAACCTCAGACAAAACATGGAGGTGGGTTTCTAATGGTGATATTGCAGACTACAGAGCTGGAATTCCTAACCACTCTACTATTATCCTTCTTCAAGCAATCTTTCCCTTACAGGGACAGTGGACGATGGAATCTTGGTTCAGTGAGAAACACTGTCAAAATACCAAGGATTTTGTTCTTAAGGAGGTTTGCTGGATATAATAGTTTGCCATTTTTTAAAATTTATTTGACAGGTAGAGTTATAGACAGGGAGAGAAATATAGAGAGAAATGTCTTCCTTCCGTTGGTTCAGTCCCCAAATGGCCCCTATGGCCAGCACTGCACCGATCCGAAGCCAGGAGCCAGGTGCTTCCTCCTGGTCTCCCATGTAGGTGCAGGGCCCAAGCACTTGGGTCATCTTCCACTGCCCTCTGGGGCCACAGCAGAGAGCTGGACTGGAAGAGAAGCAACCAGGACTAGAACCTGGCACCCATATGGGATGCCAGTGCCACAGGTAGAGGATTAAACAAGTGAGCCATGGCTCTGGCCCAATTGTTTACCATTTGTAATAGAATATCTTCATGATCAGGAATGTAGACACGCTGTTGCCTGGATTTAAATTCTGATTTTACCACTGACTGGCTGCATGATTTTACACAAGTTATTCTATGTGCCTCACTATAACAGAGGGATAAAATAATAGAACCTACTCTTCTTTTAACTTGACCACTTTGTGTTTGAGTCTTGCTGATCACAGGCAGAATTAGTACACCAAGAAGCAATAGTTGAAGAAAATACCATTCCTTTGACCAATGTGGAAAGATAACCAGGAAACATACAGTAAAGCATAATCCTGATGATAAAAGCAAATAAGAAATGAATTTGTGTTCACAGTCTCACTCCAGAATAGGAAACTTACCACTGACTTTAATATTTTGTAAGACCCATCACATTCCTATAAAGAGAAATAACAAATTACAAAGATAATTGCTCCTCACTGGAAGAATCTCTCAAAGGTTAGTAGCTCATTTTCTTTTGTGATTCTGGTAGCTACAAACATGCATATACATAATTTAGTTTCCGACCCCAGAATTGGCGGAAATGAGACTCTGTCAATATTAAAACATGAAATAGAATAATTTTAAGGGAAATTGTATAATTTCACTCTTCTTTTAACTTGGCCACTTGGTATGTAGAACCCTCACAATGACAGCCAAGAAGTACATTAAGGAGACAAAATGGGTTCAGCTTGTTAAACATGGAAATCATCTTAAATTCTTATTTCCTATGATATTCTTTTGATGAATGAAGACATTGATGCCTGGAGAAACAGAGAAATGTGATGAATTCAATCTGGAATTGCAAATTTTGGTGCAAGTTTAGCCATTGACTGGAACTAAAAGTTTAGAAAGTCAATCTGCCTCTCTGACACTAGGGGCTTCATATGCAAAGTAGATTATCTCATGGTTCTTTCAGGCCAGGACGGAGAATGACAACATTTGTGAGATGCGTCTTTGTTTTCCTGGTTGTTTATTTTACAAGTGTGCATTATAGTCTGCTAAGATCCTTTTTTTATTTTTTCTGAGAATTTTCCCAACCACACTTAGTAAGACTTTCAATTGATTGACTCAACAATACAGTCTTTGGATTGGCACATCATCAAAATTAGTTGAAATATGAAATTCTTCTTGCCACATGGCTTTAGCTGGGCCAGTTGCAAACAGTCCTAGAAATGTTGTTAGCACTATAATAACAATATTTTTTTTTTCATTTGAACTTTTATTGTCAGAAATGTATTACAGGATTCGTATGACCTTCTTTGCTACCAGTTTGGAAATCTCTTGCCTAGGGTTAAGAATACAGTGTTCAAATCACATTGTTCCTACATCTGGACAATTATACTTTTCTCACACCTGAAGCTATTTGTGTGTGAGTCTTATTTCAGTTACATGAGCTGATGTATTCATCCATTTCAGGTTACATTTTTTTAACCAGATATTCTTTCTTTTTTTAAAAAGCTTTATTTTTTATTTATTTGATAGGCAGAGTTACAGAGACAAGGGGAGAGACAGTAAGAGAGAGGTCCTCAATGCACTGGTTCACTACCTACATGCCCGCAGGAACCAGGGCTGGACCAGGATGAAGCTGGAATCCTGGAATTCCATCCAGGATCCCCATGTGTGTGTCACAGAACAAATACTTGGGCCATTTTCAAATGTTTTCCTAGGTGCATTAGCAGCCACCTGGAGCAGAAGGGAGGCAGCCTGGATTTCGACCAGCACACATATGAGAGTCTGGTTGCAGGCAGTGGCTTAACTCTCTGTGCTACAGCAGAGCCCCTAATCTGACTTTCTGATACTTGCATCCCAAAGCACTCTGACAACTGAATAACACAGTGAACAAGTCTTTGAGAGTTGAAACTTGGATTTACGGCAATAACAATGCACCCATGTCCAATAAACTCTCTGCAAGACAATGGATTTTGTTTCTATATTTTAAAAATTATCCTGATATCTCTTAGAGTTGTTTAAAAAGGATAACTATCTTTTATTAGATTTTTATTATTTGGACTTATACCTTATCTCCTGTACTGAATGATAGTTTCCTGAGGATGTGAGTTTTTTCTTCTTCTTCCATCTCTTTGATCTCTATAATGCTAGCACAATGTTTATCACCTACCAGACAGTGTTTGCAGAATGAATTAATATGCTAAAAACAAACATATATTAGTGGACATTTTTAGTAATTTTGCATAGGCGGTATTATATGATGGAATGGCAGCTGCCTGAATTAAAAGCTTTTTACTATTGTCTCCTTTCTTTCCTTGAGTATTCCATGGACACATCCAGTGCCGACAGCTGCTCTCCAGTGAAGTGCAAAATATTCTTGCATCAATCAGGTTTATCTTAGCCAAAATTTCTTTCCAGTGTAGAAAGCAGCATATAAAACCCATCAGATCTCTTCCATATTAAAAAAAAATCAATCAATCAATTTGAAAATTAAATATCTCAATTCTCTGCTCCAGTGAATAATATAGACAGGCCAGGGCCTTCTGCAGTTTCTCAGTGTGACCGGGGTTAGCAGCCCGAAGTGGTGGAGAAGCATCAAGTATCTGCTCTGCTACACAACCCCAAAACCAGATGGATATTTGTGTTTAATACGAAATCCCTGCATCTTCAATGAATAGTAACATTTGTTATTCATTTGAGGCTTCTGATTACAAGTTCATCTCAAACAGGAGACTTGACACACGAAGCTGTAAGAACAACAGGTGACACCAGGAGACAGAGGCACTGCCAGTGTGTGTCACTATTCCCTAGTTCAGGAGATGATAATGGAAATGCCTGTAATGAAATTTATTCAACCCATGAAACCATGCAAAGTGGCCCTCGTAATCTAGTGTTCATGTGGCCTGGCAGCTAGGAAAGTGTGAAGACCAAGGAGAGGCCAGTGGGTGTTGGGGTAGTATAGAGGGGCACTCAGGATGTAGAATGTCTGAGGTTTGTGCTGAGTTTTGTTCTAGAATCTGCCACCTAAGTTGTTCCCGCCATACTCAAATCAAGTGAACAATCGAAAGCAAGTGATCAAGCTCAGGCGACTGTTGGGGGTTTCTCTCCACGTTCTCAAGCCCTTCTTAGAAATGCAAGACTTCGCGAAGCATTCTAGAAGGAATGTGTAGTGAATGTGGTTGAGAGTGGATAGCCCATCGTAGCGAGAGTAAAAAACAATGTGGCAACTTCAGGGCAGCTTCAGGCTTCCTCTCCTCATTTCAACAAAACTACCTATTAGCATTGTGATCACTGAAACTTCTTGTCAAATGTTTTAATTTGCATAAAAGCACAAGATGGACAGATGAGTGAAAGGCTGAAAGACTCTCAGATCAAATCAGAGAACATAAGACATATGTTTTGGGATAATGAAATGCACAGACTGAGGAAATGCATCAAAAGAATCTATCTATCTATCTATCTATCTATCTATCTATATCTATATCTATCTATCTATCTATATATATATATATATATTTTGACTCAAACTGAAAAGCATGTTTTTCTAATAGTTCAGAAATTTAAACAGACTTTTCTGCAAAAACTGCAACATTGTAAACTAATACAACTGCTTTGAAAAGCAACATTATAAGTTGAACACCAAGGATCATAAAAATATTTTTAACCACTTTTACCACTTCCAAGAGGCAATGGAAGAAACTTAAACTTTGAGGTGAAACACACATGATTTCCATTTCCCATATCACATCTCAGCCTTACTGTCTTCATTGATTAAAACATGATCATAATAACTTACTGCAAATATGAAATATGGCAACAATGTCCATATATACCTAACATTGTGGCAATGCAGGTAAAGTCCTACCAGTGATGCCGTCATCCCCTATGTGTGATGGTTCAAGTCCTAGTTGCTCCACTTCCAATCCAGCTCCCTGCCAATGGCCTGGAAACAGAAGAAAAAGATGGCCCAAGTTTCTGGAATCATACCACCTACATGGGAGACCTGGATGAAGCTCTTGGCTCCTGGCCCAGCACTGTCCATTGCAGCCATTTGGAGAATGAACGGAAAACCACTCTATCCTGACCTCTCTCGCTATGTAACTTTGACTTTAAAAATAAATAGATAAATAAATAAATCTTTAAAAAAATACAAAAGCAAATATTAAAGGAAATTTTCACATCCATGAACATAGGAAGTTTTGTCAAATGTTAAAATGCTCTGGGGTGGTGTCATGGTGCCGTAGGTTAATCCTCCACCTGGGGTGCCTGCAGCCCATATGGGCGCCAGCTGCTCCTCTTCCAATCCAGCTCTCTGCTGTGGCCTGGGAAAGCAGTAGAAGATGGCCCAAGTGCTTGGGCCCCTGTACCTGTGTGGGAGACCGGAAAGAAGTACCTGGTTCCTGACTTCGGAACGGCACAGCTCTGAACATTGCAGCCATTTAGGGAGCGATGCAATGGAAGGAAGACCTCTCTGTCTCTCCCTCTCACTGTCTGTAACTCTACCTCTCAAATAAATAAATAAAATCCTAAAAAAATACTCTCATCACCAAAGAACTGGGAGAGGGGAGAGCTACAGAGCTAAGCAGTCCAAGTGCATGGCTCTATGAGGTGCTGCGTTCTTTCCAGAGGCAGGTGGTGGAGCTGTGTGTTCATCACCCTGGGTGAACATGGACCATGGCAGGGTTTCTATAAAGCTTTTGAATGGTTGCCTCTGAGACTAATGTATTATTGATCTGTATCTTGCATTCATTTCACCACAATAAGCTAAAATTTGTGTGTGCAGTTGCTAAGGCAGTCACTGATCAGATTTCTCTGCTTTGGTTTCTGGGAAAATTTCCTGCAGCCTTTTTGAAAAAAAAAAAAAATCATGGAGTTTGGTTTGGATGTTGTAATGTGATCCATTTTGGCTCTGAAAATATCTCTGGATATAGAAGGAGAATGAATTAGAGGAGGCCGAAGAGGAGGATAAGAGAGGAGTCTGAAAACATCACATTATTTGAGGGTGACAGGGAGGGAACAGAACTCAGTAAAAAAGCAGGATACTCAGCAGTTAGAATCCACTCTCCTCAATTCCTCATATTCAATTAGAAAACCTAATGAAGAGGGGAGAGTTTAGAAAGCAATTTATTGAGGAAGTAACCTAAAATGAGGAGGGAAATTACTGAGTTCACATTGCTGAGGCTTATATGTCCTGAAAATATTCAAGTAGGTACATTAAAACATAAGTAGTGTGGACATGAGAACAGAATTTTAATGAGAGACAGTACTTCAATATCTGTTATTATTTGAATGGTAATTAATGTATATGAATGAAAGAATTTAATCATGATGAGAGATAAATAGGGTCCTTGGAAATATTATTAGTACAAAGGCAGAAATACAGTATGTCAAGAAGTTTCTGAGAAAGAGTTTCTTAGGAAACTGATAAAATACAAAAGAAATTAACCCCCTATCACCCCCTCACAGAGACCGTTTGTCATGGAAAGAGAGAGAAATTAATAGCTAACAATAATCACTTATGAGAATCACAAACTGGGCACAGAACAAATACTTCAACTGTACTTAATAAAACATTAAGACACCGATGGCCCACTGGAAAATCCTTTTTCTTTAGTCCTATTTCTTTCTTTCCTCCTTCTACATGCATTTACTAGAAGAAACCTCTTAAGGACAGATGTGGTGTGGCATGTACAAGGTTTATCTTACTGCTGCTGCTCAGCAGGGATTTCTTACCAGGTTCATGGAAAACAAAGAACAAAAATGGAATTGTATGGATGATTTTCTAGAAATTTTGATTTCCAATACAAAAAAAAATGGATCTGGAATTGTCCCAGTTAATTTTAAGACAAAATAAAAAGTATAGAGGTGAATTGAAAATACTATATTCTAAGTGAAAAAGCTTCTTCCCAGCCTAGATTTGATGAGTGGGAAAGAAATTGAACATGATAAAGCATTTTAGATCCTCACCCAGAATATGACAAAATTCCTCTCTCTAAAGCAGGTCTTAATCACACTCAGACTTCTCCTCAAAGCACATTAATGTTATGTAAGCCTCAGGGTTCCATTCACCTGAGAACCAGCTCTCTTTGACTCTATTGAGTTCTTCATCGATTATCATTTTTGTTGAGTTATTAAAGGTAACAAGTGATACTTAGATGGTCCTGGCAAGTTCTTATCTCTCCTGAAGGTAGTCTTGTAAATGAGTTCTAAGGCACAGAGTCATATGGATGATTTGGGGAAAGAATTTCTGTTTCAATAGAGTGACAAAAGCCTCTACTTACTTTGCCTCTTTCTTCTCCTGCCTTGCTACATCTGAGACAGAATATGAGAATTTGGGAGGTCAAGAGAATCATTGTGCAGCTGTAGAAAATAAATCTGAATTTTCTCCTCTCAAGTTTTATTCTTCTATGAAAAATGGAGACCTTTATCTGTTTTGCTTACTATTGGATTTTGGTCAATCTCTGATAAAATCACTCCATCAATCCTGAGAGAGTATATCTTCCAATTTGGGTTCACATCCTGTGTTTTCAACATTTAATACAACCTTTGACACATTGTAAGATCTAGTTCAACACAATTTATTTCATTTCTTTATTCCTTAAATTGACATTAATCTCTCTCTACCCCTTCTTTCCATGTCTCTCTACATATGTAACTTCTGAATGTCTTTATAAATATATACATGCGTTTGCATGTCAGTTCAGTCAACATAGAAGCAGGTTATCATGTTGGTATCCTTTATAGCAGGAGTTAACATATTGTTTGGAGAACCAGAGAGTAATATTAAAGGTTTATGGTCAAATGGTCTTTATTGTGGCTACATCAATTCCAGTAAATGTATCAGTGCTTTGGTAGTTATGTCTCTATACAAAATAGTTAAAAATATATTTCAGGCTAGATTTGGCACTTGGACAATAATTTGTCAAACTCTGTGATTGAGATCTATAATATTCCATTGAATATTCTGAAAAAAGTAATGAATGAGAAAATGAATGCATTAGAATAATTGACAATTCTCTGTTTTCATCAAGTATGTGTCATATTTAAATCCTGGAATGAGTAAATCAAGCAGTGAGGGTCAGTGATATAGTTCACAATATTTCCCAAAATATGGAACAAGCATTGTTTTCAAATCATTAGAGGAACTTGGGTGGTAGAAAATTTCCCATTAAAAAGCTTAAATAACAGAGTTTAAATGAAAGTGTAAGCTAAGTGTTAATCTCTCTTAATCATCTTATTATCTTCCTATTCAAAATACGTAGTGGCCTCACAGATAGACAAAAAGTAAAGCTAGCCTTAAGAAAACTATATCAATAAACTTTCATATGTAGATTTAAATATATGTAGTTATAGAAGATCCAGTGATACATATATAGTGTTCTTTTAACATCATTTGTTGAATTCAAAATAATTAAAATTCTTATAAAAATCAGAAACAAGTGGCAGGCAGACAAATAAAGCATTCAGGAAGTGATAGATGCGTGATTGAAGTAAGGGAAATGCTCTAGCTCAAGATTAATTAAATTACTGTGGAATAAAAATAACTCAGTTCAAACCACACATGTGCCATCCACAAATTCTATGACATTAGGGAAGCAATAGAACTTCCTAAGGCTAAATTTTCTTATTTGAGAAAAAAAATGTTGAGAAGATCAGCTTATATAATGAATGTGGAACTCTTTCATAAATCTACACAGATTCTGGTTATGAATGACAAACCCATAAATCTACACAGATTCTGGTTATGAATGACAAACCCATAAATCTACCAGATTCTGGTTATGAATGGCAAACCCATAAATCTCCACAGATTCTGGTTATGAATGGCAAACCCATAAATCTCCACAGATTCTGGTTATGAATGGCAAACCCATAAATCTCCACAGATTCTGGTTATGAATGGCAAACCCATAAATCTACCAGATTCTGGTTATGAATGACAAACCCATAAATCTACACAGATTCTGGTTATGAATGGCAAACCCATAAATCTACACAGATTCTGGTTATGAATGACAAACCCATAAATCTCCACAGATTCTGGTTATGAATGACAAACCCATAAATCTCCACAGATTCTGGTTATGAATGGCAAACCCATAAATCTACCAGATTCTGGTTATGAATGACAAACCCATAAATCTACCAGATTCTGGTTATGAATGACAAACCCATAAATCTACCAGATTCTGGTTATGAATGGCAAACCCATAAATCTACCAGATTCTGGTTATGAATGACAAACCCATAAATCTACACAGATTCTGGTTATGAATGGCAAACCCATGAATCTACCAGATTCTGGTTATGAATGACAAACCCATGAATCTACCAGATTCTGGTTATGAATGACAAACCCATGAATCTACCAGATTCTGGTTATGAATGACAAACCCATGAATCTACCAGATTCTGGTTATGAATGACAAACCCATGAATCTACCAGATTCTGGTTATGAATGACAAACCCATAAATCTACCAGATTCTGGTTATGAATGACAAACCCATAAATCTACCAGATTCTGGTTATGAATGACAAACCCATAAATCTACCAGATTCTGGTTATGAATGACAAACCCATAAATCTACCAGATTCTGGTTATGAATGACAAACCCATAAATCTACCAGATTCTGGTTATGAATGACAAACCCATAAATCTACACAGATTCTGGTTATGAATGACAAACCCATAAATCTACCAGATTCTGGTTATGAATGGCAAACCCATAAATCTACCAGATTCTGGTTATGAATGACAAACCCATAAATCTACCAGATTCTGGTTATGAATGACAAACCCATAAATCTACCAGATTCTGGTTATGAATGACAAACCCATGAATCTACCAGATTCTGGTTATGAATGACAAACCCATGAATCTACCAGATTCTGGTTATGAATGACAAACCCATGAATCTACCAGATTCTGGTTATGAATGACAAACCCATAAATCTACCAGATTCTGGTTATGAATGACAAACCCATAAATCTACCAGATTCTGGTTATGAATGACAAACCCATAAATCTACCAGATTCTGGTTATGAATGACAAACCCATAAATCTACCAGATTCTGGTTATGAATGACAAACCCATAAATCTACCAGATTCTGGTTATGAATGACAAACCCATAAATCTACCAGATTCTGGTTATGAATGACAAACCCATAAATCTACACAGATTCTGGTTATGAATGGCAAACCCATAAATCTACCAGATTCTGGTTATGAATGGCAAACCCATAAATCTACCAGATTCTGGTTATGAATGACAAACCCATAAATCTACCAGATTCTGGTTATGAATGACAAACCCATAAATCTACCAGATTCTGGTTATGAATGACAAACCCATAAATCTACCAGATTCTGGTTATGAATGACAAACCCATAAATCTACCAGATTCTGGTTATGAATGACAAACCCATAAATCTACCAGATTCTGGTTATGAATGACAAACCCATAAATCTACCAGATTCTGGTTATGAATGACAAACCCATAAATCTACCAGATTCTGGTTATGAATGACAAACCCATAAATCTACCAGATTCTGGTTATGAATGACAAACCCATAAATCTACCAGATTCTGGTTATGAATGACAAACCCATAAATCTACCAGATTCTGGTTATGAATGACAAACCCATAAATCTACACAGATTCTGGTTATGAATGGCAAACCCATAAATCTACACAGATTCTGGTTATGAATGACAAACCCATAAATCTCCACAGATTCTGGTTATGAATGACAAACCCATAAATCTCCACAGATTCTAGTTATGAATGGCAAACCCATAAATCTACCAGATTCTGGTTATGAATGACAAACCCATAAATCTACCAGATTCTGGTTATGAATGACAAACCCATAAATCTACCAGATTCTGGTTATGAATGACAAACCCATAAATCTACCAGATTCTGGTTATGAATGGCAAACCCATAAATCTACCAGATTCTGGTTATGAATGACAAACCCATAAATCTACACAGATTCTGGTTATGAATGGCAAACCCATGAATCTACCAGATTCTGGTTATGAATGACAAACCCATGAATCTACCAGATTCTGGTTATGAATGACAAACCCATGAATCTACCAGATTCTGGTTATGAATGACAAACCCATGAATCTACCAGATTCTGGTTATGAATGACAAACCCATAAATCTACCAGATTCTGGTTATGAATGACAAACCCATAAATCTACCAGATTCTGGTTATGAATGACAAACCCATAAATCTACCAGATTCTGGTTATGAATGACAAACCCATAAATCTACCAGATTCTGGTTATGAATGACAAACCCATAAATCTACCAGATTCTGGTTATGAATGACAAACCCATAAATCTACCAGATTCTGGTTATGAATGACAAACCCATAAATCTACACAGATTCTGGTTATGAATGACAAACCCATAAATCTACCAGATTCTGGTTATGAATGGCAAACCCATAAATCTACCAGATTCTGGTTATGAATGACAAACCCATAAATCTACCAGATTCTGGTTATGAATGACAAACCCATAAATCTACCAGATTCTGGTTATGAATGACAAACCCATAAATCTACCAGATTCTGGTTATGAATGACAAACCCATAAATCTACCAGATTCTGGTTATGAATGACAAACCCATAAATCTACCAGATTCTGGTTATGAATGACAAACCCATAAATCTACCAGATTCTGGTTATGAATGACAAAGCAGCTGATTCTGAATCACAGGTGCTTTCATCAGATTTCTCTAAATCATCAATATTTCTCTGCAGTCAGTGCCTGAGACAAAAACAATCCAGTGTTTTATAAAACATGAAGACATCAATATTCTGTTTCAGAGTCAATGTACAGACTTGAATACCTATTAATTTAAAGAAAAATGTAGGCATTAGCAACTGATTTCAGTTGTAAAATTGCTTATTTAACATTTAAGCACATTCTAATTTGTAACATGTTTATCACAATTTACTGGCTTGTCGACAATTGCCTCCTTTTAAAAAATTTATTGCTCGGTTTTACTCTAGCTGAATAATATTAGCAATAAATTCAAGAGTAATTTGGCTTTTTTTCAATTGATTAAACTGAAATCGTGGATGCAAATTTAATGTTGGTGATTTCATTTCATTGCTGATATATTATACATAATTTATGTAGAAGATATTTAAAATGGTCAAACTATTCAAAATATTCAAAAGAAATAAATCTACAGTATATTCCAATATGCTATTTTCTGTTTATATTTAGATATTTTCTCTCCGAAATATCACCTAGAGGAAATAAAATCCTATAAGTTTCCAAGAACTGAGGCTTCATGATGTTTCTCATTCCTGGCATACAGGAGAGTTTAATCATTGGTAAGGGTCTTGCACTAATTCACTATACTGCTATGAGACAGTAACACAAATTTAGTGGTCGAAAGCCAAACACATCTATTTTCATTATGGAAGTCAGATGTTCAAAATGGTCTCCTTTGACTAAGGTTAAGGGCTCAACAGGTGTGAGTTCTTTCTGAGTCTATAGGGGAAATTCTTGGCTATCTTCAGCTTTTAAAGGTTCTCCATATACCTTGGCCAATGGCCCTGTTTTCATCTTCCAATGAGCTGCACATACCTTCGAGTCTCAACCCCACTGATTCCTTCCTGCCCCAGCAGTTCTTCAGTTATAACTTTGGGCCCACTTGAATAATGTAAAATAACATGCACGTTCCAGGAGTTAAATTTAATCACTGCACAAAATAATTTCTTTCTTGAAAATTAATAAATTTACAATATTCACTAGTTATGCTTTGGACACTTGTTTTGAATGGGGGGGATTATTCTGCTTACTGATACTACAAGACCAAAGTTTTAATTTCTATGTCATTATTTCAATCACTATACCTTTCTAAATTAGAATAGCTATACAGCTGTTCAAAATTGATTCCATCATGCAAGATTAGAATCTAATAATACCAGATTGTCTTTCAAGAGCACATCTTCACCTTTTTATACACATATAATATGAGCCATTGATTACTTTCAAGATTCTGCCTGAGAATCACTTTAGCCAGATACATAACTTACTTTGCTACATTAATGTTTTTTTTTTTATAATTTCTGCAGGTGATAATTGTGCTGAATTTCCACCACCATAAAACATAGTTTCTTCTCCCTCCAATAGCATTTTCCTTGCTGCCTTGCAAGCACAATGTATTTTAATATGTTGACCACTCCTAAAGCCAGTGCCACTTGTTTAAGGGTTGTGTTAAAGCAGCATCCTGTACTGGGAACCTTATCTAATAGCTTATCATTTAAAAACAAAACCTCAAAACTTAATGGCTTCAAATAAACTTTAATTTCCCTTGTGATGTTATAGTTCATGTGTTCAAAAAGATTGGTTGATGGGATTACATCTGACTGCCAAGAGATCAGTTAGCATCAGTGGTTTATGGCTTCTTGATTCATGTGTTTTCTGCCTTGATGGTCTTTCCCTCCTGCTGTTTCACACTCCAAAATCTCTTGTAATGCCATGGTGTGACTTTTTCATAATATGGAAACCTCAGGATATACAGATTTTTAGCCTAAGGTTGACTTCTCCCACGGTTTATCCTGCAAGAGTAGTATTCCAAAAGGAAAATTTACAAAAGACAGAAAGTTGAAGCTACTAGTCTTAGAAACACTTTGGGACTGATACTGCGAGTATCACTTCCTTTCTATTTAATTATCAAAATATACACACAGCCCATTCAGATATAAGGAAGGATACGCAGATCCCCAACTCTGAAAAAGAATAAATATTTTAATCCATCACATTGACTTTGAGCATCATGACTTTGTACAAGTTATTTAACTTAATTATCCTTATTTTATGGGCTTATTTTATTATTTGAAATACAGAGAGACAGATAAATAGGGGAAGAGACAGACGGATAAATAGAGATCATCCATCTGCTGTCTTACTCCCCAAATCCTTCCTACAGCCAGAGCTGGACTGTGCTGAACCCGGGAGACTGACACTCAGGGCAACTCTCCACATGGATGGAAGGCACCCAAGTGCTTGAGTTATCACCTGCTGCCTCCCAGGGTGTACATGAGCAAGAACTTGGATCAGAAGTGGAGCTGTAATTTGAACCCAGGCACTTCAGTAATGAATGCAGGCATCCCAAGTGGTGATTTAACTACATGCCAAACCTGCCTCTTTAACCTTCTGAATCTGAGTTTCTTCTATTAAATGTAGTTGAAATAGATAACAATTTTATTATAATTCTAAGGTTTTAATGAGAATTAAATGAGATGTCAAGTTTGAAGTACTGTCACACAGATCTGGCATAAAGGGAAAATTTTAATAAATGTTATCTGTGATGACTATTGTACTAGCATGAATGTGTTCATATTTTTCCACAAGCAGTTGACTTCACAGTATTCATTGTTAAAAACTGAGGCATAGCTATCTTCTGATACATGTTTTCAGCCTACAAGAAAATTTTCTGTCAAAGAAACTAAAGGTCTATGGAGCTGTGGGTGAGCTACATATCCAGGTTTCTCTGGGGATATATGTGTACATTCTGTATTCATTTTCTGTTTCATTTTCACTAATATTAACTTGGATGAACAATCTCAGCTGGGGGTTATTAAGGTATTCTTCACAGAGATGTGCTGCATAAATAGGTCCAAACGCCTAGCCAAGGAAGAAAAGCAAATCAAAAGACAGGAATTTCAAAAGACATAAAGAAATCTGTCAAATACCATAAACACACACACACACACACACACACACATACACACAAATATAGCAGAGCAATACCATAGAAAATCACCTACAATGCTCACTTGAAACATGTATACATCACATTTATTGAAACTGTGCACTGTACACCACAAATCTCTCCACCTTGAAAAAAGTGCTGTTTGTCCTAAGGCAATAGGAGGATTTCCTGCCACAGGGGTAAGGCCCATATAAAACATATGGACTCACCCAAGTGAAAATACTGGTTTGAGAGAATAGCAAGACCACTAGACATAGAACTTGTATTTATCAAATTCACTGACACAAGTACTGTAATTAACTTTGTAGCTCCAAGGGCTACCAAATATGAGAAATTAAAAAAAAAATTCCTAGAAATGGAAATTATACAGAAAATACTACACATGAATTGGAAGATTCTTTTAACCAGAATAACCTCATACTAACTTGTTAGAAGTTGTAACAAGATGTAATTTGAGGCACTATGAAAAAAAAAGATTTCATTTTGAAAATAGTCCATTTCACAATAGTAGAAATTCTGCTAAAATTTATGCAAAAGTCTTGGTGCTTTCCGTAACAGTTAAGAAACCAGTTGGACTATTTCAGTCTCACAGCAGAGTACCTGGGTTTGAATCCAGGTCCCAATCCTGATTCCAGTTTACTGTTAATCCCAATTTAATGCTGGGAGGCAGCTAAGAAGGCTAAAATACGTGAGTGAATGTTTTCCATCTGGGAGAACTGAAGTGAGTTCCAGGCTCCTGGCTTTGTTCCTTGGCTGTTGTAGGCATCTGGGGAATAAACAAATAGATACAGATAACTGCCTGTCTGGCTCTTCTGTCACTCTTTCTCTCTGTCCTAACTAAATTAAATAAATATATATTTAAAAGTGAATGAAGACTAAATTTAAACTCTTGATGAAGCTGGGGTGGAAGAAGAGTGAAATTATTGATTCTGTATAAAAATTTACAGGGAAAAAACCACAAAGAAACAAGAGTGTGTGAATGGATAATTCATTTTAAGTAATAATGAAGTTATATTGAATTTGAAGCTGCAGTAGCCGACCAGGAGCATCAATCTGTATAGAAAATAGAATCTTCCTCTTGCCCTAACTACAAAGGATCAATGACTAACAGCAGAGGCCGTAGCTATCACCATAGACATTTCAATTGGTTCACATTCATTGAGAGGTTAAAATTCAGCAAACTTTCTGCTCAGAGACCTTCAAAGCTGTGATGTCCAAATTACCTGCAGACAAAGACAGAACATTCAGTTAAAATTACTCTGTGGGGGTCAAGATCCTAATTCAAGAACTGACAAAGTGGCACACCAGATTAAGCCACTGCCTAAAAAATCAACATACCTTCTCATTATCAGTTTGAATCCCAGCTGCTCCACTTCTGATCCAGCTCTCTGCTGATGTGCTTGGGAAAGCAGCAGAAGTTGGCTCAAATCCAGGGGCCCTTGTACTCACATAGGTGATCTAGATGGAGTTTCAGATTTCTGGCTTCAAAACAATACAGCACTAGTTGTTGCAGCCATTTGGGGAGTCAACCAGTAGATGGAAGATTTCTCTCTCTGCCTTTCAAACAAATCTTTCAAAAAAAGATTCTGATTCTTTTTTTTTTTTTTTGAAGAATTGGAATAGGAGGTGGGGGTATGGCTTTTCCAGTATAATGCTGAAGACAATACACATTCAAAGCAATGGTTACTAAGATTGATCCAATCAAACAAAAAGCAGAACCTTAAGAGAAAGGGTCATCACACCAGGGCTTGGTTTTTTTTGTTGTTGTTGTTGTTGTTGTTTTTGGTAATTCTTATAGTATTTGTCTTTTTAACATTCTATACAGGCAAAGAATTAAAAGATCTGATTTTTATAAGAATGTTTTGAGTAAGTTAGCCAAAGATGAACAGAAAAATACCTGGGAGAGTTGCCACCATAACATTGCACCTGCTTACCTCTCTCATGAAACAAACGTAATGCAATAAAAGTTTCCATGAGAAGTCATCAGATTTCCACCTTTGGTACTAACTTGGCTCTCTAAATATATTTTACTGCTTTGCCCTAAGAAAAGTGGCACCCGTTACCCTTTTGTTAGAATGTGAAAGAGACTGCTTTGATAAGGTTACTTTTCGTTGACCTTCAGTTCTTTAAGCATAGTCTAACTGGCTTATGCCATTGCTGACAACAATGTTTTTAACTTGATGGATCTTATTCAGGGGAATAAGATTTATATTTTTTATTTTTTCTTTTAGTTCCATTTTTTAAAAAATATTTATTTATTTGAGAGGCAGAATTACAGACAGAGTGAGGGAGACACGTAGAGAGAAGTCTTCCATCTCTGGTTCACTCCCCAAATTATAGCAATGGCTGGAACTGGGCTGATCTGAATCCAGGAGCCAGGGGTCAGAAGCTTTTTCCAGGCCTCCCACATGGACTCAGGGGCCCAAGAAGTTGGGCCATCTATCACTGCTTTCCTAAGCCATTGGCAGAGAGCTGGATCTAAAGAAAATCAGCCAGGTCATGATCCAGTGCCCAAAAGGGATGCTGGTGCCACAGCAGAAGTTTTACCTACTAGGCCACAGCATCAGCCCTATCGTTGCATTTTTGCACAGACTTTCTCAAATTCCCTCATAAAAAAGGTAGAGTTTGGGCAAATACATAAGCCTTAAGATGACAACAGGCAAATTTCAGGTCAGTATGAGAAAGTCCTGTTTTCTAGATACAGGTTAATTGAAATAATTTCTTATGAGATTCATGAATTTAGAAATATCTTTTATGCACTACATGGAATAGATTTCTGCGTGGTTTATTTATATCATTTAAATTATATGTTCCAATTAATTGCAAATGACATTATTTTTTATTAAGCCATTTCACATCTAAAATTGCTAATACCCATCAGTGTTCTATATATAATACAATGACTCAAATCAGCCATCTAGGGTTTGCTTTCTGTCTAACAACACAGCTTGTTATTTTCTTCAACTCAAAGGTTCACAAATATGATCTAAGGATAGCAATGCTCACTGAAGAAAATATAAAACAATTGATATTTTTTTGAAAAAAATTAATGATTTTTCCAGTATGACAGTTAAGCAAATGGAAATGTCATGGTTATCTTCCCATTATCCCTCTTTTTGCTCTATTTTTCCTTATTTATTTCTTGCTATATCTTTTTATTTAAGAGGTATTTATGAAGCAGTTACTATTCATATTATTATATGAAATATTATTCATAATATTGGAGCTACAAAATTAGATATAATGATCTTTACCAGCAAAGAGTTAAAGGTTTTATAAGAAATAGGATAAAATAAATAAATAATGATTTTATAGCACTTGAAATGTGTGTATAGGTGCATTGTGCTATAGAGAATGCCTTTATAGTAGTGTAGTGATACCATCCAGTAGACACTGGTAACATACAATTTTTCTAAATACATAGTATGGCAAATTTTTGAGATATTTCACCAAAAATATAATCCATGAAAGGAGCAACAACGAAACTACAGACCAATACCCTGGATGAAAATAGATGAAAAAATTTTCAATTCAAAAATAATTAGCAAACCAGATTCAATAGTACATCAGAAAGATTATACAATATAATCAAGTGGGATTATCCCAGGGAAGCAAGAATGGTTCAATATCCATAAATCAATAAATTTAATAAATCACATTGACAGAATGAAGAACAAAATCCAGATAACTATATCAACAGATTGGTAAAAGCATTTGCTAAGATTAAATATCCCTTCATAAAAAAACTCTCAGCAAATTCGGTATATAAAAAATATATCTCAAAACAACAAAGGTTAAATGTGATAAACCCACAGCCAGTATCATACTGAAAAACTGAAAGTTTCCCTAGAACTTGAATAAAATAAATGAAATCCACTTTCATCACTCTTATTCAATATACTATTGAAAGTCATAGTAAGAGCAGTTGCGGAAAAAGGAAGATGTAAAAGAAATTCATATTAGGAAGGAGCAAGTCTAAGTATCTCTGTTTGTAAAAGACATGATTTTATATATGAAAAACATGAAAACTGCACCAAACTCATAAAGCTGCAGGTTACAGATCAACATACAAAAAAGCACCTTGTGACTGCTGTTGTGGAACAATGCGGTAAGCCAGCGTCTGCAGTGCCAGCATTACATTTGGGAGTGCTGGTTTCAGTCCTGGCCATTCGGCTTCTCATCCAGCTCATTGAGAAGGCAGGGGATGATTATCCAAGTGCTTTGGCCCACATCACCCATGTGGGAAAGCTGACCAGAGTTCCAAGCTCCTGGAATAGGCACAGCCTAACTATGGCTGTTGTGGCCATTTGGGGAGGGAACCAGAGGATGAAAGACCTCTCTTTCCCTTGCTCTCACTCTCAGCCTTGCTCTGATGCTCTGCCTTTCAAATAAATAATATTTTAAAATAGATTTTTGTGACATAATAGCAACCTTGCTAAAGTGAAAATCAAGAAAATAATCCCATTCACAATAGCTATCAAACAAAATTTGGGGGGGGTAAATTTAATCAAACAAGTAAAATATCTATACAGCAGAAATTATAAACACTAAAGAAAAATATTATAGAAGATGCAAAAAAATACTCCATGTTCATGGAATGAAAGAAAAAATAACATGCCCATACAACCCAAAACAATCTACCATTTCAATGCAATCCCATTAAGATATCAATGACATTTAGCGAAATTAAAAGAAACAATCCTAAAAATCATGTAGAATCAAAAAAGCCAGAGGATAACCAAAGCAATCCTGAGCAAAAATATGAGCTAGAGGCATCACAATATCTAATTTTAAAGCATATTATCTAGCTATAGTAATTTTAAAAAAAAAGCACATGGTATTGTTGGAACACAATACAGAACCCATAAGCCAATCCATGTTCTTTTAGTCAACTGACTTGATTATGTTGCCAAAAATATACATAGAAGTATAGATTTTTCGATAACTGGCATTGAGGAAACTTGACGCACATATGTAGACAAATCAAAGAGGATCCATATCTCTCACCACATATAAATGTCAACTCAGTGTAAGTAAAAGACTTGTAACAATACAATACCTGAAACACTAAAGTTACTAGAAAAAAATAGAATGAGCAAACTTGAAAACATTCATGTAAATGTTTTATCTAAGGTCTTGAACTCATAGGCATAAAAGCAGAAATAAACCAATGATTTGTATGAAACTGAGAAGCTCCATGCACAGCAAAGGAAACAATATAGTGAAGACAAATAAGAGAACCGCGGAGGAAGTATTAAAATCTATTCATCTGACAATGGATTACTATCCAAAAAATAAATAAAAGGAACTCAAAAAGACCAACAACAAAAAACAATCCAATTAAGAAATGTTAAGAAAAGGATAAAGCACTTTAATAGATATTGCTCCAATAAAGAAACACAAATGGCCATTCAATGTATGAAAAAATGCTCACTGTCACTAGCCAATGAGGGAATGTAAATCAAAACCAAGATGAGATATCACCTCATCCCAGTTAAAATATATGTTATCAAAGGGAAAAAAAAAGGTGGAAAATTTTATGGAGGAGATGAAGAGAGACACACTGCGGTTGTGAATGTAAATTAATATAGCCATATGAAAATCAGATTGGAGATATCTTTAAAAACAAGAAGGATATGGAATTTCCATTTGATGCAGAAGTCCCACTACTGCATGTATATCCAAAAGATATGAAATAATAGGATCAAAGAGATCCCTATACTGGCATCTTTGTTGTAGCACTATTCACAATAACTTACGGAATTAAACAACAATTTTGATTTCAAAATATTTTTATCAAAATAAACTTATATTTTAATTCCATTGTCCTATAAACTTTTGGACGTCTCCTCATATAAAGCTAGGAGACTGGGTAAGAACACCTCTGTGGTGATGGTATAGACAGAGGCAACTGGAGCAGGTCCTCGGGCATTCCAGTGTCACCACAGCACTCTAATATTTAAACGTTAGGGAGACAAGAAGTCTTCAAAGGAGACCTCAGAAGTTAGAGAAGCATAAGGAGGCAAAGGACAAAGTAGGGTTCTAAAATTCGAGAATCTATTCCAAGAAGGAAGTCATCAACTCTGTGCAATGATGCCAAAGTCTTCATAACATGATATCTGAGAACTGACCACACAGCCTGCATAATTTTTCTTCCTGAAGGAATGGCTGAGTGATTTTTAAGATGTACCTGAGTGAATTTAAAAATGTCCAGAGGGTGGTGAGACAGAATAGACACCTGTGAGAGCTCTGAAGTGCAGGGGAGAAGCTGGAGGCAGCCATTGAACCGAAACATTCTTTTTAATTTATTTTTTCCTTTTCTTTTTAATGATCATGGATATATCAACCTAACTATATGCTGGTTTGTATGAGTGAAGAAGCAAATACATTCATAAACTTGGTGAAGAATTTCTCAATTTTAGTTTATTAAAAAAGTGTTTTTTCTACTTTCTACTACCTTTTGAATTATTTAATTATTTAATTGCTATGTTCTTAAAAATGTATATACAAAATCATGAAATCTCTGTTTATATAAATAAATAAATTTATAAAAAAAATAGCACAAGGCATTGTTTTCAATAGACTATGTGTACAGAGAGGAGAAAATATGAAAGCTGCTGACTTAAGTAGAAAGTGGTCCGAGTAAACATAAGATCTTGGAAGAATGAATGGGGCTCATGTGAAATTCCTGAAGTTAAGAGAGAGGACACTGATCATTATCTCTGGCATTTCTGGCTGCTATAAGGGAATAGCATAGAATGGATGGTTTAAATAACATCTGATCTCACGGTTCTGGAAGCTGGGGAGTCCAAGATGCAGTGTCTGGGCAAGGCTGCACTCCTGGCTTGTAAAGGGATGTCTCTGCTTGACTCCTTCCTTGAACAAGAACACAGACATATGCTTTCCTGTCCTTTCTCTTACGGTCAATCGATGACCCCATGAACGAGGTCTTCACTCACGGCCCTCATTGCTAACTCAGTCACTTTAAGGGTTCAGATTTCCATATATGAATCCGGGGGTTGGACACAAGAATTTAGTCCACAGCAGAATGGTTATGATGCCTCCAGACACAGTGAGCTTGTGAGAGTGCTGCAAAAACCAGATTCATTTCGTATTCTATTTCCCAGGGAAAATCAGAGCATGTAAGGGAGAGCTTCTGATAGTGGCCTTACCTAGACTCTCAACACGTCCTTTAGAATGGTTTGGAACAATGAAACTTTATAAGCTTTTCTTTTTTATTTCCTTTTTTGTTTTAAAGATTTATTTTATTTATTTGAAAGACAAAGTTACAGAGAGAGGTAGAGACAAAGAGAGAGGGCTTCCACCTGCTGGTCCACTCCCCAGATGGCAGCAACAGCTGGAGCTGCACTGATCCGAAGCCAGGAGCCAGAAGCTTCTTCTGAGTTTCCCACATGGGTGCAGGGGCCCAAGGACTTGGGCCATTTTCTACTACTATCTCAGGCCATAGCAGAGAGCTGGATTGGAAGAGGAGCAACCAGGACTAGAACCGGCGTCCATATGGGATGCCGGCGCTTCAGGCCAGGGCTTTTAACCCACTGCGCCACAGCGCCAGCCCCTATAAACTTTTCATAAGCTACACCACTATCTTTTTAGTGTTTCACATGGTACTCTCAAAGTCGTACCAAATATTTACCCCCCTAATTATATGTATAACTTAAGCATAAATATTCCAGTTCAATGGAAAAATGAGCCCCAGCCAAGGATATTTACTCTTCCTTGCAGACTTACTTTTGGCTACACTGCAATTCTTACAGAGTAAATGCAGTGATAAATCCCATGCTACCTGCCAGGTTTGTGAGTATGTATGTATATGTGTGGGTGTGTGGCTGTATTCTTTTTCCTTAATGGAAAAGCCTGCACATTAAGCCACTCTCCTTTTTTCATCACAGCAATTCAATAAAATGAACTACAGCAACCAGCAGTTTGTTCCAGGCTTGCAAAATTCAATGCAGACTCCAGTTTCAATAATTCAAATTTTCCCAGGGGTGCTGGACAATTATCGGAGCTTAATCATTTTCCATCCTTTATGAAATTAATTTCCTAATATATTTATTGTGTGAATTAGGCTATGAGAAATAAATAGCCATTATTCCCTGTCAAAATGAAAGATTTTTTAAGATACATGATTATAAAGGAGTTGGAACCAAGCTTTTAATACCACAATTCATTTCAGTAAGTATTTCTCTTAAGAGGGAAATAATTATAGTCAAATTGTAACAAATATTTTAGCATCTATTTTTGTTCCAGTTATACTGCTAGACATCACATTTTAAGGTGAATAAAACAATAGCTGTCCATTTACACATAACAGTAATTGTTAAAACAACTGTAATTAAGCAATAAACATTAAGTATTATTCTTATTTTTGGTCATAGTGGTGAGAAATGAGATTTCAGGTTATCACTATTACCACTATTAGTGCTCTTTATTAGTGTGAATTTAAAGACACGAAGAAAGAACTGAAAGATTGAATTTTGAAGGATACCAATTAGGAAAAACTCATATTTATCAAAGAGGAAGCACTGTGATACAAGCTGCTCCCAAGTGCATGTAGGATTGCAGTTTCTGTACCTCTTGTGGCTGGGTTGAGAATGGGGGAGGAATCTGTTGACCTTAACTACACTTCCTTATCACCCTCCTTTCAGAAGTCATCAGTGTGTTTGAAGCTCCATCCTCATCCTCCTCATTTGTCTCTGAGGATGACACAAGCCAGTGCTGTCCTCTTCCCAAAGTGTGGAAGGGGACACCTGATGAGAATAGGCACACAAATTTAATCCTCAATGGGTAAGGGATTTACAAATAACTAAGAGAATGATAGAATATTTTAAAGTGAATGGTGAGGGAGTAATCTCCTAGTTGTAATACCTCTATGTGGGGTGTAATACAATCGCATCTCATTAGGGGAACTTCAGATAAAGTCATTGCTATAATAGCAGAATGACATTTTGTTTTTTTTTCCTAGATTGTAACTATATGGGTACTTTGTTGTGATATATATTCATGGAAGTCAGACTATAAAATTATACTTGTGGCTTTCAGCTAAGGCCAAGAGCTTTGCTGCTAAATTTCTTTACTTTCTCCAGTATTCTTAGTGGATAATTCAAACAAAAAATAATAATTCTCACTGACATTTACATATAATTATACTGACTGCATTATAGGAACACCTGAGCAGACACCCTGAATGTCAATTTAGTAGCCAGTTAGCTTCCCACAGGTGTCAGTTGAAGAGTTCAGATTTTAGATTTGCATGCCATTTACAACAAAGTATTTTTAACATAAGAACAGTTGAGAGTGTTAGGATGCCTAGTGTACAGTGTCAACATTGGCTTGTTCTTTGTTATTACTTTTATGTTTTTGCTGTAGTCCTGGCATTTCACTGCTCACTCATATCTCTTGCTCAAAAATCTTTGGTGTTGGGACCGGCACTGTGGCTTAGTGGGTAAGGCCACAGTATGCAGTGCCGGCATTCCATGTGGGTGCTGATTTGAGTCTTGGCTGCTCTACTTCCGATCCAGCTCTCCACTATGGCCTGGGAAAGCCGTGGAGGATGGTGCAGTACTTGGGCCACTGCACCTGCATGGGAGATCTGGAAGAATTCCTGGCTCCTGGTTTCATATCAGCGCAGTTCTGGCCGTTGCAGCCATCTGAGGAGTGAACCAGAAGATGGAAGACCTCCTCTCTCTCTGTCTCTCTCCCTGACTCTGCCTCTCTGTAACTCTGCCTTTCAAATAAAATAAGTGAATCGTTAAAAAAAAAAAAAAAATCTTTAATGGGGCTGGTGCTGTGGCACAGCGGGTTAAAGCCCTGGCCTAAAGCGCAGGCATCCCATGTGGGCGCTGGTTCTAACCCCGGCTGCTCCTCTTCCTATCCAGCTCTCTGCTATGGCCTGGGAGGGCAGTAGAAAATGGCCAACATCCTTGGGCCCCTGCACTCACGTGGGAGATCCAGAAGAAGTTCCTGGCTCCTGGCTTCGGACCAGTGCAACTCCGGCCATTGCAGTCATCTGGGAAGTGAACCAGTGGAAGGAAGACCTCTCTCTGTCTCTACCTCTTTCTGTAATCTGTCTTCCAAATAAATAAAATAAATCTTTAAAAAATTCTTTGGTGTCTTTTGAATCAAGTCAAACACTGCAGCATTCTCACATTCTTCAGCTATCGTCCCAGTGCCTCAGACTGCAGTATATTTTAAAGTGTCTATGTTCTCCACTCTTTCCCCATGCCCCTTCCACAGTGGACAGTTTGGTTTGTTGCTTGTTTTTTTCCTTAAACACTGCAACTGGCATGAGTCCAGCTTCCCCAGTCCTTCTTCCTGGTCAATCTTTCTTCTGCATTCCTCTTTCATCTCATCCTCTTCTAAGTATATTTCAAATCTCAGACTCAATAACATTTATATGGAAACTCGTATTCATTGCCTACACTTGTTTAACTACTGCTATCATTAACATCCTCAAGAGCACTCAGTAATTTTAGCTTGTATCTCAAATTCAAACTTATCTTTTCTGCTGTAAGTTCCATAGTAGTAGAGAAAATGTATGTTTTATTTTCATTTGAATTCCCAATTTTAAGCCAATATCTATCACTTAATAAAAATTGAATATATATTTGTTGAATGATAGAAATAAGAGCAATTCTACAAATAAATTTTATTCATGATTTCAGGTAAAAAATTAGAAATTATCAAATCATATCTAGCAGTATAATAAAATTATTTAACATAACAAAGGAATACATATGGAAATATGTGCATCTCACCTCAAATTGCAAAGCTTTATAAATTATGTGAGTATAGTAGCAAAAATGTATACAATCTTGAGTGATTTACAAGAAGTAATAACTAGAAAATATGTACTATCTTGACTATTATTTAATATTGCCTTGGAAAATCTAGCCAATATTATTTGAAAGAAAGCAAAATTTGCAAATAGACATTTTAAAAGAAGAAACAACATGTCTTCTTTTCCAACTGATATTGTATTTGCAGAAGTTTCAGCAACCTTAATAAAAAGTTACTATCAAAGGAGAATTTAGTGAGATATACATAAGTATAAATGAAAGCCAATAATATAAATTATAATTATAAATAAGTTAAGCTTATGTTGTACACCAGTGAGTTAAAAGATTTGCTTTACTCCAAGTGACTGAATTTGTATGACTATCATTTACTGGGCACTGACCATAACCCATATGTATTGGAAATTGCTTCATAACTATTAAGTCGTTCAATCAATGTAACACTTTGACAGCAATCATCTACCATTTAAAATAAAGGTGCCAAGCCCTAAAACATTTAAGGTGCTTGTCATGATCCCCAAGTCCTTAAGGCACAGAGCTGGAATGCACAGTCCCTTCTTGAACCTAATACAGTGTAATGAATTGGGGTCCTACAGGCAGAGACAGCGAGCAAAACACATCGGCTTTTGGAGGCTGCCAGGTTCCCAGGGTTTCGTATCCTGTTCCAACTTGGATGGAGACCAAACTGGTTCTGTTAGGCATCTCACCCAGCTGGCCCTTTTTGGGGCTCCACAAAGGGTCGGCAGGAAAACACAAGGGCAGTGGTGTGAAGAAGGGTGGTAAGCAAACTAATATGCTGGCTGGGCTCGCAGCCCATTGAACAGACAACATCAGGAACTGCTTGCCTGCTGGTAAAAAACAGAACTGTAAGATCATAGCAACACAATTTTCTAGGTTCTTTAGTTTGTAACTGTCTTTTTTTCTCTGAATATCTTTTGGCCTAAGGCAGGATCCTAAATCTGCCCATGTGTCAGCTATTCAGCTGCTCTCACCTGGCCTTTGCTGAGTTAGTCTGTTGTTCTCCTCATGGAAGTAACTTGATATAGAATAAAGACCAAGGCAAAGCATATCAGTGACTATTTCATTACTGAAAGGAATTCACTGGGGCAAACCTAAAGCCAATGGAGTCGGGGATATGTACCCCACTCAAAGATGATAGGAAGTCCCAAAGCAGGGATAGAATTAAAGAACAGAGGTTAGGGATAGAATCAACCATTCACGATTCAAGACCAACCTTGCAGACATGGGCAAGCATCCGCTAGTCTCTTTTCCCAGGTGTTAGTTTCACCTATAAGGCGTTTTTGCATATCCATACATCACTCATATTCTTTTTGTTTCCTATTTTTATTTTTATCAATCATTCTGAAAATGGATGGAGATCTCCATTTAAAGTGATCTTCTGTTTAATTACCTTAACTGGCAAAGACAAAAAACAGAAGTTGTGTTACTTAATACTAAAACAAGGTAATTACAAAAATCAGTGATTTCCTTCACATTCCTGCAATTCCCTATGGCTACAGATCAGGCAGAGTCCCTCTCTGTTGAATAAATAATGAACAAGTTCTGTAGAAAGAGAATGTCTTTCTTCTTGGAATTATCATGAGACTTTAAAAGGAGTGGATTGTCATGATATGATCATGATTTGTTTAATATTCTGTCCTGTACTACCTAAAATTAACGCCTGTGTACCATAAAGCTTTCATTAGTGTCATAAATAAGCAAACACCATCCCAGGACAAGACTCTCCTTTCCATTTCACACATGGGAAAAACATAGCTCGCAAACTTTTGAGAGAAAAGCCTTCTCAGACAGGCATCATCAGAGACCGAATGAAAGCACATCCTTGTTCCAACATCCCAAAACACAGTGGACTGTGGCAGATTGACTTAATGAGGGCAGATATAGAAATAAAAAGAGAAACAGGATGAGAATTGATGTGGGAGAAGTCAGTGGCCCCAGGTTTTTGTTCATGGCTCTGGCTCAGGTTCCTAGTTTATCCCCAAGTAGTCTCATTAACTTCCCATGTCTCTTGTTCCCATTTGTAAACAAGAGATAATGAATGAGCCTTGCAACAGTGATAGACAATTAATAAAGTGATGTATACACCCAGCTCCTAGCTGGTGAAGGCCATGTCTTTGTGCGGAGATGCAGAGTATTTTTGTGATCAGAAAGGCCACAGACAGGGAGAGAAGAAATAGGGGAAAGGGCAGGCACTTGAAAGCAGAGCAAGTGGAATAAAATGCAGGAGAGTGAGATGTGAAAGAGAGAGGCATAGGAAAAGAAGAAAGAGAGGAAACCTGAGTATGAGTGGAGAGAAAGTGGAAGTAGAAAAAGGACTGTTAATGTCACATTGACATTTGAAAAAGACTTGGCTCCTTCCAGTGCTGTGGCGTAGTGGGTAAAGCCGCCACCTGCAGAGCCAGCACCCCATATGGGCCGGATCAAATCCTGGCTGCTCTAGTTCTTATCCAGTTCTATGCCATGTCCTTTGAAGGCAATGGAAGGTGGCCTAAGTCCTTGGATCCCTGCACCCATGTAGGAGATCTGAAGGAAACTCCTGGCTCCAGATCAGCTCATCACCGGCCATTTGGGGAGTGAACCAGTCGATAAATACATCTCTCTCTCTCTTCTCTCTCTCTCTCTTTCTCTCTCTCCTTCCCTTCCTCCTTCTTGTAACTCTGCCTTTCAAATAAATAAATGGATCTTTTAAAAAAAAAGACTGAAGTCAGCCCCAAGGACTAAGCAGAGAAGGAAATCCCAGAGACCTGGACAGTGGCAAGGAGCGCGTGGGCTGTGTGTTACGCGGTCACAGGGTAGGGAACAGGCCTTGTCTTCTCTAGCGCTACATCTGCTGGGATGTAGCTTTCCTCTGCGGTCTCCACTTTCCTCATCTGAAAAGCAAAGTGGGAAAACTCAAGGCAATGTTTAGCTCTAATATCATAGGAGTCAATTAATCTGGATGCCAAGAAAAGCTGCAAAGGCAGAAATGGAAAAGAAGGTAAGGAATGAGCATTTGGCCTGGTGGTTAAGATGCCAGTTAAGGTGTCCATATTGGACTGTCTATATTGGCTGAATAGGTTCAATAAATACCTCCAACTCGTTAGCATTACTTTTAACACAAGAAAGATAAAAGAAAGAACTATAGTTAAACTACTTGAATTTCCTTTGATGAGTATGTCTTGGAGACAACTCAAATAGTAAAGACAGAAGATTGGATGGAAATAAAATGATATTCTACTGGGAGAGACCAAGTAGAACCCTATAGAAGTGTCTGCTCCCAAGCAACACAGAAAAAACAAAAGCAACATCACATCCTAAAAAGTATTTAAGAATTTTTCATATATTAATGCAAATAGTATTTATCAGACACTTGTTATAAGTTCAACATTCTTCTAATGCATGTGAATACGTAAGAGAATAGCAGGACTTGTTAGGAACTCATTTTTCTAACTTCAGAAGTTTTAGGGTGATTCTATATGTCATCTCCAGAATTCTTTTTTTTAAGATTTGCTTATTTATTTGAAAGCCAGAGTTACAAAGAGGCAGAGGCAGAAAGAGAGAGAGAGAGAGAGGTGCCTTAGATCTGCTGGTTCACTCCCCAAGTGGCCACAACAGCTGGGCTGAACCAGGAGCTTCTTCTGGGTCTGCCACAGGGTAAAGGGGCCCAAGGACTTGGACCATCCTCTGCTGCTTTCCTAGGTGCATTAGTAGGGAGCTGGATCAAAGGACTTGAACCAACCCACATATGGGACACCAGCATAGGAGACAATGGCCTAACCTGCTATGCCACAATGTAAACATAATTTAAATATTTTTGTCAGATTTCCTTTCCTATCTATGGCTTTTTTTTTCATCAACTGTTGAATTGTGCTTCCACTCCATCCCAGTTCCTTCACTCTGTCATGACTCCACTGAAAAGATTTTGTATGTTTTTCTGCTTTTTCTTTTCATTCCTTCTTTTGTCCTTGCCTCAGCAGATTTTCACCTTTAAACAAGCTAAAAATAAACCAGCTATTGTAGTTTTCCTCTGTTCCCTAATGATCCATGTAGTTCTCTGATCACAGTTCCTTCTCAGACGGGGGCCTGCTTCCCATTGTCTCCTGGAAGATATGAGTTCAACAGGTCAGTAGCACCATGCAGTGTGTTGTAACACATTTCCATATTCTAACTATTTGGTTGACAGTTCATTTTTTGTGCATATGTGGGTTGAAATATTCTTTTTTTATTGTTGTGTTTTATATTTTATGTTAACCATGCTTTATGTTACATGAAATAACAATGACATTTTGTTTTCAGATTTTTACTATCTCAGACTAGCTAATCTGTTTATTGTCACTTAGCTTCTAATTTCAATATTTGATGTATTTTTAAAATATTTAATGCACAGTATATGCATATACATACATTTCAAATTTCCTAGAATTTAAGTTTTCCAAATCACAACCATAAGGAAAGCCAAATGGAGGAGACTGAGATTTTGGGTTGCTTTTCTCTTTGAGGCATGTGCCAAATCAAAATCAGCAGGAAGTGACAGTATGAACATAGTGTATAACCAAGAGGCTGAGCAGATGAGCACAGCACTGCAACGGAACAGGTCAGGTGAAGACATGGGGTTGTGGCCCAACAGTGAAGAGGCAAATTAATAAACATACAAAGCTCTCAATAAAATAAACCTCACTGGACCAGGACTCTCAATGGCTAAACCTAATGTGGAACAATGTTAGTCTTTAATAGTTAAACCTGCAAAAAAATTTTCCCCTAAAAATGTAAAAATTTCTCCCTAAGAGAAAAATATAGCATTGAGTGATCTAAATTGTTCTCATTTTTTCTTTTAAAAGATCTGATATTCAAATGAGTGTTATGAGGCCTACAATGGAAGCAGAGAAATGACTGAAATTAAGGAAAAAGCAGAAAAAAGCACGACACATGCAACTCTGATATAGATATTGAGGCTATCTGAATCTCAAAGTGTTTGTTTAATAAGTTGAATATTATATGAGTCAGAGAATTTTTGTGAATAGCTAGAAAGAGAAAGATTCTATTCTGAAAGTATAAAACAAATTAAGGATGTAAATAATTCAACAAGTGCTATTTAATAGACTAGAAGAACCAGATAAAGGAAACATCAGTGAAACAAAAAGTATTTTACAAGAAAATAACCAGATGGAAGCACATGTCCATAAAAGGAAGAATTTAAACATTTGTATAGAACACGACTTTCTCTGACAAAAGTGGAATGTTATTTCAATGAACAGCAAAACGATGAGGGAGAGATCTTTATCTCCAAGAGAGAAAAGAGGAGAGGCCGGCAGCTAATGTTTAAACACAGATGAAAAAGCTAGAAACAGTAACTAGGGGATGACATTGTCAAAACAGCGAGTGAAAACATGTCAAACCTTAAATCTATAACAAGAGAAAACATTCTTCAGAAAATGATTAAATGATAGTATATTCATAAAGAGAAGTACAAGGATGGAAAGAGCAGGACAAATAGAGAGTTAGAGACGGAAATTACCTTAGAATACCTGTTATGTATTTCTGTTAGGGCGTCACAAAACACACCAAACACCAGAGTAAGGGGAAGGGTTTATTGGGGGAAAGCCAGCAGGCTGGAGGGAAGGGGCGAAGAAGGCAAAAGAGAGAGAAGGAGACTATAAGAGAGAGAGACAGAGAGGAAAGAGAAGGGAGATGAGAGGAGGAGAGGAGCCAAGAGAGCCACGTGTTCAGGAACCGGTCCTTTTAAAACTTTGCCAGAGGGCGGCATTTTTAATATTTACAAAGATCTATTTTAAGTTTATTTAATGAGTGCATAGTTAATCCTACACTAAAAAGAGTTCAACAAATAGTATGAAGAGAAAAAAAAATGTTCCTCAACAGAAGAGATAAGGCCTATAACATTCATTGAATCTCAAAATGTCTATTTCACTCTAATAGCTCACGTTTCATGTACTCTATTAGTTATATTAGGGAAAACATATGATGTCTGTCTTTTGGGGACTGGCTTATTTCGCTCAGAACAATAATTTCCAATGGTGTCCATCTTGGTGCAAAAGATAAGATTTAATTTTTTTAAAGATTTATTTATTTATTTGAAAGTCAGAGTTACACAGAGAGAGGAGAGAGAGAGAGAGTAGACAGAGAACGAGAGAGGTCTTCCATCCAATGGCTCACTCCCCAATTGGCCACAACAGCCAGAGCAGCGACAATCTGAAGCCAGGAGCCAGGAGATTCTTCCGGGTCTCCCATATGGGTGCAGGAGCTTAAGGACTTGGGCCATCTTCTGCTTTCCCAGGCCGTAGCAGTGAGCTGGATTGGAAGTGGAGCAGCCAGGTCTTGAAACAGCACCCATATGGGATGCTGGCACTTCAGGCCAGGGCATTAACCCACTGCACCATAGTGACAGCACCAGATAAGATTTAATTTTTTTGCAGCTGAGTAGCACTCTATAGTATGTGTGTGTGTATACATATATAAAATTTCTTTAGGCAGTCTACAGTTGATGGGCACTTATGTTGATTCCATATCTTAGCAATGCAAATTGTGCTGCAATGAACATGGGGTACAGGTAAATCTTTCATACACTGATTTCTTTTGGTTTGGGTGAATTTTCAGGAGTGATATGGATGGATCATATAATAGGTCTATATTCAGAGTTATCTCTGTATTGTCTTCCACAGTGGCTCTACCTGTTCACATTCCCACCAACAGTGGACTGGGTGATTTTTCCCCACTTCCTTGCCAGCATTTATCATTTGTTGATTTCTATATGAGAGCAATTGTAACTGGAGTGAAGTGAAACCTCACAACGGCTTTGATTTGAGTTTCCCTGGTGGCTATGATCCTGAGCATTTTCTCAAGTGTCTGTTGAATATTTAAATTCCTTCTCTTGAGAAAGACCTGTTCAAGTCCTTTGCCCATTTCTTAACTGGAATGTTTATATTGTTGTTGAATTTCTTGGGCTCTTTATAGCCACTGGTTGTTAACCTTTACTCATTGCATAGTTTGCACATATTTTCTCATATTCTATCAGTTGCCTCTTCACATTCCTGAGTGTTTCTTTTGCAGTGCAGAAGCTTCTCAGCTTGATGTAATCCCGTTTGTCAATTTTGGCTTTGATTCCCTGCATTTCAGGTGTCTTTTCCAAGAAGGCTTTGTCTATGCAAGAGTTTCTCCAGTGTTACCTAGTAATGTGATGGTTTGGGTCATAGATCTAGGTCTTTGATCTATTTGGAGAGGATTTTTGTATAAGGTGTAAGATAGGGGTCTGGTTTCATACTTCTGCACATGGAGATCCAGTTACCCCAGAACCATTTGTTAAAAAGATTGTCCTTGTTCTAGAGATTGATTTTAGCTCCTTTGTCAAAGATGAGTTGTTTGTAGATACATGGATTTATTTCTGGAGTTTCTATTCTGTTCCATATTTCTATACACCAATTCTTGTGCAAGCATCAGGTTGTTTTGATTATAACTGTCTACTTAAAAGAGATATTATTTTATAGAATTATTTAGAAAATTTAAAATAATAGACAAATAG
Organism: Sylvilagus floridanus; assembly: GCA_949820135.1. Lineage (NCBI taxonomy): Eukaryota > Metazoa > Chordata > Mammalia > Lagomorpha > Leporidae > Sylvilagus > Sylvilagus floridanus. Next base: position 162,859,231 of record OX463241.1, on the reverse strand, counting down.
GATTACATCAGGTTAAGAAGCCTCTGCACAGTAAATGGAACAATCTACAATGTGAAGAGCAACTCTCATCCAGGAATCAAACCACAAATGCTGGCTAGAATGTGGAGAAATAAACTATCCTAATACACTGTTTCTAGGAATGTAAACTTAGCACAGCCAATATGGAAGGCAGTAGCACAATTCCTAGAAATCTGAAAAAAATATCTACCATATGACCCTGCCATTCCATGACTGAGAATTTTCAGAAAGGAAATGAAACCAGCATATATAATAGTTACCAGAACCTCCAAGGTTGTAGCAGATCAATTCACAATAGCTTAAATATGGAATCAACACACAGGTCTGTCAACTGATTTGTCTGGGTAAAGAAAATGTGATATTGGGGCTGGTGCTGTGGTGAAGCGGGTCGGGCAGCTACCTGCAGCGTCAGCATCCCATATGGTCACCAGTTCAAGTCCCAGAAGCTCCACTTCAAAAACAAGTCCCTGCTATCGCCTGGGAAAGCAGTAGAAGATGGCCCAAGTCCTTGGGTCCCTGCACCTGTGTGAGAGACCTGGAAGAAGCTTCTGGCTCCTGGCTTCAGATCAGCACAGCTCTGGCCTCTGTGGCCATCTGGGGAGTGAATCAGCAGAAGGAAGACCTCTCTCTCTCTCTCTCTGTGCCTCTCCTTCTCTCTCTGTGTAACTCTTACAAGTAAATAATAAATCAATCTTAAAAAATGTGATATTATAAATGTACATAATCTATGTATATATATATATATATATATATATATGTAAACATGCACACACATACACAGGATGGAATAATAATCAGTTGTGAAAAGAAGAAAATACTGTCTTTCATAATAGAATTGATGCAATTAGAGACCATTATTCTTAGTGAAATAAGCCAGTCCTCAAGAAACAAATATCATGTTTCCTCTGATTTGTGATAACTAAAATATAGTACAAAAAGTACAGTAACTGAATGAAGTAAATTTTTAGATTTGCTTATTGTTTATAGCCCTGGACTATGTTCTTGAGGAGCAGTGATTTTTCTACTTGGTGAATTCTTTATTTAGTGGAGGATTAAGCTTGTGAATATAAAGTTAATTGAAAATATGTCATTGCAAATATTAAAATAAAAAAAGAAAGGAAGAATCAGGGAAGGTAGGAGCAAATGAGGAATGAGGATGGGATGTACCATTATGTTCCCAAAATTGTATATATTCAGAAAATTGAAAATTCTCAGCAAAATAGCCTATTTTATTTATTCTAATATTAGATAAAGTAGATATTAAGATGATGTACAGGTGGAGCCAAGATGGCGGAATAGTGAGGACGTGCACTAGCAGTCCGCAAAAAGATAGTTTTATAAAAACAGAGTTACTGTAGCCTCAGGAAAAATCTCACGGAAAAAAATGCAGTGGAAATTCTTCCGGACCCAGTGAATGAGACGCAGAGGACCTAGGGGAAAGTAAGTTTGCGAACGGCAAATCGTGCCTTAGTGGCACGGGAGCTGCCGGGAGGGACGGGAACCGGACGGAACACAGTCGCCATTGGAATCGAGCGCTTAAACGGGAGCCGATACAGGGATCCCGAGACACTGGCGGGGGGAAGCAGATGCCACGGGGGAAACAGCACAATTGAGGCGAGCCCACACGGACACTAGCCTCTTTCGTTGCCCACCCTGCTCACTCGAGCTAGACTGAACACAGTGGGACGGCGCGCGCCCGCCGGCTGAACCGGAAGCTGGGCGGAACACAGTCGCCATTGGAACTGAGCGCTTGAACGGTGGCCGATACAGGGATCCCGAGACAGTGGCGGGGGGAAGCAGACCCCCCACGGGGGAAACAGCACAATTGAGGCGAGCCTGCACGGACACTAGCCTCTCTCGTCACCCACCCTGCTAATTCGAGCTAGATTAAACGCAGTGGGACAAGGCGCGCCCGCCCGCCCGCCCGCCCATCACTGAGGCAGACGGAACCAAAAACCCGAGGCTGTAGAAACCTGAAGGGGATCCAAAAACTGGGAACACACTGCGCACACAAACTCCGTTACCTTGACAACCTAGAGAAAGAGTGTGGGGAAAAAAAAAATGCCAAATAAAAACAGATTCCGAGGGAGCAAGATCAAGGAAGACGCTATGATGACCCCAAACGGAAAAGACACCCCAAGTCAGGATTATGAAGATAATGAGATAGAAGAAATGCAAGAAGCAGATCTCAAAGAATTGATAAGAACATTAAGAAGTTCTCAAAAACAAATTCTCGAACTACAGAAATCCTTAATGGATAAGATAGAAAATCTCTCTCGCGAGAATGAAGTACTACGGAGAAATCAAAACGAAATGAAACAACTAGTAGAACAAGAAGCTACGATAGTGACAAAAAATCTTAATGAATTGAAGAATTCAATAGATCAAGTGACAAGCAATCTTGAGGGCCTTAAAACCAGAATGGGTGAAGCAGAAGAGAGAATATCAGACCTAGAAGACAGAGAACAGGAGAGGAAACAGTCAAACCAAAGACAAGAAGAGGAAATTAGAAAACTAAAAGATATCGTCGGGAATTTACAGGATACTATTAAAAAACCCAACATTCGGGTTCTAGGTGTTCCTGAAGGTATGGAGAGGGAGAAAGGATTAGAAGGCCTTTTTAGGGAGATACTAGCAGAAAACTTTCCAGGCTTGGAGAAAGACAGAGAAATCCTAATCCAGGAAGCTCATAGAACCCCTAATAAACATGACCAAAAGAGATCCTCTGCACGACATATTGTAATTAAACTCACCACAGTGAAGCAAAAAGAAAAGATCCTAAAATGTGCAAGAGAGAAACGTCAGATTACTCTCAGAGGATCTCCAATTAGACTTACAGCTGACTTCTCAACAGAAACCCTACAAGCTAGAAGGGAATGGCGAGACATAGCCCAGGTACTTAGAGAGAAAAACTGCCAGCCCAGAATATTATACCCTGCAAAGCTCTCATTTGTGAATGAAGGTGAAATAAAGACCTTTCATAACAAACAAAAATTGAAAGAATTTGTTGCCACTCGTCCAGCCCTGCAAAAGATACTTAAAGACATGTTACACACAGAAACACAGAAACACGACCATCAACATGAAAGAAGGTAAACGAAGGGAACCTCACGGCAAAAGATCACAGGGAATTCAAAGCATACATTAGAAAATATCTGGCAAATGGCAGGGCAAACTTACCACTTATCAATAGTCACATTGAACGTTAAAGGTCTAAACTGTCCTGTTAAAAGACAGAGATTGGCTGATTGGGTTAAGGAACAAAAACCATCTATTTGCTGCCTACAAGAAACACATCTTTCCAACGAAGATCCATACAGACTGAAAATAAAAGGATGGAACAAGATATACCACGCCAACAGAAATGAAAAAAGAGCGGGTGTAACCATCTTAATATCGGACTACATAAACTTTAACACAAAAACTGTTAAGAGAGACAAAGAGGGGCACTATATAATGATTAAGGGATCAATACTACAGGAAGATATAACAATTCTCAATGTATATGCACCTAATTACAGGCCACAGGTTTATTTAAAAAATTTGTTAAGAAACTTAAAGGGAGACTTAGACCCCAACACAATAGTACTGGGGGACTTCAATACTTCACTCACAGATATTGACAGATCGAAAGGACAGAAGATCAACAAGGAGACAGTAGATTTAAACAACGCTATAGCCCAAATGGATCTAACAGATATCTACAGAACTTTTCATCCTACACGTAAAGCATTCACATTCTTCTCAGCAGTACATGGAACCTACTCTAGGATTGATCACATATTAGGCCATAAAGCAAGTCTCAGCAAATTCAAAAGAATTAGAATCATACCATGCAACTTCTCAGACCATGAGGGAGTGAAGTTGGAAATTAGCAACTCAGGAATCTCTAGAGCATATGCAAACACATGGAGATTGAACAACATGCTCCTGAATGAACAATGGGTCACTGAAGAAATCAAAAGAGAAATCAAAAATTTTCTGGAAGTAAATGAGGATAACAGCACAACATACCAAAACTTATGGGATACAGCAAAAGCAGTGTTAAGAGGAAAGTTTATATCAATAGGTGCCTACATCAAGAAACTGGAAAGGCACCAAATAGATGAGCTTTCAATGCATCTCAAAGATCTAGAAAATTTGCAGCAAACTAGACCCAAATCTAGTAGAAAAAGAGAAATAATCAAAATCAGAGAAGAAATCAACAGGATTGAATCCAAAAAAAATTACAAAAAATCAGCCAAACGAGGAGCTGGTTTTTTGAAAAAATAAACAAGATTGACACCCCATTGGCCCAACTAACTAAAAAAAGAAGAGAAAAGACCCAAATCAGTAAAATCAGAGATGAAAAAGGAAATATAACAACAGACACCACAGAAATCAAAAGAATCATCAGAAATTACTACAAGGACTTGTATGCCAGCAAACAGGGAAACCTATCAGAAATGGATAGATTCCTGGACACATGCAACCTACCTAAATTGAACCAGGAAGACATAGAAAACCTAAACAGACCCATAAGTGAGTCAGAAATTGAATCAGTAATAAAGGCCCTCCCAACAAAGAAAAGCCCAGGACCAGATGGATTCACTGCTGAATTCTACCAGACATTTAAAGAAGAACTAACCCCAATTCTTCTCAAACTATTCAGAACAATCGAAAAAGAGGGAATTCTCCCAAATTCCTTCTATGAAGCCAGCATCACCTTAATTCCTAAGCCAGAAAAAGATGCAGGATTGAAAGAGAATTACAGACCAATATCCCTCATGAACATAGATGCAAAAATCCTCAACAAAATTCTGACCAATAGGCTGCAACAACACATCAGAAAGATCATCCACTCAGACCAAGTGGGATTCATCCCTGGTATGCAGGGATGGTTCAATATTCGCAAAACAATCAACGTGATACACCACATTAACAGACTGCAGAAGAAAAACCATATGATTATCTCACTAGACGCAGAGAAAGCATTCGATAAAATTCAACACCCTTTCATGATGAAAACCCTAAGCAAACTGGGTATAGAAGGCACATTCCTCAATACAATCAAAGCAATTTATGAAAAACCCACGGCCAATATCCTATTGAATGGGGAAAAGTTGGAAGCATTTCCACTGAGATCTGGTACCAGACAGGGATGCCCACTCTCACCACTGCTATTCAATATAGTGCTGGAAGTCTTAGCCAGAGCTATTAGGCAAGAAAAAGAAATTAAAGGGATACAAGTTGGGAAGGAAGAACTCAAACTATCCCTCTTTGCAGACGACATGATTCTTTATTTAGGGGACCCAAAGAACTCTACTAAGAGACTATTGGAACTCATAGAAGAGTTTGGCAAAGTAGCAGGATATAAAATCAATGCACAAAAATCAACAGCCTTTGTATACACAGACAATGCCACGGCTGAGGAAGAACTGCTAAGATCAATCCCATTCACAATAGCTACAAAAACAATCAAATACCTTGGAATAAATTTAACTAAGGACATTAAAGATCTCTACAATGAAAATTACAAAACCTTAAAGAAAGAAATAGAAGAGGATACCAAAAAATGGAGAAATTTCCCATGCTCATGGATTGGAAGAATCAATATCATCAAAATGTCCATTCTCCCAAAAGCAATTTACAGATTCAACGCAATACCAATCAAGGTACCGAGGACATTCTTCTCAGATCTGGAAAAAATGATGCTGAAATTCATATGGAGACACAGGAGACCTCGAATAGCTAAAGCAATCTTGTACAACAAAAACAAAGCCGGAGGCATCACAATACCAGATTTCAGGACATACTACAGGGCAGTTGTTATCAAAACAGCATGGTACTGGTACAGAAACAGATGGATAGACCAATGGAACAGAATAGAAACTCCAGAAATCAATCCAAACACCTACAGCCAACTTATATTTGATCAACGATCCAAAACCAGTCCCTGGAGTAAGGTCAGTCTGTTTAATAAATGGTGCTGGGAAAACTGGATTTCCACGTGCAGAAGCATGAAGCAAGACCCCTACCTTTCACCTTACACAAAAATCCATTCAACATGGATTAAAAATTTAAACCTACGACCCGACACCATCAAATTACTAGAGAGCATAGGAGAAACCCTGCAAGACACAGGTACTGGCAAAGACTTCTTGGAAAAGACCCCAGAAGCACAGGCACTGAAAACCAAAATTAACTACTGGGATTGCATCAAATTGAAAAGTTTCTGTACTGCAAAAGAAACAGTCAGGAAAGTGAATAGAAAACCGACAGAATGGGAAAATATATTTGCAAACTATGCAACAGATAAAGGGTTGATAACCAGAATCTACAAAGAAATTAAGAAACTCCACAACATCAAATCAAACAACCCACTTAAGAGATGGGCCAAGGACCTCAATAGAAATTTTTCAAAAGAGGAAATCCAAATGGCCAACAGACACATGAAAAAATGCTCAAGATCCCTAGCAATCAGGGAAATGCAAATCAAAACCACAATGAGGTTTCACCTCACCCCGGTGAGAATGGCTCACATTCAGAAATCCACCAACAATAGATGCTGGAGAGGATGTGGGGAAAAAGGGACACTAATCCACTGTTGGTGGGAATGCAAACTGGTGAAGCCACTATGGAAGTCAGTCTGGAGATTCCTCAGAAACATGAATATAACCCTACCTTTCAACCCAGCCATCCCACTCCTTGGAATTTACCCAAAGGAAATTAAATTGGCAAACAAAAAAGCCGTCTGCACAGCAATGTTTATTGTGGCTCAATTCACAATAGCTAAGACTTGGAACCAACCCAAATGCCCATCAACAGTAGACTGGATTAGGAAATTATGGGACATGTACTCTACAGAATACTATACAGCAGTCAAAAACAATGAAATCCGGGCACTTGCAACAAAATGGAGGAATCTGGAAAACATCATGCTGAGTGAATTAAGTCAGTCCCAAAGAGACAAATATCATTTGTTTCCCTTGATTGGCGATGACTAACTGAGCACCAAAGGGGAAACCTGTAGAAGTGAAATGGACACTATGAGAAACAGTGACTCGATCAGCTCTTGTGCTGACTGTTGTTGTACAATGTAATACTTTATCCATGGTAGTATTTTTTTTTTCTTTATCCTAGTACTAGTGGTTGAACTCTGTAATTAACACACAATTATTCTTAGGTGTTTAAATTTTAACTGAAAAGTGATCTCTGTGAAATATAAGACTGGGAATAAGAGAGGGAGGAGATGTAAAACTTGGGACATGCTCAATCGGAACGGCCCCAAATGATGGAGTTAGAATTGTGCCAGGGGTTTCCAATACAATCCCATCAAGGTGGCATGTACCAAGGCCATCTCATTAGTCCAAGTGATCAATTTCAGCTCACAATTGATCACACTGATAGGTCTAAGAGTCAAAGGGATCACACAAACAAGACTAGTGTCTGCTAATACTAACTGATAGAATGAAAAAGGGAGAGAATGATCCAACATGGGAAGCAGGATACACAGCAGACTCATAGAATGGCAGATGTCCTAAATAGCACTCTGGCCCTAGAATCAGCCCTTAAGGCATTCGGATCTGGCTCAAGAGCCCATGAGAATATTTTAGGCATGGAAAGCTAAGACATCTGGAAAAAACAGAAGACCTAAATGAAAGATCTCTGCGAGTGAGATCCCAGTGGAAAGAACGGGGCCATCAAAGAAGGAGGTACCTTTCTCTGAAGGGAGGAGAGAACTTCCACTTTGACTATGGCCCTGTGGGAATAAGATCGAAGTCGGCTAACCCTAAAGGCTTCCATAGCCTCGGCAACTCATGACCAGAGCCTAGGGAGATTACTGACGCCATAAACAAGAGTGTCAAATTGTTAAATCAACATCAGGAGTCACTGTGTACTTACGTCTCATGAGGGATCTGACCTTAATGTGTTATCCAATGTGAAGTGATGCTATTACTAGTACTGAAACAGTATTTTTACACTTTGTGTTTCTGAGTGGGTGCAAACTGATGAAATCTTTACATAGTATATATTGAATCGATCTTCTTTATATAAAGATAATTGCAAATGATTAAAAAATCTTGGTGTTAAACTGGAAATTGCATAGACAATTAATCAATTTTTTTAAAAAAAAATTCATGTAGGATCTCTGTCCTTAATGTGCTGTACATTGTGAATTAATACTATAACTAGTACTCCAACAGTATTATCATTTTGTGTCTCTATGCGAGGGCAAACCGTTGAAATCTTTACGTAATATGTACTAAATTGATCTTCTGTGTATAAAGAGAATTGAAAATGAATCTTGATGTGAACAGAAGGGGAGATGGAGCGGGAAAGGGGAGGGTGGGGGGAGGGTGGGAAGTTGTGGTGGGGGGGAGCCATTGTGGTCCATGAGCTGTTCTTTGGAAATTTATATTCTTTAAATAAAAGCTTTATATATAAAAAAAAAAGATGATGTACAAAAGATACAAAAGTAAGATTATAATTATGTGTTTATTAGAATCATAAACAATCCACAGGGGATATACATGATATAAATTTTGCAAATTCATGAGAGTATATACTAAAATTTATATATAACAAATCCAAGATAGAGGTATACATAAAAATAAAAAATAACACTGCTATAAAATTTTACACATTTCAGTTAGTTATACAAAAGATATGCATATGAAAAAAGAGTTAACCAAAGCTGACAAATTTGATGTATAAGGGAATATCCTAAAACTCTGGGAATTTGGGGCATAAGCCTCAGAGCTGTACTCACTCCCTTTATGTGATCCAGGATGCGTCTCTTCAGGTCTGGAGGCTAGCAGCAGCAGCAGCCCATAATGACTCTGAACCCCACTTGAGGAAGTTCCCTCTACACCTCTTAGCACATGGTGCAGGCAGCCCCAGTCTCAAACAACAGCAACACCCTTGCATGTCTTGTGAGAACTGCAGGCATTTTCACCTGTGTCTGTGGGACTGGGACTGTTGATATTAGCATTATAATTTATGCAGTAATTTGTATTCACTCACAGTATCTGGAATGTTCTATCTGCATTGCTGTGCTTTAGACAAGTGGCTACCATTACCCCAAATACCTGGCTCCACCCTAGGAGATCTGGGTAACAACACCACTATACCCTCCACCGCCAGGATTACAAAAACACTACTGATTTCCTCAAATCACTGGAATATTCTCAGCAGAACCTAGTGAAGAATCTGCCTACATACTACCTCTTTGGACCCATTCCAGGGCAAAGTCTCCTGTATACCTTGCAGTCACCATTTAGGACGGGGCCAGGGTTCAGTTCACACCCCCCAGTAATGGACCGGGACTGTTGTGTTATAATTTGCAATGCCAGTTGCACTCTTCCAGGAGGACCTGAGGAAGGGCCCATCCACATCACAGTCCTATAGCCACAGCTTGGTGCCACAGACCCCAGCATCACTCAGGTTTGCCAGTAGGGTGAGGAGATCGCCTCCTTTGTATCCCTCAGCAACAACAAGTCCCTGGATACCGCAGTCCCTAGTATCACTGACACCCAACTCTCTGGGGGCTGAATACACACCCTAGCAAGGCCACATTTACCTGAGTCACACATCTACCGCCATGAGCTCCAACAGACTGGATGACATGGTCACTTATGGACGCAATGGCCATTGAGTAAAGGAAAAGAAATCACAGAAAAATGGAATTAAAGATAAGTTTGTTTGGGTACCAAAAAGACCCCTGAAATTCATGCATAGTTTTTTCATAATATATATTTTATGTGAAATTTTTGAAGATCTTGCATACATACATTTATGCCTGTGAGTATGTAATGTATTTAGAGTGAGAAAAAAAAAAGATAAAGCAAAATAATATCGCTATGGCTGAATGCTTGTGCCCTGCACAAAGTGTATACATTGAAACTTAAACTCCACTGTATTTATATTAAGAAGCAGAATTGCGGATTATCCTGCAAAGCTACACTGTTGGGGAGAGCAGGGTGACAGTGTTCTTCCCACAAGTGGCACCAGAGACAAGTTTTGGCTAACATATCTGACTTTATACACAGCCGCATACATTTTTAAAAGGCAGGGAGAATGGGGTGTATCTACCTCAGAGGGGCACTAACTATAGGACAGAGCCGAAACTGACAACAATATGCCTCTCCAATCAGCTTGAAGGTAGCTTTCCAGGTGGGCCTGGGCAACACCCAGGAGCAGTTTACCTGACTGGCAGAAGGTGGGGGTAGGGAGTAATGTACCTGGGTGTCCTGCCACCTGTCAGCAGTTAGGCTACCTACTGGGATCACCCACGCAGAATAAATTTTTGGAAAGATACACGTGATTATTCTGATATACACATCACACATTGTATAGAAAATATCACATGGTATCCCACAAATACATATAATTTTATGTAGAACTTATTATTTATTTAAAAAGAGAAATGAGAGCTTTTGGGGAATTATTATGTCATGAGGATGTGGCTTCTTTTGTTATTTAATGATCCATCTTACTTATTTGAAAGTTAGAGTAATAGAGGGGGAGGGAGGGACCAAGAGATCTTCCATCCATTGGTTCGCTCTTCAAATGGCCACAAAAGCAGCCCTGGACAGACCAAAGCCAGGAACTGGGAACTTCTTTTGGTCTCCTGCATGGGTGCAGGGCCCCAAAGACCAGAGCCATCTTCTGCTGCTTTCCCAGGCACATTAGCAGGGAGCTGCATTGGAAGTGGAGTAGCCAGCTCTTGAACTGTGACACCCATACGGGATGCCAGTATTGCAGGTGGTGGCTTAATGTCTTAGACCACAACAATGGCTCTGGTAGAGCCCTCTTAACAGGGATTAACACCTTCACAGAAGACACCCAAGAGACCTTGTTCAATTTTCACCTGTGACGATACAGGAAGAAGCCTCCATCTGTGAGGCAGGGAGCAATCTTCAAACAGACTGGATCTGCAGGTTCCTTGAACTTGGAAATTTCATCCTTCACAGTTGGGAATAGTAATCTTTTATTGTTTATTAAATAATCCATCTGAAATATGGTGAATGGAATAAAACAAATAGTGAAGAATGTGTATTTCTTTCCAGCTATACTGAATATAATAATCCCAGTATTGTGATATGGTATGTTACAAGCCTCAACAAATTCTAAATGACTAAAATAATGTAAAATATAGTCTCTGAATAGAGTAGATCTAAGCTAAAACAGGTTTAAAAATAGGAAAAATACCTTTTGTAATTTAAGCATATCTCTTATTATTAGCTGATTAATTAATGAAGATATTGAATGCATATTAGAAGATATTCTTAGGGCCGGTGCTGTGGTGTAACAGGTAAAGCCACCGCCTACAGGGATCGCATTTTATATGGGCACCTGTTCGAGTCCTGGTTGCTCCACTTTCGATCCAGCTGTCTGCTGTGCCCTGGGAAGGCAGTGGAAGATGGCCAAGCCCTTGGGCTCCTGCACCCGTATGGGAGACCTGGATGAATCTCCTAGCTCTTGGCTTCAGATCAGCATAGCTACAGCCATTGCAGCTATCTAAGAAGCAAACCAGTGAATGGAAGACCTCTCTTTTTCTCTCCTCTGCCTCTCTCTAACTCTGCTTTCAAATAAATAAATAAATCTTTTTTAAAAAAGATAATATATTCTTAATTAAATAAAAATTAAAGTATGACATTTTGAAATCCATGTGGAGAAATACAATGCCTTTCTGAAAGTGAAGTAGGATAACTTGAGGAGTTATAGAAGAGGGAAAATACAAGTTCAATGATCTAAATTATTATCTCAATAAAATAGAATAACAGCAAATGACTCTAAAGAAGTTATAAAGTAAGAATATAGTAGCAATGTGAGGAAATTAAAGGAAAACAAAAAACAAATATTCAAAGAGATAATAAATCAACTCAAAATTTTCTTATTGTAAAGTGTAATAATTTGTCTGTATTCTGGTTACACCAATAGACAAACAACACAAATCTCCACAATGCAAAAATAGCACATCCCTAAGATGCAAGATGTGTATGATCATACATGCAAAACAAATTGCCTTACTGTCAAATGTTAAGTTCTGGCAAAATTTGAAAAGGACAAAAAATGTACAAATTCTTATAAAACATATCTGGCATAAGATCTAATAGGATATCTGAAAATTTATATAGATTAATTACTTTAAATCTTTACCATAGTCCTCTAAAACAGTATCATTCCAGGCCAGTTTACTATCAATAATAAATATTTCCATACACCCAGGCAAGAATTAAATACATTCTTATACAAATCCTTTCAGATAAGTTGAACATAGTGGATTCATTTTAAGATGCATAATTATTTTGATATCAGTATCTGTCAAGGACGTTACAAATGGATATTTATAGATCAATCTCTTTTATGAATAGAAGTGAAACACAAAACATTAACAAGACAGATTCAGAGGTGCATACGTAAAGAATGATAAACCACAAACAAGTTGTGTTTATCCCAATAATTAAGGTTCCTTACTATAAGGGAATCAATCAAGGAACTACATTAACAAAATAAAGGAGGAAAAATCATTTGATTCCCCTCAACAAAAACACTAAGAATCCACATTGAAATTCAGCATCCACTGTGGGCAATAATGTTCCACAAAATACTCCTATTATCTTTCTAGTGATTAATAGATTCTACTGAGTCTCGAGATCTATTTACTGAAGCGAAGCAAACTAAGCATGATAAGTAAAGTGTCAGAAATGCTAGTATATCTGTGTAGGACGTGTATGCACATTTGGATGTCAGTGTGGACTTGCTGTCTTTCACAGCTGAACTTTTCCCCTAGCAGACTATTTTAATACTATTTTAAAATAGCATTTTCAGGTATTGTCAACACATTGTTTATATTTTTCTAATTTGTAAATTAAATTTTCAGCTGCCACCCTTCCCTCTTACCTTTGTACACAAAACAAAACAAAACAAAAACAAAAACCAGTGGAGATTTTTAAAACTGTAGTGTGGCCGGCGCCGTGGCTCAATAAGCTAATCCTGCGCCTTGCGGCGCCGGCACACAGGGTTCTAGTCCCGGTCAGGGCACCAGATTCCATCCCGGTTTGCCCTCTTCCAGGCCAGCCCTCTGCTGTGGCCCAGGAAGGTACTGGAGGATGGCCCAAGTGCTTGGGCCCTGCACCCCATGGGAGACCAGGAGAAGCACCTGGCTCCTGGCTTCGGATCAGCGCGGTATACCGGCTGTTATGTAAAAAAAGACTGTGAACCCTTTTAGTCTTAGACCTATCAGTGTGATCAATTGTGAGCTGAAATTGATCACCTGGACTAATGAGATGGCCTTGGTACATGCCACCTTGATGGGAATGTATTGGAATCCCCTGGCACACTTCTAACTCTATCATTTGGGGCAGTTCCGATTGAGCATGTCCCAAATTGTACATCTCCTCCCTCTCTTATTCCCACTCTTATATTTCACAGAGATCACTTTTCATTTAAAATTTAAACACCTATGGCTAATTGTGTGTTAGTTGCCAGATTCAACCCATAGTACTAAAACGAATACAAACAATAAGGGGAGATACTAAAATGGGTAAAGATTTAGATTGTACATCAACAGTTCAGACAGGAGCTGATCATGTCTTATTTTCTCATAGTGTTCATTTCGTTTCAACAGGCTTCCTCTTTGGTGCTCAGTTAATCATGACCAATCAGGGAAAACAAATGATATTTGTCTCTTTGGGACTGGCTTAATTCTCTCAGCATGATATTTTCCAGATCCCTCCATTTTGTTGCAAATGATCGGATTTCATTGTTTTTGACTGCTGTATAGTATTCTGTAGAGTACATGTCCCATAATTTCCTAATCCAGTCTACTGTTGATGGGCATTTGAGTTGGTTCTAGGTCTTAGCTATTGTGAACTGAGCTGCAATAAACATTAGTGTGCAGACGGCTTTTTGGTTTTCCAATTTAATTTTCTTTGGGTAAATTCCAAGGAGTGGGATGGCTGGGTTGTATGGTAGGGTTATATTCATGTTTCTGAGGAATCTCCAGACTGACTTCCATAGTGGTTTAACCAGTTTGCATTCCCACCAACAGTGGATTAGTGTCCCTTTTTCCCCACATCCTCTCCAGCATCTATTGTTGGTGGATTTCTGAATGTGAGCCATTCTGACCGGGGTGAGGTGAAACCTCATTGTGGTCTTGATTTGCATTTCCCTGATTGCCAGTGATCTTGAGCATTTTTTCATGTGTCTGTTGGCCATTTGGATTTCCTCTCTGGAAAAAATGTCTATTGAGGTCCTTAGCCCATCTCTTAAGTGGGTTGTTTGTTTTAATGTTGTGTCATTTCTTGATTTCATTGTAGATTCTCGTTATCAGCCCTTTATCTGTTGCATAGTTTGCAAATATTTTTTCCCATTCTGAAGGTTGCCTATTCACTTTCCTGACTGTTTCTTTTGCAGTACAGAAACTTCTCAGTTTGATGCGATCCCAATAGTTAATTTTGGCTTTGAGTGCCTGTGCTTTTGGGGTATTTTGCAAGAAGTCTTAACAAGAGTGTCAAATTGTTAAATCAACTTCAGAAGTCACTGTGTACTTGCGTCTCATGAGGGATCTGTCCTTAATGTGTTATCCAATGTGAAATAATGCTATTACTAGTACTGAAACAGTATTTTTACACTTTGTGTTTCTGTGTGGGTGCAAACTGATGAAATCTTTACATACTATAATATTAAATCGATCTTCTGTGTATAAAGATAATTGCAAATGATTAAAAAATCTTGGTGTTAAATTGGAAATTGCATAGATAATTAATCAATTCTTTAAAAAAAATCATGTAGGATCTCTGTCTTTAATGTACTGTACATTGTGAATTAATACTATAACTAGTACTCCAACAATAATTTCAGTTTGTGTCTCTATGTGAGGGCAAACTGTTGAAATCTTTACATAATATGTTCTAAACTGATCTTCTGTGTATAAAGAGAATTGAAAATGAATCTTGATGTGAACAGAAGGGGAGAGGGAGTGGGAGAGGAGAGGGTGGCGGGAGTGAGGGAAGTTGTGAGGGGGGAGCCATTGGAATCCATAAGCTATACTTTGGAAATGTATATTCTTTAAATAAAATCTAAAAAAAAATAAAAAATAAAATAAAAAATAAAAAAAGACTGTTATGTAATGGAAGCAAAATAATGACAGGATTTGGAAAGTGAATGAGTAGTCTAGTTCCTAAATCACTTCATTTTAATTGTGGGCGATTCCTCAGAGATTTTCTAGCGAAACCATCTTATTTTATCGATGAGTAAATTGCAGTTAGGTGAGATTATCAAGCAAGAATAATTAAGACTAAGCATGAACAAGGACTTAGGGAATCTTGCTTCTTCTAATACTGTTTCCCCAATGCAACAGGCTGGTCCTCTGTTTCTTGCTGAATTAGTATAAGAGGTGATTATAAAATAAATCACATCTAAAATCCCCAATGAGATGAGTGCAAATTAAAATACATGAAAACATTTTGAGACCTCTCCTATTTGCTCGGTATTTAATAATGTCCTAATAAATGATATACAAAGTAATTCTGTTTGAGTGAAGAAATGGAAGGGTTTGTAGGATACTCTGGAAATGTAAAGGGGAACTCAAGTTAGACACACATCACATAGGGTGTGTAGACTGTATATGCATGGAGAGGAAAAGGGATGGTTTAGTATTAAGGAAGGCATATATTCTTGCTTGACTGAAACCATAGTTTGACACATGATTACTCACCTCATAGCTACAATGACAGCATCAACAAAAAGTCAATTCCTGCTTTATGGAAATGTAATCCCTTTTACACATTCAAAATCCATTTATTGCTAAAAACCAAGGGAAAGAGCACAACAAAATGCATTTAGGGATGAGGTACAATGAGAAGTTTAGAAAATATGAGGATTATTGAAGTTTGGAAGTGAGAATTGAACGCAGCTTTACAGAATGAGGTTAGAGCCATAGGTGGAGACCTGATTGAGGGAGACGTCTGTGTTGGAGCTGAGGCTCTGAACACACAGTAGGGATTTGTGTCCTGATCGTACGGGACTGGATATAACTAATAGAGTAAAGTAGAAGCTGCATTTGGAAATCCTTGGCCAGAGAATTTGGTTTCTGGTTTGAGACTTTTTCAGAAGTTGCTTTCTCTATTGTATGGTAACCAGCAGCAGTGAAGTTGATCAATAATAGAGAAATTCCATTACATAAAATTAAACTTTTGCTGCTGTAGAGCTTTGATCTTGGGAGTGGCTACTGCCATTGTGTAGTCTTTCTTGCGTGGTAGTCTCCTAGGTGTTTTAGGATTTGGGTCTATATACTAACCATAGATGGTATTAATAATGGCTGAACCATCCATGAA
This sequence comes from Sylvilagus floridanus, assembly GCA_949820135.1. Taxonomy (NCBI): domain Eukaryota; kingdom Metazoa; phylum Chordata; class Mammalia; order Lagomorpha; family Leporidae; genus Sylvilagus; species Sylvilagus floridanus. Next base: position 162,842,888 of record OX463241.1, on the reverse strand, counting down.
TTGCTGGTCATAGTTGTGTGCCACTTGCATCATGCTGCTAGGAAAAATGTGGGGCAATAACAAGAGTGTGTCTATCAGCTTCTTCAAAGGATTATTTCAGCAGCAGATAGCCACCACACATGGTCTCATATTTCCCTGAGCAACTCGCATCTGCTGGCTGACTGTGATGGAACTTTAATGCCTGGACATTACCAATCAATTCTAACCCCTGCAATGAGCTAGTTTTTCTTCAGAGATGCCTGTAGTGTTGGGTGAGGTTGTTCAACTTTTGTGAAAGCTCAGCTTCTTCCTTGGTGTATATCTGCTTCCCTCTTCTTGACTCACAGGTACATTTCAGGGCTGGCAATGAGAACTCCACCAAGGATGGTAGGTGGAGTAGTCGGACACAGCAGCATGTGGTGGTCTGGTAGGATTTTCTGACATTTACCTTTTCTGTTCTTTGATTAATTTTACCATTCTTAATTTACCAAGTTCATTTCACAATATGATCTTAGTGAAATTACAGTGTAAGCAATAATAAAAGCATTAACTCTATGACAGTGGCTGAGTATAAACACACCGTGAAAAAATAAATTTATAGTTAAAGAGATTTGATGATATGAATATTGGACTGAAAGAATAAATATTAGATCATTTCAGAGTTTTGGAATACATTTAATGCCAGAATTAAATGTAAAAGATGACCATATACAAAAAAGTCTTTTAGCACATCTGAACAGCAACAGTTTAGCAAATAATGATAACTTTAAATTATATTGTAAGATTTAAAGCACAACAATATTTATTTTAAGTAAATTTTACTTTCACCTCACAAATATAAAAGTCTTTCAGACACTTAATGTTATTTATAACTGAACAAACACGTATTTATAGATATTATAATATCAAAATATAAAACAAATTCTTTCAAAATGGAGCAAACCAGCCATCTTAGAGAAATAAACCAACTTCTGTGATGAGAGAGGATGTTTAATATACTTGAACAATCACATGCCCATATAAGCAATTTCTAGTTTATCTACAAAAGAGATAGTAAGTTAACCTTTAGTGTGACAATTGAAATACCAGGTAACTATATCCATGAAAAAACACCATTTCAATATTTCAAGCATATAAATCCAACCACAGTTATACATTTCCAAAAGATACTTTTGGAAAAAAATGTTCAGAATTTCATAAAAATAGGGATTATCTGTAATGTACAAAAATCCTTTCAGCCAGACCCTGACACTTCATGTTTCTGAATCATCTTTCGAAATACTCCAGAAAGATAATATTTCATGTGCAACTGGCGTGAGAAATCCACCTTGAATGCAGTGACTGTGACTAGCAAGATGATATCACAAACATTGCCAACAAGTCTCTTACTATGTGGGCAATGTTGAAAGTACTCCTTGCAGAGGAGTGAATGTGAGTTTGGAGAGTTTGTGAGAAATGTGTCCTGAGTGGTAAGAGGATAAATAGATCATGGATAGATAGTATAGAGATTGTAAATACATACATAGATAGATTATAGATACATAGATAGATTATAGATACATAGCCTTCCTGGAAGCTGAAGAAATCAAGAATTCATGAATCCATGCTAGATCATGACTATTGCCTATGCCTATTGTATTTCCACCCATGTTTCTTCTCTTAATCATTCCAATAGCTTTTAATACAATTATAACTGCACCTATGAACTACATCAATTCTGTCCTCTTAGAATTAATATTCTATATTAGCAGGGCTGGTGCTATGGCACAGTGGGTTAAAGCCCTGGCCTGAAGCACCGGCATCCCATCTGGGTGTCGGTTCTATTCCTAGCTGCTTCTCTTCCAATCCAGCTCTCTGATATGGTTTGGGAAAGCAGTGGAGGATGGCTCAAGTCCTTGGGCCCCTGCACCCACATGGGAGACCCCAAAGAAGCTCCTGGCTCATGGCTTTGGATTGACACAGCTCCAGCCATTACGGCCATTTGGGGAATGAACCAGCAGATTGAAGACCTCTCTCTCTGTCTTTCTCTCTCTCTCTGTAACTCTGACTTTCAAATAAATAAAATAAATCTTTTTTTTATAAAGCTTTTATTTAAAGAATATAAATTTCCAAAGAACAGCTTATGGATTACAATGGCTCCCCCCCCCAACTTCTCTCCCTCCCCCTACCCTCCCCTTTCCCGCTCCCTCTCCCCTTCTGTTCACATGAAGATTCATTTTCAATTCTCTTTATACACAGAAGATCAATTTAGTACATATTACGTAAAGATTTCAACGGTTTGCCCTCGCATAGAGACACAAAATGATAATACTGTTGGAGTACTAGTTACAGTATTAATTCACAATGTACAGCACATTAAGGACAGAGATCCTACATGATTTTTTTTAAAAAAATTGATTAATTGTCTATGCAATTTCCAGTTTAACACCAAGATTTTTTAATCATTTGCAATTATCTTTATATAAAGAAGATCGATTCAATATATACTATGTAAAGATTTCATCAGTTTGCACCCACTCAGAAACACGAAGTGTAAAAATACTGTTTCAGTACTAGTAATAGCATTATTTCACATTGGATAACACATTAAGGTCAGATCCCTCATGAGACGTAAGTACACAGTGACTCCTGATGTTGATTTAACAATTTGACACTCTTGTTTATGGCGTCAGCAATCTCCCTAGGCTCTGGTCATGAGTTGCCGAGGCTATGGAAGCCTTTAGGGTTCGTGGACTTCGATCTTATTCCGACAGGGTCATAGTCAAAGTGGAAGTTCTCTCCTCCCTTCAGAGAAAGGTACCTCCTTCTTTGATGGCCCCGTTCTTTCCACTGGGATAAATCTTTTTTTTTTTTTGACAGACAGAGTGGACAGTGCGAGAGAGAGACAGGGAGAAAGGTCTTCCTTTTCCGTTGGTTCACCCCCCAATGGCTGCTGCAACCAGCGCACTGCACTGATCGGAAGCCAGGAGCCAGATGCTTCTCCTGGTCTCCCATGCGAGTACAAGGCCCAAGGACTTGGGCCATCCTCTACTGCACTCCTGGGCCACAGCAGAAAGCTGGACTGGAAGAGGAGCAACTGAGACAGAATCTGGTGCCCCGACTGGGACTAGAACCCGGTGTGCTGGCACCGCAGGTGGAAGATTAGCCTATTGAGCCATGATGCTGGCCTGGAAAGGAATTCTTAACCCAAGGAACAAACCAGAGAAAGGAACATGCACAATCCCACAGTAGACCATATTCACTGTTTGAATTGTGGTTCATAATCATTTTCTTGATAAAAGTCAGAAAGCAAAACAAGGCTGATTTATAAGTTTGGAAGAACATTTGTGCCCCCTTAATCCTGCCAGAACAATAGGTATAGGCATTTCAATACATCAAAAATACAATCCAAATGTAACAGTCCCACAAAGATGAGCCATGCTAACATAATCATCTACCTCCTACCTTTCCCTTCCTACTGGAAGAAAAAAATACATTGCAAAACACCTCTCAAGGCTATTAGTTATAATTTGATAAATGGTATCTAGAAAAAATGAGTCTTGCTATAACTTAAGAGCAATAATTTAAACATCCATAAAAGGTTATATTCATCTTTATTTTCTCCAAGTAAGGGAAAAAGTTTTTAACTAGATAATTGATGTTTAGAAGGCTTTAGGATGATAACGAGGCATTTGAACAGAGTTTCTTCAAATAACACTGATTATAATGTCCCACTTAATCCTCCCAAGTATCCAATAAAATAGGTGTCATTCTGTTCCCATTCTATATATGTTTAAAATAAAAACTTACCCATTATCATTTACTTAACAGGTTTATCAGGATTCAAAACAAGAGCTCATACTCTTTGCCACTACAAGTAAAATCTAGAGATATCCATTGTTATCAATCAAACATGTTACACAAGTAAATAGAGTAGCAGGGGCTTTAAACAAATAAAATGAGGAGTGGGAGAGGAAGATTTGGACCCTAAGCAATGGGGCCGAATTGCCTGAAATTGAAGAACAAAGACTCCACTTCCAGAAATCCCACTGTGGGAAAAGCCCATCTATATTACACTGTTCAAGGACCCTATTTATATTACATATAGTTCTTATTATATATTATTGGCTCTCTTATTATATATTATTGGCCCTCTTCCTTCCTCTCTTATTCCTTCTCTTAATTTTTATAATGATCTACTCTCAGTTTACTTTACACTCATAAGAATAAGCACACACTAAGTAAAGAGTTCAATAAATAGTGAGAATAAGAAGAAAAAAATCATTGTTCCTTAATAATAGAGACAAGGGCTATAAACAATCATTGGATATCAAAATATCAATTTCAATCCTATACATTACATTTTTGGTACACTATCAGTTACCAAGTTCAGAGGAAACATATGGTATTTGTCTTTTTGGGGACTGGCTTATAATGGGTTCCATTTTCATCCATTTTGTTACAAAAGAAAGAATTTTGTTCTTTTCTATGGCTGAGTAGTATTCCATACTAAAGATATACCATACTTTCTTAAGCTGTTAATCAGCTAATGGGCATATGAGTTGATTTCATATCATAGCTATTGTAAATTGAGCTGCAATGAACATGAGGATACAGAGAACTCTTTTATATGTGATATAATTTCCCTTTGGGAAATTCCCAGGTGTGGGATTGCTGTGTCATATGGTAGATCTATTTTCAGCTTTCTGAGTACCTCCATATGTTTTCCACAATGGCTGCACTAAGTTTACAGTCCCACCAACAGTGGATTATGGTACCTTTTTCCTCACAATCTCACCAGAATTTGTTGTTTGTTGATTTCTGTGTGAAAGCCATTCTAACTGGACTGAGAGGAAACATTGTGGTTTTGATTTGCAATTCCTTAATGGCTAGTGGTTCTGAGCATTTTTTTCATGTGTTTATTGGCTCTTTGAATTTCCTCATTTGAATAATGCCTGTTCAAGTTTTATGCCCATTTCTTTATTTCTTTATTTCTTTCTTTATTTATTTTTTCTTATTTAGAATATAAATTTCCAAGGTACAACTTGTGGATTGCAATGACTTCCCCACCCATACCTCCCCTCCCCCCCGCTAACCTTCCCCCTTACCCACTCCCTCTCCCCTTTCATTCCCATTCAGATTCATTTTCAATTCTCTTTGTATACAGGAGTTCAGTTTAGTATGTGTTAAGAAAAGATTTTAAACCATTTGCCCTCACATAGCATCCTAGAGTGAAGCATACTCTTTGAGTACTAGTTGTAGCTTTAAATCACGTTGTACAGAACATTAGGGACAGAGATCCTACATGATATTATTTTTTTTAATTGATTGATTTTTATGTAACTTCCAATTTTTTTTATCATTTCCAATTTTCTTTCCATATGGAAGATCGATTCAGTATATATTAAGCAAAGATTTTGTCAGTTTGCATCCGTGTAGAGACACAAAATGCAGAAATACTGTTTCAGTCCTAGTTATTGCATTACTTCACCTTGGACAACACATTAAGGACAGATCATACACGGGCCGTAAGTACACAGTGACTACTGTTGTTGATTTAACAATTTGACACTCTTGTTTATGGCGTCAGCAATCTCCCTAGGCTGTAGTCATGAGTTGCTGAGGCTATGGAAGCCTTTAGTGTTCGCCGACTTGGATCTTGTTCTGGGTCATTGTCAAAGTGGAGGTTCTCTCCTCCCTTCGGAGAAAGGCACCTCCTTCTCTGGTGGCCCTGTTCTTTCCGTTGGGATCTTACTCGCAGAGATCTTTCATTTATGTCTTCTTTTTTTTTTTCCCCAGAGTGTCTTGGCTTTCCATGCCAAAAATACTCTCCTGGGTTCTTGAGCCAGATCCTGATGCCTTAGGGCTGATTCTGAGGCCAGAGTGATTTATTAGGATATCTGCTATTCTATGAGTCTGCTGTGTATCCTATTTCCCATGTTGGATCAGTCTCTCCCTTTTTTAGTTCTATCTGTTAGTATTAGCAGTTACTAGTCTTGCTTGTGTGATCCCTTTGACTCCTAGACCTATAAGTGTGCCATTTCTAAATGGATTGCTTGCTTTGTTGTTTTCGAGATTATTGAGCTCTTTATAATTATGGATATTAATCCTTTATGAGTTTCATAGTTTGCAAATATTTTCTCCCATTTTGTCAGTTGCCTCTTCACTTTGCTGAATATTACCTTTGCAGTGCAGAAGCTTCTCAGCTTGATGTAATCCCATTTGTCTATTTTGCTTTGATTGCCTATGCTTCTGAGGTCTTTTCCAAGAAGTCTTTGCCTAAGCCAATGTCTTGTAGTTTCCCTCAATGTTCTCCTCTAGCAATTCGATGTTGTTAGGTCATAGATTTAGATGCTTAATCCATTTTGTGTTGATTTTTTGCACATGCAGTGAGATTGGAGTCTTACTTCATATTTCTGTATGCAGAGATCCAATTTTTCCAGCACTTTTTGTTGAAGATACTGTCCTTTTGCAAGGATGGATTTTAACTACTTTCTCAAAGATTAGTTTGTTGTAGGTTTGTGAGTTGATTTCTGGAGTTTCTATTCTGTTCCACTGGTCTACGGGTAGGTTTTTGTGCCAGTATCAGGCTGTTTTGATTATAACTGCCCTGTAGTTTGTCTTGAAATCTGGTATTGTGGTGCCTCTAGTTTTGTTTATGTTGTTTAAGATTACTTTAGTTATTCAGAGTCTCATGTTTCCATATGAATTTTAGCATTGTTTTCCTAGATCTGAGAAGTATTTCATTGGAATTTTGTTTGAAATCACATTGAATCTGTAATTACTATTGGTAGTGTAGACATTTTGATGGTATTAATTCTTCCAATTCATAAACATGTGTGATTTTTCCATTTTTTGTGCCTTATTCTACTCTTTTCACTTCCTTGGTTAAATGAATTACAAACTATTCCATCATAGAGATTTTTCACTTCCTTGGTTAAATGAATTACAAACTATTCCATGGCACTATCTATATATACAAATACTATTAAAATGTATGTGTTAATTTTGTATCCTGCCACTATTCCAAGTTCTTTTATAAGTTCCAATAGTCTTAGTATAGTCTTTTGTTTCCCTTGTATATAGAAATATGCCATCTGTAAATAAGGATAATTTCACTTATTCCTTTCAAATTTTTATCCCTTTTATTTTTTTTTAATAATGGCTCTGGCTGAGACTTCAAGGACTTTAGTGGATAGCAATGGTGAAAGTGGGCATCCTTGTCAGGTTCTAGATCTTAGTAGAAACACTTCCAGTTTTTCCCTATTCAATAAGATGGTGACTGTTTTTCTCATAGATTGCTATGATTTTCTTGAGGAATATTCCTTCGATACTCAATTTGCTTAAAGCATTCATCATGGAGGGCTGTTGTATTTTATCAAATGCTTTCTCTGCATCAATTGAGATAATCATATGGTTTTTATTCTTCAGCTTGTTAATGTGATATATCACATTTATTGATTTGCAGATGTTGAAGCAAATCATGGATGATACCCATGGATGAATCCCATGGAGGAATCCCACATGGTATGGCTGAATAATCTTTCTGGTGTGTTGTAGGATTTAATTTGTTGATATTTTGTTGAGGATTTTTACATCTGTGTTCATCAGGGATATTCATCTATAGTTCCCTTTCTCTGTTGTATTATTTACTGGCTTAGGGAATAAGGTGATATTGGCTTCAGATAGGGAGTATAGGAGGATTCCTTCCATTGAATTGTTTTGAATAGCTTGAGAAAATTGGAATTAATTCTTCTTTAAAAGTCTGGTAGAATTCTTCAGTGAATGCATCTAGTCCTTGGCTTTTCATTGTTGGGAGGATCTTTAATACTGATTCAATCTCCATCTTTCTCATTGATCTGTTTAGGTTTTCTAAGACTTCATGACACAATTTTAGTAGATTGTAGGTGTCCAGAAATCTATCCATTTCTTCTAGATTTTCCAATTTGTTTGTCTATAACTCTGTATTAATTCCTGATGACTATTTTTGTTTCTGTGGTATCCATTGCTACATCTCCTTTTTCATCATTGCTTTTATTCATTCAGTTGAGTCTCCCTTTCTTTTTGTTTAGTTGGGACAATGTTATATCAATTTTGCTTATTTTTTCAAAAAACAATCTCTTCCTTTCAATATTTTCTATTTTTTTGCTTCAATTTTGTTTTTATTTCGTCTTTAACATTAACTATTTCTTTCCTCCTAAAAATTTTGGGTTTGATCAGTTGATGTTTTTCTAGATCATTGAGATGCAAGAAAGTTAATTTATTTAGAGCCTTTCCAATTTCTTGATGCAGGTACCAACTGGTATAAATTTTCCTATTAACATTGTTTTTGCTGTATTCAATAAGCTTTGATATCTTGTACTTTCATCATCATTCATTTGCAGAAACTTTTTAATTTCTCTTTTGAATTCATCTATGAAGCCTTGTCTATTCAGGAGCATGCTGTTCATCTCTTTATTTTTGCATATATTCCAGAGAATCTTGAGTTAATTTCCAGCTTCATTCCGTTGTTTTTAGAAAAGATACATGTTATAATTTCATTTTTTTTATTTGCTGAGACATGCTGTATGGCCTACCTTATGTTCTATCCCAGAGAACCTTCCATGCACTTATGAGAAGAATGCATGTTCTGCAACTGTGGGATGAAAAGTTCTATAGATACCAATTAGCTTCATTTGGTCTATAAATTAGATTAGCTCTGTCATCTCTTTGTTGATTTTCTGTCTAGTTGATCTATCCACTGATGAAATAGGATGTTGAAGTCCCTCATTACTATTGTATTAGAGTCTATGTATCCCTTTAGATATTAACATTTGTTTTATTTTTTCCCAAAGAAACCATTTATTTAAGAAATAAAAATTGTATAAGCACATCTTTAGGAATATATGATTCTTCCTTTAATACCTGCCTTCCCACTCCCAATCCCACCTCACCTCCTCGTCCCCCTCCCATTCCCAGTCCCATTCTCCATTAAGAAAAATAAATAAATAAATAAATAACTATTCCTCGATAGTCAAGACAAGGGCTGTTCAAGTCATTGCTTCCCAAAGTGTCAATTTCACTTCTACAGATTTCCTTGTAGGTGTGCTATTAGATCAGGATGAACATATATGGTATTTGTCCATTTGGGACTGAATTATCTCACTAACTATGATGCTTTCAAGATTCATCCATTTTGTTGCAAATGACTAGATTTCATTTTCTTTTTTTACTCCAAGGTAGTATTCCATAGAGTACATACCCCATAATTTCTTTATCCAGTATTCATCTGGTGGGCATTTAGATTGATTCCATGTCTGAGTTATTGTAAATTGAGCTGCAATAAATATGGAGGTGCAGATAACTCTTTTATTTGTTGATTTCATTTTCCTAGGGTAAATTCTCTGGAGTGGGATGGTTGGGTCATCTAGCAGGTATATTTTCAAATTTCTGAGTTATCTCCAAACTGATTTCCATAGTGGTTTTACCAGTTTACATTCCCACTAACGGTGGATAAGGGTACCTTTCGCCCTACAACATTACCAGAAATTGTTGTTTGTTGATTTCTGAATGAAAGCAATTTTAACTGGATGACGTGAAACTTCATTGTGTTTTTGATTTGCATTTCCCTGATGGCTAGTGATCACGAACATTTTTTCATGTCTGTTGGCCATTTGAATTTCTTCTTTTTAAAAATATCTGTTTGCGAATGCCATGGCTCAATAGGCTAATCCTCTGCCTTGCAATGCTGGCACACCGGGTTCAAGTCCCGGTTGGGGCACCAGATTCTGTCCCGGTTGCCCCTCTTCCAGGCCAGCTCTCTGTTGTGGCCCAGGAGTGCAGAGGAGGATGGCCTAACTCCTTGGGTCCTGCACCCGCATGGGAGACCAGGAGAAGTACCTGGCTCCTGGCTTCGGATCAGCACAGTGTGCTGCCACATCACGCTGGCTGTGGCGGCCATTGGAGTGTGAACCAACAGCAATGGAAGACCTTTCTCTCTGTCTCTCTCTCTCACTGTCCACTCTGCCTGTCAAAAAAAAATCTGTTTAAGACTTTTTCCCATTTCTTCACTGGGTTGTTTGTTTTGTTGTTTTGGAGTTTCTTGATCTCTTCATATATTCTAGTTATTAATCGTTTATCAGTTGCATTGTTTGCAAATAATTTCTCTCATTCTATCGGTCACTTTTTCACTTTCCTGAGTGTTTCTTTAGCAGTACAGAAGCTTCTCAATTTGATGTAATCCCATTTGCTGATTTGGGGTTCGATTGCCTGTGTCTCTGGGTTTTTTCAAGAACTCTGCCTGTGCCAATATCTTGCAGGGTTTCCCCAATGTTCTCTAGTAATTTGATGGTATCAGGTCATAGATTTAAGTCTTTAATCCATTTTGAATGGTCCAAGAAGATGCATGTTATGATTTCAATTTTTTTTTTTGAATTTTCTGAGACTTGCTTTATGGCGTATCATGTGGTCTATTCTAGAGAAAGTTACTTGCATGCTGAGAAGAATGTGTATTCTTCAATTGTTGGATGAAAAATTCTGTGGATATTTGTTAGGTCCATTTGGTCTATACTGTTGATTAACTACTCTTTCCTTGCTGATTTTCTGTTTGGTTGATCTGTCCATTGCTGAAAGTGGGGTATTGAAACCCGTATTACTACTGTATTTGAGTCTGTGCATCCCTTTAGATCTTTTAACATCTTTTAAATGGCCAGGTGCCCTGTAATTATGTGCGTATACATTTATAATAGTTACCTCCTCCTGTTGAATTGATCCCTTAATCATTACATAGTGTCCTTCTTTGTTTCGTTTAAAAGTTTTTGTGTTATGTCTATTTCATCTGATATTAGGATGGCTACACAAGTTGTTATGGAATTTCTCCATTCTTTCACTTTCAGTCTGTGTGCTTCTTGATGGTGAAATGTGTTGCTTGTAGTCCGCAAAAGATGGGTTTTGGTTTTTAACCCATTCAATCTGTGTCTTTTAACTGCAGATTTAAGGCCATTTGCATTCAAGGTGACTATTGATAAGTAATGACTTTGCTCTGCCATTTTTTCCATAAATATTCTTATTTTTTACATTGCATTTCCTTTTTACTTTTATTGGAAGCTTTCTTTGCTTTACCTTCTTTGTAGTGATGACCATATTTCTCTGCTTCTGTGTGCAGGACATCTGTAAGCATCTTCTCCAGGGCTGGATGAGTGGTGCCATATTCTTTCAGTTTCTGTTTGTCATGGAAGGTCTTTATTTCACCTTTGTTCATAAATAATCTTTGCAGTCTACAGTAGTCTGGGTTGACTTTTTTTTTTTTTCTCTTAAGAATTGGACTATATCTCACCATCCTCTGCTAGCCTGTAAGGTTTCTGATGAGGTGTCCACTATGAGTAACTGGAGATCCTCTGAAAGTAATCTGGCATTTCTCTTGTGTACACTTCAGAATCTTTTCTTTATGTTTTACTGTGGAGAGTTGACTACAATGTGCTGTGGTGAAGATCTGATCACTTCTATTAGGAGTTCTAAGTGCTCCCTGTGCTTGGATGCCCCTTTCTTTCTCCAAATTGGGGAAATTCTCTGTTATTATTTTACTAAAAGGGCCTTCTAATACTTTCTCTCTTCCACACCTTCAGGAACTCCTATAATCCATATATTTTAATTTGATAGTATCCTGTTGCTTCCCAACTGTATTTTGCAGTTTTCTAATTTCTTCTTGTGTTTGGTCTGGCTGCATAATCTCCTGTGCTTTGTCTTCTACATTGGATATTCTTTCCTCTGCTTCACTGATTCTGTTGTAAGGCTCTCCCCTGTATTTTTTATATATCCTATTGAATTCTTCATTTCTAATATTTCATTTTAATTTCTCTTCCAGATCTCAATTTTGTGGGAGAAATTTTATTTCATGAATTTGTGTATTTGCTTCTGATTATTTCTAAGAACTTGTAAGTATTTCTGATTACTTTTAGGTAATCCTATGATCAATTGTTTGAATTCCATTTCTGGATTTTCTTCGATCTTATTATCTTGACAATCTATTATTGAGGCGTTGTTGTCTTTTGGGGCTGTCATGTTGTCTTCCTTGTTCTTGTTTTCTTGGATTGGTGTAGTTTTTATTCATTATTTGTGAGGATATCTATGGATTTCTTCTTTGATTTTTCTCTGTGGCTGATTTTGTCTTGGAACTATGTCTGATTTTGGATTAGTGAAGTGTCTGCTTAACTAGAGGCATGTGATGTGAGTGGCCAGACTTTTTGTTTGTTTGTTTGTTTGTTTGTTTGTTTGTTTCGACAGGCAGAGTGGATAGTGAGAGAGAGAGAGAAAGGTCTTCCTTTACCGTTGGTTCACTTTCCAATGGCCACTGTGGCCGGTGCACCGTGCTGATCTGAAGCCAGGAGCCAGGTGCTTCTCCTGGGCTCTCACGCAGGTGCAGGGCCCAAGGACTTGGGCCATCCTCCACTGCACTCCTGGGCCATAGCAGAGAGCTGGCCTGGAAGAGGGGCAACTGGGACAGAATCCGGCACCCAGACCGGGACTAGAACCTGGTGTGCCAGTGCCGCAGGCAGAGAATTAGCCTATTGAGCCGCAGTGCTGGCCCAGGGATCTCTTTTTAATGCTCCAGGATGAAGGGCATTTTTTGAGGTGACACACGCAGGTTTCAAATGGAAAATCTCTCTCTCTCTCTCTCTCTCTCTCTCTCTCTCTCATCAGAGGGGAAGTTTGTTCTTGTCTGTTGGTGTAGGCTCACCTGAGCTCTTCTCTACAAGGGATACCTGTGCCTGTGAGCTAGCCTTCTAATCCACTCTCTTTCCATATCTTCAGGAACTCCAACAATCTTATGTTGTGTCATTTCATTTGATAGTGTCCCGTGAATCTCCAGCATTTTTTTCTTTTTAATGATTTTATTTATTTATTTAAGAGGTAGAGTTACAGACAGTGAGAGGGAGAGACAGAGAGAAAGGTCTTCCTTCTGTTGGTTCACTCCCTAGATGACCACAATGGCTGGAGCTGCGCTGATCCGAAGCCAGGAGCCAGGAGCTTCTTCCGGGTGTCCCATGTGGGTTCAGGGGCACAAGGACTTGAGCCATCTTCACTGCTTTCCCAGGCCATAGCAGAGAGCTGGATTGGAGGAGATGCAGCCAGACTAGAGTCGGCACCCATATGGGATGCTGGTGCCAGAGCTGGAGGATTAACCTACTGTGCCATGGCTCCAGGCCCCAGTACTCTTTTTAAGTTTTAATTTCTTCTTCTTTTCTTTTGGGGGGGGAGGGGGTCTGAATGAAAAATTTCCAAAGATTTGTCTTCTAGTTTGCATATTCTTTCTTCTGCATCACTAGTCTTTTGTTAAGGCTTCCCACTGTATTTGTATTTGACATATTGAATTCTTCGTTTCCAATATTTGTTTGACTTGTTTTCAAAATGTCCAACTCATGGAAAACATGTTCTCCCATGTCATTAGTAGATTTCTTTAACTCATGAATTTGCTTCTCATTGCTTCTGAGTAATCCTATGATTAATGCTTTGAATTCATTTTCAGGTATTTCATCAATCTCTTCATCTTCGCATTCTTTTTTTCTTTTTTTTTTTTTTTGACAGGCAGAGTGGACAGTGAGAGAGAGAGACAGAGAGAAAGGTCTTCCTTTGCCGTTGGTTCACCCTCCAAAGGCCGCTGCGGCCGGCGCACCATGCTGATTCGAAGCCAGGTGCCAGGTGCTTTTCCTGGTCTCCCATGGGGTACAGGGCCCAGGCACTTGGATCATCCTCCACTGCACTCCCGGGCCACAGCAGAGAGCTGGCCTGGAAGAGGAGCAACCGGGACAGAATCCAGCGCCCTGACTGGGACTAGAACCTGGTGTGCCGGCGCCGCAAGGCAGAGGATTAGCCTGTTGAGACACGTGCCGGCTTCATCTTCACATTCTAATATTGAAATACTGTCATGTTACTTTGGGAGAGTCATGTTGTTTTCCTTATTATTGTTTCTTGACTTTCCACATTTTTTTCAGGCATTTGTGTAAATATGTGTTGGTTTTTTTCCTTTGATGGCTCTACGGCTTACTGTGCTGTCTCTTGTTTCAGTGATTATCCAGAAGCATATGCTGGGTGTGTCCAGGAAGCTCTGTTCAGTGTTCCAGGGTGGGTGACTATCCAGTGTGTCATCCAAGTTGGGCATGGTAGACCTCTCTATTTTCAGCAGTGGAGAGGTTATAGTTACCTCTGTTGCCTAATCACACATTCACCTCCTCTCTTCCAAGGTCATCAGTGCACTGGTCTAGCACACATGGGTGCTGTATTCACCCATCTGCCACATGAACTGCACAAAGATCTATGCAGTATGCTTTTGAGTATGGATCCTGCTACAATGACCCATCCCTGGCAATCAGGGACTTGTGTGCCTCTTGTGCCACACACAGTGGTTGCCCAAAGACTCAACTACACCCTGCATCCTATCATGTAGTCACAGATTTCTCACAGTCTTGGCACACAAGGCTCTCACAATCATGGGGTACAGGCAGAGACAACCTAAGAGCCAGCTCTCTGTGGGTGCTCCACTCTGGCAGTTTGATAAGTTGTGAGGCTGGGAGCACCTCATAGTCCTACATGGATGCATAGTCCCCCTCCCCAGTCAATCCTCCCACCCAGACTCATAGTCAGTGAGGAATATTTCCTCTCTCTGGTAAAATCCCTAGATCACATGCATGCACAAAAAACTCCACATCTGCTGCTGGTATCAAAATGGTACCTTCTCCCCAACTAGTTCCTGGGAGTGCATGGGAGCTGCTGTAGCTGCTACTGATGTCAAGATGGTGCCATCTCCCAGCCAGTTGCCCTCCGCTATTGTAGGGGAGTGGGGAGAGAGAAACATATGCCTTCTTCAGTGAGTTAAGTTCCCTCCTTAGGGCTCCAATCCAGAATCAAAGACAGTGTAGTCTCCTAGTGTGTTCTTCAGGCAATGTCACCAGTGGCATGGGCTACTGCAGGCTTTTCTCACCTTTCTTTCCAAAGCTTGTGCTTCCTCTGGCTCCTGGCTGCAGGGATTGTGTGTTGTATCCGCTTTTGCTTTGGCCTATCCTCAGCTTCCAAGCTGATCCACAGTGTCCCTCTTCCTTCTATAGAATTTCCACTGCATATGTCTCTCCAGACTCCCCCAGGAGCGCAATTCCTCCACTTTTTGTTACTATTTTTCTCTAGTCTAAAGCAAGACATCTATCTCCTATTCTGCCATCTTGGAATCGTGAGATGAGCATTTTGAAGAAAAATGCAAATAAACCATTGTTGCTAGGCAAAAATAGAAAGTACCATAACAAAAAAGATTCACTAGTATTTTGTCAGAGTAATTCTAGAGGATGATCTGAAAGTCACAAAAAATGGATCAGGACATTACTGTAGGGACACAAACTGACACTTTATTGACCTTACCAATCATATTAACCTTATATAATACTTTCCATCAGGATTTAACCTTATATAATATTCTCCATCAGGAGATCTGCTATAGTCATCATATTTCAAAAGAAAAATGTTTTATTTTTATTCATAGGTACTCTCATGTGATAATTTGATTCTTTTGAGGGAAAATAGTTGAATAAAAATGCAAAGGAGAAATTATGTTTTTATTCACTGATTAAGTCAATTGAAAATGATCAAGATCCCAAGTTAAAATGAGACCCTTAGTTGTGAGTTACAGTTATGTAAAGTTAAAACTGGAATTTGATGCCATTTGTAGGCATTAAATGTGAAATTATAAACTCCACTTCACTCTGTGATTTGTTGAATTCGTTTCATTTCCCCTTTTAATTTTATTTGTAATAGCTCCAACCACAATAACTCATATATCCGTTAGCAGTAGACTACTAAAATAACTATGCTATATAGAAATAATATGTTTATGTATTTTATTGAAGTCAATTAGCAACTTATTGGATGAGCACAGATATTATGTGGATTCTTATCTGTCTTAAGTTGCAAACAATTGGCTTTCCAAATCTCATCCAAATTTCAATACACTTTATTGTGAATACAAGGCTGAGAGTCACTAAAATAAAGGAACACAATGCATTCTCTATGATGATTCTTCTTTTTCTCTCTCAAAGAATACTTCATCCTTTTCTGTATTACATCCTTTAAGATCTGCCACCCTATATGTGGTTTATTAGATTTTAGTCCAGTCAGAGGATTAAGATGAATCAATCCTATTCTCTATAGGTGAAGAAGCACTTAACATTCAACCTTCCTGCAATTCTTAGGTCTTATTTTTATATTGAAAAATATAGGGGACAGTGCTTTGGTATAGCAGGTAAATCTGCCACCTGCAGTGCCAGCATCCCATATGGGTGCTGGTTGGAGTACTGGCTGCTCCACTACCAACCCAGCTCTCTGTTATGGCCTGGGAAAGCAGCAGAAGATGGCTCATAATTGTTTTCATAGGAAGGGGACTTGTCACCTCTGTGAGTTTGCATTCAAAGATCTGAGGCTGTAAGTTTCAACAAGCACAGTTATTGGGAAGATCAGATGGACACACAGGAGAGGAAAGCAGGAATAACCAGAAGCCAGTTGGCATTTCTGTCTTTCTATTGCTATCCTGATCTTTATAATCTTTGAAAATTAATTCTGTTTGTTTAGACTCTTCTTTCCAAAACACTGCTGTATTCTTCTTTTGGCTACTTCTAAAAGAGGTGTTTAAGTCTGTTACAGAGAAGTCATGGGCAAGTTGGTATCACACAAGGTAGCCCAAAGTAGACTCACTACCTCAGCTTTCCTTGGCTAACACTCCACAGGACACTTAGATTTTCTTGAAAGAAGAAGCTTTCCTTCTGTGATCATCCCCTCTCTGTTCATGATCCTATTATCCATTCACTGTAAAGTAGGAAGAGGATAACTCTTACAGTTCAAGACGAAAAATAGTATTACGAGATGAGGTGATGTCACTTCCTGGTATCTATCCTGCTTTTATCTTTCTGTCTTGTAAAACCTTCTCATATCTGTGTACAGCAGCTAATACCCATGTATCTGTTGTTATAAAAATGGGCCCAAGAGGATGCAGGGCGGAAGATAGTTAAAAGAGAATATGCTCTAATAGAATTATTAGTCATATCAAGTATAAGTCCAAAGGATTCTATCACTCTGTAATTTAAGGGAATTAACATGTTCTTTTTTGTGTGCTCATCTGCTCACAAACCCACATTTTTTTCTTCAACAAAAAGAATGACAGGAATCGAATGATGAAGGACAGATTTTCAACTGGGAGAATCCAGAGTTTTGTACTAATTCATTTCTGTCTCCTCTGCTTACAATTGTCAGTCACTGTAGAAACGAAACTGAGTGGGAAAGTAGAGCTTAAAGGACAACTTTTTTAAAACTCTCTAATCTTTGCCTAGAGTTGAAAACCATGTACTCAAATACTATTTGAATGGCTGGAATATGCAGTGCAACTATATGCCACAGCATGCAACACACAAGATCCTTCTCTTAAGACTCTTATCTTTGCTGTGGTTAATGTTACATATATTAGAATATAGTTTGCAGCCAGCGCCGCGGCTCACTTTGCCGGCACCCTGGGTTCTTGTCTCGGTTTTGGTGCTAGAATTCTGTCCCGGTTGCTACTCTTCCAGTCCAGCTCTCTGCTGTGGCCTGGGAAGGCAGTGGAAGATAGCCCAAGTCCTTGGGCCCCTGCACCCCATGGGAGACCAGGAGGAAGCACCTGGCTCCTGGCTTCAGATCAGTGCAGCGCGCTAGCCATAGCGGCCATTTGGGGAGCGAACCAATGGAAGGAAGACCTTTCTCTCTCTCTCTCTCTCTCACTGTCTAACTGCGGGGCATGAGCACAGCCATGGTGCGGCCAGGCCAGGCCCGGGGGCTCCGCATGCGCGGGTGCCCCCGCCCAAGCTGCACGGAACGGAGCCACATGGAGCCGAGCCAGTGAACTAACCCAAGCCAGGGCCCGAGGAGCCAGCCGGCAGGTGTCCTGGGGATGGCAGCACAGGGAGGGGCCCGGCGTGCACGCACGTGGCCCCGAGACTGGGCGGCGCCAAGGAGGGGCAAAAAAGATGGCGCCCAGAGGAAGTAAGGTGGGCGGAACTCAAAAGCTAATTGGCTACGCAACATCAGGGGAGGTAACAAGACTAGTACAGACATATGGCTAGTCCTATAGAAATCCCCCCGTAAAGTGACCTTTTAAGTGATTGGTTGGTTCTTAGCCCTGCCCCAATGACTCTGCAGTTTTGTGCTATAAAAGGTTCGGTTTCGCATGGAATAAATGAGTCCTTGCTAGACTTGGCTCCCCGCTGTGTCTGATTGTCTCCGGGATCGGGAGGCTGGGGAACGGGCGAGCAGCACACTCACCTTTCCTCGGACCCAGTCCATCCTGTACGGGTGGACTCAGACCCTGCATCTAACTCTGCCTGTCAAAAAAAAAAAAAGGAAAGAAAAAGAAAAGAAAAGAAGAGAAGAGAAGAGAAGAGAGGAGAAGAGAAGAGAAGAGAAAAGAAAAGAAAAGAAAAGAAAAGAAAAGAAAAGAAAAGAAAAGAAAAGAAAAGAAAAGAAAAGAAAAGAAAAGAAAAGAAAAGAAAAGAAAAGAAAAGAAGTTTGCATCAGGAGAGGTGAGACTCACTTTCAACCTCCTTGTGCAGGTCCTCCGGCCACAGGGCAGCTTCCCTATTCATCCATATGGTAAACAATTTTTTCTTACATGTTACAATGTTCTAAATGTGTGTTTGTGTGTGTATGTGTATCTGCGTGTATGCATGTATGTCTCCTTTAATTGGGCTGAAAAGTGCACACTGGTTGAAAATGGCTGTGAGAAACCTGCTGAGGTACTGACACTGTGGTACAGTGGGTTAACACCCTGGCCTGAAGCGCCAGCATCCTATATGGGTGCCGGTTCCAGACCCGGCTGCTCCACTTCCAATCTAGCTCTCTGCTATGACCTGGGAAAACAGTACAAGACGGCCCAAGTCCTTGGACCCCTGCACTCATGTGGAGATTCAGAAGAAGCTCCTGGCTCTTGGCTTCGGATCGGTGCAGCTCCGGCTGTTGTGGCCAACTGGGGAGTGAACCAGCAGATGGAAGCCCTCTCTCTCGCTCTCTCTCTCGCTCTCTCTTTGCCTCTCCTCTCTCTGTGTAACTCTGACTTTCAAATAAATAAATCTTTAAAAAAGAAAGAAAGAAAGACAGCTGCCGAGTGAAACGGCTACCTGTTTTTATTGCACACCACTCATGGTTCTGTGACTTAGTATGAGGAAATGAACACCAATCTTTGGGCTGTCAAAGGAGTATGCAGTCACACAACTCATGCAGCCTTACAAAACATGCTTAAGGACGTGCTAGGTAGAGAAACACAGAAACATGGGCAGCACTACGAAAGAGGGGGAAGAAGGAAATCCAACTATCAGTATTTGTAGATGACCTGATTCTATGTAAATGGGATCCAAAGATTCCACTAAAAAACTATTGGAATTCATAAAAGAATTTGGTGAAGTAGCAGGATATAAAATTAACATGCAAAAATCAATAGCCTTTGTACACACAAATAATGCATGGCTTAGAAAGAACTTCTGAGATCAATCCCATTCACAGTAGCTACAAAAATTAAATACTTTGCAATAATTTTTTCCATTCATAAAACTTCTATTCCACTAACATGAACTTAATACAATGTTCTTAATAATTAATTTTCCTAAGACATTAAACAAAGCTAGCCTTCATCTCAAGTTATTTCTCAGTTAACTGTTTTTACAGGACATGCATGTTAGGCAACGATCAAAAAAATCACAAAAGCAAAGAAGTCTAATAAAGTTAAATATTTTTTTTTACTGATGTGTGTGATATACATGAAGTAATGATATCATGCAATTCATTTTTTACTATATCTTTACTTTTACATTTGTTGTTAGGTTGCCTGAAACATTTAAATATCAATAACATGAGTGTAGTAAAAACAATGAAAACAAACAGCAAGGAACTTTACAAATAATGGAATATGAACCATTTTTGCCCTTATCCAGAATGACTAGGGTCCAGACTTTGTCTAAACGGAACACACCCTACAGCTGTAGTCCAAGGTGTGCTCCCTGAGACTGAGCATCCCACACATCCAAATGGCTCAACACCTAATAGCCTTGGGCTACCAGTTTCTCCCACAGCAGTCTAAGTGCTCCAAACCTTAACATATCCACGATAACTATACCCATGACTGGAAAAATTATCCCTTTTATTCCACACTAGGACAAACCAATATGAGGACACAGAAGCAGTTTTAACCCCGGCCCTTGTGAAGCCACAATGTACCAAAAGTATTATGCCAAACATAATTTGTATAAAAATTCCACATCACCATATTGGCCACCAAAAGATGAAAACAGATAACTCCCTAAATGTTATCTGGCTCTACTCCCCTAATATTAAACATAAAAACCACATGGGAAATTTAGGAATTCAAATAGAAGTAACATAGACCTGTCATAAATGGTAAACAAAAAAGCTATTTGTGGAACAGCATAGATGACAAATGCTCTAATGTGAAAATTTGAGAATGAGGAGGAAAAATATCAAAGTGCTGGTGAATTTTCCCTTCCTTCTCCAGCTTCAGCTTCATCTCCTTGGCTATCTGATGTTCACAATTGTCAAGTATTCTCAGTAATTGCATTATTAGCATGCTACCTTTGTATGATTCTTCACTTAACAGAAATAAAAAGAATCATCAGAAATTTCTACAAGGACTTATATCCCAGCAACCAGGTAAATCTATCCGAAATGGATAGATTCCTGGACACGTGCAACCTACCTAAATTGAACCAGGAAGACATAGAAAACCTAAATAGACCCATAAATAAGTCAGAAATTGAAACAGTAATAAAGAACCTCCCAACAAAGAAAAGCGCAGGACCAGATGGATTCAATGCTGAATTCTACCAGACATTTAAAGAAGAACAAACTCCAATTCTTCTCAAACCATTCAGAACAATCGAAAAAGAGGGAATCCTCCAAAATTCTTTCTATGAAGCCAGCATCACCTTAATTCCTAAGCCAGAAAAAGATGCAGCATTGAAAGAGAATTACAGACCAATATCCCTGATGAACATAGATGCAAAAATCCTCAATAAAATTCTGGCCAATAATGCAACAACACATCAGAAAGATCATCCACCCAGACCAAGTGGGATTGATCCCTGGTATGCAGGGATGGTTCAATGTGCGCAAATCAATCAATGTGATACACCACATTAACAGACTGCAGAAGAAAGACCATATTATTATCTCAATAGATGCAGAGAAAGCATTTGATAAAATACAACACCCTTTCATGATGAAAACTCTAATCAAACAGGGTATAGAAGGAACATTCCTCAATACAGTCAGAGCAATTTATGAAAAACACACGGCCAGCATCTTATTGAATGGGGAAAAGTTGGGAGCATTTCCACTGAGATCTGGTACCAGACAGGGATGCCCACTCTCACCAATGCTATTCAATATAGTGCTGGAAGTCTTAGCCAGAGCTATTAGGCAAGAAAAAAGAATTTAAAGGGATACAAGTTGGGAAGGAAGAACTCAAACTATCCCTCTTTGCAGATGATATGATTCTTTATTTAGGGAATCCAAAGAACTCCACTAAGAGATTATTGTAATTCATAGGAGAGTTTGGCAAAGTAGCAGGATAAAAAAAATCAATGCACAAAAAACAACAGCCTTTGTATATACAGGCAATGCCACAGCTGAGGAAGAACTGCTAAGATCAATCCCATTCACAATAGCCACAAAAACAATCAAATATGTTGGAATAAATTTAACCAAGGACATTAAGTCTCTACAAAGAGAATTACAAGATATTAAAGAAAGAAATAGAAGAAGATACCAAAAAATGGAAAAATCTTCCATGCTCATGGATTGGAAGAATCGATATCAACAAAATGTCTACTCTCCCAAAAGCAGTTTATAGATTCAATGCAATACCAATCAAAATACTGAAGATATTCTTCTCAGATCTGGAAAAAATGATGCTGAAATTCATATGCATGCACAGGAGACCTCGAATAGCTAAAGCAATCTTGTACAACAAAAACAAAGCCGGAGGCATCACAATACCCGATTTCAGGACATACTACAGGACAGTGGTAATCAAAACAGCATGGTCCTGGTACAGAAACAGATGGATAGACCAATGGAACAGAATAGAAACACCAGAAATCAATCCAAACACCTACAGCCAACTTATATTTGATCAAGGATCCAAAACCAATCCCTGAAGTAAGGTCAGTCTATTCAATAAATGGTTCTGGGAAAATTGGATTTCCACATGCAGAATCATGAAGCAAGACCCCTAACTTTCACTTTACACAAAAATCCACTCAACATGGATTAAGACTTAAATCTATGACCCGACACCATCGAATTATTAGAGAAAATTGGGGAAACCCTGCAAGATATCGGCACCGGTGAAGACTTCTTGGAAAATATCCCAAAAACATAGGCAGTCAAAGCCAAACTTAACTATTGGGAGTGCATCAAATTGAGAAGTTTCTGTAAAACAAAAGAAACAGGAAAGTGAAGCGGCAACCGACAGAATGGGAAAAATATATGCAAACTGTGCAACTGATAAAGGGTTAATAACCAGAATCTACAAAGAGATCAAGAAACTCCACAACAACAAAACAAACAATCCACTTAAGAGATGGGCCAAGGACCTCAATACATATTTTTCAGAAAAGAAAATCCAAATGGCAAACAGACACATTAAAACATGTTCAGGATCACCAGCAATCAGGGAAATGCAAATCAAAACCACAATGAGGTTTCACCTCACCCGGGATAGAATGGCTTACATATAAAAATCTACCAACAACAGATGCTGGCAAGGATGTGGGGTAAAGGGACACTAACCCACTGTTGGTGGGAATGCAAACTGGTGAAGCCACTATGGAAGTCAGTCTGGAGATTCCTCAGAAACCTGAATATAACCCTACCATTCAACCCAGCCATCCCACTCCTTGGAATTTACCCAAAGGAAATTACATTTGCAAACAAAAAAGCTGTCTGCACCTTAATGTTTATTGCAGCTCAATTCACAATAGCCAAAACCTGGTATCAACCCAAATGCCCATCTACAGTAGACGGGATAAATAAATTATGGGACATGTACTCTATAGAATACTATACAGCAGTCAAAAACAATGAAATCTGGTCATTTACAACAAAATGGAGGAATCTGGAAAACATCATGCTGAGTGAATTAAGCCAGTCCCAAAGGGATAAACATCATATGTTCTCCCTGATCCATGACAACTAACCGAGCACCAAAAAGGAAACCTGTTAAAGCGAAATGGACAATATGACGAATGGTTACTTCATCAGCCCTTGTCCCGACTGTTGATGTACAACTTAATACTTTATCCCTTTTAGTATTTTTTTGTTCCACTTAATACTGTTGTTTAAACTCTGTAATTAACACACAATTATTCTTAAGTGTTTAAATTTAACTGAAAAGTGATCTCTGTTAAATATAAGAGTGGGGATAAGAGAGGGAGGAGATGTACAGTTCGGCACATGCTCAATGGGACTTGCCCCAAACGGTAGAGTTAGAAATGTGCCAGGAGATTCCAATTCAATCCCATCAAGGTGGCATGTACCAATGCCATCTCACTAGTCCAAGTAATCAGTCTCAGTTCACAACTGATCACACTGATAGGTCTAAGAGTCAAAACGATCACATAAACAAGACTAGTTTCTGCTAATACTAACTGATAGAATGAAAAAGGAGAGAATGATCCAACATGGAAAGTGGGATACACAGCAGACTCATAGAATGGCAGATGTCCCAAATAGCACCTCTGGTCTCAAAATCAACCCTTAAGGCATTCGGATCTGGCTCAAGAGCCAATGAGAGCATTGTAGGCATAGAAAGCCAAGACACTCTGGAAAAAAAAAAGAAAAAATCCTAAATGAAAGATCTCTGTGAGCGAGATCCCAGTGGAAAGAACAGGCCAACAAAGAAGGAGGTACCTTTCTCTGAAGGGAAGAGAGAACTTCCACTTTGACTATGACCTTGTCTAAATAAGTTCAGAGTCAACAAACTCAAAAGGCTTCCATAGCCTTGGCAACTCATGACTAGAGCCTAGGGAGATTACTGATGCCATGAACAAGGGTCTCAATTTGTTAAGTCAACATCAGGAGTCACTGCGCACTTACTCCCCATGAAGGATCTCTGTCCTTAATGTGTTGTACAATAGGAATTAATGCTATAACTAGTACTCAAATAGTAGTTTACACTTTGTGTTTTTTGTGGGTGCAAACTGTTGAAATCTTTACTTAATAAATACTAAATTGATCTTGTGTATATAAAGATAATTGAAAATGAATCTTGATGTGGATGGAATGGGAGAGGGAGCAGGAGATGGAATGTGTGCGAGTGGGAGGAAGTTTATGGGGGGGAAGCCATTTTAATCCATAAGCTATACTTTGGAAATTTATATTTGTTAAATAAAAAAATGGAAAAAATACACATGCCAGTCTCTGTGTCTTTAACATCAGGGGGCTAAAACAAACTGATGCCACAGGATATCTATTTTCCACATCAAGATGAGGTCCCTAAAATGTACTCCTACTCACAAAGAGATCTTAATACAGTCTATTTAATTAAGGACTTCATTGTTCCTTATGATTATTTGTATATGTAGTTTAAACACTTCTATTATTTCAAATTAAATATAGCAGAAATATGCCATTTTTATTCTGATTTTTTTTCTTTTTTGGAAATTAGATATCTAAAAATTGAGCTTATGGTTTAGGAAATGCTGTTATTTAAACTTTATTTTTAAAATAAGGATAAAGAGTGTGTCCCCATATTTTGTTTTTGGAAACTGTTTGGTACTTTAGAGGCTTTTTCATGCTTTATTTGGAATCCACTCAAGAGCTCTAAACCTCAAAGCCATGTAGGGATGAAAGGTTGACTGCTTTGATTTGAATTATAATTTTCAGTGACGCAGCACCTTTCATCTGAGAATTCAAAGCCATCCTCAAGAAAATGCATTCATTATCCCAATACCCCTTCAAGGCAGCAAGAACTTACTTAGAGCGGGAGAAACAGATGCACAAACAGAGAAAGTGACTAGCTGAATATATTTTTAGGAGACACAAACTCACCAAATAACTCAACTTTCTACTTTGTTCTGAGATTGAAATTAAATTTGCTTAGAATCAGAGGGGTGACAATAAAGGTGTTTTTTCTTCCCAGGAGTGTCATATATAAAGGCTCAGTTTCTTTTTTCAATGTTTATTTTATTTATTAACTGTGAGACAGATAGACAGACTGAGAGGGAGAGAGCTCAACACTCCTCAAATACTTGTAATAGCGAAGACTTGGCTGAGGCCAAAGCTGGGAGACTGGAATTCAATCCAGGTCTAGCTGTTTGACAAAGCTCAGTAACTCTGCTTACCAACTATAACTTTTGTGAACTGTGGCTAAAAGGAACATTAGGAGGGGAGGAATGGATACAGAGTCAGGACCTTTAGATAGATGACACTACAAAACATCAGAAGACAGGACAAAGAGCTGGTGTTGTGGTGTAGCAGGTTAAATCACTGCCTTTAGCATCCCATGTAGGTTCCAGTTCAAGTTCTTGCTGCTCCACTTCTGATCCAGTTTCCTCCTAATGTCCATGGGAAAGCAGTAGAAGATGGTGCAAGTGCTTGGGCCCCTGCACCCACATGAGAGACCTGGAAGAAGCTCTTTGCTACTGGTTTCTGCCTCACCCAGCCTCAGCCATTGTGGCAATTTTGGAGAGTGAACCAGAAGATGGAAGATCTCTGCCTCTCTCTCTCTCTCTCTCTCTCTCTCTCTCTCTCTCTTTCTCTCTCCCTGTATAACTGTGTTTCAAATAAATAAAATAAATCTTTAAAAAAGAAGACAAAATAATAAGGAAGTCCCTGTGTAGTGATTCCAGTTCCTCATATACAGCTTTAAGTGAAGTCTGTTAACTCACTGGAACTTCATCTTTGGAACAATTTCTTTCTTCTCCACCTCCAATGGGTACCAGCACCATTCCTTGGGCTTTTGCAACAGCTTCCCAATTCATCTCTTCTCCCAAATTCTCTCCTCTCTGAACAAGTCTTCAGTGATAGCCAGAGATTTTTTTAACATGTCTATTTTCTACTTGAAATCATTCCTTAATGACTTCATGAGGCAGAGGTTAGCAAATATTTTTGTTTGAGACAGAGCCATCTTCCCCAAAGTGGCCTCAGATAAATTTCTAGCCACATCAGTTGGTATATCTTTCATATATAAGACCTTCTCTTGATCACCTATAAATCATATGTGGCAAGTTAGTGATGTGGAAAGTCTGTGCTAATGTAATTAAGTGAATTTTCCTGACTTCAAAGCTGCCCTGGGGTAGATTCAGTGTTTAAATTCAGTTCTGAATTCTAATTAATTCCCACTATAGGGTAAAAATTGTGAATTAAGTAAGTGAGTTGGGGAGATGGAAGAATGGAAGTATTGACATGTTTTTGCAATTTGAGCTCATTGTTGCCCTAGAAAGGAAATTTGTTGATAGCCTTTTAGAGATTATTGCAAAGCAGCAGACGGACACATTTCCAAGCTTTTGAGCTATTCACCTGGTCCTTTATTCAATTGCTTGGTCTTCGTAGTTCAGTTAATTTACACACAGTCTGTGGCACTAGGATCTGTAGAAATGTTTTCTTTTTAAACTTTTATTTAATAAATAACAATTTCTAAAGTATAGCTTATGGATTACAATGACTTTCTCCCCCCATAACTTCCCTCCCACCTGCACCCCTCCCATCTCCCACTCCCTCTCCCATTCCATCCACATCAAGATTCATTTTCAATTATCTTTATATACACAAGATCAATTTAGTATATATTAAGTAAAGATTTCAACAGTTTGCACCCACAAAAAACACAAAGTGTAAACTACTATTTGAGTACTAGTTATAGCATTAATTCCTATTGTACAACACATTAAGGACAGAGATCCTTCATGGGGAGTAAGTGCGCAGTGACTCCTGATGTTGACTTAACAAATTGAGACCCTTGTTCATGGCATCAGTAATCTCCCTAGGCTCTAGTCATGAGTTGCCAAGGCTATGGAAGCCTTTTGAGTTCGCTGACTCTGAACTTATTTAGACAAGGTCATAGTCAAAGTGGAAGTTCTCTCTTCCCTTCAGAGAAAGGTACCTCCTTCTTTGTTGGCCTGTTCTTTCCACTGGGATCTCGCTCACAGAGATCTTTCATTTAGGTCTTCTTTTTTTTTTTCCAGAGTGTTTTGGCTTTCCATACCTAAAATACTCTCATTGGCTCTTGAGCCAGATCCGAATGCCTTAAGGGCTGATTTTGAGACCAGAGTGCTATTTAGGACATCTGCCATTCTATGAGTCTGCTGTGTATCCCACTTTCCATGTTGGATCGTTCTCTCCCTTTTTAATTCTATCAGTTAGCATTAGCAGATACTAGTCTCGTTTATGTGATCCCTTTGACTCTTAGACCTATCAGTGTGATCAATTGTGAACCGAAATTGATTGTTTGGACTAGTGAGATGGCATTGGTACATGCCACCCTGATGGGATTGAATTGGAATCTCCTGGCACATTTCTAACTCTCTCTTTTGGGGCAAGTCTGCTTGAGCAGTCCCCAAATTGTACAAGTTGTTTTTAAGTTAAAATATCTTAAACCTGAAGGTATTGTATCTTGGCATACTCACAATATGAATTTTTAAATTAAAGCTTAAAAAAGGCTTGGCATTCTCAGTCAATTTAGCTCTTACTAAATACAATATTTAAAGGCAGTAAACAAATGTTAATCTTTCACAACAAAGCATAGGGAATACCTACATATTTTATGCTAAAATGCCACAGTGTGTTATCCTCCATGCATTTTTAATATGTAATATCCCCCTCCTTCCTCTCACATCACTCATCCGTACACTCAAATATGGCTAAATCTTTCTAGCTCTAGGAGTATGCACTGTGGTGCAGTGGGTTAAAGTCCCAGCCTGCAATGCAGGCATCCCATATGGGCACAGGTTAGAATTCCAAATGCTCCACTTCCAATCCACCTCCCTGCTAATGTATCTGTGAAACCAGTGTAGGATGACCCAAGACCTCTCCTCTTCCCTCTCTCCCCCTTTCCCCTACCTCCTTCCTTCTCCTTCCTTACCTCTCCTGTCTTACTTCCTCTATCTTCTGACAGATTCCATACAGAATTTTGATCATTATCCAGACCCAAATGGCTGAGTTCTGTGCAATTCTGATGCAGTATTTCACCAATGTCTATGAGTACTTATCCCACATAAGCACCATTGTGAGTAGGCATTGTCATTCTCATTTCATCCTGTGCTCTTTGAGGTCAGGAGTTGCATCTTGTTCATTCCAAATAGAACTTTAATGCATGCTGATGGATAGCAGATCCTCAGGTCATGATTATCTAACAGGAACTGAATACTGATACTGCCTCTTTAATAAAAACCATTTGAGCTATGGTAATGTGGAGTTACAAGTAGCTGTCAGTTCTCTTCTTCATTGACAAGTATCAGGCCAATGTGTGATTTCCTCAGAGAATATTGTCCAAATGTGGCTAATATTCAACAAATTGCTCTCAAGCAAACCTTACCCTGGTTTCCATTAGGAATTCTATAAGAGGTTTGTAGGTTGCTCTGCCAACCCTAAAGTACATGGCAGCATATAAAGCACATAGATTCATGTTCATTACTAATTCCAGGGAGGTAGCCAAAAGCCTTTCTTCTCATTCTCTGAATCTGTAATTTCTGTTCCCAATCCCTGCTGCCTCTGCTTGATCAGTGCCACCTCTTCTCTTGCAGTTCCCATTCAAGATGTCACTGGCCTCAAAAATAATGACAAAGTACATTTAACTCTCAGAATCACGTTCGTAGAAGATATAGGGATTGGTCATTATGATGCCATCAGCTAAGCCTCCATTTACAGTGCCAGCATCACATGTTGAAACGCAGGTTCAAGTCTTGACTGGTTCACTTCTGAACTAGCTCTCTGCTGGTGTGTCTGGGAAGGAAGCAGTAGATGGTCCAAGTACTCAAGTCCCTGCCACACATGGGAGACTTGGAGGAAGTCCCAGGCTCCTGGATTACTCATGGTCCAGCCCTGGCCATTGTGGCCATTTGGGGAGTGAAGATGGTAATTTTCTCTCACCCCTCTATCTCTCTCTCTTTCTCCTTTTCCAACAAACAAATAAATATTTTTAAATACAGAGAGCCAGCTGTGGCATAGTGGGCTAAGCCTCCACCTATGGTGCTGGTATCCCATATGGGTGCCGGTTCAAGTGCTGGCTACTCTTCTTGTGATCCAGCTCTTTGCTATGGCCTGGGAAAGCAGTGGAAGATCGCCCAAGTACTTGGGCCCCTGCACCCACATGGAAGATCCAGAAGCTCCTGGCCCCTGGTTTGAGGTTGTCTCAGCTCTGGTCGCTGAGGCCATCTGGGGAGTAAATCAGCAGATTGAAGATCTTTCTTTCTTTCTCTCCCTCTCTCTGTCTCCAATGCTTCCACTCAAATAAATAAACAAAATTTTATGAAGATAAACAGATAAGAAATAAGAGCTATTAGAATTTAGGAGTGCTTCTGGTGCTGTGACGCAGCAGGTAATGCCCTGACCTGAAGCACCAGCATCCCATGTAGGTGCCAGTTCAAGACCCAGCTGCTCCACTTCCAATCCAGCTCTCTGCTATGGCCTAGAAAAGCAGTGGAAGATGGCCCAAGTCCTTGGACCCCTGCATCCATGTGGGAGACCTGGAAGAAGCTTCTGGCTCCTGGCTTCGGAATGGCACTACTCCAGCCATTGCGGCCAATTGGGGAGTGAACCATCAGATGGAGGACCTCTCTTCTCTCCCTCTCTGCTTCTCCTTTCTCTGTGTAACTCTTTCAAATAAATAAATAAACCTTTTTAAAAAAAAGAATTTAGACACAATATGTTCCAAATTCATACAGATGGAGGTGACTTAATTTAAACTTCTCACATTATTTTGAGGTAAGGAGTCTTGAGTCTTGTTTTCAGAACACTGAGCTAGTGTCCACCACTCCCCTCCCCTCACAAATGTGTTTAAACACTAACAGAGTAAAATAAATGAATGAGGTAGATGGGAAATTCAGTGGAGTGAATGTGAATCAATGGTTTCTGAAGGATATGCTTTCATTCTGATGGAACACTCACTCAGTTTTCAACATTGGACTGGCTTATCTGAGCATATTAATGGGCAAGTGAATCCCCTGGATCGTTATTTCACAATTAAAAATTGTTTTTTGTACTAAAATTGTTCCACAAACTCTAAAATTGAATTAAAAAAATAAATTAGGTGCAAATCTTATAAAATGATGAAAAATATCTTAAATATATATCAACAAAAGATAATAAATAGAGCAAGATAATAAACACATACAGGGCAAACTATAGTTTTCCTACTCCTTCTTTTGGCAGTAAATTATATTTTTTAATAACCAAAGGAATACCACATTAAATATATAAAATGATTTTAAGGTATAGAAAATAACTATAAAACAATCTATCCATTTTGATAAAAGACAATTTAAAATATTATTTATGGATTGGATTGAGTCTAATTGTTAAGATACCACTTGGAATGCCATTTCTATGTCAAGGTCCCTGGGCTTGAGTCCTGGCTCCTATCCTGAGTCCAGCTTCCGGCTAACACACACTTTGGGAGACAGAGTTGGTGATCATTGTTGAGATCCTGACATCCTACTTTAGAAACTGAGATTGAATTCTCGGTTCTTGGCTTCGGGCCTCTCAGGCTTGAGGACACGTGGGAAATGAACCCTATCTGTCTG
The DNA here is from genome assembly GCA_949820135.1 of Sylvilagus floridanus. Taxonomy (NCBI): domain Eukaryota; kingdom Metazoa; phylum Chordata; class Mammalia; order Lagomorpha; family Leporidae; genus Sylvilagus; species Sylvilagus floridanus. The sequence goes on along the minus strand of OX463241.1, from coordinate 162,812,139 downwards.
CTTCTCTCTCTCTCTCTCCCTCTCTCTCTCTCTCTATGTGTGTGTGTATATATATATATATATATATATATATATATACATATATATACCTTTGCATCTCAAATAAATAAATAAAATGCAAAAATGAACAAAGTACTCTATGCCTTTCTTAAATTCAATCATCTCCATCTTTTCAGAATAAACACCTGTCCTCAAGTTGGGTTTATCATTTCCTTGCTGTATATTTGACAATATCATGTATGGTTTTTAGTGCTTCCAACCTTTCATAAATGATATCATACTCTATGTGCTATTTTACAACATTCTTTGTTTGCTTGAACCTGTGCCCTGATATTCATTCATGTGCCTGAAATTCATCTTTCTTTTAAATTGTTCTGTCAGTGACTATTTGTTTATCATCCTGCACTATGGAGATTTATACACAGAAAAACAGCATGGAAATGATTCCTGAAACGCTTGTGATCCTAGAAGTGCAGTGACAGGTGTATTGGACACCTTGTATAAGACTGAACAAACTGTGATGTCACCACTGTCTCCAACAATGGCTCTGATGAACAGTCTCTAGCAAGTTGACTGGCTTCATGTTTCGCGCACCTCACAATAAAGAAGCATCGTGCATCTCTAATTTCCTGCTTCTGCATTTTTCTGAGAAAACAGTATAAGGGACCAAGAAGAGCTCACCCAGCAGTCACTGTACCTGCCTGCATGTGTGCCTTTTTCCTGAGCCAAAACACCCATCTGGTATGCATAACTCCAACTTGATCATGTAAAGGCAAACCATCTCCAAAGGATATTGAGCCAATTTACACTCTCAATACCAATGCTCATGATGTTCCAGTCTAGCCAAAACAAAACACTGTCAGACTGTGTGCTTTTTTTTTTTTTTTTTTTTTTTTTTGACAGGCAGAGTGGACAGTGAGAGAGAGAGACAGAGAGAAAGGTCTTCCTTTTTGCCGTTGGTTCACCCTCCAATGGCCGCCGCGGTCGGCGCGCTGCGGCCGGCGCGCTGCGGCCGGCGCACCGCGCTTGTCCGATGGCAGGAGCCAGGAGCCAGGTGCTTTTCCTGGTCTCCCCATGGGGTGCAGGGCCCAAGCACCTGGGCCATCCTCCACTGCACTCCCGGGCCACAGCAGAGGGCTGGCCTGGAAGAGGGGCAACCAGGACAGAATCCGGCGCCCCGACCGGGACTAGAACCCAGTGTGCTGGCGCCGCAAGGCGGAGGATTAGCCTGTTGAGCCACGGCGCCGGCCAGACTGTGTGCTTTTTATTTGACCAATCTGTCAGCTGTGACACGATATCTTGGTCTAATTTCATTAATCATGTCCTTCTGCACAACTAAGTTTGATCAACCTTTCACACATTTAGTAGTGATTTAAGATACTTCCTGCGGATAAAGTCTATTCTAAGTGTACTTTTGTCTGCTTGGTTTACTTTTGCTTACAGAATTGAAATCATTCTTTATAAACTTTAGGTACCTATTTTCAATTTTACATTTTGCAGCAATAATATCTCATAACTAAACCTATGTTTTCTCTCTTGTGTCTTTTGATGAGCTGGTGTATTTAATTTATTGCCACAGAAATTACTAATATGTTCCTTTACATTTATAATATTCTTCGTCATGATTTAAAAGTATCTGCCTAGCCTAAGGTTGAAAAAATTGTCTATGAGGTGAAAGAAAAGTTTCTATATTATTTTCTACCAGTTGAGTAATTTTTCTATTCACCTTTAGGCCATTAATTCACCTGGAATGAATTATTTTGCACGATGTAAAGTAGGGCTCCAACTTTATTATATTATAATGTGGGATACCAGCTTCCCTAGAATCTCTACACATTGTGTCTTCCTCTTACAAACCTAATAATGGTGTCACCTCATGAATTAGACTCGCAGAAACTTTGGAATTTCTACCCCTTGCTTTTGTTTTCTTTTATGAATTTTTATATCCATCAAACATCCAAGGCAATAAATTAATAGAACTAGGTCCATACTACTTATCTGGCAGGATAAATCTTTTTGTCTTACATGAAAGTAAGTGAGACCCCAGTGGAGAGAACGGGCTATCAAAGAAGAATGTACTTTTCTCTGAAGGGAGGAGAGAACTTCCACTTTGCTAATGGCCCTGTCTAAATACTGATGGAGACTGTGGACTCAAGAAGCTTCCACAGCCTTGGCAGCTCCTGTCGAGAGCCTCAGGTGATCATTGACATCATACGTAAGAGTGTTAATTGTGTTACTCATTGTGCACTTACTCATCATGCAGGACTTCTGTCCTCAATGAATTGTACTATGAGAATTAACTGTAAAACTTGTTCTCAGTTTTTTATATTGTGTGTGTGTATGTGAAATTGGTGAAACTGCTACTTAGTATAGAGTTGGTCTTCTGTGTATAAAGTTAATTGAAAATGCACCTTAATGGAAAATGAGACTGAGAATGGGAGAGGGATGAGGAAGGGGGTGGGAGGGCAGGTATGGTGGGAAGAATCACTATGTTCTTTTTTTTAAACACTTTTTTTTATTTGACAGGTAGAGTTATAGACAGTGAGAGAGAGAGAGACAGAAAGAAAGGTCTTCCTTCCATTGTTTTACTCCCCAAATGGCAGCTACGGCTGGAGTTACTCCTGAAGCCAGGAGCTAGGTGCTTCCTCCTGGTCTCCCACATGGGTGCAGGGGTCCAAGCACTTGGGCCATCTTCCACTGCCCTCCTGGGCCACAGCAGAGAGCTGGACTGGAATAGGAGCAACCGGGACTAGAACACAGCTCCCATATGGGATGCCGGCACCGCAGGTGGAGGATTAACCAAGTGAGCCATGGCGCTGTCCCCATCACTATGTTCTTAAAGTTGTACTTATGAAATTTGTATTCTCTATAAAATGCTTCTAAAATATGGCTATATTGAAAATAAAAAAACATTTTTATTCAAGAAAGTTTTATTATCCTTGATCCTTTGCATTTCTCTGGATATTTTGTAATCATTTTGTCAGTTTCAAAGATGATTCTAGAGCCATTTGCTGACAATTTTTAAAATATTACATTTGATTTGGGGAAAAATTTAGTATCTTAAATGTTAGATTTTCCATTCCAGGTATATTTTCATTTCTCAATGACTTTAATATCTTTAGTAATGTTATATAAATTCCTTGATAACCACAAAAACCTTTTTATCATATTTATTTTCAAATTTGTTAAATTTTAATGTTATTTGAAAATTTAGTAAGGGTTAACCTGGTGGTTGAGATATCTACGTCCCTTAGCCTAGTATAAGGTTCCATCTCTACCTCTGGTTCCTAATTCCAGCTTCCTGTTAATGTAGATCAGGGGGGACCCCAGTGATGGCTCATGGAATTGGTTTCCTGCCACATATTTGGGAGATATGGATATCATTATTGGCTCCTGGCTTTTCCATCCCAGATCCTGTCCTATGGGAATTTGGAGAGTAGATCATCAAATGGGAGGTCTCTCTATATTTGTTGGCCCATCTGTCTCTCTGTGTACTTTTCTGTCTCTCTGTCTCTCCAATATTAGAGAGAGAGAGAGACTGATAACATTTGACAAAATCAACTTTTCAGAACTTGGGAAATTATTCAATGTCTTAGAACAATCTGAAAATCATTTATTCAAGAAATTTAGTAGAAAAAAATCAACTGTGTTCCATTTAACTTGTCCCTATCACCATCTGCTGCTCCCCAACTCCATAGTGGATATGGAGTTATTACAAGCACAGAAGCTTTGACAGCAAGCATCTAGAAGACCATTAGTTGGGGAGAGAGGATCACAAGTGCCCCCAAGAGCTCCAATCCCACAGAATCTTCACTGTTTGACCTGACTAGGAATTCTCTCTTACTCAAAACTCAACTTATTTGACCTGAATCAGACATCAATCAGTGGAAACACATTCTCCAGGTTTATTTTTTTTTCCAAAAGCAACTAAAAGCAATTGTTTAGCTAACTTTCTCCCTGAGATAATGAAATATCCCAAGTTAAAAGAGGAGAGAGATTTAAAAATTTGAAAAGAAAATCTGAGTAATGAGGCACCCCCAGGAGCTCTGAAAAGCTTTGGCATATTATTGCAATCTAGACAATAAAGCACATGTGTATGGATTCACACATGCTCAGGAAACTCCTGATAATGTTCTTCTCATCTGTGTTGACATCAACACTACACACAGGCAGGGAGGGGAAGCTAAACAGAGTCTTAAATTGCATGAATGAGAATTAAAGACTACACAAAATATACATCAACTGCTTACAAAATGGGTGAGAAGTTTATAGGTTGAGGTATTTATGAAACCAATGTCTAGCCATTAGCTGAGCACTAAGAAAACTGACTAGGGTCTGGTGATGTGGTATACTGGGTAAAGCTGCCAGTTGGGGATCTAGTATCTCATATTGGTACAAGTTCAAGTCAGCTGCTCCACTTCCAATCCAGCTCTCTGGAGATGGTCCAGGAAAGCAGTGGAAGATGGCTCAAGTCCATGGAACCCTGTTCCCATGAAGGGACCCAGAATAAGTTCCTGGCCCAGCCCTAGTCATTGTGGCCATTTGGAGAGTGAACCAGCAGATGGAAGATATTCTCTGTCTCCCTGTCTCTCTCTTTCAAATAATAAATCTTTAAAAAAAAAAAAAAACCTGACTAGTAGATATATCTTACCATTTATTTGTGTCTTTTTTTTTCCTTTTTTCTCTACTTTGAAATCCATTTCACTACTTTTTCACTACTTGAAATCCATCCATGTTGCTGTGTGGAATTGTGAATAGCTGCTCTTCATCTTCTAAACAATTTGGTGAAGTCACTGTTTTACTATACCACACTTTCACAATTGACAGTTGTCTGCATTGTTGTCAGTTTTATGTTAATAGAAATAGTTACTCTATGAACAGTTTTTATACAAATTTTATAGAGGATATGTCCACTCTTTCTTATTGATTACACAAAGTACTAAGTGGTCCTTGCACTCAAAATAAGCATCTTTAGTTCTAATAGATGAGGTGTTTTTCTAAAATATCTGTAGAAAACTTAACTCCCATCAGCAGTATCTAATCCATGTGTCATTATTCCACATCTCTGGCATTTATGGCTCGGTATTCACTCATTCACCATTCATTCATGCCTACTTTCCTTCATTTTAGATAATAGATTATACAGTGTTACCTAACTGCATTTCCCTAATTGCTAATGAAAAACCCGAGGAACCCTCCCCCCCCCAGGTTAGCCAATACTCTATAGGTTTCGAGAGTTTCACTCCCCAGTTCCGGTTTCCCTAGAAAAAAAAACTGGTTGTAACTCCAGGCTGGGCGCCCGCCCAGGATAGCCACGCCCCCCCATCTAAAGGATCCAATGAGTACTCTTGGTAACTTTCAAACTGGCCAATCAAACCAAAGCGCGCGAAATGTTAATCTTGTGGTTCTTTTCTTTAAAAACTGCTGTGGACTGCCGCTCGGGGCCTCTCTTCGCCATTGCTGGAGGGAGCCCATTTGCGCAAATGCCTAATAAAATCCTCGTGCTCTTGCATCAACTTGGTCTGGAGTTTGGGTCTTTGGGCAACCACCCAAGCATGTGGGATTCCCGATTTTGGGGTCCTTCACTAATAAAGGAGACCCTTTTCTCACAAGTTTTCTTGCTGTTTGTATTTAACATTTTAGGAACTGCTCCTTTATGTTCTACTAGGCTGGCCATTGTTTTCCTTATGGGTTCGCACAAGTCCATTTTATACTCTGTACAAGACCTATTGTTATTCTAAAGGTGACCTTCTGATGCACAGAAACTCTCAATTTGATGAAGAATGCTTGTCACTAATGACCTCGTTGGGTTATAGCACAGTCTGCATACTATGTAGGAAGTCTTTTGTCTTCTGTGGTCAGAAAGAAGTTTTGTTGATGTCACAGGGACAATGAGTGGTTATGAAAGATGAAGGAGTTCAAAAGACTTTCCCATACTGCCAGTTATACTCTGCTCCTATCTGAAAACAAAGCAAAATTAAGCTAAAGCTTCCACACACACAAAAAAAAGTGTGTGCTGGCAATGTGAAGTATTAATTATGAGAGTTGTATGATGTCGAGTGTGAGTGAATTAGTTGCCATTCCTTCATAATGAGCTAGACCTAGCCATGGCTGCACAAGGAGGCATAAGCAAGTCCGTCACAGCAGTCTGCTTAGTGGAATGGAATGGACGCCCCAGCCTCGGGCAGTGAGTAGCGTTCAGTAAATTATCTTTGCCCATGAACTAAATGGCACCTTTTAAAGAGTTCATTCACCTCACATGGAAGAGCAGTTTACATCAGATAACAGATTCCTCACCTCCGTGATCCCGCCTGCTGCTATTATCTCAAAGATTTGTCACTGTCCTTTCACTTACGTTTCTGGATCAGGCTGGGGAATTGCATGGCTTTGAGAGCATAGATAGTTTTTCCTTTGCCAATCTTCCAGACATGAAAGTGCATACTGTGAGCTGCTTTATGGGAGAAGGGGAGGTGGGGGGAGGTGGCAGATAATTTAGAACATTTTGAGGGATGGGAGGACATATGAAATTCTTGTTTCGTGTAGCATATCATCATGTTGTTTTCTGATTTAGTTTTTAAACCCCTTTTATTGATTGATTCAAGAGGCAGGAACATAAAGAGAGAGAGAAAGAGCACTCTCATATGCTAGTTAACCCGTAAATTCCTACAATGGGTAGGACTAATCAGGGGACACAGCAAAGAACTGGGGACTCCAATAAGTCTGTGCTATTATTTTGAGTTACTGAAAAAATACTTAAGCAACACATATTTACAATTAATATATTGGTCATAGTAATATCACATTCTTTGTAATATTTTAGTATCTTGTACTACATATTTATGTAGCTGCATGTATTAAGAAATATTAGACTGGAAATACTTTATCTTCTATATACATATATAATATACATACACATGCATATATGTATTAATTTGCTTAGTTATCAATGAACTGCTGACAGATATCATTATTTCACTTTTAAATTACATAAAAATTGGGGCCTAAGGAAGTTAAACATGTGTAGGAATGGACTTAATTCCATCTTGTTCTAAATTATGTTCTTAAACACTTCACTGGAGGCACTAGAACGTTGTGCTTGATGAACAACAACCAGAATATATCAGAAGAAAAAAATTCAGGTAAAAGAAGTGGATTTCATGTTTGAAAAATACATTGCAGGTAATGAAATTCAAAAGCAACAATAACATGAGGACAAATGATGATAACCCCACTGTTAAACAACTGAAAGATGGGACACAGTCAATAAGTTATACCTGTTGTTGCTCAACCTAAGATTAAGACAGATTTGCATAGAAATAGTTCATGTCATGGCATTGTGCCATTCTTGGCCAGTGTCACTGTGTGTGTGTGTGTGTGTGTGTGTGTGTGTGCAACAGCACTGTAGAAAACACTTTAGATTTTCCTTTCACATACATACACAATTACAATTGCCAAAGTAGTCATTACCCCCTCCAATTCAAGGTAGGTAAACCAAGGCAGAAGAGCTGTAAGTTTGCTTTACCAGGTCATAAAGTCACTAAGTATTCAAGGCAGGATTTAAACCAGGTCCCTTTGGAGGTATATGCAGTGATCTTCCTTTGTATCTCACAGCACTCTTGCCAAGGCATGGCGATGTTTACTAGTTATCCTGACACTGTCAGTGGAAGACATCCCGTGTATCAGTAGAACTCAAAAAGTTAAGGACATGCTGGATTTGAAATTCTCTCCCTTAGTTCCAAACTAATTAACTCCGAGACGAGAAACAAGCAAGGCTGGGTGCGAAATCTGTGCTGTGCTTTTGCGAAGTGGAACATCACACAGAGTCAACTGCTCTCCCCTGGAGGAGCATCTCTTTTGTTTCCAATCATTTTAATTTCACAAGTGTTTGTTAATTTCCATTGTTTTTTGAAACTCAATTTGGGTTTTCAATGGGAAATAGCATTTCCGTTTTCTTTAACGTTGTGAACTGAACTTCCTTTGCGGTTTCTGGGAAATAGCAGAATCTTTTCTGTGCTAGACGAAACAACCTCCACTTCTGGGAGTGGACAACTGGCCATGCATTTCTGAGAACAGTCCTGTCTGACTTTGGAAGAGAAGAGAATTAGCTTTTGTGTCCAAAATCATTTGGGTTCCAGCTTCTCTACATGGACAGAACTCTTCCTAAATATATACATATATAGCTTTTGTTGGGAGATACAGATATATATATATAGCTTTTGCTTTGAGTATTCCCTCCTCCTCAAAGGGAAAAAACAACTTTTGTTCTAAAGTTTGAGAGATTGGGAAGGAGGGGACTGTTGGGATAAATGAGAGGTGGACGTCTTCTACTGCACTTGTGTTAGAAGGGCATGAAAGCTGGCTAGCAGGTGCTTACTGATGCCTTGTGGAAGATCCAGTTGAAGAGCTTCATTCAGGTGCCTGGAGCTAGGATGCATTGGTATCCTGTCTTTATGTGGATGACGGCTTCCTGCTCACATCAGCCTAGCTCAGTGCTAAACCAGTCAGTTCAGGAAGGAGTGTGGTGCCCAAATGGTACCATGCCCTTTCCTATTCTCCTCTAGGCACTTTCTGTGTAGTTTGCCCCCTCTTGGTGATAAGGACTGCTGTAAGAATAAAAGGAGATCCCTGCATCTCTGTCAGAGAGGGGAAGGGGCAATCGTTTCACCATCTCCAGCACTGTCCTGGGAAAGCAGAAATACCCAGAACCGGGACTGTGCAGCTAAAGCACTATTTTATCACAGCTCATAGTGAATATTCTGTAGGTCATCACTGACTGGGCATAGTGAGGAGAGAATGGGAGCAACTGTCAGTTATCATAGAGCAACTCTGTGCCAGGAATTAACGTTGCTGAATCCTTTGTGTTTTTATTTCTCATTTTTAACTTCTCACAATCCCGCAGTGTGGTAGTTATGTGCAAATCTACAAAAGGAATGAGTTAAAGCCCTGAAATGTTAAAATGCTTCCTTATGATCACTTGCATTGCAATGCACAAAACCAGATCAGACACTTTGTTAGGTCTAACATCAAAGCCCTCCTTCTCTTTTATGATAGAACACTTCTTCATTGTGCTAATTCTCTGTGTTGCTTTAGGCAAATCATTTAACCACTTTGGACCTCAAACAATATATCTGAGAGAGTAGAACAAAATGATTGTCCATTACAATGCTTCACAGGTTTGCATTTCAATGTGGAAGTAAGCAGGAGTGGGCCACTTGTAAAATTTTTTCCACCTTGAATATCACACACCAGCTTATCCCAGCATAACCAAAGGGGTCTGTCATGGCTGTTTAGCCTCCCTTGATCTGTCTTCATTGTATGTGCTTTTCCTGAAGTTTGGGGCAAGAGGTGGGAATGAAACAGGATTGTGAAAGCAGAGCAGCCCCGCCTAATGTTGCTCCTTTGATTAAAGGGAACTTTCTCTCGTCCTTGGCATGAGTATTGAAACTGTGGCTGTTTCAGGACTGTCTTTCCATCATCATCAAGAAGCAGACAAGGACTAAATGTGTTTAGGGAATGCCTGATTGCTTCCTCTTCATTCTGAGTGAGTCGGGTTGAAGGGTCATGGTTGATGTGAAAGAGCTGATGGGAGGAACTTCTCAGGGTGTTCCTCACTGTGAATCATGCTGGCACTCTCTGTCACCCCTGCGTCCTCCAGTCTGATTGATACAGAAGGTGTTTCGAGTTGGAAAAAAGATGACCAAAGAAAAATTCCACAACACTTGTAATGAGGCGGAGACAGTGAAAGATCAACAAACTATTGCCAAGCTAGAATCTTCATTTCATTTGAGTCAGCTCTTGCAAATGAAGATTACAGTGGTCAAGGCAAAATAATAGGAGACAGTGAGTGAAAGTATCTCTCAGACTTAACTAACAATGGGGAAGAGACAAATGTGGAGCAAACATACCTCTTTCACAATCCAAAACCCCTCTCCACTAAGATGCTGCCAATTTTCAGCTGTCTTACTGAAGTGGTGAATAGGGTGGAAGCTTTGAAAAGAGTATTGTTGCATAGTCAGGACTCGCAGAGTTTGTGGAGAAATCCCACATAACTCTGCATAGCACTGTTACATTCCCACCTGAAACCATCTGCCTACTCTCCTTCCTAGTGAAATCATCAGAAAATCAAAAACAGAAGCAAGATAGATTCATAGGAGAAAGTGGAGGGGGAGGGAGAGCGAGAGCGAGAGAGCAAGAGAGAAGCCATTTTGGATCTATCCATGCATTTTTGAAAGCAATAAGTCACACAGCTAAGAAGTACCAAAGACAGCATGTCTTTGGCCATAGCTCAAGACCATGTCTACTATGCTCTGTGGCCACGTACATTCTAATGCATGAGATATTTCTTGCATGGGATCTATATGTGTGGTGGACCAGATGAAGGGCTGCTAACGTCGAAAGCCTGTGGTCAAACAAGATGACTGAAACATCTGAACAAATCTGTATTCCTGGTTGGCTTACTTCTTGTTCTTTCGTAATCTTCCTTAGAGTCTAAGAGACGTTATCAGCGGCATTTATCCTTGTAGAAAACACCTGGATACTGTACCTCTGTTCGATTAGTCTTCATTGCACCAAATGGAACAGTGGGAGGTTTTTCTTCTCTCTTCCAACATCATCTTCATGTAATAGATACTGAGTGGACAGCAACGTCTATTGTAGTTATGTTTCACACATATTGCACCACAATCTTCCACTATTGGAGTGAAAAACTCCTCAGGTGGTCCAGAAATCACATCACACACTGAAATTGTCTAGAACTATGACCTATGGAGCTATTCCTACTGCCTCCCAAAATGTGCACCACCAAAATAGAAAGTATTTTAATTATTTCATTATTTTTATTTTTCATTAGTTTTAACAGGTTCAGAATAGTTCATAGATACAGTTCTCAGAATACAATGATATTCCCTGCTTCCCTCCCTGTCTCTATCCCCTTTTCCTTCACTCTTCCTTTCTTTTTTGGATTTGATTCCTCCACAAAACCAGAAACTCTGAAACATTATTGGGAGAGTACAATCACAATTATTCTTGTCTTCTCTTCACTCTTCCTGCACATGGGGGATTTTAAGCACTGAACACCCTTTCTGCCTTCCTTTTCACAGGAAATATACAGTATTAATTTTGATACCTTTACATAGAAATAGACATTCAGACATGGTCTAAGACAATCTATCTCTTCTACACATGTGCAGTCTAATGTATGATAATTTATTCATACAGACACACAAAGAGGCAATCACATCATTATATGACTACAGAATCATAGTCATACATCTCTGGCTCTCTAACAGAAGATGCAACTTTTCTTTTGATAGTCTTTTACTTTGGGGACAGTTCTTTTGCCCCCTTGTTCCTCTATAAATTCCTCATCTTTTACCTCTTTTTTCACATTCTGGAGGGTGCCTATTTCACATATTTAGAGAATGAAGATTTATTAAGCATTCATTGCATTCCAGGCATCATGTTGGATTTTGAAGCTAAACTCCTATTCTCATAAGCATTCATGCTGGTGGCAGGAGACAGAAAAGATAGAAGATTGTAAATATGTAAATATTGTATAGCATGAAAAATGAAATTGAAAGGGAATTATCACTTTTGGATTGCGTATTTTTAAATTCAATTTTCTTTTATACTTCTAATACTATGCACTTGTTACCTACCAGAAAATATAACAGAGACTATAAAAAATGGGTAGAAAAAACTAATATCTAGAAAGACAAACTCACAGCATTACAAGAGATGGAAAGAGAAGTAAGAGAAAGGTATGTCATGTATGTGAAGAGAATAGATCCTTTCAAGAACATAAGGGCATAGTTACACTGAACACAGTGAGTAATTTTTGTGTATAGTGATAGTGGTCCAATTCGTTTGTATTCAGATCTCTGGTTCTCCTAGCATCAGTTGCTGAAGATATTATTTTCCTTGAATGTGTACTGTTGGCACATTCACCAAAGGTCAACGGACTGTAGCATATGCATGGTTTCTTTCTGTGCATTCTATTCTCATTCAACAGTCCACATTCTGGTCTATTTCATAGTGCCATATTGTTTTAATCACTGGAGATTTATATCATTTTTTTTAGTCCTATATAAATTTTAACATTTTTACTTTATTTCTGTAAAGATGCCATTGGTTTGTTGATGGATAAAGTACAGAATCTTGAGATTTCTTTGGATAGTATGGGTAGTAGTCAAGATAAAATATTTTCATTTATTTGTGCCTTCTTCAATTTTTTCAACAATGTTTTAGCTCTCATTGTATAGTTTACCCCTTTATTTTTATACATATATTTCCAGTGATGCTATTATAAGTAAGGTTGTTTTCTTCAATTGCTTTTCAGATGGTTGATTTTTTTGTTTGAAAAATTGAATTTTTTGTACACTTGTTTTGTAGAGCTTTACTCTTTAATTTATTTTTCAAAGGGACAGGCATTTGGCCTAACAGTTAAGACACTAATGAAAACACTTGTGTCTCAGAAGGAGTGACTAATTTTGATAGCTGTGTCCTCTCCTGGCTCTAGCTTCCTGTCAATGCAGACCTTGGGTAGCAACAGTAGATGACTCAATGACTGGTTCCCTACCAGCCAAGTGGCAGACCTGGAATGTGTTCTCAGCTCCCAGCATAGTCCTGGCCCAGCCCAGCCATTACAGGCAATTGGGGAGTGAAGCAACACGTGGGAGCTCATGTTATCTGTGTGTCTCTATCTCTGCCTATGGAATAAATCAATTTTTAAAAAATTAAAATTTGTTAATTAAATGTGCTTGAAACAAAAATAAACTAAAACAAAGAAGCACAAGGGAACTTTCAGAGGTCATAGCATTGGCTATTACCTTGATTATGGGGGTGATTTCGTGGTTGTAAACCTATGTATGCATTAACAAGATATTAAACTATACCTCAATAAGACTGTTTTTATTAAAAGCACAGAAAGGGAGACAGATAAGTTAGGGGATATTGGAGAGGCAGTAAGAAAGGAAGATTTTATGCCTGGGTTACAATCTGATGTTTGTCAGCCAAGAGATCGTGTCTGAAGAGAAGAGGCAGTTGGATCTAAAGGAAAGAGAAAGGGAGCAGGGTGGAAAAAACACGTGTGGATTTAAACAGACAGGACCTTCCTCTTCCTGAAACTGGAAGAAAAGAATTAGACGTCTCCTGCTTGTTGTAGATTCATCTGAAGCCTCAGGGGAAGACTTGGAGGGAATCTGAGCGATTGCTATCCTCTGAAAATGTTTGCAAAATTAAGAGCCCATGTCTTGGAGGCAGACTTTTCAGACTTGAATTCCTCCTGTCACGTAATGACCATGTGAATAGGATTCCATAATTTGTGTCTTCGCATCTTCATTCCTCATCACTAAAATAGAAATAATGTACTTTACAAGCCCCATCTCGCAGAGCTGATAGGTATGTGTTGAAGTCTTGTGTACAAAGGGTAAGACAGTGCTTAGAATACATCAGGGTCTCTTTTGTTATTTTTATTATCATGCATGATTTACCTGTTTATATTTCAAGTATTATTATAAAACTAAAAATGTTGCCAAATAATTCATGTTTACTCCTTAAGCCCATGTCTACCACTTACCTGCCAACTCTAAACTGAGCCTCCATAACATACATCACAGCAGTTTATTGTTCCTCTATTGTAGGTACAAGTTCTAAATTTAGCACTGTCCCCAAGGGCTGCATCCTTGAAACCAAAGCAAGCCGTGTTTCTGGCAGAGCTGAGGCACAACATCCAGGCCAGCTCTCTGCCAGCTCTCATGGCCCTGGAGTGCAGTGCAGGATGGCCCAAGTGCTTGGGCCCTGCACCCCATGGGAGACCAGGAGAAGCACCTGGCTCCTGCCATCGGATCAGCACAGTGCTGATTGGAGGGTGAACCAATGGTAAAGGAAAACCTTTCTCTCTCTCTCTCACTGTCCACTCTGTCTGTAAAAAAAAAAAAAAAAAAAAAAAAAAAGGACATGGATAAGGATTCACAACACCCTTCTGGTTTGATTTTGGCAACTGCTACTTCACATGGCACAAATATAATCATAAAATTGAGTAGCATGCACTTATAATTTTATCGCAATTGCTCACATCACCTTTTTCAGGTTTCCTATAGTAACTTCACATATAATTAGTGTGTAATCTTCAGTCATAAATAACATTCTAATTAGTCTGTAATCTCTAATTATAATACGCTTCCAGGCAAGGTGTATGCATGTGTGAGTGTATGTTTTAGAGAATTTAAGCAGTTTGAAATAACAACTCTTTGGATAAACAATAAAATGCAAATTGCATCACTTGCATGCATAAACTATTTTAGTGAATTAAAGAATAAGTGAAATTAGGAAAAAGAAACCTCTTCTTTGAAATTGTATGTCCGCATGGCATAAACAGCAATAGCTGTACTTTAAAATGGTAATGACAAATATCCACATTACTATGATTGAACAAGTGGATTGCAAGTACCAGCTATCGCATAGAAGATACGGCTTCTAGCTTTGAAACAGCCAGTTCAATTTGAAGAATAGAAATTAACATTATTACACTATTGCAAAACTCATTTTCCAGTTGAAAATGTGTATTTAGAGATTAGTAAGAACATTAATCAGAAATAATTAAAGTAATGAGTTTGAATTTGGACTCAAACTTTTCAGATTAAAATCCAATATTCTTGTCATCAACATATTTGGAAGGGAAATATTCAGGTGAGACTGACTCAAGTCACCAAAAGTTAAGGTTCCATCTCTCAAGCCATGTATACATACATGGAAAAGCTTGGCCACTTACAAACTGAGAGGTAATTGCAGAATCATCTTCTCTTTAAGATGCTTGCCAGAAACACTAATGAAGGAAATAAAGGAAAAAACAATTTTTCTCATTTCATAAAAGAGCCATCCTGCTGTCAATTAACAAAATCTGATATATCAAAGTCTACAGATAAAAAGGATTAAGAATGAATTACATGTGCCTGAGTATAGCTAGGTTTCGCTGAAAGAGCCAGACAAGGACATCAGAAGAGGATAATATGATTAAGACAGAAACAATATTAGGTTAATTCTAGGCCTGGTTTAGTTCCCAGGAGAATTTGGTCAAGGAGACATTTCTATCCCAGATTTGGCATCTGTTCAATGCAAAGCATGATTCTGAGGGAAGAGATGTTTTCTTCACCTTCATATTAATTCATCTTTCACATGCTTGAGCCATAGTTGGATGGAATCATTTGGTCGTTTTCAAGATTTTATTTATTATTGCTTATAACCTTAATATATGAATCTTTTTCATTAAGAAGGTTAAGCAATTGTTTTAGCTGTGCAAGCTATGAACATAGGCAATGAATAATACATTTTAATAAAATTCACAAAAATGAAGTTTAGCAGCAGGGACACCTGGTGTCATTGTGCTGGATTGTATTAATGTGATAAAGGTAAGAAAGAAAACAGATGTTTCATCTTTGCAGGATGGTTGAAACCAGCCAGAATATGGGCAAACTTTATGCAATCATTTAGTCAATGAACACTTTTGAATATCTTCCATATACTTAGGTTAAAGTTAACAGTGACACTTCCACACATATCCTAAATTCTGTCTAAGTGTATGACTGAAGCTTGGGGACAGGCATGGCTCAGGAAGAGTGAACAGTAATAAACATTAACTATTGACATTGTGACACCACTTGTGGAAATTTCTAAGTAAAAGACAGAGGGCTCTGAAAAATAACGGAATGGATGGGAAAGGAATTTTAAGCAAGAAATTTAAGAAATCAGTAATAGGAGGGAAATTGGTCATCTGGAGGTGGCCAGATGTGGTTGAGAAAATGGAAGGTGGACTCAGAAATACCAGGTCATTTTTTTAAAGATTCTATTTATTTATTTGACAGGTAGAGTTACAGACAGTGAAAGAGAGACAGAGAGAAAGGTCTTTCTCCCACTGGTTCTTTCCCCAAATGTCCGCTACGGCCGGAGCTGCACCAATCCAAAGCCAGGAGCCAGGTGCTTCTTCCTGGTATCCCATGCGGGTGCAGGGGCCCAAGGACTAGAGCCATCTGCCACTGCTTTCCCAGGCCACAGCAGAGAGCTGGACTGGAAGAGAAGCAACTGGGAATAGAACCAGCGCTCGTATGGGATGCTGGTGCCACAGATGGAGGACTAACCTAGTGCACCACAGCAATGACCCCAATCAGATCATTTTTGATAGCGGCAGAACCCAACTCAACTGACTTAAGCAGAGTCTCACATGATTTCAGTCTTAACAGAATCAAGAAGCACAAGTCTCTTTGTTTCTCTTTTGAATTGGCCTTCCTCAGGGTGTCTTTCTCCACTGGAAATCTATCCCTGAAGAAATGAAATGATCGCCCTAAATTTAGGGCCATGTTTCAGACTAGGAAGAGAATAACTTTCTCAAAAATTGTAAAAATCTTTTGGGCAAGACTTCCACTGCCCTGATGTTGAATGTGAGTTCTAGACATTAATCTATGACTACAGCACAGAGGATGCAGTCTTCCATATGGTTTTGACGTCAAAACCATATGGATTTAGCCTGAAGAGATCATGATTCCTAGAGACAAACCAAGTCCTGTTCCTGGAAGATGGAGGGATGGATGCTGAACATGCAAATACTTCTTCAAATGAGATCATCAAACTCTTCTCACTCACATAAATGAGTGCTACACACACACACATGCACACCATAGACTCTGATTAGAACATATTTAATATGGTTAGAAGAAACTTCAGGGCTTCAATAGGCGAGTGGTAAAATGTTTAAAATAAAAACCTTAGTTGCATATGGAAAATGTGTTGGAAGGAATGAAAATTAGAACAATAATGAGGTACAATATTTCAACCTAATCTAGTAATTGTTCTGTGAAATGAATAGCTGGTATAGTTTAAATTATTGTCAGTTTCTTTGCAGCATGCTGTTTTTCAACTGAACATCAATAGACTTAAAAAGTATATTTATATATATTGATCTGGTAGTATTGATTTTTGTAAACTAACCTAAGGAAATAATATAAAAGAAGAGAAAAACAACTTATGGAAATTATTTAAATGTTACACACAATAGCAAAAAAAAAAAAGAAGACTGAATGAAAATTATCATCAGAAAGACATGGCTTCTTATAAAACAAAAATTTCAAATTATCTTGAGCAAGTTATTTGATCTCTCTGAGCTCTAATTTCCTGATTTGCAAAACAAGAACAATGTTACCTGTTTAATAGGGTTTTTAAAAAATAAAAATGAATAGACAATGTATATAAGCACCTAGTACATTGGAAATGATAGCTTTTATTATAACTAGAATCATAATGAAAGCTAACTTTATATAGTACCAAGAAGGAATTCCATTCCCTAATGTTAAATAAAAATAAATCAACAGAATGCATGTACATGAATAAAACATGCAGGAAATTTGGATTACAATCTCTATTGTATTACAGTAGCTAGTGCAATTACCTTTTTCACCCACTATTTTCTAAAATCCCTGTGTCTACATATTTAACAGGTGTTTGTGATATTTAAAATAACTAATGTATGTGAAAGCAGTTTAGAAAATGGGTATTCTCATACCAAAGTAAGAAGTGCTATTAGTGCTTATTTCAAAGTAGTGAGAAAGATAAGGGCCTCCCCACAGTAAATTACTATGTGATGGTAAAACACATGTTTGATATATAGAAGGACTTATTTAAGGGTTGGGCGATCCCTTCCCAAAGGAGGTGGGTTCCAGGGCACCCGAGGCTGGCTGGTTGTGTTCAGGGGTCATTAGCAGGGAGAAGCAATGGGGCAACAAACCATTCTCTTCTCAAACTCAATCTGAAGGCAGGTTAATACAAACAATAGCCAGATAAGAACTCGGAGGATTATAATTCTAAAAAGACTGGGGACACAACAAAACAAGTATGAGAGCCAGTTTAAAATGGATAGGTGAAAGGAAAGAGGAGGAATTTATGAGTTCCTGTTCAAGTTGCTGCTGGTTTTACTTGAAGCACCTGCAGTCAAGGACATCGCGATGCCTCAGGTTTTAGAGGAAATAACTGGGGAGTGAGTCTTGAGCTGACACATGCTGGACACTAGAAAGGTCTTTACACTAAGATCTATATTCTGACTGGGGCTCTGAATGATAAGCAATGTGGCCTCAGGCAAAACCTTAGTCTCTCAAGACTTCAGTGTCCATTTTTTTAAAGATTTATTTATTTATTTGAAAGGCAGAGTTTACAGAGAGGCAGAGGCAGAGAGAGAGGTCTTCCATTAGCTGACTCACTCCCCAAATGACTGCAATGGCTGGATCTAGACTGATTGGAAGCCAGGAGTCAGGAGCTTCTTTCAGGTCTCCCATATAGGTGTAGGGGCCCAAAAGATGGGCTGTCTTCTCCTGCTTTCCCAGGCCATAGTAGAGACCTGGATTGGAAGTGGTGCAGCAGGTATTCCAACCGGCGCCATATGGGATGCTGGCACTGCAACTGGCGGCTTTATCCGCTACATCACAGTGCTGGCCCCAACTTTAGTGTTAAACATAAAGTACAGCAAAAATAGACACAGGGCTCCTATGAGATGATTTATGTGGAACGATGAGTTGTTGTTATGTGATTCCTCCCAGACTATTATGCTGTTTAGTGGTAACCATAAATTAATAAATTAAATAAAATACAATAATATATGTGCACACATTTATGTAAAACTTTATATATGTATGTATATAATTCCACAGTTGATCGCCCTTCTCAACATTTCCTAGGAACACTTTTTTTTTACAGGCAGAGTTAGAAGTGAGAGATAGAGAGACAGAGAGAAAGATCTTCCTTTTTCCGTTGGTTCACCCCCCAAGTGGCCACTACAACTGGCGCGTTGCAGCCGGCATGCTGCGCTGATCCAAAACCAGGAGCCAGATGCTTCCTCCTGGTCTCCCATGTGGGTGCAGGGCCCAAGGACTTGGGCCTTCCTTCACTGCACTCCTGGGCCACAGCAGAGAGCTTGGACTGGAAGAGGAGCAACCGGGACAGAATCCAGCGCCCCAACTGGGACTACAACCCAGGATGTCATCGCCACAGGCAGAGGATTAGCCTAGTGAGCCGCGGCGCTGGTGAACACTTTTTTCTTTAATACTTACTGTTCTCACCTCAAGCCCTTACAACCATGTGCCTCTCTTGGCTTTCTATAAATCTATTCCTCCAAAAACCAGTCTAAATAAGCAGGAATTTCATTAGACTAGGATTTCATGAAAAAACAGTAAAAAATATTTATAGAGTGGTACAAATTTGTAAAGTAATTGTGCTAATAACTTGAGTCCACTAGTGACTCAAATAAGCAGGAAACTGTTACTTTCTTGCCTTTTCAAAACCCTATATAGATCTTTGGTTTGCACTGTCCTTTTCTAATTAGTTAATTGATAAAATAAGTTTCACGCAGCATCCATGTGAAGATTAGATGAAATTGGTACTACAAATGATTCCCCAATGGGAGTTCCACCTATGTAGAACCATGGGGATACCATTTCCATTTGGAAATTAAGGGATTATTGGTTGGCAGTCATAGCTTTTAATTAAATGCTTTTTAGTTGATCTGCATGTTTCCTCCCTTCAATGTTGTTTCATTGTTGTTTGTTCAATAGAGAATACAGGAATGAGCATCTCTCATGTACCCAAAGAAGTGACAAATCCTGGGATGTATGTGCTTGAGTGTGATGTGGTAGCTCTGGGTTTCTGGAATTGCATTTGAAGCTCAGGGAGCAGAGAGTTAATGTTAAGATGGCCAGTGCCTTTCTTGTTCTACATTCTTGGTCACCATTTCACCCACATGGTATAATTGTAATAGATTGAGACAGAAATGCAATCTAAACTCACTATGGTATTAGATTCACCATATGTTGAACCTAACAGTCACCAACTTCCCACAGATATGAATGAAGCAAGTCACTTGTCTGTCTGGGTTGATGGGCTTCCTATGTATGGATTTGATCTCAAATAAAAAACGAAAAAAAAAATTGCATCTATACTGAACACATATATGACTAGTATTCTTGTCATTATTTCCTTAACAATACAGGATAACCATTTGTGTAACATATTGCACTGGGTGTTACAAATAACCTATATGTAATTTAAAGTTATGAGAGCATGTAAATAGTTATGTAAATACTACATCATTTTATTTAAGGGACTTAACTATCCATGACCAATCAATAACAAATACCAACGGATGGTTGTGCATCTTCTTGACCCGTGAGCTTTAATTGGTTGTGTATGCGCATTCTGTAACTCGTGAATCTACAAGGGTCCTCAGTCGCATGGTGAAAGACATGGGTATGAAACACAGCTTCCCTGGGTTTGTGTCCAACGGTGCCATTTTCTCAAAGCATTCCTGGACAAGTTGTTGCCTCAGTTTCCTGTGATGACAGTGCTGCTGACAGAACTATTTCCTGCCCCAGAGCTGTGGGGAGTTGTAAATGGGACATTATCTATGAAGTGCCTAGAGTGGGAATTCCCAATCCATCATAACTTTTAGTGTTATTGCAATGTTCTGTCACCAGTAAAACCTGCGCTGTAAACCAGCAGATCCGCTGTGAATTCTAGCTCCCTAAAGTCTTCAATTCGCTAATAGTTAAAATCCCAGTCTCTCTCTCTCTCTCTGTCATCTATGTCTCCTTCTCCCTCTCTTCTATCTAACTCACTCTCTCCTTTCTTTGTTCATCCCTGTTATATCCTGGTACTATGTAACAGTGTATATAATAATATTAAATATAGATAATAATACTTTTCAATATATATGTTTAAGAATGATAAAAGGTGGATGATACTATTAGGTCTTCACATTTCTCATAAGTGCGGTACCACTACCCATGTCTGATAGATGAGACAAGCAATGTGAAGCTCAGTCAATGCACACTGTTTGTAAGAAGTGAGCAGTACCTCTACCCCATGTGTGTTTGTTTCTAGAACCCCATCATTAGCCATGAATATTCCCCTCATCAGGTTCTTCATTTCCAGCCCAGGAACCCACAATAATTTCTTATTTGGGCTCTCTGCTTCCACTCTATTTTACACTATATGACATGTTGTAAAGAGGTAAAACCATTTTTTTAATTCAAGAATTATTGCAATCAAAGACTTCAGTGTAGACCTGGGTTCAAATCTGGACACACAAATCAGAGATGTATAGCCAAGCAGGGGGAAAAGGTGGCCAGCTGAGTGGGAAATTACTAACAGGAAGCATCAAGGATAGAAAAGGTTCTGGGGAAACAGACCTCAAATGTTCGTGCTGAAGTCAGGCACAGGTGGTCAACACCTAGGATCGGGGATACATAATTTGATTAGGTATCAAGAATAGTCAGATATAAAGGACCATAGGTTCTTTATAAAATGATTTTTGTAAAATCCTTTTTATAACTGCATAGTAAACAACAAGGTCAAAGATGAGCTGAGAAGGCTCATAGGAGCCTGAGCAAAGTTTAGTCAAGGAAGACAGTCTTTGTCAATGTGGTCACACTATGTTTGTCTATTTACCAGACAGAGTCTCTCAAGGCCATCAGAGCATTGCCCTATCTTTTGGGAAAAACAACAGCCACAGAGGTCGGCTGTGAACTGTTCACAGGCTTTCTCTAGCCTGGGGCCTGAGATAAAGTAACGACTTATTTTCAATATTTAATCTCATCTCTAAGTGCATGGGATCGACAATGACAAAAACACAACAGAGAGAAAGTAAACTGTGTTTTGCCACTTACAGCCTCAGTGTTACTGCCAAACACTTGTCTTAATACAACTCTCTCAGGAGAAAAACGCCAAGTATCCATGAAATTGAACTCTGTACACTAGGAAGTGAAAGTTCCCAATGCGATCGTAGCACCAGCATTCTATGACTTTTTCTAAAGCAAATCGGAAAATGCCATGCCTCAGATTAAACTCTTTTAATGAAGATTATCGACAGACTAAGACCCGCAAACAATTATATTGTTTGTATTTAATTGTTGTACCTCACCCTGTTTAACGTGTATGCAGTCTTCCACACTCATGGATTCCAAGTCTATGGATATAAACAACTACAGACTGAAAACATTCAGAAAAAAATCTGTGTGTTCTAAATAAGCACAGTCTTGGATTTCGTTTTCCTTTACCTTATTTCCTAAAGAACACAGAATCACTACTATTCACTAACACTGCCAAGGTGTGAGTTATTATGAGTGAGCTAGAAATGATTTAAAGTGGAGATAGTTAAAGGTTTTTCCAACACAAATGATAAATGCCTGAGGTGACATAAACACCAATTACCCTCATCTCAGCATTATATATTGTACACATGTACTTAAGTGTAATACTATATCCTATAAATATGTATAATTAACAAGTGTCAATTAGAAATTTTATTTTTTAAGATTTATTTATTTATTTGAAAGAAAGAGAGAGAGAGAGAGAAAGTCTTCCATCCACTGGTTTACTCCACAAATGCCCACAATGACCAGGGCTGGATCAGGCCAAAGCCAGGGGCCACGAGCTTCTTCCAGGTCTTTCATGTGGGTTCAAGGGCCCAAGGACCTGGGCTATCCTCCACTGCTTTCCCAGGTGTGTTAGAGGGAGCTGGATCGGAAGTGGAGCAGCCAGGATGTGAACCTGGGAGGCTGCTGCTAGAAGCCATGGCTTTAACCCAGTGTGCCACAGTGCCAGCCCATCAATTAGATATTTAAACAAATTTAAAACATACACAGAAGGGATTTGTAGGATGTATTAAAATAATACCCCATTTTATATAAGGGACTTGAGTATCTGTGAATTTTGGTATCAGGGTACAGCTTGGGCTGGGGGCCGGAGGGCTAGAACCAGTCTCCAACCAATACTGAGTGATGACTGTCTTCCCTTTCTTTTCCTAACTCACCAGCCTTGTGCTCTAGTTTTTTTAAAGTTACTAATGATATCAGAGTTCGCATTACTATTTAGTCTCTCTATGTCACCATTTTTGCTGAGACTGTTCTATGCTGAACACTGCACTATCTGACTGCCTTCCTTTCTTGGAGAATCCACACTTGGTCTTCTTGGCTCAGTTTCATCAATCACCTGTGAAGCCCCTGATTGTTTATTTACCCAAGCCTCTCCCAACACCTTGGCTTCTTGTTTCATAAAACCCAACCATCGAGACCTGCTGGTGCCCTCCCAGTCCTCGAGTTGCTTAGGAGTTTGAGAGTGGATACAGTGCTTCATTTATTCTGATAGCTTATAGTTTGGCAGGTAGTAAAGGTTTCATAAATATTGCTTCATGGAATTATAGAGCTGTAGCAAGATGAGTTGAAATTGTCCCAACCACTATCAGGGGCTTATAAGTTACACCAGAATCAGAAGCAATCTGTTTTCACAAAGCATCATGAAGACCAGCTGTCTAAGAACTGGAGAAAATGTGTCATTTGTCAGAGTGATAATTCTACACGAAATAATGTCAGTCAATTTTATAGGAAGGGCATATGCCCTCTATGCAGCTTATTTGAAAACTTGGGAAGAACAAATTAATTGTTTCTGTTAAAAATGAAATAATTGCAATGGTGGAAAATTGTATTTCCCTTCATATTTTATGAGGAAATTTGCTCTTGTATCATAGGTAGAGAGAAACAGCTGGGTCATCATAAAATCAGAAAACACTTAAACAGAGGATGATTCCATTAACTTCCTACAAAGTCTGAGAAGAACAGGCAAGACCCAACCAGAGGTTAATTACAGATTTTCATTATGTGGTAGAGAGACTCAGAGGTCCCGAGGAAGGAAAATGACTTCTAGGAAGCCACATGATGGCATAAGAGGTAGGAAGGAATTTAGAAATTAGTCCATGTTCCAAATATCTATACACAGGTAAACAGATGAGTTTAAGAAAACTTACAGAATCTTTCCAAAATAAAGATAATTACTCAAATCTTGCACTATATTTGGACTAGTGAATTTAGACAAGGAGGCAGTAAGGAAGAGATCTGATATGAAGAGTACCACCTAATAAATTATAAAGCAAGAAATAAATTTGGGCAGTGATTTCAGTCTAACAGACAGAAAACCTGATTTTCTTTACTCTTTGCTCACCATACCAAGAGAGCTTTAACAGACAAGCCCTGCAGGCCATGAAACCACGCATATTGCTATGAGACGTCTTTCCAATAGGTCTATTACAGTGTAACTGGGAGGGCTGCCTTTTGATTCTTGTTCAGAAATGCATGAAGCCATCGAGGAGGTCCGTGGATTTTATAAATTGCATGGAGACAACAATAGAGATAATGACACCTTACATTTATTCATCGCTTATCTTGCATGTTTTACAATGCGAGTTCTTCACTATACTATTTTCACTCTTTATAAGTTACTATGAATGTAAATTTTAGTTACCTATTGTATATGTGAATGAGTTAAGTCAAGACATATTGCAGAACTTACTGAAGCTTCATGTTCTATAAAATGGTGCGTAAATATTGGAATTAGACTCTATTTGGCTCAAAAGTACAAATATTCCCTTAATAGCATGCATCTTTAATATTAATGTATCATCTTTTATTATCATAGTATATGCTTGTCTGTTCTTGTAGCATCATAACATACACATGTCTAACACTAAAGAAGCAAGAGAAGTCACAGTGTGGATGAAGAAATTGGGGAACGGAAGTAGGTTTATTTGGAACCATAAGAAAAGAGGAGAAGGAACATAAGAGGATGATGAGAATAAAAAAAAAAGCAACAGGAGAAATTAAAAGTTTCAAACTAAGAACCCCAGCTTCTCACCAGATGGTTCCTAAGAATAAAAGGCCTAAAATGACTTAGAGAGGATTTTCTATAAGGCAAAGTTAGAACTCTTAAAAATTCTCATCTCAGTAAGTGAAAATTATCTGTAAAAATCTAAATTTTTCCTAAGTTCCTATAAGTCAGCTTGCACATTTCAATCTTCAGAAGGAAATTAGATAATATTGTGTGGAACAAAGTGCATGGGCCCTGTCTGGTGCAGGCATCACTAGGCAGGGACTTGCTGGGTGGAGCTCACACACCTGCCCTTGGCCCCCATCAACATCTTTTCTTCGATGCACCTTTCAAGGTCCTTGGAGTCAGGTATCACCATGGCACCTGATGGCCACCATGCCTGACTGAGTGCTTAGCAAACAACTTGACATCATGATGCTCCGTATGCTCTTCCTGCTCCAAACTGAACCACTATCACTCACTTGCTGTATGAGGGGGCTTCAAAAAATTTCATGGAAAAGTGAAATTGAAATATAGGCTTATTTTCTTGCAAAAAAAATCAAAATGCACACATACTTTTTGCCAGAATGTATGTCCATGAACTTTTTGAAGGGCCTTTGTGTAACCTAGAACAAATTACCTAGTCATTTTTCTCTGTTTCCATATTTGAGTTGAAATAGCAGTGGTAATGATACCCATTACAGAGACAGCATTATTTGAAGTAACATGTAAAAATGCACAGTACAGTGTCCAGCTTGATGTTGGAAAATAGTTATGGAAAGGGTTTCGAGGATACACAGAGTTGAATAATATACTTTTCCTGATTTTAAAGAATGTCCAATTGAGCAGGCAGAGAAAGTAAATTTCAAATGAGCTGATGTTATGGAATGAACTTTAATGTCAGAAATGGGATTGAAATTTTCTTTGGCTACTAACTAAATGAAACTGAGCCTACTTAGAAATTTCTGTTCCTCTTGGTCATGCTAAGTAGACAGAGCCTGGGATAATTATCTCAGAGGGATGTTGTAAAGGTTACAGATATTATGAGTTATGAATTGTATAAAATATGTAGCATATTGTAGATACTCCAAAATGACAGACCTTATCACCATAAATTATTCAAATAATACAAGATGTTAAAACTGGTAGGTAAATGGAACATATATCACAAAAATTAAAAGAAGAAAATTTAAAAGGACAGAGGAAGGAGAATGGGAGGGAAGTATCCATTTGCTCTTAGAATTGTACCTCTAAAATACATGAAAATGGTTCTCTTTATATTAATAAAAAAGAAAACATAAAAAATGTCATAAGGAGAATATAAATAAACATAATCTTGTGATAATAGAGGAGAAATGCATTTGATTGGAGAAAGGAGGTAATAAAACAGATAGGTTGGATTTCAGAATTTGATAGATCATAGAGAAATTACCAAACACAATGAAACCTTGAAAAAAACAATCAATTGGCAGACTTAAGTAACAATAGTTTTTTCATGTTTTTTTTTTTAACATAGACTGTGCAAGTAAAATAATGGAAGAGATTGGCATAATGATTTAAAAGTTAAAGTGATTGTGTCTATTTCATGGGTAAAGGGATATTGCTGAAGTTCTGAGAGCAGTAACAACAATTATTGAAGATGAGATCATGGCAAAGCTCTACAGATATCATACACAATGAGATTTGTTAGGGATAAAGAAAATAGTCAGAAAATGGTGCCCGTAAGCCAGTGATGAATAATTATAGGAATAAGGATAAACACAAACATTATGAGCATTTTCTATGCGCCGTACATGTGCTTAATTGTATAAATGCATTACTCATGCCCTCACAACTAGATACTACTTTAATCTGTATTTTACAAGTGGAAACTCAGGCTCAGAGAGATTAAGCTGAGGTCAGAGATCAGACATCAGTCAAAGTAATACTCAGCCTAGTTTTCAAAGGAAGCATATTTCACACCAATGTTGAGTTATCAGACGTTATTATGTACTGATTTATATTTCTAAAATTCTAGATAAAGAGGCACGTTAAAACAGAGACATAGGGGCCAGCGCTGTGGCATAGTGGATAAAGTCACTGCCTGCAGTGCCAGCATCCCATATGTGCTCTGGTTCGACATCCATCTGCTCCACTTCAGAACCAGCTCTCTGCTGTGGCCTGGGAAAGCAGTAGAAGATGGCTCAAGTCCTTGAGCTTCTGCACCCACATGGGAGACCCAAAAGAAGCTTCTGGTTCCTGGCTTTGGATCGGCACAGCTCTGGATGTTGCAGCCATTTGGGTAGTGAACCAGTGGATGGAAGACCTCTCTATCTGCCTCTCCTTCCCTCTGTGTAACTCTGACTTTCAAATAAATAAATAAATAATTCTTTAAAAAAATAACCAAAGACATAGATCCATGGGGACAATCTTTGGATCTTAGAAACAAGTAAACTACTTTGTGCTCCAATTTGTCTCTTAACTTGGAGCACAAATCCAAAAAAGTTAAGGACACTATAAATTACTGTAAACATGGATGTGTTTGTTGAATGACTTAGTGAATGTTTCCTACTCAGCTTGTTGGGCCTGGGAGACACTGGCACCAACAAATAGGCACTCTCTGCCCTACATATGAACAATAGGAAGAGACATTCTATCCACACTAGCTGTGCCAGGATGTGGGAGAAGCATACCACTAGACTTTCTTAGAGGATGGCATGAGAAATCTACCCATGCTTTTTTAGTTTTGAATATTGTGCAGTTAATTTTTTAATAAAGCTTTTATTTAAAGAATATAAATTACCAAAGTACAGCTTATGGATTACAATGGCTCCCCCCCCTCCATAACTTCCCTCCCACCTGCTACCCTCCCCTTTCCCGCTCCCTCTCCCCTTGCATTCACATCAAGATTCATTTTGAATTCTCTTTATACACAGAAGATCAGTTTAGTACATATTACATGAAGATTTCAACAGTTTGCCCTCACATAGAGACACAAAGTGAAAATACTGTTGGAGTACTAGTTATAGTATTAATTCACAATGTACAGCACATTAAGGACAGAGATCCTATACGATTTTTTTTAAAAAATTGATTAATTATCTATGCAATTTCCAATTTAACACCAAGATTTTTTAATCATTTGCAATTATCTTTATATAAAGAAGATCGATTCAGTATATACTAAGTAAAGATTTCATCAGTTTGCACCCACACAGAAACACAAAGTGTAAAAATACTGTTTCAGTACTAGTTATAGCATTACTTCACATTGGATAACACATTAAGGACAGATCCCTCATGAGACGTAAGTACACAGTGACTCCTGATGTTGAATTAACAACTTGACACTCTTGTTTATGGCGTCAGTAATCTCCCTAGGCTATAGTCATGAGTTGCCGAGGCTATGGAAGCCTTTAGGGTTCGTGGACTTCGATCTTATTCCGACAGGGTCATAGCCTAGTGGAAGCTCTCTCCTCCCTTCAGAGAAAGGTACCTCCTTCTTTGATGGCCCTTTCTTTCCACTGGGATCTCACTCGCAGAGATCTTTCATTTAGGTCTTCTTTTTTTTCCCCAGAGTGTCTTGGCTTTCCATGCCTAAAATATTCTCATGGGCTCTTGAGCCAGATCTGAATGCCTTAAGGACTGATTCTGAGGCCAGAGTGCTATTTAGAACATCTGCCATTCTATGAGTCTGTTGTGTATCTCGCTTTCCATGTTGGATCATTCTCTCCCTTTTTCATTCTATCAGTTAGTCTTAGCAGACACTAGTCTTGTTTGTGTGATCCCTTTGACTCTTAGACCTATCAGTGTGATCAATTGTGAACTGAAATTGATCACTTGAACTAGTGAGATGGCCTTGGTACATGCCACCTTGATGGGATTGTATTGGAATCCCCTGGCACGATTCTAACTCCATCATTTGGGGCAGGTCCGATTGAGCATGTCCCAAATTGTACATCTCCTCCCTCTCTTATTCCCACTCTTATATTTCACAGGGATCACTTTTCAGTTAAAATTTAAACACCTAAGAATAATTGTGTGTTAATTACAGAGTTCAACCACCAGTACTAGGATAAAAAAAAATACTACAATGGATAAAGTATTACATTGTACAACAACAGTCAGCACAAGAGCTGATCAAGTCACTGTTTCTCATAGTGTCCATTTCACTTCAACAGGTTAATTAATACATGAACTTAATCATGGTCAAGCTCAGAAAAGGCCCTGTAGGGTATAACCTTTAGCACTGAGCATTAACAGGCTCTACTTTCCCTTACTACTAGGGATAAACCCCCAACATCTTAGCAGCACCTGAAGCATGCTGTGTGATTTCTTATCTCATAGATTTTCAGTTGTCATTTCTTTGAGCTGGTATACTTTTCACATTTTCTTGCTGTTTTACCTGGCGAATAAACCACTCTTCCCCCATTGCTTCCCAGATGAACTCTCTCTAGGATCCTGTCTCAGAACCTTCAATCTTTTCCTTCCAATTTCCTCTCCCCGAGTACCAAATGTGCCACTCTTGTGCTTCCTCAGCTTTCTGTCCAGGACCCTTCCCAGTAAACTCCACAACGTATTCCTTTACTTGAAACGTTTTTATAGCACCAAAAACTGATACTTTTTGTGTATTTGGCTAAATGTATTTCTCCATCAGATCATAAACTAATTGATAGTAGGAAAAAAGTGTCATTCTAGTTAGCCTCCTTAGTGTACAGGTGTTTTAGACTATTTGTCACTGAATGAACAAGTGTTCTATTTTAAAGTGCAACCTGACTCTGGATGTATGTGGCAGTTCTGATGCATATATTGTCTCCACCACAGTACTAGTTGGCACCATCACCAGCACCAAAGCGGCCTCATCAGCCCAAGTTTCATGTTAAGGCCAAAGCATAATTGCTTTTCACTAAGAAATAATATTAGTTGCATGGAATCAGGCAATCTGCTTACCTGTAAAAGAGGCAGAACAATGACAGTGACAAAGATACGTGATGGTGGTTAGGTCAGAATGTACTGAAAGTGCATGATACGGGGTTAGAACTAGTAAGGGTTTAAATACAGTTTGCACCTCCTCTTCCAGTCTTTCAGTCTATGCTCTATATTCAAGTGGATGTCCCAGTTCCCTATTTACATTTAGAGATGTGAAAAAAGAAATACGTGCAAGACACTAAGGAAGCCAGAGTGAGAGGGAGCAAGCACTGCTTACAACTTGGTAAGAAAGTGCACTCGTCACTCTACAGCTTTCTGCTTAGAAGCACAGAAAAAATAAATGTTGGGTGAAAGGAACCTGATTGCATCTGCCGACAGACTTTCTTCAGCCTGCATGTTTTCCTTCTTCTCATCACCAAAGCAAGTATGGCTGAACTCACCTTATCCTGGAAACACAGTGATTACAACCTTCATGCAGGCTATTGAAGCTACTAAAACCAGGGGTTATGCTGGGCCACTTCTATAGCCTGGTGGCAGATCAGAAAGCATCAAGTATGGAACAAAAGGCCAAGGGTTCCCTGGGATTTAGGATGAGACATTCAAATAAGATGCTTAATTTTCACAAACTAGCACTGCTTAAAAAATAGATATGTTAATTTTGAAACAGTGTACTCAACAGTAACATGCTCTCCAAACCATAGACTCTTAAGTCTGAAGTCTCAAACTGAAAGTAGCCAGGGGCCAGCGCTGTGGCACAGTAGTGGGTTAAAGCCCTGGCCTGAAGCACCCAGCATCCCATATGAGCACTGGTTTTAGTCCCGGGTACTCCTCTTCTTATCTAGCTCTCTGCTACGGCCTGGGGAATCAATAGAGGATGGCCCAAGTCCTTGGGCCACTGCACCTACTTGGGAGACCCAGAAGAAGCTCCTGGATACTGGCTGCGGATCAGCACAGCTCGGGCTGTTGCGGCCATCTGGGGGGTGAACCAGTGGATGGAAGATCTCTCTCTATCTCTACCTCTCTCTGTAACTCTGTCTTTCAAATAAACAATAAATCTTTTTTTAAAAAAGAAAGTATCCAAGCACATGCATATGTTTAAAGGAGATGGGGAAAAGTAAAGAAATGCTCATTTCTGAATCTGTAAGGGCTCTCTGTTTAGCTCTTTGCTTCTTCTGTTCCATTTGATCCTTCCAACCAAACTCCAACTCATGGTTCTGTCAACATTCCAGGTGGGACATTGAGGCTATGAGAGATGATAAAACTGTTTAATGAAAAGGAAACAAATGAATATCACAAAGTTCACCTAACTTAATGCTGGACACTTTTCTAGTCTCCAGTAAAAGCTATAAATGGTTCAATGGATTAGTCACAGCCCATGAGGTCTTGGCCATCTCTGAGAGAACAATCCAGCTTATGACAAGTACCAGGATTTTGACCTTGGCCATACAATTCATTCCCACAGGAAATCACTTTATTTTTTTTTATTTTTTGTAAATTTAAGAATTTTTTTCTTATTTATTTGAGAAGGGGAGAGAGAGAGAGCGCGCACTTCTATCTGCTGGTTAATTCTCCAAATGCCTGCGATGGCCAGGCCTGGAGCTAGGAGCCAGGGCTGTAATCCAGGTCTTCCCGCTGAGTGGCAGGAGCCCAAGCATTTGAGCCATCAGAGTTGACTTCCAGGGTCTGGATTCCAGGAAGCTGGAGTTAGGAGCCAAAGCTGAGCATCAAATGTAGGCACTCCAATGTGGGATAACCACTAGGCTAAAAGCTCAGTCCTCCACCACTATTCAGTTACTAAATAACTTCATGATAAAGTCCCTTTCATATGTGGTAGAAAGTTAGTTCTTTGGAACTTGCTCTCCTTTTGGCATTTTTTTGGGCATCCTAAAATAAATGTAATACCTATTCCATATGATGATATTCATGCATTTCAGGCTTTATTCCTCTAAAATCTTTCTTTTACTCACTCTCCAAGTCTTTACTTTGCATATACAAAGTTCTGTTATGCAGCTAAGCACTCCACTTTAGATTCTTTCCATCATTTTTTGCCATCCCTCCTCCCTCTTCCTCTTTTCCTTTCTTCCTCTCTTGACACCTGTCTTCCTGGATATTTAATAAACAACAACACTGCATTTGGAACTCTGCAAAACATGCATGGCATGCAGTGTTTCTGTGTGCCCTTTAGAGTTGAACATGAATTTCCTAAAATTTCGACCAACAGAGACAAGTTCAGCTGACTGCATCCTTTTATCTCATTACATGGACTATCATAGTTTTTTGAAATTATATTACACTATTAAATCTTTTTGAAGGTTTTTATTTAATGAATACAAATTTCATATGTACTGCTTTTAGGCAATCACTTTAAACATCTAAAACATGAGTACACAATGAGTTATTTCTCAAATGATGAAATGGAACAATAATCATGAAACAATTAGATTTGCTTATTGTCTCACATTTAGGAAACACTCAATGAACATCTCATTATTTTTAAAAAATCCCTTGAATAAAATTCTGAAAGTAAAATAGTTAGGCCAAGAAAACATATATGATTAACTTGTGGTTACTGAACAATGACCCCAAGATTTTTGAACACATTTCTGATCACCCCAACACATTCACCTAAATTTGATACTGATAACCTTTCTGATTTCAGCCTTATTGAAAAAGCATCTCACTGTCACAAGAAAAGGCATTCTGCTGGTATCTGATGATATTCAGCTCCTTTTTATTGTCACTGGCCATTCATTTCCTCTTTTCTATTAAAATTTTTCCCCAAATTTTATTAGTTTTTCGTATGGTTAAATTGTAGGAGTTCTTCATTTTCTGCATATATGGCCCACTGTGACTTCTTATTCATGCCATATCACAGTTATTCTTGATAAACAAAAATTTTTAAATTGATTGAAAGTCAATGCATACATTTTAATAGCTAGTGTCTTTTCTTTTAAAGATGTATTCATTTGAGACATGAACAGATGGAGAAAGCCTCCACTCTGGATTATTTCCCAAGTACTTTCAGCCAGATCAAGAATGAGAAACCAGAAACCCAGGTTGCAGACAATGGTGGCAGGAAGCCAGGTACCTGAGCCTTTACTACTGCCTCCCCAGGTCCTCATTCGCAAGAAGCTGGAGTCAGAATCCAGAGCTGCCCATCGACCCAAAATACACAGCTGTGGGACAGCAGCATCATAACCTCTGGGTCAAACACTAACCCCAAGTGGCTAGTTTTCCACATCCTAAAATTACATTGCCTATCCATGGCTTGTAAGTTATTATTCAATGTTTTCATTCAGAAAGTTTTTGGTTCTAGCTGTGAAGTGTAAGTGACAATATACTTCTTCTTATTCTTAATTTTTACTTTTATGGTTAATTTGTACCATTTTGAATTTATCTTTATGTATAGCCTGAGGTAAGGTTTAAAATATTTCCTTCAAATAAATGGAAAAAACTGCCTACAAAAATTTTTCTGTAGGAATATTCATACTTGCACTAATTAAAATGACCAATAGTTGGTTAAAAAAAAAAACTAAACAAAAAACAATAAAGAACAACAACAACAAAACAAACATCTACCAACACAGGAATATGCAAAAAGCTGGTCTGTGAATGTGATGGAATGCTGCATACTGATACAGAGAAATTAACTATCACAACATGTAACAGTACACGTGAGTCTCAAAACATTGTGTTTGTGCAAGTGGGGATAAGGACCTAGCCAGCAGTGATGGAACTTTCATTTTTATTTTGAGCAGTGGTGGCAAGCGTATATACAATTATTCATATCAAGAAGCAATGCAGAATCTAAATAATTCAAAAATAAAATATAAGACGAAATAATAAAGGAGGGCAGTGGCTAGTTACTATGGTATTGGCATCAGTGAGTTAATAAACAAAAACTTGTGCAGAGACTGCACAAGTTTGTTTTTTTGTTTTTTGGGTTTTTTTGCACCAAAAGAAAGGCCGTTTAATTCCGTTTTCCATGGCCTTTTTGAAGCCTCCTGGTGCCTGCTGACGAGCACCCAACAGTACCTCACGGGAACGTCTGTGGGAGGGTACCCAGAGCCCACACAGCGGCCGCAGCACCTCGGCGGCTCAGTTCTTGGGAACCCGTACCTGCTGTGGGGTCTTGTTGGAGAGGATGACGCAGTACCCCCTTCTTCTTCCGTGGGGCAGTCGGGAAACGTGCGGGTCAGGCTCCTGCACTCGCTGAACCAGTTCCGGATCTGGTCCTGCAGGCTCGCCTTCATGTCGGGGCCTTCGATGGCCTCCAGGTCGTTCTTGATGGTGACCATGGCCTCTTCCTCCTCCTGCTGCCTCCGCACCTCGCTGCAGACGGTCCACCTGCTCGTCCTGCGCTACCATGGCGCTGACTTCATGGAAGAGGGGAGGGCGCTCATGCCCAGGAAGACCATCTCCTCTCTGTCTCGCTGGTTTTCCTGCACCCACAGAAGCCTCCCCACACCTTCCGAATGCACAGGGCGGCGGCCCCGACGTCCACGGCCTTCCTGCGGAGCAGCTTGGCTCGCCTCGCCCGGCATTGCTGCAGGTAGATCCCCTTCCTGAGCAGCGCTCGGAGGCGGCCCTGCGTGCCCGCTCGGGGATCAGGATGACCTTGGCAGCCTCCTCCACGGGGATGACCTTTGCGACATAGCTCACATCGGCGGCGTCCAGGCCACAGCTGGCTAATATCTGAGCGAGGATTTTCTCTCTTCCTTTGATCACCTCCAACTTCTTCAGAAAGTACCTGGGGATGGGAATATCTAATTGTTGGGGCGCTAACTTCAGATCCTGCAAGATGTCGACAAAATAGTGGAAGTCGGTGAGCTCCAGCTCCACCGTCTCGTTCTTCAGCTCCAGGACGCGGCCCATCACGCCGTCCAGCATCTTGCGGATCAGAACGCGCTTCTGCGGGTGGACGAGCTGGTCGAAGATGTTCTCCAGGTCCCCGAAGATCTGCACGTACTTGATGTAGAAGGTGGCTGACATCTGGAAGACCAACACCTGACTTCTCTGAGACTCTGTGAAGCCGGGAATTGAGGGCACCCCGGGTCTGGTGCAGAAGGCGCAGCTGCAGGAGCTAAGGGGCTGCGGGAGGAGCCGGGCGAGGGCTTCCCTGGGCGACCTGTACAACTGGGAGGTGGCCATCTTCGGGCCGCCCAACACCTACTACGAAGGCGGCGACTTCAAGGCTCGGCTAAGCTCCCCCTGGATACCCGTGCTCCCCGCCGGCCTTCCGCTTCCTGACCAGGATGTGGCACCCGAACATGTATGAGACAGGGGACGCGTGCATGTCCATCCTGCACCGACCCCCCGAGTGGGGAGCTGCCCTCCGAGCGCTGCAACCCCACACAGAACGTGAGGACCATCCTCCCGAGCGTGATCTCTCTGCTCAGCGAGCCCAGCACCTACTCGCCAGCCAACGCGGACGCGTCCGTGATGTACAGGAAGTGGAGGAGAGCACGGGGAGCGACCGGGAGTACACAGACATCATCCGGAGGCAGGTGCTGGGGACCAAGGTGGGCGCAGAGCCGGACGGCCTGAAGGTGCCCATCGCGCGGGCCGAGGACTGCGTGCGGAGCAAGGCGCCGCCCTGCTCTACGACGACTTCTACGAGGACGCGGACGCCGAGGCCGAGGACGACAGCTGCTTCGGGGACGAGGACCAGGACTCGGGGCCCAGGAGTCCTGACCCGCGCCCGCCCGCCCCGGGGAATAAACTGCGGCGCCCAGCCGCCGTGTCGGCACCACCTCGCTGTGGGTTCAGCTCTTTTCTTTCTCCCTTGTTCTGCTCCTGCTCCGGAGGAGAGGGGCTCCGGGCCGGGGGCAGCCCAGGAGCACAGGGGGCGCACACGGGCTGCAGCCTGGCCCGCGAGGACCACGCCGTGCCATGGGGCTGAGAGCCTGGGGCCAGAGCCGGGTTTTCCGGGCAGGGGCCTGGCCGCCTGTCTACTTCCATCTGTGTTTGGAATCCAATAGAACTGCTTTGTGAGAAAAAAAAAAAAAAAAAGTTCAGAAACTCCTAGTCCTTTCTTTCTGCCAGTTCCACACATCACTGTGGCTACCACCTCCCTTCACCAAATACCTCCATCAGTTGGATGTGGAGGTCCCATTCCCTAAGATATTTGACCTAAAGGTCAAAAGCCAGGGAGTCTACTTCAATCTTACTTTTCTCATTAATGCCTGTTTTACAATGACTCCTTTAAATGTGGGTTTCTGCCCTGCCCCACGGCTCAATAGGCTAATCCTCTGCCTGTGGCACCGGTACCCCGGGTTCTAGTCCCAGTTGGGGGGCCAGATTCTGTCCGGTTGCCCCTCTTCCAGTCCTGC
Source organism: Sylvilagus floridanus (assembly GCA_949820135.1). Classification (NCBI taxonomy): domain Eukaryota; kingdom Metazoa; phylum Chordata; class Mammalia; order Lagomorpha; family Leporidae; genus Sylvilagus; species Sylvilagus floridanus. The sequence continues at coordinate 162,776,230 of OX463241.1, read as the reverse complement.
TCTCTGCTGTGGCCAGGGAGTGCAGTGGAGGATGGCCCAAGGGCTGGGCCCTGCACCCACATGGGAGACCAGGAGGAAGCACCTGGCTCCTGGCTTCGGATCAGCGTGGTGCGCCATCTGCAGCGGCCATTGGAGGGTGAACCAACGGCAAAGGAAGACCTTTCTCTCTGTCTCTCTCTCTCACTGTCCACTCTGCCTGTCAAAAAAAAAAAAAAAAAAGTGGGTTTAATTTAATTGTGAATTTGTCACTATACTGAAGATCTTCAATTTCAAACAAATTCACACAGTCAGAGAAATGATAGTTGTGAGGACTCAAGCTCAGATCTTTGTGGGCATAAAGTCTACTCATTCCATTCAAAAGCCTGACCTTGAAACTAGACTACGGGCATCGGTGTACACAACTAGACACTCTGGATGAAATGGTTCAGAGAATCTATCTGTTTAAGAACACAGTATGCATTGTCAATCCTTTCCATTTCAATGTGTATCAGTACTGAAAGGCAATTAATTCATATAAACAATACTAATGTACTGTGAATTGTATTATTTTATTCTTTTTTCATTACAAAGTGAACAAACCCCAAGTACTTCACAGATACAATTCTCCCTCCATCTATCAAGCCCCCCTCCTTTTTTCTTTAATTTTCTGCTATAACATAATTTTAATTTACTTTATAATGACACATTTAATGCTCAACTAACCATGTTCAACAAACAAAACGTAGAAAGATCACTGTTTCACAGGAGTATAGACAGGGCCTAAAAATAATAATCAAATCATAAGATGTAAGTTTCATTCTTAAGCATATTTTGTATTCTGTATTAACTAAACATAACAGAGAAAATATATGATACTCGCCTTCCTGAGACAGCCTTACTTCACTAAGCGTAACAGTCTCCAGTTGCATACATGTTGCTGCAAAAGACACGATTTCATTATTTTTATGGCTGAGTAGTATTCTTTTGATTATGTATACAGCATTGTCTTCATCCAGTTATCAATTGATGGACATCTGGGCTGAGTTTGTATCTTAAATATTATGAATTGAATTGCAATAAAAATATCGGTACAAATAAACTTTTAAGTATTGGTTATATTTTTTATTTAGTAAATATAAATTTCCAAAGTACAGTTTACGGATTACAATGGCTTCCCACCCATAATTTCCCTCCAACTCACACCCCTCCCATCTCCCGCTCCATCTCCCAATCCATTCTCATCAAGATCCATTTTCAATTATCTTTATACACAGAAGATCGATTCAGTATATACTAAGTAAAGATTTCATCAGTTTGCACCCACACAGAAACACAAGGTGTAAAATACTGTTTCAGTACTAGTTATAGCATTACTTCACATTGGACAACACATTAAGGGCAGATCCCACATGAGAAGTAAGTACACAGTGACTCCAGTTGTTGACTTAACAATTTGACACTCTTGTCTATGGTGTCAGTAATCTCCCTAGGCTCTAGTTATGAACTCCCAAGGCTATGGAAGCCTTTGGAGTTCACTGACTTTGATCTTATTCTAACAGGGTCATAGTCAAAGTGGAAGTTCTCTCCTCTCTTCAGAGAAAGGTACCTCCTTCTTTGATGGCCCCATTCTTTCCACTGGGATCTCACTTGCAGAGATCTTTTATTTAGGTCTTCCTTTTATTTTTTTTTTCCAGAGTGCCTTGGCTTTCCATGCCTAAAATACTCTCATGGACTCTTCAGCCATATCTGAATGCCTTAAGGGCTGATTCTGAGGCCAGAGTGCTATTTAGGACATCTGCCATTCTATGAGTCTGCTGTAAATCCTACATCCCATGTTGGATCGTTCTCTCCCTTTTTGATTATATCAGTATTAGCCGACACTAGTCTTGTTTGTGTGATCCCTTTGACTCTTAGACCTGTCAGTGTGATCAATATTTTTGATTTTTGGATGATAGCCATTCTAACTTAAGTGAAGTATAACCTCATTGTGGTTTCAATCTGCATTTTCCTGATTAGTAGCGATCCTGAGCTTTTATTCACATACATGTTGGCCATTGTATTTCTCCTTTGAAAAACATTTGTCCATGTCCTTCTCCCATTTCTTAACTGAATTGTTTGGTTTGCTATTTTTGAGTTTCTTGAGCTCTTTCTGATTATTAATTATTTATCAGATGTATAGTTTACAAATATTTTCCCCTTCTCTGTTACTCTTCACTTTGTTGAGCATTTCCTTTGCAGTGCAGAAGCATCATAGCTTGAATATATTTGAATATTTTTGCTTTGATTGCCCATGCTCATGGTTTTTGTTTTTGTTTTTACCGGAAATCTTTCTCTGATGGTTTCTCTAGTAATCTGGTGGTATCAGGTCATGGATTTAGATTCTTTATCCAATATGAATTGATTTTTGTATAAGGTATTAACTAGAGTCTTGTTCATCCTTATGCATGTGGAGATACAATTTTCCAGCACAATTTTTTGAAGAAGCAGTCCTTTCTCCAGGGATTGATCTTAGCTTCTTTGTCAAAGATTAGTTGGTTATGGGGTTTCTAGATTTGTAAATTATTTTAGATCTGGGAAAATATCTTTGGTACTTTGATTAGTATCACATTGAATCTGTAAATTACTTTTGGTAGTTTGGACATTTTGATTATGATAATTCTTAGAATCCATGAACATGGATTATTTTTTCCCATTTTTTGTGTCTTCTATTACTTTCTTTAATGTTTTGTAATTTTCATTGTAGAAATTTTTCATATCCATTGTTAAATGTATTCCACGTTTTTAAATGTTTTGTATCTATTGTGAATGTTACTGATCTTACAAGTTATTTCGAGGTCATGGCTTTTTTGTATAGACACAGGCTATTGGTTTTTGTGTGTTGATTTTATGACCTGAAATTTTATCAAATCGCATCTGAATTCCAATAGTGTTAGTGGAGTAGTTTATCTCCTCTATATATAGAACCATGCCTTCTACAAATAGGGATAATTTGACTTCCTCCTTTCAAATTTGTATCACATTGATTTCATTTTTTTTTTTTTTTGCCTAATGGCTTTGGCTAAATCTTCCATAAGTGTAATTACTAGCAATGATGACAATGTGTATCCTTGACTGGTTCCAGATCTTAGTGGAAATACACCCATCTTTTCGATATTGAGGATGATGTTGTATCTGGGTTTGTCTTAAGTATATTTTTGGCTCTTTGTTCCAGAGTAATTGTAAATTGAGTGTGTTTATTTTCACTTTCAGCTCACTTAACTTATGCATTATTAGTAAGTAGTGGATAACCCATTTAATGTACATTAAAAACTCACTATGTAAAAATCTGAGTTACTCTATAGAAAAAAAATATGTATAAGCACATTCCATCAGCTAACACTTGAGAATACTTAAAAGTTTGTAAAAATATAATTAAAAGGTAAGTTTGTTGAGGCTTGCATTGTTTCATACCAGGTTAAGCCACTGCCTGTGGGGCCAGCATCCCCTATAGGCACCAGTTCTAGTCCCAGCTGCTCCACTTCTGATCTAGCTCCCTATTACTATGCCTGGGAAGTAGCCCAAGTCCATGGATGCTTATACTCATGGAGGAGACTCAGATAAAGCATATGCCTCCTGTCTTCTGCATAGCCTAGCCCCAGCTTTGTGATCACTTGGGGGAGTGAACCAAGGGTTGGAAAATTTCTGTGTTTCTATCTGTAAGACTGTCTTTCAAATAAAATATATAAATAATTTTCAAAAAAATAACTTTGTTGTTCTGCAAAATAGTTTTGAAATTATTGCTTATTTTTTCATAATAGACATTCTGCATGAATTTTTGAAAACTTGTATTTTTTTAAAGAACCATTTCTTCCTGTCTAGCTATACTCAAAAATGTTGTGAGCATTTATAACTGAATTTTATGAGTTAAATAAGCTATTTTGTTCTTGTTTATTTTAATGATTTTTTACTACTCTATTATCATTCTTAAATGTTTTAAAATAGTCTACATAAAGAAAGATCCCTACACTAATAGACAGAAATACAAATCATATCTGGAGAATGAAGATAAAATATTAGAATTATAATCTATGAACTACTGTTACCTTTATATAAAAAAGTCACAAAAATGAAAAAAGTAAAATAGAAAAATGAAAGCAGTGGTAGTCTGGTTCACAAAACAAACCAAGTTTTTCTGTAAACTTGCTCTATTTTGGAGACAAATGTAGTTATAGCCTTACTAGTAGTCCCCTTAAAGATAAATGCTATGTATTGCAATTTCATAGTTTCCATTATATTCAGAAAAGCAATTGCTCCATAGAAAACAATGATTAACAAGACATTATCTCACAATAAATGGAAGATTGCAGTACCCCAGAAGAACATTATGGATTATATTGGAAATAGGGATTTCAAAAACTAAAATTATTTCATAATATAGAAAAACAGTATCAAACAACAAAGCATGAATACTAATTCCAAAACAGTTTAGCTGTGATTCATGCCAATTCTAAGTACAAACAGAAGGAAACTCCTCTATGCCTTTCTATAGGAACAGATGCATAATGGACTTTTCATAAATCTTCTGGAAATAGCATTTCTCTGATCCCTGGAACCTGTACACCAGAATTCATTTCAAGAGGATATTTTCTCTTTGCAACCACCAAGTTCCGGATATCACAGATGATACCTTTGAGTCAGCCATAGCAACAAGAGTTACAATAAAATAAAGGTGAAGACTTCTGCATCCAGTTATGGAGAACTGCACTGTCATGGATCAACATTCACAAGGAGAACACTTTAACACACTGATGAAATTCTTACAGATTCTGGGAATTGACTAATTCAGAATGCAGATATGAAGGTGGAAAAGCCCCAGAAATAAAGGAAGATAATCCAATATGTGTACCAGTTGCTAACATAGAAAACCTACTAAACCATTAGCAGTAGTGAAAAGTTAAAAAGTAGAGAATTAAGTAACAGGATGAAATTCTAATGTTATTTGGCAATCTAACACATCTTCAAAGATGTGTTAGAGGACAGGGTCCTCTAGGAAGAGGCTTCATAATAAGTATGTGGCTTCCCAAAAGATTGTAAATGGCAGGAAAGAAATGGAAACAAGTAAGCCCCAAAAAAGACTGATGCTTAACTCAACTCCTATTTCAGCTACTTGGGAGGAGTCAAAATGAATTCCAAATGTAAGAACATAACACCACTCAAAACCTTAAATAATTTCTACTATTTTATCTATGAAATAAAGGGTTCAGTACTTTAAAGTTTCAATTTCTAATGATTCAAAAGTATTTCATGGGAGTCAATGAAAATTAGCAGACATATCAGACATAAATAGAATGTTCCAAAATTAAAAGGAAATAATTCAACATTAGGAAAGAAACCTCTAGAAAACCAAATTTTTGAAGTTATAAGGACAAAACTAAAATAAAATAAATGTTATAATTTGCCTAAAAGAATTGATGAGTTGGTGTACAATATCAACAAAAACAAGAATCAATAAAAACAGAAAAATTTCTTTGGAAATTCTGGAATATACAATTTAACAATCAAAATCAGGAAGTCAATATATGTTAGAAACAGATATCAACATATCTGATCAATAAACTGAAAGATAAGTTGATGTTTCAAGACTACAACAGAGGGAAATAATAGGGATGAAAATGCTGAAGAAAGAAAACTATGGGAAATTCATGAGATAGCAAATAGCCTATTAGTTGTGTTACTCTTGCTCCTAAGTAAGGGAAGAGAGAGAAAATAAGAGAAGGAAATTTGAAATGTCAGAAAACTTCCACAATCTGAGGAAATATATCTACATGCAGATACAAGGAATATTAAAAATACTAAGCAGGATAAATAAAAATTAATTCCATAGCCAAACTATTAAAATACAAAGAAAATTAGAATGCATTCAAAGAAGCCAGTGCTTTATCTCATTTCACTTGATTTCCTTTATTTTAGTATTCCTTTATTTAGTATTACTTTCATAAGACCTCTGTACAAAAAGCTATAAATAATTATTCAAATAAATTAAACCTACAGAAATGAAGGGCTTTATTACATTCATGAAATATAGGAGTTGGTAATTTAAAGGTTCAGTTTTCCCTAATCTATCATATTAAGGAATTGAATAAAATGATGGCACTGACATTCAGATACACATACCAAATCATGGAAAATGCATGAAAGTTGAAAAATAAAAGTATATAGTGTGACGTTTGAAAGTTAAAATATAATGTACATAAATGCAGATTTTTTTTTGACAGGCAGAGTGGACAGTGAGAGAGAGAGACAGAGAGAAAGGTCTTCCTTTGCCGTTGGTTTACCCTCCAATGGCCGCCGCGGACGGCTCATCCAATGGCAGGAGCCAGGTGCTAGGTGCTTTTCCTGGTCTCCCATGGGGTGCAGGGCCCAAGCACTTGGGCCATCCTCCACTGTACTCCTGGGCCACAGCAGAGGGCTGGCCTGGAAGAGGAGTAACCAGGACAGAATCCGGTGCCACGACCAGGACTAGAACCCGGTGTGCCGGCGCCGCAAGGCGGAGGATTAGCCTGTTGAGCCACGGCGCCGGCCAATGCAGATATTTTTTAAAGATTTATTTATTTATTTGAGAGTTAGAGTTAATGATAATTTCGTTGATATAGAAAAAGGTCTTCCATCCACTGGTTCACTCCCAAAATGGACGCAATGGCCACAGCTGAGCCAATCCCAAGCCAGGAGTCAGGAGCTTCTTCTGCGTTTCTCACCTGTGTGCAGGGATCCAAGCACTTGGACCATCTCCCATTGCTTTCCTAGGCCATCAACAGAGAGCTGGATTGGAAGAGGAGTAACGGGGACATGAACCGGCGCCCATATGGGATGTTGGCGTTGCAGGTGGAGGCTTAGCCTACTACACCATGAGCAAATCCTAATCCCGCTTAAAAACAGCACCCATAGACTGTGTCACTCTCTGTGTCTCTGGACTCTGCAGCTCAATTAAAATGTTGCATTTGGGACAGACGTTCCCATGTTGTAGGTCAAATACTCACTGGCAAACCTGGACTCATATCTCTCTGGCATAACAATCCTAACAGACAGAGACTTCCCTCCATGATAATTACAGCAAAAAAGCTCTGATGATGGAACTGATTAGATCAAAGGTCTGTTTGTGGGCCGATCACATTCTTGAGAATGTGGATTCAGATTAAGCTGTCCTGGCACATTCCTTTAGTTGAGGATGTTGGAGACATGATTACCTCCTTTTGAACCACCTAGAATAGTGTCACACACAATAGAAAATATCACAAATATTCCCTTAACTAAACATGAAAAAGTGTGCTATGCATTCATTAACACAGAATGAAACAGTGCATCCAGAGAAAATCTTCAGAAGTTCTGGGGTTGAGGGGTGGCAGACAGGGAGACTGTGGAAGGGAAAATATAGGAGGGGCTGGTGCTGTGGTGTAGTAGGCTAAGCCTCCACCTGTGGCAACAGCATCCCATATGGGCACCAGTTCGTGTCCCAGTTGCTCCTCTTTCCATCCAGCTCTCTGATATGGTCTGGGAAGGCGGTGGAAGATGGCCCAAGTGTTTGGGCCCCTGTACCCATTTGGGAGACTCAGAGGAAGCTCCTGGCTCCTGACTTGAGATCAACCCAGCTCCAGTCTTGTGGACATTTGAGCAGTGAACCAGGAGATGAAAGAACTTTCTGTATCCCTCCCTCTGTCTGTAAATCTAATTCTCAAATGAATAAGTAAAATCGTAGGAAAAATTAGAGAGGGTATAATAATAAAATGTATTTTCATTAATGTGTATATTTTGCCAAATCTTATCATTTTCCTACTGTAATGACTTGAAATCAGGTATTTGGAATTGGAAAAGGATTATCTTACTCTCTAGAACTTCCAAAAGCCATAGCCTTAGTATTCTTTCTCAAACATAATCTTAAGTGGTACATATTTAATACAATTTAAATATAATAAAGTGACTATTTTAAAGATCATTTCTAGAATATATCATACAAATCTGTAGCTAAGACTCCAAAAGATAGAGCAGATGCAATGTTCTCTATTCCTCCTGTGAAATACAATTAAATTCCCTACAAATTATATACAAAATGAACATTAAAACTTGGAAAGGTGGGGCCTGCACTGTGGCATAGTGGGCTAAGTCTCCACCTGTGGCGCCAGCATCCCATACGGGCACCAGTTCCTATCCTGGCTGCTCCTCATCTGATCCATCTCTCTGCTAATGGCCTGGGAAGGCAGTGGAAGATGGACCAAGTGCTTGGGTCCCTCCACATACTCAGGAGACCTGGAAGCAGCTCCAGGCTCCTGGCTTTGGATTGGCCCAGCTTTGGCCATTGTGGACATTTGGGGAGTGAACCAGTGGATGGAAGACCTCTCTCTCTGTCTCTGTCTGTCTCTGTCTCTCTCTCTCTTGCTCTCTATCTCTCTTGCTCTATCTCTCTCTCTCTTTCTCTCTCTCTCTCTCTCTCTGTAATTTTCTCTGCCTCTAAAATAAATAAGTGAATTTTAAAAAACAAACCAAAACAAACAAAAACTGAAAGGTACAGAGACAAAGGCATCCCAGCTAGCAATAAAGAGATCTAAGAACTGACACAATGGAGTTTCTTGGGATTCTTTTGTTTATTTGATAGACAATGTCAGAGAGACAGAATGAGAACATCCCTGTGGGATTGCTTTTCATGACACATACCTTAAACTCAGAGCTGAAGAGGGTAGCAATCCAAAAACAACAGAGGACAGAGAGAAAGAAGGAAGACAGGAAGAGAAGAGAGTCGGGAAGGAGAGAGAAAAATACTCTCACTCTCTCTCTCTCACTTGCACACACACACACACCAAAGGACCCAGAAAGATCAGCCTAGTAAGATAATAAGATAGAAAAGCTTTATAGAAAACACCAATGAAAATATATGCCCCACTCTGACAGACACCAACAAAACTGAAATCTAAGCTTAGACTTCTACACTCACCAAGCAAAATTTAGCATCAACCTAAAATCTCAAAACATATATAAGAATGCAATCAAAGAGGAGTTCAGGATTAAATTAAAAATGTAAAACTAAAATGTTACAGATAATAAATAGGAAAAAATCTTCTAGAGTTGACAAAAATCCTCTGACTTGATACCAAAATCATGATCCACAAAAGAGAACTGGGATAAACTGGTCTTCATCAAAGGAAAAGTAAGACGTTGTTTAGAGCACTCAATCAAAGCACAGACTTGGGACAAATATTTGTAAAACACCCTTGTGTAGAATTTGCCGAATAAAAATTTCTCAAAACTCAACCATAAAAGCAAAACAAATAAAATAGATCATTTAAAAGTGAACATAAAACATGAGCAGCCACCCTGAACGGAGGACATAGACAGTAACTAAGGATAATAAAACCTGTTCCGTAAACAAGGCACCTTAAAACCACAATTCTGTAACACTGTGCTTCTATCAGAGTCGATAAAAGAAAGCAATTACAACACTAAGTGCTGGTGGAGATGCAGACAAACTGGGTCATTCATACACCACAGGAGGGAATTTAAAATGTTACAGCCACTAGCAGAGTTTCCTAAAAAGAATAGCCAAAACTAAGCCTGGCACCACAATGGAAACCAAGAATCACACAGTCAGGCATATATCTCAGATATATGAAAGCTTATATTCACACAAAACATCTGAAGAAAAATATCCACAGGGCCTTTATTCATAATGCACCTTAACTGGTAACAACCTACATACCCTTCAATGATTAATGATTAAACAGATGATAGCATGCAATGTTACTCAGCAATAAGAAGAAACTGAGCATTTTAAACATCTGACAGGTCAATTTCCAGAGAACACTGTTGAGTTAAGCAATCAGTCCCAAAAGGATACTGTAGGTTTCAACTGACAAAACAAACTTTAAATGAGTAAATTACAGAAACGCAGAGCATATTTGTGTGGAGGGTGTGAACGCGGCTGGAAAGAAGGATCCAACTTCGTGTTCAGATAAATGCCTCGTAAGTGCATTGACATCAATGTCTTGGTTTTGATATGATTTTTTAGTTTTAGAAGAAAGTACCCTGGGAAAGCAGTGGAGGATGGCCCAAGTATTTGGGGCCCTGTACCCACGTGGGAGACCCTAAAGAAGTTCCTGGCTCCTGGCTTCAGACGGGCTCAGCTCCAGCTGTTGAGGTCATCTGAGGAGTGAATTGGTGGATAGAATACAGACCTCTCTCTCTCCCTCTTTCCCTCTCTCCCTCTCTCTTTGCCTCTGCCTCTCTGTAGCTCTGACTTTCATATAAATAAACAAATCTTCAGAAAAGGAAAAGAAATTACCCTGGGGAGGAAATGGCTAAAACTGCTTATATTATTTCTTCCACTTCTGTGTGAATCTGAAATGATCTCAGAATTCAATGTTTAATTTAAAATAAGTGTATGAATTATTAATCTTTATCTTCCCATAGAACAATACACTTCTTCAGAACCACTTCAAAAGAGGGGAAAAAGATTGGCTTTCCTTTATGTTTTAAATTAAGTTAATGTGATAAGTGGTGACTGTACTTATAATATTGCAAGAATGGATTAGTCTCAGGAGGTTGTCAAGAAGTAAAAACTAAAGAACTGTTTCTGTGAGTTCTTAGTGTTAAACATCTATTCTGAGTATATCTCCATTTAAAAATGTTGTCTCATGAGACATAATTAGATATGCTCTCTTAAAACTTGAATCATTATTTCACTATTGTAAAGACACTCATTTATAAATAGATTTAAAACTCAGTATTTTAATTCAGAATTTTATTGAGAAACATGTTTTTATCTATTTTACTTTTCTTCCAAAAAAGTAGAATTTTTGTTTGGCATCTCACATGGAGACTAGAGTAAAATCTATACAATGAGAAAAATATAGTATGCACCATTTGTTTATATAAGGTTAATTTAAATTAATTTTTCTGTTCAGGACACACATAAGCACATTTTTATCTAAGTATTACAGCAGACCATCCTCATTCATGCTTTTGTTTCAACAGCTTCATTTTACTGTGACCAATCAAGCTCCACAAATGTTAATGGAAAATAAATTCATGAATTTTAAATTGTATGCCATTCTGAGCAGTGTGATGACATCTTGTGCCATCATGATCTGTCTCAATCAACTGGAAATCAGACTTTGTCCATAGTAACCATGCTGTCTATTCTACTCAGCCCTTCCTCACTCATTAGGCCTTTTGTTATCTGATTGTCTGCCAAGGTATGGTAATACTTATGTTGAAGTAGTGCTGATCTTATTTTAAAATGGACTTAATATGAAATATTTGTGAATCTAGCAATTTTATTACAGGCTATTGGTGTAATTATTTTATATTAGTTATTTTAGTTAATATCTCATGTTGTCTAATAATAAAATAAACCTTTCATAAATATGTGTAGGAAAACATATTTCTCATACATGAGGGATCTTCAAAACATTCATAGAAAATGTTCAGTATCTTTTCATTTTACTTGTCCACAAAATCTTGAAGTACACATGTACATAACATTCAGCACTATTCACCACTGTCGGCAGCCACTGGAGTGTCTGGGACACAGACCACATGGATAATGGGGCTACTGTATCATTTTTGCAAATGCAATATATTCATATGGTTCAGAATTCCAAATGTAACAATTTATCATGCAGAGGCTCTTTCTGACAATTCTTGTTAACCTCCTAAATTATTGGCTTGTTGGACACTCTTCAAAACCCCCTTTGTCTTAGCACTGGTCCCCGGATTGTAATTTCAATGTATCTGAATCAACCAAGCCAAGACTCCTGATTTCTGCCACCTGAGTACCTCAATGTGACAGAAAAATAAAACACCCATTAAAAAAAGATAGCATATTTTAGATGAAAATACAAACCAGAATCATGTCTAACTTACTTTATTGAATGCAAACTCTGGGATTTCTGGGTGTTTTATGGACCTCTATCAAACCTGCATCTCACTGGACTCCTCACCAGCAGTTAACCTTATGGTAACACATCCCTTTTTCTCAGGCTATTGATGAGCTCAAAGTTTATTTGGAAATAATGATTCTACAGAAATTCAATGTACTACCAACACAACTACCAATGCAACAGTATATGCTTGATTTTTATAAGAAAATAACCACAGACAGGGATATTGTACTATTTTCTTTAAATGCGATAATTTTTTGTTTTTGGCCAAGAACATTTCTGCTTGATACCCTTTTCCCTTTCTAACTATAATGGTTTAATGACATTTAAAAAATATGTCCAGATGGAAAACCCACTTACTCAGTGCAGTTACTCCCAAAACTTGGGAGAGAATACTTTAAAAATGTTGGATTTTTAAAGAAGGTTTTGGGACACCTTCTTTAACTACAGTTGTTATCTTGCAATGATGCCACTGCTGTGGGGTAGTAGGCTATACCTCTGCCTGCGGTACTGGCATCACATATGCCAGTACCTGTTGAGGTCGTGGCTGCTGCACTTCCAATCCAGCTCTCTGCTATGCCCTGGGAAAGCAGTGGAACATGGCCCAAGTGCTTGGGCCTCTCCACCCTTATGGAAGACCAGGAAGAAGTTCTTGGCTCCTGGCTTCAGATAGGCTCAGCTCTGGCCATTGCAGCCATTTGGGGACTTAACTAGTGGATGTAAGATCTTTCTGTATGTCTCTCCCTCTCTCTGTATGTAACTCTACCTCTCAAATAAATAAATAAAATTTTCTTTAAAAAAAAAACAAGGAAAACACTTTATAAAAATATTTATTTGTCAACTATTCAATGAATCAAAGAGGACTCCATGAACTTAGATTAGATGGTGCAAGAACATAGCGCATCTCTTAACATTGTGATACTTCTTTGTATTTTGCAGCATACTTTAATTTGAGTTCATCCCCATCCATGTGAGGTGAATGTATAATCCATTTTGCTTGGTGTAATCCTGACTTACACTCCTTGTCTAGACATACTTATTAATAGCTCTACCTTTTACTGTGAAAGAATCTGAATTTGGAAGGTAAATTATATTTACTTTTCTGTTGGTCACACTTCTCAGAATGTATCAAGAAGGAACTAGCACATACCAGCATTCGAAATTATTTCTGTAATTTTTCCCAGGTCTCAAACCTTGGTCATTGAATGGTCTGAGCCTAGAGATAAAAATAATAGGTAGGTAAATCATTTTCACTGCTCAACAGCAGTCACAAACTTTTAGAAGGCAATGGATAGACCCTCCTGCTAAGTATTAATTCCCTTCCATTAAGCTAATACTATGTTTTAGATTCTCACAATAACACCCTATGTCTTAGATAAAATTCTGTATCAGTGATCAAATTTGGCTATAGAATACTCATGAATACTGACTTATTCAACAATGGTATAATGATCATGTGTTTAAAAACAATGATAACACTCAATATTATCATGCCACTCTAGTAAGCAAGCCTATTGACACATGGAATCCCAAATGCTCCCAGGGGTTCATGAGGCCTACATCATGTTCATCATAATGCTATGGAATTATTTGTTTTTTTTTTTTCTGAAAATGAGGACATTTTCATTTATTATACAGAAATAACAACAATAATAGTAAAAGTGATCAAAACTCTTGGCATCTTAGTACAAATCATACAGTAGTCACCCATACTAGTACACACTTGACTCTTTATTACCAGGAATTTGAACAAAAGGAGAGTGGGAAGAATCACTATGTTCCTAAATGTGCATATTTTAAATGCATGAAATTTGTATACCTTAAATAAAATTTAAAAAAATGAAAAAGGGAGGCTGCTTCACTTTTAATGTCCATGATTAAGTCATAAATATATTATTTTTTAAATTTTCTATTCATATAAAGGGAACAGATTTCATGTATTTCATAGTTATAATTCTAAGAAGAAAATGATAGTTCCCCCTCATCCTCTCCATAGTTGGATCACTGCCACCAACATGAGAGAATTGGATTGAGTTGCAGGCTCCTAGCCTTAGCCCTGACCTGTACCCAGGTGTCATGGGCATTTGGGGAGTGAACCAGTGAATGGGGGTTTTCTCTCTCTCTCTCTGCCTTTCTGAGATCTCAATCGGACTTGTCTCAAATGGTGGATTTAGAATCATGTCAGGGGATTCCAATACAATCCCATCAAGGTGGCATGTACCAAGGCCATCTCACTAGTCCAAATGATCAATTTCAGTTCACAATTGATCACACTGATAGGTCTAAGAGTCAAAGGGATCACACAAACAAAACTAGTGTCTGCTAATACTAACTGATAGAATCAAAAAGGGACAGAATGATCCAACATGGGAAGCGAGATACACAACAGACTCATAGAATGGCAGATGTCCTAAATAGCACTCTGGCCTCAGAATCAGCCTTCAAGGCATGCAGATCTGGCTGAAGAGCCCATGAGAGTATTTTAGGCATGGAAAGCCAAGACACTCTGAAAAAAAAAAAAAAAAAGAAGACCTAAATGAAGGATCTCTGTGAGTGAGATCCCAGTGGAAAGAACGGGGCCAACAAAGAAGGAGGTACCTTTCTCTGAAGGGAGGAGAGAACTTCCACTTTGACTATGACCCTGTAGGAATAAAATCGAAGTCGACGAACTCAAAAGGCTTCCATAGCCTTGGCAACTCATGACTAGAACCTAGGGAGATTACTGACGCCATAGACAAGAGTGTCAAATTGTTAAATCAACAACAGGAGTCACTGTGTACTTACTTCTCATGTGGGATATTTTTTTTTGTTTTTTTTTTAACTTTTATTTAGAATATAAATTTCCAAGGTACAACTTATGGATTACAATGGCTCCCCCCCATACCTTCCCCCCCCCTGCAACCCTGCTCCCTTACCCCCTCCCTCTCCCCTTTCATTCACATCCAGATTCATTTTCAATTCTCTTTGTATACAGGAGATCAGTTTATTATGTGTTAAGTAAAGATTTCAACCATTTGCCCTCACATAGCAACACAAAGTGAAATATACTATTTGAGTACTAGTTATAGCTGTACATTGGGATCTGTTTTTAATGTGTTGTCCAATGTGAAGTAATGCTATAACTAGTACTGAAACAGTATTTTACACCTTGTGTTTCTGTGTGGGTGCAAACTGATGAAATCTTTACTTAATATACACTAAATTGATCTTCTGTATATAAAGATAATTGAAAATGGATCTTGATGTGAATGGAATGGGAGAGGGAGTGGGAGATGGGACGGGCGTGAGTGGGAGGGAAATTATGGGGGGGAGTCATTGTAATCCATAAACTGTACTTTGGAAATGTATATTTACTAAATAAAAAAAGATTAATAAAGCATTTTAAAGATGTTTCTATTGCCAAGTTTTGAAACTTGAGTACCAGTTTTTTTTCTAAAATGAAAAGTACATAAACATATTTCTGATGCAAGCCTGAGTAATGTAATACAGTTGCCTCACATAAAGCTGAGCTAAATATTTAGTTTTTCATAAATTACCAATTGTAATGGAAAAAAGACTAGAGGAAACAGATGATAGTGTGTCAGACATTTCTCAAGAATAAATTAAGTTACAGGGTCTCTTCAAATAAAACAATTAGTATTTTGTATTGCAAATGATATTTGTGCTTATAAATGAAAATGAGAATTTGGGAAAAATTGTATCTTCCACCATGAATTTCTCTCAAGACTTAAAGACTTCCTTATTCTTATGAAAATATCAGTGACACTAACAAAATTTTTCATATATTACAATTAAATATAGCAACTGTTGGAAGATCAAAACAAATCAACGAGTTAATATTTTAAATGATTAATGCACTATTGTACCATATCATGCATGGCTAATATTGATTCTGAGCCCAAGCTTGACCAACAGGTACTTAGGTAACCAAGTAAGGAATGTTTGATATGAATTTTAGATTCCACATCATAATTCAACTTCAAGAAACTAAATGCTAATTAAGTTTTACTTACTATCAAAGAAAAATACCCATGATTATTCTAAAAAGTTACTAAAGTACAGTTTTCTCTCTTAACTGCTTAATATCTTATCAATGTGAGACCAGATTTTCTTTGTATACTTGGATTTATGAAAAGCACATATGAAAATCAGTGAAAAAGCAGATATGAAAATCAAGTTATGTTCTAATAACCATATATTATAAATTTTAAATTTATATCTTATCTAAATATTACTCAAAAATTTAAATACTTAGATTTTTGAAAAATATAAACATGAAAAACACATTTTGAAAAATATAAAACTCGGGGCCAGCGGCATGGCACACAGAAGATTAATCTTCTGCCTGTGGCGTCAGCATCTCATGTGGGTGCTGGTTCTAATCCCAGTTGCTCCTCTTCCAGTCCAGCTCTCTGCTGTGGCCTGGGAAAGCAGTGGAAGATGGTCCAGGTATTTGGGCCCCTGCACCCATGTGGGAGACCCAGAATAAGTTCCTGGCTCCTGGCTTTGGATCGGCACAGCTCTAGCCGTTGCTGCCACATGAGTAGTGAACCAGCGGAGGGAGGACCTCTCTCTCTGTTTCTCTCACACTTCTGTAATTCTGCCTGTCAAATAAATGAATAAAATCTTTTAAAAAAGAAAGAAAAATATAAAACACAAAGTAAGCTGTTCATGTTAATCTATGTGATAGTTATTTAAATGAATATTTAAATATATGTTTTATATTACATTCAATTTTCCAATATGCTAATTATCAACAGATATAACCTATATAAGCAAAAATTCTCTTGGGCCTTCAGTGGAATAACTCTGAGACCAAAATACTTAAGGAACACATTTCTACTTTAAGGCATGCTACATTTTAAAAAAGTATTTCAGCAAAATGTAGAGAGGATGAGGAAGCAAACATATGGCTTTCCAGAGGACATGATACAGGGAATGATAGTCTAACTAATACGTGGAAAATGTTTTATCAGTGAAGAGGGCAAAGAAAAGGAATGGTGGGAAATGAAGTCAGAGAAAAAATGAGGAAACCTGCTACATTATATATGATGTTGTTGTGAGTTTTAATGAAGTTAGCTTTTGTTGTGCATGAAAGAGAGATTTTTATGGTGGGTTTTCTTTTTTTTTTTTTTTTTTGACAGGCAGAGTGGACAGCGAGAGAGAGACAGAGAGAAAGGTCTTCCTTTGCCGTTGGTTCACCCTCCAATGGCCGCAGCAGCCAGCACACTGCAACTGGCGCACCGCGCTGATCCAATGGCAGGAGCCAGGTGCTTCTTCTGGTCTCCCATGGGTGCAGGGCCCAAGCACTTGGGCCATCCTCCACTGCACTCCCTGGCCACAGCAGAGAGCTGGCCTGGAAGAGGGGCAACCGGGACAGAATCCGATGCCCCGACTGGGACTAGAACCCGGTGTGCTGGCGCTGCAAGGCGGAGGATTAGCCTGTTGAGATATGGCGCCGGCGTTATGGTTGTTTTCAACAACAACAACAACAACAAAAACCAAATCTGTGACTTTGCTTTAAAAAACTATCAGGATGCTTTATTGATAATGGACTGTAGAAACTCAAGAATAAAGGAGGAACAAATGCTATTTAGGAAAAATGTCAATAATTCAGGAGAGATAATGATGGGATGATGGAAACACAATATTAGCACTAGATTTGATTAGAAATGAATGTTAAAAACAACGATTATAGACATTAAATGTAGGGTTTGGAAGAATGAGAAGAAAAGATGGCAAGTGGACCATGATAGGATTTAATCAACCATGAAAACATAAGAGAATTGTATTGTTATTTATTGAGTTAGGGAATATTATATTGAAATAGGAATGATCTGGAATTCAACTTATTACTGGATATATTTAATTTGAAGTGCTTGTTAGATATCTAGTGAAGAATTCATGATATTGGAAATTATATGGTGAATCCATGGGTGCAGATAATTTGGTGGCATCAGAAAATATATTTTCCTGAATCTGTGATATCAGTTACATAACCATTGACTGAAACTCTACAGAGAAGAGTAGATGTTCGATATGCAATACCCCAGGGTATTACAACATTACCAGGGCTTTACAACATTCAGAGTTCAGTGGAAACAAAATGAAGCAGAAAAAGGTGATGGAAATGTTATCCACATGGTTAAATGAAAAACAGGAGATTATAGTGTCTTGGATGAGAAACAATGGAATGATTTTAAAAGGAAAAGTTCCCCTTGTTAAATGATGTTGACAAATCAACAGTAAAACTGTCAACAGCCATGGTCTTTAGTAGGGTGGAAGTAATTGAGGAGTTTCGGGGAATGGTCTAAAGGGTTAATTGCAGGAATTTAAGAGAAAATAGTGGAAAGAGAACAGGAACCAACATACTGGCAGGTGCGTAGGATTTTTTTTCTGTAAAAGTGAATGGATGAGGGATGGAAACTGAGTAATAAGATAAAAACCGAGCTAAGAAATCTGATGATGGAAGAACAACAGTATCAGACACTGCTTATGTGTTGTCTCAGATATCGCTGTCCCACCCATCTCTAGTGATGTTGGTTGCTTGTTTTACCCCAGATTCCACACAAGTTAGCATCAGGCGGATATCCTCAAGGCATACAGAATGAACATCTCGAGAAGTCTCGCTGCTCAAAGCTACCTTTGAGATCCCTAACTCCTGCCATTATCTCATGGTCAGGAAGTATGACACATGAGACATTTTATATGGCTGTTTCAAGGGCTGTTGAAGTTGATGAAGATCAATGATTCTGTGTGAGATAAGCCTTGACTGGGGTACCACAGGAAAACTCTGCCAGTGTTCAGGTAAGCAATTTGGAGAGTGCCATTGTCCTCCTTTTGCACAGTGAGTCAAATTAATTGTGCACACACAGTCTGCATACATATACAATATGTATATACAATTATATATATATATATATATATATATATATATATATATATATTTGCACTTGGCCATGTCTCAAGTATCAAAATACATATAGGAATAGAAGTTCTTAGCATCTGATACAATGCTCATATTAATTTATTTATATTCAGTATAAGGACCATTATAATAGAGAAGGGAAAGTGTAAGTCCCTGAAACTACTCTCTCTGGTAAACCAGAAGCACAAACGCATCACACAGAAATGTAAAGGGTTAGCATGATCCTCAAAAAATTAAAAGTAATGATATGTTCATATTTAGTTCAGTCATCTGGCCTCTTAAAAATCAGATGGTGTGTGATGAATAATTATGGATTATTCTTACATTAGTTGGGCAATGATAGCATCAACTGCAGCCTCATGGGTAAATGTGATGTCATTTTGGAATAGATTAATGCTACCTTCTATACTTAGTTTACAGCTAATGATGCCAATCCCTTTGTTTGGGATGACAAAAGCAGTTTACTTTTACATGACAAGGACTACAGCTTTCCTTAGCAGCCTTTCCACAAGACTGTGTTAAATTCTCTGTTCTGTATCACAAGGCAATCATGCTGCAGTACTCAGAGACTTTAAGCAGAATTTAACATAGGTGTATTGTTAAATTCTGAAGACAACAGAAGAGTTGAGCCTAGCAATCAAACAAAAGTCAGGTCCCTAAGTCCCTTATTAAGACACACATTCCTTTGGGTGGGAGACAAGCAATTCAAAAATTGTGGATCATTGGTGAAATTATCTGTGATCCACAGCCTCTTGAAGGCAAAGGAGAATATGTTGTACCCCATTTCTAATAACAATAAAAAAGCACAGCAATGTATGATCATCTGTTTATGTAGAGTCAACATATATTAGACCTAAAAATATTCACATCAAGTAATTTTGTGGTCTGAAGGTTGAATTATGGACTTGGAATAAGATGGGGATGTTTTGCTGCAGATCTACATTCTCATAAAATGTATCTGATACTTGTGCAAAGTGACCAAAGGGTAAGAGGAAGATAGACACCCGTTGTGAATAATAAATATGCTATATAGACTCCCTGGAATTGGAAAATCACACACAAATGCAAAGGATTCTGGAACAAACCCTTGCTTTATTCACTACTTGTGGAGTAAGTGCACGTGATTTTTAAAGATTTATTTATTTGAAAGTCAGAGCTACACAGAGAGAGCAGGAGAGGCAGAGAGATTCTCCATCTGCTGGTTCACTCCCCATTTGGCCTCATCAACCTGAGCTGGACTAATGGGAAGCCAGGAGACAGGAGCTTCCTCCAGGTCTTCCCATGAGGGTGCAGGGGCCCAAGGACTTGGCCATCCTTTACACACAGACCCTCTCTCTTGGCTCTCTCCCACCAGCCTGTCAGGTTTCCGCATCAATAAACCCTTTCCCTTTCTCAGGTATTTGATGTATTTTGTAGTGGTCTTTCAGAAATTACACTCTGTTCCAAATGGATTGCAACCTAACCGCGAGGGGCTATCATATTGTATTTGTATATGATTCCCCAAACGTGAATCAGCCTGGGGAATGCCTAAATGCATTAGTGAGTGCTTGCAGGGCTGGTGAATGGCTGACCTGGAGGTGAAGTAACAGGCCGTCTATTACAGGGCTCTACCATGAACCATCTTCACGACTCTCAGCAAGTCACCAGTTCTTTGTGTCTGATGAGGCTTTTGTGGGATTTAATTTAAGAGTATTAGAAAACTTCCTGGGACTCATAAGTGCTCATTAATGCTCACAGCCATTATCTCCTGCTCCTGACTCCAGCTGCTTCCAGGACTCATTGCTTTTACCCAGCAACCATGGCAGTTTGCCTGGCTTGAAGCTGAGCACATGAAAGGGTGAGATTTGGAAGTATCTCGATAGTAAAGAGAGGAATTCTGATTTATTGACTCATAGCAGTCCAGCATAATGGTAGAGCATTGTACATTGTCCACAATACCTAAACTACCTTGTTCACCTTAAAATCAAATGTTTTAGATATTTTTCTCATTTTTCAGCAAGAAAAACCCAAAGCATAAATATTAAGAAGCTATAAAGAGGGCCGGCGCCGTGGTTCAATAGGCTAATCCCCTGCCTTGCGGCGCCGGCACACCGGGTTCTAGTCCTGGTTGGGGCACCGGATTCTGTCCCGGTTACTCCTCTTCCAGTCCAGCTCTCTGCTGTGGCCTGGGAGTGCAGTGGAGGATGGTCCAAGTCCTTGGGCTCTGCACCCGCACGGGAGACCAGGAGAAGCACCTGGCTCCTGGTTTCGGATCAGCGCAGTGTGCTGGCCGCAGCAGCCATTGGAGGGTGAACCAATGGTAAAGGAAGACCTTTCTCTCTGTCTCTCTCTCTCTCACTGTCCACTCTGCCTGTCTGTCAAAAATTAAAAAAAAAAAAAAAAGAAGCTGTAAAGAGGCCGGCGCTGCGACTCACTAGGCTAATCCTCTGTCTGCGGCGCTGGCACCCTGGGTTCTTGTCCCGGTCGGGGTACCAGACTCTGTTATGGTTGCTCCTCTTCCAGTCCAGCTCTCTGCTGTGGCCCTGGAGTT
Organism: Sylvilagus floridanus; assembly: GCA_949820135.1. NCBI lineage: Eukaryota > Metazoa > Chordata > Mammalia > Lagomorpha > Leporidae > Sylvilagus > Sylvilagus floridanus. The sequence continues at coordinate 162,754,887 of OX463241.1, read as the reverse complement.
CAGTGGAGGATGGCTCAGGTCCTTGGGCCTTGCATCTGCATGGAAGACTAGGAGGACGCACCTGGCTCCAGGTGCAGCAGGCTGGCCGCAACGCGCCGGCCATAGCGGCCACTTGGGGGCTGAACTCACGGATAAAGGTAGACCTTTCTCTCTGTCTCTCTCTCTTACTGTCTAACTCTGCTTGTCAAAAAAAAAAAAAAAACAATCTGTAAAGAAATAGCAAACAGAATATATTTTCCACATATACATTGTCAGATGCATGTGTACCTGCATGCATTTATGTGACAGTATTTCCAACCATGTGTCATCTTTATTTGAGTTGTTGTTGGAGATATTTAACATAGCTTCTTTTTTAAAATATAGATTTATATACCTGAAAGTCAGTTACAGAGAGAGAGAAAGAGAGAGAGAGATTATCCATCTACTGATTTATTTCCCAAATGGCTGCAACTGCTGGGTCTGGGCCAACCAAAAGCAAGGACCCAGGAACTCCATCCAGGCCTCTCATATGGGTACAGGGAACTCAGGACTTGAACCACCCTCTGTTATCTTACCTGGTGCATTAACAGGGAGCTGGATAGGAAGTGGAGCAGCCAGAACTTGAACCAGCACTCATGGGATGCTGGCATTGCAGGCAGAGGCTTAACTATTGCACTACAACACTGGCTTTCTAATACGATATGTTAGTTTTTGGTTTTTTTTTTTTTACTGTTTCATAGCTCCTTTCCTCTAAAAATGATATACTCCTACAACAAATGTAATTAGAATTTTTCAGTACATTTCCAGTTTACAAAGGATATATGGTTGTATGAGCCAATAGTGTTAATAGAATGGCACTAGGTATGGTTTCCCCCTGAATTTCTCTCTAGCCACATCTACTGAACTTTATGCCTCCACCCTTCTAAATTTCTATCCCTATAACCACCACATTAAAGTAGGATAGGACCAGCAGATGGGCACTAAAGTCAAAGTTACCTGGAAGGGAACAAATGGATCCTGAGAAGCTGCTCAGAAGCAGGCACAGATATGGGTGGGCATTACGAAGAGCCTAAACCACTGCTTGGGATGCATGCAACCCTATGGGAGTGCTGGATTAAGTCACAACTGTACTGTTTCCGATCTAGCTCCCTGCTGATGCACCTGCGAAGTGGTAGTACTTGAGTCCCAGTCACCCACATGGAAGACCTGGATAGAGCTGCTTACTCCTAACTTCAGAATGGAACACTTGTCTCTCTCTCTCTCTCTGTCCATCACACCCCCATCCTGCCAAGAGACATCTGCAAAGTTTCCCCATTTTGCTCAGATTAAAAGCCAAGGTACTAACATAAATCTACCATTTTTTGATCCCCTCCTTCCATTATCTGTCAGTTCATCTCACACTATTCCTTGTTCATTTGACTTCTGCCTCTCTGGCCAAATCCATGTGTATGATCTGAACTTTGTGCTCATTTGAGTTTTCACAAAATGCCTTTGTGCTCACTAACTTCTATAAAGTTCCACCCAAACTACCCTAAAATACAAAATTAATGTATCCCTATATCATGTCATTTTTAAATTCTCTATTTTCCATTGTTAAATAATCAATATTTATTGGGCACCTATTATTTCCTGTAATTTCCCTAATATTCTTCCAGCTGTTTTTCAGACCACTGAAAAGGATATAATCATCCTTGGACTCACGTAGCTAATAACCATCTATGGGGAAAGCAAAAATAAAACAATAACTAGCAGAGATGGCACCTGCAATGCCAGCATCCCATAAGGGCACTGGTTTGAGTCCCGCCTGCTCCATTTCCAATCCAGTTCTCTCCTATGACCTGGGAAAGCAGTAGAGGACAGCCCAAGTCCTTGGACCCTGCATCCGGGAGACCCAGAAGAAGCTCTTGGCTCCTGATTTCAGATCGGCACAGCTCCGATCATTGCGACCAACTGGGGAATGAACCAACAGATGGAAGACTTTCTCTCTCTCTCTCTCTCTCTCTCTCTGTTTCTCTCTCTCTCCCTTCCTCTCCTCCTTTCTCTGTATAACTCTTTCTAATTAATTAATTAATTAAAAGTAAATAGCATGTGTAGTGCATCCCATGATGAGAACTACATGAAGAAAAAATAAAACATGTATTATACATATGTGCATGTGTGTGTGTGTGTATATATATCACATCATTTTATGTATCCCTTCATCTGATGATAGAAACCTTGTTTGCTTCCATATTTTGAGTAGTGTGAACAGTGCATCTATAAACGAGTTGGATCAGTTATCTCTTTAATACAATGAGTTCCTGTCTTTGGGGTATATACCCAGTCTTAGGATGGCTGGATCCCATGGCATTTCTAGTTCTAGGTTTTAAGAAATCTGCATACTATTTTCCACAGTGGTGGCACTCATTCATATTTCCACCAATACATAAGAATTTCTCATTTACCACATCCTTACCAGCATTCATTTCCCCCTGTCTTGTTGATGATAGCCACTGTGGCAGGTGATATCTCATTATGGTTTTGATTTTCATTTCCCTGATGGCTAGTGATATTGAAAATGTAGAGAAAGCAGGTTGTGACTCATTAATTATGACAGATATTATAATGAGATGTTAATAGGAGAAAATAGTTGTGAGAGGTATATGGAAACTCTTCATAGCTCTACCTCTCAATTTTTGTTTTGTACATTTAAAGCTACTTTAAGATAAAATGTTAACAGATAAAAATAGTAATAAAACATAGAGTGGGAAGTATTAGTCTCTGGTTAGTATGTAGACATGACATTGAAAAAATTAATTTGATTAAAGACCTAAAATGGGGTAAACTATGTGAATATATGAAATCTGACATTTCCAGAAACACAGTTGCAAAGCCCAATTGTGGGGTCACACTGAATATGTTTGCAAAAGCAGTAGGAGGCAGCCTTGCTAGCACAGAGTGAAGGAAGGAGTGATTGTCGATGAGATAGTAAGAGGCATCACAGGCTTCTGCCAGGATTTCATTACTTTTTCTCTTTTTCTTTTTTGATGGACTTTTTAAAGCAGTTTTAGACTCAGAGCAAAATTGAGAGGAAGTTACAGGGATTTCAAACATGCCTCCTTTCCCACCACACAAGTATTGCCTTTCCCATTGTCAATAGGCATCTTCTCTCCTTCCTTTATGAGCAAAATGGAAAATCACTCATGTTGGAAGGAAGAGAATGTAGGATCCACTTATTCTGCATAAGCCAGCTGCTGAGTGGAGGAGAGGCTGAACTTGGCACCAGGCTGCAGGAGGAAGAACAGGCAGACTCCTGCTGAATCAGTGTTTCTCACCTGCCTGATCTACAATCAGATCATTTCAGACCAGGTGGTAGCCATAGAAAGTGTGAAGATTGGTCACATTCTGGATATATTCTGAAAACAGCCTATCCAATCTGCTCTCAGATCAAATGAAGGATTTGAGAGAAACATCAAGAAATGCTCCGATCATTTATTTTGAGCATCCATTAGAAATGATAATTTATATTGAATGAATATGCAAATAGTGCAGAAAGTGAAGTTTGAAACCAAAATATAGAGCTCGTTTTTATACATGTTAAGTGGAAGCAGATTTGTGCCCAAGTAGAAATATTCAATAGATTCCATGAGCCTGAATTTTGGAAGAATTGTCTGTTGGAGGTATTTAATATAATGAAAATAAGCTACATCATTGAGGAATGGACTGTGAAGAGAGGAAGGGAACAATAACGGAATGTCAAGTGCTTTACCAGGGAGATGAAGACTACACAGTAGATGGAAACAAGCAGGAGCATCCACGAGAGCAGGAGGTAGACCAGGTCAGTGCCTCATGCTGGAGACTTTCACAAAGAGTTCATCAAAGATCAGGCAGCTCAGTAGTGTCAAATGCTGCTGATCAGTCAGGGAGGAAGAGCGTGTGGAATAAGTATTGGACTGATCAATAGAGACATCAATGTGAACCCCATGGTGCATTGAACTTTACATTTTGGTTATTTTTACTCCTGTCTTGATTTTGCCTCAACCAACCCATGACATTTTAGACAGTTTACTTAAGTTTGAAAGTCTTCAGTTTCTTTATGTATGGAGGATGTAAGAATGCCTATACCATGCAGTGGTAATTTGAAATTTAAATTATAAAAATTATATGAAAAAGTCATTACTTGTATTTTTTGCTATTGTTTTGGAAACATTTACATTATGTTGTAGAGTTTTGTATTCCTAGAGACCAATATATCTTCAAGTATTTTTTAAATATATTTCTCATTTTATTTGAAGATTAGAAAAATAGAGAAAGAGATGGAGAGACAGAGAGAAATCTTGCATCAAACCTTGCATCTGCTGGTCCCTCCTCAAAAGCCTAGAACAGCTGAGACTGGGCTAAAATAAAGTCAGGAGCTCAATATTTAATCCAGGTCTCCCATGAGATTGGCAGCAATCCAAGCACCTGATCTATCATCTGCATTCTCATGGTACATTCAATAGCAGAAAACTGGATCATAAGTGTGGGATCTTGGACTTGAACCAGGCACTCTGAAAGGTATTGCAGGCATCCCCAGGGCCATCTTACCCACTTCTCCAAAAACCTACAACCCAGATCCTACTTATCCTAACCGTTGTCTGTTGCTATGACAAAATACCTGAGACTGGGTGGATTATATAAAGAATGAGGTTGTGTCTGACTGAGAGTTCTGGAGGCCGTGCAGTGCACGAGCAAAACAATGTTCGGCAGCTGTGAGGGCTATCCTGCCCATCACAACAAGATGAAATACAGCAAGTGCACCTGCTCAGATCACTATCCTCCTCTCATTAAGCCACAGATCTCGTCCCAAGGGCCCACCCTCAGGACCTCATCTAATCTGAGTTATTCTCAAAGTCCCATCTCCAAGTAGCATTTACTTGTGAATTTAGGGATTAAGTCTCCAGCACATGGACATTGAGGGAACACTTTCAAACCATTGCACAGTGTGAATGTTCAACACATTGTAGGTGCTGTGAGCTAAAGACTGGAATCCTCACAAACATTTTTACTATTTCTCCTATAATTTCCCTGTCTCTCTGTTCTTCTTTCTCAATTGATGAATGAAACATGAAAAACCATATGATTAAAACAAACGAGTATATGTGTGTCAGTGTCACTATAAAAAAGTGACAAAATCAGTAGTCACCTAAACAGAAGCCATACAAACTAATCAATAAGAAAGTCCAATATCATTATTATTTAATAATTTTGAGTGTTTATATATTTATTTTCTCATTAATATATCAGGTACATGAAAGAGTTATTAATGTTTTCATTCAGACACAAATAATTTATGATTGGACTAATTTTTACTTAAAAGTATTCAAATAATGTTTTTGAGACTATACTATGTTCTGGGAGTTAATCTACACAATTTTTTCTTATTTTATATCAATCAATACTCTTTTTTGTTGTTTTCTATAATTGAGAATGTTGATTATCATGCTATTGAAATTACAGGGTTTATAACATAGAGAACATTTCAAAGTCAGAATGCTTAGCTTGAAGTTGTGTGGAGCTATCATTTCTCATCTGAGAAGTTTCAACACCAAAAATTCAAAAAGACCCCAAAGGAATTTTAGAAAATTTGAAAAGTGCCATTATGAGGAGAGTGGGGTAGGCAACCAACGATTGAGCTGGCACGTGCAACCATAAGTCCACAGAGAAGATCTCAGACAGAGCTTATAACCAGAGACACACGTACAGCCCCAGAGCTGATAGAGATCAGAGCACACACAGTCCAAGGGCTACCACAGTGTGAGGGTGGCAAACCCTGGGATGCAATTCAAAACTGATTTAACTACAGAACTGCACAGGAGCCTGAAAAGTCAGATGTGACTACTGATGCTGTTGCTGCTGCCCATTCCTGATGTCTTCTCACGAGGCATTGTTGAGCGGGTGCTCTCTATAAACAGTTCTGCCAGGGGCTGCCATGCATCATTTGCTCTGACTCATTTTCTTCTGCTTTCAAAGCTGGCGTCATCTTTCACCTCTGCCCCTTTGGCTTGCCCCATTTTAAAATAGCACAAAGACCCAAGATCTGGTCAAATAACCAACCCCAGAGTCCTGTTCACTGCTGGATGTCACAGTTAGGGCCCATCTGCCAGTGCTGATGCTGAGCAGAATCAGGAACCCTCGCAGGTGCTGGTGCAAGGAAACCAGGACAAGTGATGCTGGGACTGACGACAGAGTTGCTGGGAGAATCCAGAGCTGCCTGAGGCTGTCATAGAGATGGATGCCAAAGGCACAGCCAAAAGCTAGGAGAAAAATTCCTTTTCTCTGCCTTCTGTCTCTTTCTCTCCCTTCCAGTTCTGCTCATTGCCATAACCTAGGGAATACAGTCAAATGCTTCTAGCTCCCTGCAATTCAGAAAGCATAAAAATATGCAAATGACACTAAAGACCACAGACTAGTGATGATCACAATTATTACACAGGAAATTTTATTATTTCTTTGTAATTTCTCTCTCTCTCTCTCTCTCTCTCTCTCTCTCATCCTGAGTAACTCATTGTTCTATTCTAGATAAACTTCAGGATGCCACATTAAAATCCCTTTACAAATCAACAATAAATGATGCCAATATATAGATAGTTCCCATGATTAGATTGCATGTAATGTGTGTGTTGTATGTTTTATACACATGAAAATACACAGATACATGTAAAGTCCAAATAATACATGAGACATCAATACTAAAAATATTTTTTGAAATTCAAATTTTACCTAGGTGGCTTGAGTTTAATTTACTAAATTGAACAACATTATCCTTTAGGGATTTGTGAAGATTATATGAAACAGTGAAACCTGTTAGGTAGGAAGTGAGTTATGAGCTTATGTGTGTGTGACATAAAGAGAAGACATCTATGTCCAGCATATGCTGCATCTCAAGGTCATCCCGATGGTGTTTCAGGGGCAGCCTGCCCTGCCCTGCCCCTTTCTACCTGATAATCTGCCAGGTGGAGGTCCCCACCCCTTCTGCCTGACAATCTTCCACAATCTCCCTGCTGCAGCCCAGTATCTGGGCTCCCTTCCTCCTGTCTAACATTTGCATCCAAGAAGTCCTTTGTTTCAGACCTTCTACAGGAGGAAGCTTCTTAACATTTACAAAAACTCAGAAGTTTTTCTGTTTACATCCAAAAAGCCCTTTGTTCCAAGAGGAGCAGAGGTGGGGAAGCAAGACCCATCTCCTTAAAAACCCCCAGCCTCAACTGGACTGTGCGCTCAGCCCTCTGCCTGTCTGCTGAGCCGCCCGCCTGGTCTGGCCAGGTGTACTCTCTCTCCACTCTTCCCCCCACCCCCCAGTCTCTCAGGCTCTGTCTGGAGAGGTGCCCATCCATCCTTGCAGATGTCCCTTCACTAATAAACCTTGCTATTTTACCTCCCACTATTCTCTGTCTTACGCCTGAATTCTTTCTTGCACGAAGACAAGAACCCTGCAAATTTCTCCAGTAACAAAACCCTCATACATTCTTTACAACATTTTGCACATGACTTTCTGTTTTAGTGAAATTTGGTAGTAGAGACTACATTCTCACCAATATTTAAGTACATATTAGAGCTGGACACACTGAGAAATACTTGTATGATATTGGTGCTTATAGAGGCTATTTTAACACTTTGTCCTTTAATTCATGTTCCAAACATTCATTTTCCCAGCTGCTGAGAGCATTGGAAGACACTACATCGAACCTAAATCCCTCCTGAACAGCTGGCTGGCAACAGAGAGCTTCCCAGGCCTGAAAGCATTGCTGCTCCAGGGACAGGAGAGGCCCTGCTACAAAATCTCGGTTTATTTGCTTCACACAGGGCAGTTCTGCAGCTCCAGCTCCAAAGCTCCCAGTGCAATCAGCCAGGGCCATTGTTATGGCTGTTTCTAAGATTAACCTCTCCCTCCTCAAAGCTAGGCTTTTCTAGAACATTTCCCCTACATCTATGCGTGAGGATCTCAGTGTCCATTTCCTGAGGAGGCCAGTGTACATATAATTACTGTACTGGAATAGCTACTCACTTCTCTTATAGGATATAAAGAGTTTATTTTGACATTAAACAAAATGCATTTAATTAAACATCTGTCTTATTATTATGAACATATTTCTCAAAGTTTCTGGAAAAATATAATTAAAAGCTATGCTTCTTTTGGTGCAAAACATTAATTCACATTTTCCATGAGCTTTCTGAAGTGTACTAAAGTTTCTCATAGTTCCCGCAGCTCCCAGCAGCAGTTCAGTGCTTGACTATCAGATGAGTATTAGTTATAAATGATTGGATGTCCAAATGAATTGTCTGTAAATAAGCTACCCAGTAATGTAACCTAATGGAACAAAGACATAAGCTTCAGCCATTCTAGCTCATTGCCCAAAAGATAGAGAAACATTGGAATGTATTCCTTGCTGTTTAATCTCAATTAGGTCCCATATCCTACCGCCTTCCTACCCCACCCTGCCTTCTTCCCTAGGTTTCCAAGGCCCCTTGCAATTCCAGGAATTCACCTCTGGCAGCTGCCACTTACCCCACCTCCATGCCCAGCCCTCCTAAAGTATCAAAAGGCCTGGCCCTGGGGTTCAGGGCCTTCTGCATGTGTTCTGTCAATGTACATGCCGGCAGTTAGTCACCCACCTCTACAAATTTATTTTCTCTGAATGAATTTGGTCTGTCTGCTAGTTTGCACACTGCCTTCTCTCTATTCCATGCCCCTTTTCCTAACATTTGGGTGCCTTGTGTGAGGACACACCAATCTGCAACTCTTTTCCCTAAGACAGCTACCCAGTAAAAGATCAGTAAGTGTTCACTCCATCCTGATTGAAGAACATTTTATAAATTGAGGAATTTTCACTAGAGATTTTATGTGTCACTTAACATTCAAAAAATTTCTCAATAGATTTATTTTTAAAATTTCTTTAATTTCAATAGAAGTACAAGTTGCATATTTATTGGCTGAGGGGTAAAACATAACAGGAATAAATGTGACTACACACACACACACACACACAGGCAGTACGTGCTTTGTATTCTTCCACTAACCCTAACATTCAAATATGCTATTTTGGCACATTTGAATAGATTTGGGATACCCTGAGACTTTATAAAATGATCATGCCATCATTCCTCTTCTTGGTACAATTTCTGTGAGTTACGATGATGGTGAAAATCCAGGGTCAGCTACAAATGTCAGTGGCCAGATAATTTTTGCTCATTGCACGTGGACCTAACGTTTCATGAGGAATCCTCTACTGGCTTTCATATAATGTTTCTTTTTTAATTATTTTGCTAAGTTTCTAATAACAAGCAGCTTCTGGAAAACTCTTAAATACTGACTTTTTTTTTAAATCTCTTTTCACGCAACACAGTCTCCATTGGGACTCATTCTTACTCCTGATTTCAGTGAGTGTTTTTATTTCATAGCTCACAAATCTTTATCAATAGCTCAGAATCACTCCAAAGGCTACAGATTTATTATTGTAATATGTTGCTACAATCTCTATGGTTTCTCCTAAAATTCACCTTTAGTAAGCAGACCAATCCACTCTTCCTCTTCCACCTATACAATTCAATATATGATATTCATCTTTGTTCACCTTTGTGCTTTCTTTTACTCTCCTTTTAGTTAAATTTATGTCAAAAATGTACAGATACTAAAATTAGCATTTTAACGTACAATTGCTTCAATTTTAAATAGTTACATATTTGTATATTTTCAACTACAATGAGAATAAAGAATAGTTCAACTGCCCAATAACTTTCCATTTCCTCATGTTGCATCTAATTTCCAGTTCCTGCAAGTCCCCCTGTTAGGAAACTGGCACAGTTTTATCAATGGCACGATCTACACACTGATTACACCCTAAGCTCTAGCCCCACCGCTATTGCTGGAAGCCAGGTGGCACATGGCCCAACCACTGTTGTCAAGATCCACCCCCATCCTAATGGGATTCACTATTCCTACTTCCCTGCTCACCCTCCGGTAAAGTTTTAACAGGGCCTGTTCCAGAACACATAGCTCTCTGGGCTCTTTCCTCCTGCTCTCTTGGCTCCTCTCTCTTGGCTCCTCTGTCTCTCTTCTCTCTGTCTCTCTCTCTCTCTCTCTCTTACACTCTCCTCTCCTTTTTCCCTCTTCACCACTTCCCTCCAGTCTGCTGGTTTTCCCCAATAAACCTTTTCTCTTACTCCAGTGTTTGGTGTGTTTTGTGACGGCTAACACCCCCCAACCACCCAACTCTTACCTAACCCTCAGAAAATATTGATTTTTTGTGTGCAAAATATAGTTTATTTTTTAATGTCATTTAAATGTATTCATACACTATGAGGATATTCAAAAAGTTCAGAGAAAAGGTATGTTTTGACAAAAATATTGATGGATTTTCAAAATAAACACATACTAACAAGATATAACAAGTGTAAACAGGAAAGAGTTTGAGAAACTAATGCAGAAAATACATCAGTTTCAAAAGAATTCCTATCAGTGTCCTGAAATCTGCTAGAATTCGAGGAACAAAATACATCAAATTGATAATGAAATTTAAAGTGAAGGGTGGCTAAATCATTGATGTTTTATGAAAAGTTTATAAAAGAAAACAAGAGTTTAAAAATAGATTACTCTTTTTAAGAAGAGATGGAACAATGCTGAGGATGAAGCCTGGAGTGTCATACCATCCACTTCAATTTGTGAGGACAAAACAAATCTTGCCTGTGCCCCAACTGAAATATCTTACTGATATCAACAGTAAGAACAGTACCCCAGATCATGAGCATCTCGGTTGAGTTAGCTTACACAATTTTGAATGAAAAACTAAAGTGGAGTGAGCTTTCTGCTCAATGAGTGCCCAAACTGTTGAACCCAAATCACCTGCTTACAAAAGCAGAGCTATTGATGGAAATTTTAAGAAAGTGAGATCAAAATTGACAAAACATTTTCTTGAAGAATTATAAGAAGAGTTAAAGCACATTTTTAGGGCTGGTACCATGGCTCACTTGGTTAATCCTCCACCTGCGGCACTGGCATCCCTTTTGTGTGCCAGGTTCTAGTCCCGGTTGCTCCTCTTCCAGTCGGTTCTCTGCTGTGGCCCTGGAAGGCAGTGGAGGATGGCCCAAGTGCTTGAGCACCTGCACCTGCTTGGGAGACCAGGAGGAAGCACCTGGCTCCTGGCTTCAGATAGGCGCAGCGCTGGCCATAGCGGCCATTTGGGGAGTGAACCAACGGAAGGAAGAACTTTCTCTCTGTCTCTCTCTCTCACCATGTATATCTCTACCTGTTAAATAAATAAATAAATAAATAAACAACTTCTTTAAAAAAAAAAAAACCACATTTTTAGAAATACAATCCTGAAACCAAAGCACATTCAAATAAATCGCTACCTAGAGGCTGAAGTCGTCCAGGTATGGAAAAGAAGAGAAGTCAAGAGTAAAGACATAGCAACTGGATTGTTTTGGAATGTCCAGGGAAAACATCACCAGATGGTCCTTTTCCACCCCAACAAAGCTCCTGTTTATGCCTGTGATCAAATGAAAACACTTTTGTAAGAGTTTTCATGGGAAATTATTAGGCATTTACTTTACAGTTCTGATCTGTTTTATTCTAATATATTTTTTACTTAATCTGAAAAAGATCTGTAAAGGGCACCCATTTTTCTTTGGTTAATAACGAGAAAGGACTTTACTGACATGGCTAAATTCCCAGAAACCTCATTTCTTTAGTTATGGACTGAATAGATGGTATCATAACTTTCAAAAGTGTCTTGAATTTGGTTGGGCTGATGTTAAAGAGTTGTTTACACTTTTTATCTTTAACATGTATTATTTTTAACATTTAATTCCATTTTCCAGTAAGCCTTTGAAGGCTTTCTTATGTAAACTTTTATTTTTATTTAAAATATGTTTAATTTTATAAAGGGAACAAAGTTTATGTACTTCAGATAGATAGATAGATAGATAGATAGATTGAATAACATAATACTTCCCACTCTATCCTCCTCTCCTCCCTCCATTACTTCCAGCCCCCTTTCTTCTTATTTTCTTGTTTTTTTTTTTTTATTTTTTGTAATGGAATACTTTTAATTTACGTGATAATTACAGGATTATCCCCAAACTACATAAAAAATTCAAGAAGTAGTAAGTAGGAAAACCAGTGTTTCTCAGGAGTATACACAGGTCTATAATCAATAAGTAAATCTCAAAATGTTAATTTCACTCATATACATTACATTTTTGGTACTCTATTAGTAACTACTTATCAGAGAATATGTGTGATATTTGTCTTTTTGAGACTGACTTATTTTACTAAGTATAATAGTCTCCAACTGAATCCATTTTGTTGTGAAAGACAAGATTTCATCTTTTTTACAGCTGAGTTGTATTCCATCATATATATATATATATATATATGTATATGTATACACACACATACACATGCACACAGACGCATTTTCTTTATCTAGTCATTAGTCGATGGATATCTTGTTAGATTCCATATCTTGCGCTTGCTTCGGCAACACATATACTAGATTCCATATCTTATCTGTTGCAAGTTGAGCTACTCTAAACATGGGCATGCAGATAACTTTTCATATGCTGATTTCATTTCCTGTAGATTCCCAGGAGTGGAATGTTTGGATCATATGGTAGGTCCATTTTCAGATTCTGAGGAATCTCCATATTGTCTTCCATAACGATTGTACTAGTTTACATTCCCAGTGACAGTGTTTTAGGGCATCTTTTCTTCAACATCTTTTCCAGCATTATATAACCTCTTAAAGAAATATATTTACTTCTGTAATACAGAATTGAGATTCATGCATGTATCAATAGCTTCTTATTTTTGTTACTATTAAGTAGTTAGTTGAATATATATAGCACAGTTTATCTGCCATTCACTCAGGAAAAGAGATTTTGGTTTTTTATAGCTTTGGCAGTAAGAACAGAGCTGCTATGAAATTTTGTGGCAGATTTTATGTGATTATAAATTTGTGTGGATTTTCAGTAAATACCTAGAGGTGGAACTGCTATTCATCTAGGAAAGTATATGCTGACAATTGTTTAAAAAAACCTGTCAAATAGTTTTCTAAAGTGAACCTACTATGATTGTGTGTTTCATTTGCTTTCAATCCTTGATGGTAGTTTGTATTTCAATATTTTAATTTTAACTTCATTTTCACCATTCTCATAGTTAAGCAATGGTATCATTGTCACTTTGAAATTGTATTTTTCTAGTAGATGATGATAATTAGCATATTTTCCAGTGTTTATCTGCTATTCTTAAACATTAGAAGGTGAAATGTTTGCTTAAATATTTTGCTGGTTTTTACTTTTATTGGTGAATTTTGAGGGTTCTTTAAAAATTCTAGATTAGGTGCTTTGCTGAAAATATGATTTGTAAATATTTTCCAGTGGTTAGCAGGTTGTACTTTCATTTCCCTAGTAGTTTCTTTCTCAAGACAAAGACTTGATTTTGATGAAATCCAATTTATCAATATTTTCTTTCATAAACAGAATTATATAAGAATGCATTATTGAATTTTCATGTTTTAGAGATTTTATAATTACTTTTCTGATATTGATTTCTACTGTTAATTTCACTATAGTCAACAAAACTACACTTATGATTTAAATCACTTTAATTTTTGCTATATCATATTTTATTATTTATGGTAAAATCTACATTGGTAAATGTTCCATATAATGTATATTTTGGTTTCAGTAATCATTTATGTCTCATTTTAATCCATGTATTGACTTTTCAATCTATCTTTTTGAATTTCTAGTAATAGTGTCAGGATTTACAGTATGTATTGAATTTTTCAAAGTTTACTTATAATTAAAATCTGATTATTCCAAATAGAAAACTTATCAGCATATAGGTGCCTTTACCTCCACTTTTTTGTCATATTTATATCACAATTTTTTATACATATATTGAAAATCTCATCAGAAGAAAACTACAAGTATAATCTTCTCATTCTGGACATAAATGTTAGATTTTTGGTATGTTCTCACAGGACTCTGAGAATTGAATATTTTTTCCTTAAATTCCCTCTCTGTGTGTCCTGTGTGTGTGTGTGTGTGTGTGTGTCCTTCATGTCTTCCTCTCCTCTCTCCTAATTAAATAGATTTATTCACTCCATCTTCAATGGGTATTTGTGATATTAGGAGACTTGTTTCTGAGAAAAAGCTCATGGATAGTGGAATTAGACAGAAATTTGTGCATAGTTTTGGACATATGCTATGCAGTTAGTAAAGACATAGACACTTAAATCTAGACATTGATTTACAGAAGAGAGTTTAGAACTAGAGACAGAACTGTTGGCACATAGATGGCATCATAAGTCAATGTAGATGAAATGCTAAGGTGAGAGTCTGAAGTATAAGAATGCAAAGCCTAAGCTTTAGGCACTTAATATTAACCAATATTAATCATTCTCAGAAGTTGTAATCATAGTTTTGGGGGTAAAAAAAAAAAAAACAGAATGATCTCACAGAGATAAAGACAAGAGAATATTCCAAAACTGAGAGATTCACACCTTACACGTGACCTTGTCCTTCAGACTAGATACCCTCCTCCAAATACCCCATTTGCTTGGCTCAATCAAATTCCCCAGCAGAACCAGAATTTCCATGATGCCTATGACCTACTTTCCCAGTCCCCCAAATTAACACCACATGTCATTTAAGCCAGTTTTCAGAACCCCTAATCTTCAAAGGGATTCCTTAAGTGGTCCCTTTCCAGGATCATGCAGATGGAAATAGGATTCAGTTAAAGATGGGACCTGAATATGGTTTAGTTTGAGAGCAAAAGGATTGAACAGTCATATTCTGGAGCCAGCTCATAATAGCTCAAGGGAGTCAAATGTATACCTTTCCCTTCCTCACAGTTTTATAATCAGGGTGGTTTGAAATTCATCTTGAGGTGGTACGTGCCCCCAACAGAAATCAGCCACTATGTCAATCTTAGGATTCTTCATTTTTTGTTGTTCTTTCTGTTTAGTAAAGATTGTGGTATGTCCTGAGTTGTGATTCCCCTCAAATTTATCTATTTCAGTCTTAACCCTCAAGGTCTCAGAAAGTGACTGCATTTGGAGACAGGCTGTTTAAAGAAGTAATAAAAGCCGGAGGTTAACAACTCAAGAGTCTCTGAACATGTGCAAACACGTGGAGACTGAATAGTATGCTCCTGAATGAACTCTGTGTCATAGAAGAAATCAAAAGAGAAATAAAAATAAAAAACCCTCTGGTGAGAAAGTTTTTTTTTTTTGTACTACTTGCTGAAATCTTTGCTTAGTATAGAGTTAATCTTCTGTGTATAAAGTTAATTGAAAATAGATCTTAGTAAAAAAAAATAAGAATGAGAATAGGGGAGGAAGGAGAAAGAAGGGCTGGAGTATGGGTGGGAGGGCAGGTACAGTGGGAAGACTCACTATCACTGTGTTGATAAAGTTGTATTTATGAAGTGCATGAAGTTCCTATACCTTAAATAAAAGGTTTCCGGGAGAAAAAAAGAACTAACACATTTAAACGAGGTTACTAGGACAGGACCCAGTCCTACCTGGCATCCTCCTGGGAAGAGACAATTAGGATACAAACACAGAGAGGCAAGGCCAGGTGAGGACAGTGAGAAGACAGCCCTCTGCAAGCTGGGACGAAAACCTCTAAAGAAGCCGATCCTGCTAACACGTTGGCCATGGACCTCCAGCCTCCCGAATTTAAATTTCTGTTGTTCAGTTTTGTCCAGACAGTGCTCTATGTTTTGAAAGCCCTAGAAAACTAAGAGAGAGAGAGAGAGCGCCAGAGAGAGCGAGCAACTTGAGATTTATCAGCACATCACTGCTAATAAACTTTTGGAAATTATTCAAATGGCTCTGATGTTAATACATAATAAAGGTAGCTTTAAAAATAAAAATTCACATTTATTGGGAGCTAGTTTATGCCTCTTTATCTGCTTAGTGTGCCTACTGTATCGCATTCATGACAGTACTTACTTCCTCTGCGATGGTAGAGGTGGATACGTGATGGAATAAAGGTAGAGGTGCCAAGAGCTCTAGCATAAATGTTAAACGTGGTAAGATACGTTCTCACCCTTTTACTCACTATCTGTGCAACCTGGAACTGCCCACGACACTTTCTAGGCCTCATTTTCCTGATCTATGCAATGCATGGCGTGATTTCACGAGGCGGGCACCACACATCCCTGAGGGTATATTGAGTTTTGGTGTTAACTAAAGAAGCAGCCACAAGTAGTTCCTTATACAGGCATAAGATGTGGTTATTGACCTCAAGGGGATTTCAGAAAACACACACATAACACGAATATTTAATCCACACTGGGAATCAAGCAACATGAAACCAAGAAACAGACACATTCCAAGTCAGAAAGAAAAGCAGCCTGCCCTTGCCTGAACTGAGCACGCCTTCACATAACCACTGTCCTCCTCCGTCATTAACAGGTGAATAGGTGCCACTCACATGAAGCAAAGCCATTAATTTCATTCTCTTGGGGGAGAGTCTATCCCCTACTTCCTGTTTTCTCTCACCGTATTTTCACAAGAGTCTTCCAGAACAGTATTTTGTGGTTGCTGCACTGGCCTGCAGGGCAATAGCATATCTGTTCTTCATGGCGACCATGGCCGGAGCCTCTGGGATTACTGTGGTCCTACCAGAGAAAACTCTGATGCCTTTTCCACTGTGCACCAATTTTCTGAATGATTCTTGTCTCAATCCAAAATTTTTTCTCTGTCAATAACTTCAGAAATTAACATGTTAGAATACAATCTACAGGCATATATGTTTTGTCCTTTTTCCTCTTCCTCAGATTCTTTCTATATTGATTGGGTCTGGCTCTGAACTAGGATCTTTCTTAAGCCTCTAGAATTTTTTTAAAGATTTTTATTTATTTATGTGAAAGTCAGAGTTATACAGAGAGGGGACAGGCAGAGAGAGAGAGAGAGAGAGAGAGAGAGAGGTCTTCCATCCGCTGGTTCACTCCCCAGTTAGCCGCAATGGCTAGAGCTGAGCCGATCTGACGCTAGGAGCCAGGAGCTTCTTCCAGTCTCCCATATGGGTGCAGGAGTCCAAGGACTTGGGCCATCCTCTACTGCTTTCCCAGGCTACAGCAGAGAGCTGGATCGGAAGTGGGTCTTGAACTGGTGCCCATATGGGATGCAGGTGCTTCAGGCCAGGGCATTAACCCACTGCACCACAGCGCCGGCCCCAAGCCTCTAGAATTTTTCAGAGCTTATTTTAGTCTCTCAAGGCTATAAAATTGTACTCTAGTCCTGTGACAGCTGCCATCTCATAATGTTTAGTATTTTTTTATTTCAGCTCAGGTGTAAAAGATGTCTGAAGATATTTGTATATTTTCAACAATGAGAGTTAATTTTTTTTTTTTGACAGGCAGAGTGGACAGGGGGAGAGAGAGAGAGAGAGAGAGAGAGAGAGAGAGAGAGAAAGGTCTTCCTTTTGCCGTTGGTTCATCCCCCAATGGCCGCTACCGCCGCCGCATTGCGCTGATCCGAAGCCAGGAGCCAGGTGCTTCCTTCTGGTCTCCAATGCAGGTGCAGGGCCCAAGCACTTGGGCCATCCTCCACTGTACTCCCGGGCCATAGCAGAGAGCTGGCCTGGAAGAGGGGCAACCGGGACAGAATCCGGTGACCCGGTGTGCCGGCTCCACAGGTGGAGGATTAGCCTATTGAGCTGTGGCACCTGCCAACAATGAGAGTTAATTCTAATAGTCAAAAACACATAAACATTCCTAATGGAATGGACATTGGAAGTCATTTAATCTATCTGTATCTATCTAGCCATCAATCCATCTATCAGTTATCTATTATCTTTTTATATACCTATCTATTCTTTATTTTCTACCATGTGCCTGTTGCTTTTATATGATTTCACTATACAATTATTTGTATATTGTCACTGCTTTAATGAAATACAACTCTTTTAGAAGTATTATAAGTGGTAATACGTCTATATATACTTTTTTTAACACAAGGAAAGAATTCTTTACCTGCCCTTTTTGAATGAGTCAAGTAAGACTTCAAAAGAAATGTCAGGTTTGTTTGTATGTTAAGAGCAAAACATAGGCACAGAAAATAGGATATATAATGTGATAATCTATTTCACAGGTAAATACAAAAATTATGATCATAATTAAACATTACAATATAAGCTAGGTTCACATCATAACACTGACATTTGCTGATAAAATGTCTCTCAAATCCCCCCACCCCCAATATAATACGTATCACAGTCCCAGGGAATCGAAAAGTAGGATCCTGGAGGATGGCATGTTGTACTACTCTGTGGGCTGTTACTAACAGGCCAACTCTGTTCTTTTCAGTACTGAAGATGCTGTGGTGTGAGCAGCTGCCCTTCAGTGCTCTGTTCACCTAGGACATTGCCCTTCCTTTGTCTGCTGCTAATTACTCCGCAGCTACCTCTGCACAGTTCACCTCTCCACCATCCCACGGCTCTTCTACTAAACTTTCTAGGCAGATAATAGTTCTTTCCAATATCCATTGAGAATCCGGAACTCTTTTGAAATCCATTCACACAATACTGCAGGCATGAACTTGGGAGGAGAAGTTCTGTTTCTTCTCTACTGTGAAACAACTCACTGTGCACTCCGTGAAAGTATTGGCCCCGATTCTTTCCCTTTATATAGCCCTTGATATTGGACTTTCCATTTTCTACCACGAAAACAGCATAGCATATTTCCCTGTCTACTGATAATGGGTTTGAACATGTGACTTACTTAGACCTCTACATGTTAAAAGCCACATTTCCATGATTTCACTTGCATTTCTACAGAGGCTATAGGACTCCTGGTGCCAGGAAGATCATACAAAACACGGCCCAGACCGAGCATCCTCAGTGGGGCCCCGCTGAATGGAGCCCACATAGTAGATCTTAGACAATGTGTACATTGTAAAAACTGGCTTTGGAACTTCTGAAGTTTTGTGGGTGCTCATTACTGACATTATGGAAACACAAGATACCTGATACTTTGCTATAGATTTATTATATTGAAGATTTTCTGGGAATATTGTGAGGCAGTCTTGGAGTAAATCATCCTGACCTCTGTCACATGGTAAAGGAGACTTTGTGTGTTCACTTAAACTCATTCCCTGCTTTGCTTTTCTATTTCAAAACCTTTTGTTTCATACAAACACAAGGAACTATAATACTATTACTTCAAACCTTTCTCTATAGTATTATAATACTATTTCTTTAAACCTTCTTTGAAAAGTCATTTTTCTTTCTCAGTACTCTGGGCCAGAGGTTCACCCTTTGTGGTCAAATTATTATTTTTCCACACTAGTTGTATGCACTAAGTAGTGTATCAGTCCATCATGTGAGAAGGTTCCAGCTGTGGTTTCAGGGTCTACTGTATTTATACCTGAATCTTGCCATTCCTCAGACTTCATTTTACTGTACAGAAAAAAAAAAGTTAGTTGCATTAGTCCTTTTGTTATTATTAATTTACAGGTAGAGTTATAAACAGTGACAGAGAGAGACAGAGAGAAAGGTCTTCCTTCTGCTGGTGCACCCCGCAAATGGCCACAACAGCCGGCATGCTGCAGCCGGCACACCACACCAATCCGAATCCAGGAGCCAGGTGCTTCTCCTGGTCTCCCATGGGGTGCAGGGCCCAAGCACTTGGGCCATCCTCCACTGCCTTCCCGGGCCACAGCAGAGAACTGGACTGGAAGAGGAGAATCCAGCACCCCAACCAGGACTAGAACCCGGGGTATTGGAGCCGCAGGTGGAGGATTAGCCAAGTGAGCCGCAGCGCTGGCCTAGTTGCATTAGTCTTTCACATGATTATAAACTTTAAAAAATTGCTGAATTATTTAATTTTATTTTGCCAATATCTCCTCTGACTAATCTAACCTCTAGAAGTTAGTATCTCAGAACTATTTTTATCATTTTCCTGTCTCTGGTTGAGACGTTGTATCTGTGTTTGAATTACATGCAAAATGCTTACACTTATAACTCAGAACTCATGTGTGTACATTATCTGGATCTATCCCTTGGCTGTACTCTGTGTATCCTAGGATGCATCTATGAGCTCACTAAGCAGACTGCAGACAAAAAAAAAGTGATAAGACAAATTACTCAACAAGCTCAAGAATAAACAGAAAATGTGAACAGTCCTAAAACAATTACATTTTTTGGAACTAATCATTTTTAGAAGCCAGTGTTGTGATGTAGAGGTTAGTCCACTGTTTGCAGTGCTGCCATACCATGTGGGTGCCAGTTCAAGTCCCGGCTGCTCCACTTCCCATCCAACTCCCTGTTAATGGCCTGGGCAAGCAGCAGAAGATGGCCCAAGTGTTTGGGACCCTGATCTCACGTGGGAGACCGAGAAGCAGCATCTGGCTCCTGGTTTATGGAGTTGTGGCCATTTGGGCAGTGAACCAGCAGATGTAAGATCTCTTTCTTTTTTCAGTCTTTCCCTCTCTTTCTGTAACTCTGATTTTTAAATAAATAAATAAAATGATTAAAAAACATTTTTTTTTGACAGGCAGAATGGACAGTGAGAGAGAGAGACAGAGAGGAAGGTCTTCCTTTTCCGTTGGTTCACCCCCCCAACAGCCACTGCAGCTGGCACACTGCAGCCAGCGCACCGCACTGATCCGAATCCAGGTGCTTTTCCTGGTGTCCCATGTGGGTGCAGGGCCCAAGCACTTGGGCCATCCTCCACTGCCTTCCTGGGCCACAGCAGAGAGCTGGCCCAGAAGAGGAGCAACTGGGACAGAATCCAGTGTCCCGACCAGAACTAGACCCCATTGTGCCAGTGCTGCAGATGGAGGATTAGCCTATTGAGCCGTGGTGCGGCCTAAAAAACATTTTAAAATGTCTGTTGTGAATGTAGATACAAAAATTCTTAACAGAACATTCTCACATTGACTTTAACAGCATGTACCAAAGTAACTCTACCATGTTCAAGTGGGGTCTCTCATGGAATTGCAAGATTGCCTGAGTTTCTGAAAATCAATCAGTGCAACTTACTCTTTAAACAGAACAAAAGAGCAAAAAGACAGTTACCTAAAAAGATGCAGAAAATTTAATAAATTCAATACCAAGAACATAAATCTTTCTCTAAATAGAATAAAAAGAAACTTATTCCTTAATTTTTATTTATTATTACCTTTATTTGAAATGCAGTGCAGAGACAGGCAGAGATTTTTCCATCTACTCACTTCCCAGATACACACAACAGCCAGGGCTTGGTCAGGAAGAAGCCAAAAGCCAGGGACTTACCCAGGTTTCCCGCATGAGTGCAAGGGACCCAACTGGTTGAACCATTACCCACTGCCTCTCAGGGCACACGTTAGTAAGAAGTTAGGATTGGAAGTGTAGACTGTACTCAAATCCCTGAACTCTGATAAGGAATGTGGATGTCCCAAGTGGCATTTTAACCACTGTCCCAGATGAAAACCCTGGAAAGAAATCTCTTAGAACTTGATAAAGAATGTTTATAGAAAAACCTATAGTTAGCATAATTTATGGTAAAAGGTCAAACTTTAAAACAATAAACATCTTTTATTTATTTGAGAGTCAGATTTAAGAGACGATGGTGGTGGAGGTGAATAAGGAGAGAGAGAGTCCTCCAACCGCTGGTTCACTCCCTTGATGGCTACAACAGTCCTGGCCAAAGCCAGGAACCAGGAACCAGGAGCTTCATCTGCATCTCAGCTGGTCCATCTTCCACTGCTTTTCCTAGGCCACTAGCACAGAACTGGATGGGACACAAACCGGTGCCCACATGGGGATGCCAGTGTTGTAGGTGATGGCTTTACCCACTATGCCAAAATGCTGGTCCTAAGATTGAACTTCCTATCCCTAACATCATAAGCTAGACAAAAATTTCAAGTTGTAACTCACAATTAACATTAAAAAAATATTGAAATGCATTATAGACTCAAGGGTAAAAGATGAAATTATAAAATTTTCAGGCATAAGTATTGCAGAAATATCTTGCAATCTTGTGATATGCAACAATTTTTTAGCTAATATAGCAAAAGCCTAAATTTTCTGAAATTAATTATATTTGATTTCATCCAAATTTAAAACTTTACTCTGGGGCCAGCACTGTGGCATACATGGCTAAGCTCTGCCTGTGGCAATGGTGTCCCATATGGGTGCCAGTTCTAGTTCTGGCTGCTCCTCTTCTGATCCAGCTCTCTGCTAATGGCCTGGGAAAACAGTGGAAGATGGCCCTGTGATGGCATCACCTTATATGTGAGCTGGTCTGAATGCTGGCTGCTCCATTTCCCATTTAGCTCCCTGCTAATGGCTTGGGAGAGCAGCAGAGGCTGGCTCAGTGCTTAAAGCCCTTGCACTCATGTGGAGGACCTGGAAGAAGCTTCTGACTTCTCCTTTGGCCTGGCCCAGCCGTAGCTGTTGTGGCCATCTAGGGAGTGAACCAGCAGATAGAAAACCTCTCTCTCTCTCTCTCATTCTGACTTTCAAATAAATAAATAATTTTTTTTTTTGCAAAAAAGAATCATTCTCATTTCCTGGGATCTTCATAACTAAAAAAGCAACACAAATATATTATCAAAAATATTATTTTCAGGGGCAAGATTTAGCAGTTACGATGCCTATGTCCCACCTCAGGAGGCCTGGGTCTGGGCCCAGTCAGTTTCTGACTCCAACTTCCTGAAAATGAAGATCTTGAGCAGCCATGGTGATGGCTGAAGGAATTGGATTCCTGCCAAACCATGTGCGAGACCTGGATAGAATATTCAGCTTTTGGCTTTTGACCCAGCTATTTAGGACATTTGGGGAATAAACCAGTGGATAAAAAGTGATCTGTGTATGTGTGTGTGTGTGTGTATTTCTGTTTCTTTTTGTGTCTTGAGTAAATAAATTTTAAAAAAATATTAAAAAGTATTTAAAATTATAAAAATATTATTAAAATATTTATTTATTTATTTATTTGAAAGGCAGAGAGAGAGAGAGAGAGAGAGAGAGAGAGAGAGAGAGGTCTTCTGTCCACTGATTTACTCCCCAAATGGTTGCAACAGCTGGAGCTGGGCTGATGTGAAGCCAGGAGCCAGGAGCTTCTTCCAGTTCTCCCATGTGGGTCCAGGGCCCAAAACACTTGGGCGATCTCCCACTACTTTCCCGGGTGCATTAGCAGGGAGCTGGATTGGAAGAGGAGTATCAGGACTCTAAGCAGTGCCCATATGGGATGCTGACACTATGGGCAGCATCTTTACCTGTTACACCTCAGCACTGGCCCCAAATGAAAATTTTTAAAGATGATTTTCACTTGCTTTCCTAGTTTCTTTCTGTTGCATGACTTACAACGAGCAAACAACAGCTAATAGACAAATGAACATTAACTATTGAAAAATTAACTCCAGTGAGCAATGCAATTATTTAGCAAGCCTGAGAAAATACCTTCAACTGGGCACATGCCACTAAAAGAACTACATGTATCAGGCCTCTGGTCCTGTTTTGGAAAAAGATAGTGACTATTCATACTCTTTTGAGTTTCCCATTTTTTAAGAGAAACTTGCATTTTCTCTGAAGATTATTCCTCTTCTCTTTCTTGTTCTCTGTCACCCTCAATTTTTCCTTCTAAAAATTCTGGATGCTTTTCTTTTCCATATTCTTGTCTATATCTGCATCTCTCATGGAGGACAAAATTATTTGTTTTCTTCCTATTCTATCTGCTTCATTATCTAAGCTTTATTATGGTTTTAATAAATTTTACTAGATTAAGCTACTGTCTAAATACTGAGACCTAGGGGTGAGCATGTGGCATAGCAGCTAAAACGGCTATTGAGACCCCCACATATCACACAGGAGCACCTCGGCTCAGGAACTCTGCTCCTGATTTTAGCTTCCTGTTAATCAGACACACTGAGGGAGCTGGTGAGGCTCAAGGAGTCGGATCTCTGCCAACCACATGGGATCTATATTGAGTTCTTTGGTCCTTGACTTTGGCCTGGCCCAGGCCCAGCTGCTGAAAGCATTCAAGGAGTGAAACCGTAGATGAGGGACCTCTGTTTCTCTTGCTATCTCTCTGCCTTTCAAATAAATTAATTTAAGGAGATTTAACTGCAGAGATCTCAACATTCTCTACATTACATTAATTTCATCTTCTAAATATATGTAAAATATATCCGTCCACTCAGAAATCTCTTAGTGATAGCTCACAAAAGTTAATCTCCCCACAACTTGGAATCAGACTCACAAATACACCCACTCAAGTCACAGGGTCCTATCTTCCCAAGAGCTGTTAATTTTCATAGTTAACATATTTAAAGTAGAATTTATTATTTACAACCCCAAACACCTCTTTTCCTCATTATCTCTTACCCAAATGTATGTAGAACATCTGGGATTCTGTTGGAAAGTAGAAGTTGCTCCTTATTACATTTAAATAGAAATCTTTTTTTGCTTGTTTGAGTCAGAGAAGTCAGATCATTTCCATCTCTCCACCAACACAATAAAAATTACATTTGAAACTTTGAGTAGTATTGATGACAGCCACCAATTTACTTGCTGAGTAAGTGATCTGCCCACAAACTATCTCCACTGTTTTCACCTTCCTAAGAGTACAGAATTTTAAAAACATCTATCCTTGCCCTCTGTGTCCTACATGACTCAGATAACAAACTTCTCCCCAAACTTCAGATAAACCTATTCAAAGCAAACTCATTGCTACAGCCAATAATGTGATCAAAGGCCTCGTCAAAAGTTCACATAAAAATGCCAGTACACTCAGATATTTTGTAGGTAGGACTTACTCTTTATATCTACCCAGGTCCTCTAGTCCCAAGAATGGATTTTGGATTGAATGAAGGATGAAGTATCGACCAGTAGAGGTGAAGATGGATCAGTATAAGACTGAGGCATTTTTGTCTACTTTTGACATGAACACAAAGAACCCTACTTGTTGCTTGCAATTTCATTGGGATCATACTAATAAGCCTTCCTCTGGAACAAAGTATACTAAGGGAGAATTGTCTAAGATAACCAGAGAGAAACAATTATACCATTTTCTTAGGCTTCAGTAACTTTGCTCTTACTATCATAATAATCAGCATGAGCAACGTTTATGAAATTGATTTGAATTTAAAATTTTAGTTACATGCCATCATATATATCCTTCAAAAATGCGTGATGGTTTTCAAAATTGTTAAGTCTTTCATTATTTATCCCCTACTCATCTTCATGACTATATGCTGAACTTTTATTTTTGCCACAATTCTTCCAAAAATACATTATATAGATGAAGATAAATATATATATATATACACTAATCACATTCAAATAATTATTAGACAAGTTTCAAGTCTTAAATTGCATCTGATTTTTTTCCCCTCATACTATTTGTTGAACTCTTTGCTTATTGTGGGGTTAAAGTAAACTGAATATAGATCTTTGTAAACCTTAAGAATGGGAATAGGAGAGAGATAATGAAGAAGGGTGGGAGCATGGGTGGGAGAGGGTAAGGTGGGAAGAATCACCATGTTCCTAAATCTGTATATATGAAATGCATGAAATTTGTTTACCTTAAAGAAAATTTGTAAAAATGGTGAAAAAAACACAGATGTACTGTTCTTTCTTCAAATTTGCTTATCTATACCTCCTTAACTCACCTAACTTCTTATAAACTGATCACCTTTTCTGATTGTCAAAAGGTTTAAGTGATAGACTCATTTTAAGCTTCTTTATAACTATAGGTCCTAATATTTTCAACTATACTGACTGTTCTCAGACTTTTATTCGAATAGCCAAGAGACTGTGTTTAGGCTACCAGAGAACTTACAAATTAGTAAGATTAATGTTAGAAAGTATACGTTTTGGGGCCAGCATTGTGGCATAATAGGGTAAGCTACCGCCTGCAGCAACAGCATCCTTATGGGTGTTGATTTAATCCCTGCTGCTCCATTTCCTATCCAGCTCCCTACAAATAAGCCTGGGAAAGCAGCAGAAGATGACTCAAGTCCTTGGACTCCCCAACTTCGTGGAAGACCCAGCTGAAGCTCCTGGCTCCAGGTCTCCAGGTTCTGGGTTGGCCTATCCCTAGCATTGCAGCCATTTGTGGAGTGAACCAGTGGATGGGAGATCTTTCTCTGTATCTCTCCCTCTTTCTTTTTTTTTTTCTTTTTAAAGGTTTATTTATTTATATGAAATGCAGTGTTACAGAGAGGCAGAGGCAGAGAGATGTCTTCTATCCGCTGGTTTACTCCCCAGATAGCTACAATAGCTGGAGATGAGCTGACCCAAAACATGAGCCAGGAGCTCCTCCCACATGGGAGCAGGAGCCCAAGGACTTGAGCCATCTTCCACTGCTTTCCCAGGCCATAGCAGAGAGCTGGATCAGAAGTGGAGCAGTTGGAACTAGAACCAGCACCCATATTGAATGCTGGCACTGCAGGCAGCAGCTTTACTCACTATGCCACAGCACTAGTCCTCTCCCTCTTTCTTTCAGTAACTCTGTCTTTCAAATAAATTAAGTCAATCTTTTTAAAAAGTATACATTTTATTTTATATGATTTCTCTGAAAACGTAATTCTATTTAAGGCACGAGAACCAAACATGTGCTATCATAAAATTCAAATTTTAAGGAATGCCAAAGTTTATGATATGCTGTTATGTGAATTTTCCTATTTTCCTTTTAAGTAAACATTAATATTGAATGAATATTATGTACATGGAAAAAGGATGTGAAGTTTAAGACTGAGTACGCTTCATAGTGAAAGCATGAATCAAACACTCATAGAAATATGATGTTATTGGAAGTTTTAAGAAGGATAATTATGGATGCCAAAAGGTTATACACTGGACACCTAATAAATAGGGTCTGTAAATTTTCTCATTAATTGAGATGTTAATGATGATTAGGACCATTAACTAGGCAAAGAACTAAGAAAAGGGTGTTTCAGAAAGAAGCACCCATTATGCGCTATTTCCTGGATCTGGAGGAAATGGGCCCTGTGCAAGCATCTCACCGTTTGCCAACACGGCAGGAGGTAATAGCAGAGGAACATGGGATAAAAGGAGCATTAACAGAAATATCTGCATTTTCTTATAAAACAGATATGAGGCCTACTTTGTTTTAAGAAACTGTCCAGAGCAATGGTGATCTGCTGAATCATAAGGTACCACTGCAGTGCTTTTAAATAAATAAATATTTATTTGTCATTTGAAAGGCAGAGAGTAGGAGACAGATATAGAGACAGGTCTTTCTTCTGCTGGTTCACAACCCAAATGCCCAAAAGAGCTGGGACTGGGCCAGGTGAAAGCCAAGAGCTGGGAACTGAATCTGGGGTCTCTTCCATGAGGGACAGGGGCCAAATTTCTCGAGCCATCACTTGCAGCCTCCAACAGTATGCCTTAGTAGTAAGTTGGAATTGGACACACTGCTGGGACTTGAACTTAGCCACTATGATACAGGATGCAGAGGTCCCAAGTGGCTTCTTAACCATTGTGCCCAATGCCTGCTCTTCACAATCATCTCTAGATTTTAGTTGCTTCTTAATCTCTAAGCTGCTGTCTGTAAGGTTTGGCTCACCTTCAGAAAACTTGAAGTTTAGCAGGAAACAGATGTTCAAATGTCATTTACTGCATGGCAGAACATAAAAAGCATTGTGAGTTAGGCATTACTGAGGTGTTAAAGCTTACAAAGAAGAGGGGGTATAGTCAAGTCGAGTATGTGTGGAAGACTTTCAGGAAACACTGTTGTGCCTTATAGACATCTAAATCTTGGTGATTCAAGGACAATTGACACATTACATTCTGTGGCCAAAATTAAAATACATTACAGGAAATAACCATCTGCAGAAGACCATAGCAGTAGAGAGATTGTGAAACAAGTAGATAAAGAAAAACTTGAAAAGTGACCTTGGAGGATGAGCCCAAAGAGAAGATTTGACAAGTGAAAAGAAGTTTAACTGAAAGTCTTCAGCAGGGCATAGAATTACAGAACCAAATCCAACAGTAACTTCAAAGCTTCGTCTTTGTTAATTAATGGGATCTTTAAGAACAGGAGATGTGGGGAGATGAAGCAAAGAGAAAATAAATATAGTTAATTAGAGAGAAATGAGAATCTTACAAAAATAGCTGTGTCAAAAATTTGATTAAGCAACGTGTCCTTTAGAAATAAGAACATATTCAGATGCGTGTGGCCAGATGAGAAGCCCTCAGTAGAGTAATTAAGAGAACTACTTAATGCAATTAAAGAGTCATTTAAAGTTACTAGGAGATTATTGGGAGATTCATAGTAGAGCTAGACAATGGCAAAAAAAAAGCAAGAATGACTTCATTAAACACAATTGTGTATGTGCAAATAGACATAAACAGACACACAATCCTGTCTTTTGTTCTCTGCAAGACAGCTGTTGCCACGAATTCATATCTATATCAAATGTAGACTAATACTTCATGCAGTATTAGACTGTTGGCAACATTTAATGACCAGGTTCAAGAATAACAACATTTTCTTTTTTTATTTTATATCAAAATTAAATTAACTGTTTCTTCATTTATTCTGCTATTGTTACGGCCGTGCCGGAGTAAAGAATACACCAAGAGGCAGTCTCTTATGCAAAACACAAGAAGAGTATTTTATTGACCAGCATGCTGGGGTCGCAGCGTCACGAATGTGAGCGAGCGACCCTGAGTACAAATCGCATCAGCTTTTTATAGTCACCCAAAGGCTTTGTAGAATCTGTAGAACATATTTCACATGGGAACCCAGGAAACAGGGAATCCCGTGAGCACAAAGTGTACAGGTGCAAGTACAGATAACATCAACTATTGGCCAGATTTACAACAGGTAAGGGTCACTTTCACCATACATTTCCTAAGGTTAAATAAAACCCTAGGTTCATCAGCTGGGTGCCTGTCAAGGTGAACAGGTTGGTCTGGGTCCTAGTTTCGGTGGGCCATTTCCCTAATTTTACAAGGCCACATTCCGGTATTATCTCTTCCTGCCCCAGCATCACCATGTCTATTTAGTAAAGACAGGACCCAACCCCTCCCTGAGTCAGGAATCCAGAAAGTAGGTCAAAAGTCAATCTGGAAAGGGTCAGAAGAGAAGGGGGGGGGGTCCTGCTTAGTTTTAATATTCCTTCACTATATAATTTTAGTCCTTTACAAATAATTTTTATATAATAGGTTTTGAAGTAACCATTTTACTTTTAAATCAGAAAATGTTGATCTCAAAACTATATTAGGTTAAATATTTTTCTGAGTTGGAATTCCACAATACTTAATAAGTGATGACTATTAGAGATTTTTTTTTCATTTAATACGCTCAATACATCATATATGAGGACTTTTTATAAACATGAGGAAGGTTGGCAAGTCTGGTAAAAGGAGAGAGTGAGAGACAGAGGAGGGTGTGACTAGAGGTGAGAGGATGGAACAGGGTTGCGGAATCCATTACAAGCAAAGATTTTGAAAAATTCATGGGAAAATGAAATTAAAAGATAAGGTGAATTTTCCATGAACTGTTTGAATTCTCCCTGTATTGTGAGCCCTATGATTTAAGCCAAGTGTTTGCAGTTATTTACCATTTCATAATGGGCAGGTGTCCTGGTTCATTTTGTGCTGCTGCAATAGAATATCCATGACTAGGAAATTTATAAAGAACAAAAATGTATTACTTACAGTTCTGGACGTTGAGAAGCCCATGGTCAAAGGGCGCACGTCTGGTAACGGCTTCCTACATTTCCAATGGTGGAAAGTAGAAGGGCGAGAGAGCTCCTGCTTGAGGGAAGACAAAGACTTCCTTTCACCAGGGCACCACTCCTGCCTTAAGGAAACTACTCAGGTGATAAGGATATTGATCACCACCTAATCATCATTTAAAGCTCCTTCCACCCCTGCCCAGAAACCTTGTATTAAGTTTCAAACACATGAACTTTGGGAGATGCTTTCAAACCTTAATAGTATAGCTCGATAAAGTACTAAAAATCCAAATATCATCATTCCCATTTTACAGATGAATAAAATTATTTCAGAGATATGAATTCACCATCGAATACAGAATTAATTATAATCAAAATTGAAATGAAATATGACATTTTGAATCTACCCTATTTGCATGTTATTACCAAAATTAAATGTGTCCTTATTTTACTATGAGCATTACTTTTCCAATAGTAAAATCATATAATTAATCGGACTAACAAAAAGAATAATATTACAACAATATCACATGTCTTATTTGTGAGTAAATGATTGCTTTAGATGAATTTTATGATATATTACTTTGGAATTTTGAAATTATTTTAATTAATAAATCTATAGAAATTATTCCTGAAGCTTTTGGCATTAGGAGTATTCCTAAGAAAAATTTATCAAGCATTAAATATTTTCCAGGGTATCTGCTGGCTTCTAGAGTAGAAAGATACAAGGCATTGTCACTGCCTTCCATGGTTTTATACATCTAGCTTGGTGAGAGTTGTAATGGAGAGAAAACTGAGAGTGTAACTGAGGAAGCAAATGAAATTTTATGTTGCCATGGAGGCACCAAGACAGCAACAACACCTACCTCCAGCTGCCTTCACGTTGCTGTAAAAGTTAAATGTCCTGATAGTATCAGGAGAAACACCAGGGGCCGGTGTTCAGCACAGCAGTCAAGCTGTGGGATATCCATTCCATAAGGGAGTCCCTAGACTTTGGTTCTTGGCTCCATTCTCCATTTTTGCTTTTTGCTAATAAGCCCCCTAGGAGACTATAGGTGTTACCTGAAGGTCCATTCCATCTGCTTAGGAGGCCAGATTGGGTTCTATGCCCCTGTATTCAACCTGGCTCAGCCTGACACCCAGGTACCTGGGAAGGAACCAGAAAAAAGATTCTCTCTCTCTCTCTCTCTCTCTCTCTCTCTCCTCTCTCTTCTCTCTTCTCTCTTCTTCTCCTTCCTCTGTCAATGTACCTTTCAATTACAATAAATAATTAGAAAGAAGAAACATGACTAATGTTATTATGTCATATTCTGTCATTAGGCTATCAAAACATGGTTGTTAACTCAAGAAAGTAGTGGTTGTTTTTTTCTTTTTTTAAATTTACTTTTAAGGCATAGTTACAGGGCGAGAGAGGGAGAGAAACACAGAGAGAAATCTTCCATTTGCTGACTCACTCCCCAAATGGCTACAGTGCCAGGAGCTGAGCTAGATCAAAGCCGGGAACCAGGAACTTCTTCTGAGTCCCCCACTTGGGGGCAGCCACCCAAAGACTTGGGCCATTTCTGCTGATTTCTCAGGCACATTAGCAGGGAGCTGGATAGGAAGTGGAGTAACTAGACTCGAACTGGTGCCTATATGGATGCTAAAGTCACAGATGGTGGTCTTACCTGATAAGCCACAACACTGGCTTCAGTAGTTGGGTTTTTAAGCACAATTCATGTAGACAGAGGCACAGAGAAGGTATAAAAAAGATGAAATATTTACCAGTTACTCTACTTTGAGAAGGGACTAAGGATATGGGAGAGTGAAGGATGATATAAAAAATGATATGTTGGCCAGCGCCTTGGCTCACTTGGCTAATCCTCAGCCTGCGGCACCCGCACACAGTGTTCTGGTCCCGGTTGGGTCGCCAGATTCTGTCCTGGTTGCTCTTCTTCCAGTCCAGCTCTCTGCTGTGTCCCAGGAAGGCAGTGCATGATATCCCAAGTGCTTTGGCCCTGCACCCACGTGGGAGACCAGGAGGAAGCACCTGGATCCTGACTTCGGATGGGCACAGTGCACCAGCTGTAGTAGCCATTTGGGGTGTGAACCAACGGAAGGAAGACCTTTCTCTCTGTTACTCTATCTCATTGTCTAACTCTGCCTGTCAAAAAATATGATGTATTAACAATTTTAAAGTCTTATGAGATTGAATACTTTTAGCAATGGGTTGTTATAGTGAGGGAGCCAGAATGTAATGCTTGATGTTGACATTATGGAAAAGACCACATTTAATACTTACAGGTTTCAATAATACCAAGTCATTGCTCTATTAGCAGAAAGGAGATGAAGATTATAAGAAAGGAGAGATACCCTATCCATGTAGTTGTTAACATAACAAAAAATTCTTAAGAGTACTGTTGGAGAGAGGGGTAGAGAGCCACATACGATCTTCAAGCCATGGCCTTCTCTTGAAAGTACTCTTTCATTAATTTTGGAGGATTTCAGTATCCACATAGATAGTGTATCACAGCCTTCTCATAGCCCTCATCTCCTTACTTTCCAAGGAGGAAGAGTGAGAAGTACAATATGAAGACATCAGCTGATGGCTTTTGTAGGAAGAGAAAAATTGGCCTTCGAGTAACATGAAGAAGGGAGAGTTACCTTCCATCCACTCCTGATTTGGTGGTAAGTGGTGCATTGGAGAGAGAGAAAGTAGACATCACTTAAAATAGAAACCTGGGGCAGGTGGTGTGGCATAGCAGGGGATACCACCGCCTACAGTGCCAGCATCCCACAGGGGCACAGGTTCCTGTCCCGGCTGCTCCACTTCTGATTCAGCTCTCTTCTATTGCCTTGGGAAAGCAATGCAAGATGGCCCAAGTCCTTGGGCCCCTGCACCCATGTGGGAGATCTGGAGGAGGCACAGCTCTGGCCATTGTGGCCCTATGGGGAGTGAACCAGCAGATGGAAGACCTCTCTCTCTCTCTCTCTGTCTCTCTCTCTCTGCGACTCTGACTTTCAAGTAAATAAATGAATCTTTTTTTGACAGAGTTATAAACAGTGAGAGAAAGAGAGAGACAGAGAGAAAGAAAGGTCTTCCTTCCATTGGTTCACTCCCCAAGTGGCCACCATAGCTGGCACTGCACCGATCCAAAGCAGGATCCAGTTGCTTCTTCCTGGTCTCCCTTGTGGGTGCAGGGCCCAAGCACTTGGACCATCCTCCACTGCCTTCCCAGGCCACAGCAGAGAGCTGGACTGGAAGAGGAGCAACTGGGACTAGAACCCAGCGCCCATATGAGATGTTGGCTCCACAAGGCAGAGGATTAATCAAGTGAACCATGGCGCCAGCCCCAATAAATAAATCTTAAAAAAAAAAAAAAAAGAAATAGCAACCTACCAATAGATGCAGTTATGCTAAAAAGAATGGTTTTGCTAATGATGAACATGATTTTCAGGCAGGACAGAAAGGAGACAGCATCAGGCCAGGGGCAACAATATCAGGGTGGTAAGGTGTGACCTGGAAGACTGCCACTTCTTATGGATTTGACATAAACTGCAGTAAGGATTATGAATGCTTAGAACCCGATGTTCTCTAATGTAGATTATTGTGTGGTAGCAAGTGTTCTGTGAGGACTGGTGGGGATGTCCTTAAAATAGGCAGTTATTTGAGTCCTCATTTGACTTCCCATTATCAGGAAGAACAGAGCCACACCCTACTGACATATTACTGTTGGTGCTACCACTGGTAGTAATGTCACCAGTGTGTTATTGATAAATGGTGCTTTAGAATTCTGGAGAACTGGCCAAATCAAAGCAGAAAACAATTGTCCCACAGAATATCTCTATTTAACAGACATGGAAATATTTATTCAAACCATGTTGGGGCTGAGAAATGCTACCCCACATCAATAGGGGTCTTTCTCTGACATCCTTTTACCTTTTGTTTCTGAGAACTGGCTGTCTAAGAATTCCATGACCTACATCCCTCTTATGTTTCCTAAAACTTCGGTTAAATGAGTTCGTTATTTGTTTCTCTTGTTAAACCATCTTTGGTTATAAGAGCTTAAGTTGTAAATTTTGAAATGGATGAGGAAAAGATAATTATTTTCCTCTCTTGTAATTCCAGAATAAATATTGATCAGTCCTATTATATATATATATATATATATATATATATATAAAGCTTTTATTTAAAGAATATAAATTTCCAAAGTACAGCTTATGGATTACAATGGCTCCCCACCCCACAACTTCCCTCCCAGCCACTACGCTCCCCTTTCCTGCTCCCTCTCCCCTTCTGTTCACATCAAGATTCATTTTCAATTCTCTTTATACACAGAAGATCAGTTTAGTACATATTACATAAAGATGTCAACAGTTTGCCCTCACATAGAGACACAAAGTGAAAATACTGTTGGAGTACTAGTTATAGCATTAAATCACAATGTACAGCACATTAAGGACAGAGATCCTACATGATTTTTTTAAAGAATTGATTAATTATCCAATTTCCAATTTAACACCAAGATTTTTTAATCATTTCAATTATCTTTATATACAGAAGATCGATTCAGTATATACTATGTAAAGATTTCATCAGTTTGCACCCACACAGAAACACAAAGTGTAAAAATACTGTTTCAGTACTAGTTATAGCATTACTTCACATTGGATAACACATTAAGGACAGATCCCTCATGAGACGTAAGTACACAGTGACTCCTGATGTTGATTTAACAACTTGACACTCTTGTTTATGGCGTCAGTAATCTCCCTAGGATCTAGTCAGATCAATCCTATTTTCAAAATTAAATTGAAATGTTTAAAATTTTACTAATATATTTTGTTTAATTCAGTATATCTAAACATTGTTATTGGAACATGTAACCAAAACAAAATTAACCATTGGCTATATTATATTCTTCTGAATATTTGAAATCCAATGTGTATTTTACACTTAATTCACCTTTGCTGATTTATCTACCTTTCAAATACTCAATATTAAATGTGTCTACCATAGCTCGAGAAGTTTGAAATGATTTTCACCATAAAGTGATCTAATAGTTTTAATACAAGAATCTAATTATTATTTTTCTAAAGGAATAAATAAAATCGTGAATTCTTCTTATGTTAAGAATTCAATAACCATGCGGGTATTGTTATTGTTATAAATGTATTTTTCAAACTTAGATATGAACAGTAAAAGACTATAATCTGGTCAAAAGTTAATAGTCTGGGTTTAGAAGTCATCAATATATTTAACATGTTTGTCTTTAAATCCTATTCCTAAGGACACAGCAATTAAAGAAAACTGATGACCAGCTGGTGGAACAAATTAAAAAAGGCAAAGATCATACATAATCCTCAGCCCCTGCTTGCTTTCTCCCCCTGTGGTGTCTCCAGCTCCAGGTATTGGGATTTACTAATAGGTCTCACAGAGACTTCAAAGCCAGCTACAGTTTCCTCTAAGATTGTAATATTGTGCTAAATCATAATATCTATGTTCTGGTAACTCTCCAACTCCACCTGCCAGTCAGTGCCTCTCTGACCAGATATTGTATGCTAGTGTTTCATGATT
Organism: Sylvilagus floridanus; assembly: GCA_949820135.1. Taxonomy (NCBI): domain Eukaryota; kingdom Metazoa; phylum Chordata; class Mammalia; order Lagomorpha; family Leporidae; genus Sylvilagus; species Sylvilagus floridanus. The sequence goes on along the minus strand of OX463241.1, from coordinate 162,719,682 downwards.
AAAAGTAGTATTGTTTCCATGGTTACTATTATCATTATTAATAATAGTTATAGTAAAATTATGACACTGATCTAGTTGGGAGAAATGTCTTTTACTCAAAATTACTCTACTTGTGGGAGCGGTTTTCCTTTCTCTTGCCAGTTTCCAAATGCAACCTGGAATCTTTCATGTCCATATCCAGGCCATTAGGTTGAATCTCCACTTGCTAACTGAGGACAATGGGACATGGAGGCATTTATCTTTTCTTCTTAAATGTGAAGCCCAATACAGAACAAGTCCTGGTAGATGGATCTCTAATATCAGCTTTATTATCTATTGCCAGTTTTTCTTTGGCATGTAGCTGAATTCCATTCCTCCATCTCAAATACACACACACACACCAGTCCCCAGTGGACCCAATACTTCCCTCAGCATGTGGTTACCAACCTGTCTGTCTACAGACTTCTCACTGTGTGGGAGAGATGAAGCTGAAGCTTCTGGCTCCTGATGGAATTGTGAGTAAGGTGGAATAAATTATTCCTGCAACATCAGTAATTTCTTGAATCTCCCACCTCCCACTTCGTGTTCTAGGCGGTTTCCTAGTGCCCAACACTTTCCCTTGTGCTGGTGTTCAAGGCATCAGCCCCCTCCTGAATCACTGAGATCAGTGGTTCTCTGTGGTTTCACACCAGCCTACACCTCACAGGATTGCTATGACTCATCTTTACTTCTCATTATGCTCAATGTTTAAAATGAGTTGTTAGGAAAGTTGGGTGGGCAGGAGGCTGAGCCTAAATGATTTTATCATCAGTGCATCAGAGACATGAATTTTGCCCAATTACACAATAACTCTCTTTTTTTGACAGGCAGAGTGGACAGTGAGAGAGAGAAAGAGACAGAGGGAAAGGTCTTCCTATTCCGTTGGTTCACCCTCCAATGGCCACCACAGCCAGTGCACCACGCTGATCCGAAGCCAGGAGCCAGGTGCTTCTCCTGGTCTCCAATGCAGGTACAGGACCCAAGGACTTGGGCCATCCTCCACTGCTCTCCCAGGCCATAGCAGAAAGCTGCCCTGGAAGAGGGGCAACCGGAACAGAATCGGGTGCCCCGACCGGGACTAGAACCCGGAATGCTGGTGCAGCAGGTGGAGGATTAGCCTATTGAGCCGCGGTGCCCGCCACCAATTACACAATAACTTTTAAGAAATCTTAGAAGTGGCAAGCTCTAAGTCTGCTCTAATCTCATTGATTAAAGCACGTGACATATGGAAGCTTTCCTTTGAATCTCAGATGCTCTGCTTCTGATCCAGCTCCCTGCCAATGTGTTGGGGTGGGAGTCAGTGGAATGTGATCCAAGTACTATGACTTTTTGAAGATCCTGTGTAAATCCTAATAGATAGATAAATAGGTTGGTAGATCGATCGATAGATGATAGATAGATGGCCAAATGTTTTTTTTAATGAAGCATTGAAAGTAGGTTATATGAGTATTTTGCTAATAAATCTTTGCATGTGAGGCAACATTCAGTCTGCAACTTAAAGAAAAAAACAAGTGACATGAAGTGACATGAGTGCCCCCAACACCAAATGAATGAGAATTACATTATTCCACATGCCTCACGTGATTAACAGAGGTGGCAAAGAGGAAATCATGTAACTATGTCTGTGACTTCTCAACTTAAACATACAGGGAGCTAGTTTGAAGAGTGGTTTGCCCCCCCACAGTCTCCTTTCTGCTCATAACACCAAATAGTACGTTCTTTGACATGCAAGGATGATGAATAATGAAAGACATTTAGACTTGGCTTAGTCTCAGACAAAAGTTGACTGCTCTATCATTGACTGCTGTACACAGGTTGTGAAGCCTTATGCTATGGACTGAATTCTGTCCCCACTTCCAAAAATATGAATGGTATTTTTCACCCAAAATGTTATGGTATTTGTAGATGGAGCCTCTAGGGCATGATTAGGTTTGGATTAAATCAGGGATTAGATTTCTTACAAGAAGAACTTTCACTCCATAATGGGAAAAGAGAAAAGTTGGCTGTCTGCAAGGGAAAAAGAGAGCCTTCACCAGGGACCTGAATATGTCATCTCAGATTCTCACCCTCCAAACCTGGGAGAAAGAACTCTTCTGCATCAGCTTCCTACTCTGTGATCTTATTATGGCAGGTCTAGCTGTTGAATACTTTTCTATATCAGTATCTATCTATAGGTCTCAGTCTGCACATCTCAGTTTCATCATATTTAGGTTGGACATCATCTTCTACACACCAACATCTTCTAGGACTTTAAGGAGGAACTAAGAAAAGAAATCATGTTCTGATAATGGCTTTGTGATTTGTACAAGTGCTTTGTGAGTAAAGAGTCTGCCGGTCAAAAGTGTTTCAATTTCTTTTTCTTTGACAGGCAGAGTGGACAGTGAGAGAAAGAGACAGAGAGAAAGGTCTTCCTATTCCGTTGGTTCACCCCGCAATGGCCACTGAGGCTGGCGCTCTGCACTGGCGTACCACACTGATCTGAAGCCAGGAGCCTGGTGCTTCTCCTGGTCTCCCATGCAGGTACAGGGCCCAAGGACTTGGGCCATCCTCCACTGCACTCCCAGGCCACAGCAGAGAGCTGGACTGGAAGAGGAGCAACCAGGACAGAATCTGGCCCCCTGACCGGGACTAGAACTCGGTGTGCCAGCACCGCAGGCGGAGGACTAGCCTATTGAGCCATGGCACTGGCCTCTTGTTTCCATTTCTGAATTCCCATCCTGTCTCAGTCATCTGCTTTATCTGTGGTCATTACTTAAGAGGGAGTGCTGGTGATAGGGAGCAATTTGATCAGTGATTACACCATCCATAAGGAGATACAAGGGCACCAGTGGGATGCATCCTTGCCCAAATGTGTTTAGGCTGAATAAGCATCCCCTCAGAAGAAACACAGCAGAGATTCTACACAGACCATCCATCACTATCGACTGTCTGAAGACCTGGGTCAAAAGCAGCCCACACTGATTACCCTCGTGACCCTGGCCAAAGCACTTCACCTCTGAACTTGGGTGATAAAAGCTGCTAAACTGTATTAATGTTGTGTGACGATGAGAACAAGTGCGATCTCGATTCTTGTTTCACAGCAAAGAACAATTTCCATGCATGCAGGGACAATGAGCAAAGCAAGATGTATTGAAAGTGAGAAAATAGCCCTACAGCAGCAGTCAGGGGTGGGAGGACTGGGGATGCAAGGGAGGAGTTGCCAAAGACGCTTGCCACTCTCTGCCATTACAACCATGGAGAGGCTCTCTCTGATTGGCCCCTTTCTGAAAATCAACGCTAGATTTAACCACTCAGAGGATGAGCAGAGTAACAGCTAATCAGAAGGCAGGGATTACAATCCTGCTTAACTTTGACAGAAATTAAGTGCAATTAACTAACCTAACTGCCTTCCAATGACCTCAATGTCCTTTAGTCCATCCAGCACCTCACCCCTCATCTCTCTCACTAACAGGAGTTATTGTCTTACAAGCCTGTCATAGAAAAGGGAAAAAAATATCTTCAAGTTCAAAAAATTTGGGTAAAGCTGCCACCTGCAGTGCCAGTATCCCATTTGGGCGCTGGTTCTAGTCCTGACTGCTCCACTTCCAATCCAGCTCTCTGCTATGGCCTGGGAAAGCAGTAGAAGATAGCTCAGTTCTTGGGCCCCTGCATGCGCGTGGGAGACCTGGAAGAAGCTCTTGGCTCCTCGCTTCAGATCAGTGCAGCTCCAGCCATTGCAGCTAACTGCGGAGTGAGCCAGGGGATGGAAGACCTCTCTCTCTTTCTTTCTCTCTCTCTCTCTCTCTCTGCCTCTCCTCTGTGTAACTCTGACTATCTTTCTTTCTTTCTTTTTTGACAGGCAGAGTGGACAGTGAGAGAAAGAGACAGAGAGACAGAGAGAAAGGTCTTCCTTTACCGTTGGTTCACCCTCCAATGGCCACCACAGCTGGCACACCACGCTGATCCAAAGCCAGGAGCCAAGGACTTCTCCTGGTCTCCCATGCGGGTGCAGGGCCCAAGGGCTTGGGCCATCTTCCACTGCACTCCCAGGCCATAGCAGAGAGCTGGCCTGGAAGAGGAGCAACTGGAACAGGATCCAGCTCCCCAAATGGGACTAGAACTCGGTGTGCCGGCACTGCAGGCAGAGGATTAGCCTATTGAGCTGCGGCGCCGGCCTGACTTTCAAATAAATAAATAAAACTTTTTAAAAAATACAATGCATTTATTTTAATATTATAATATTATAACCTATTTAAGTTCTGAAATACAGTGTACAAAATAGACCTTTAAAGGTAAAAAAAAAAGACTTTTACTTTAATGGGTGCATCCAAATAAATCAAATAAATATGTGAGTTATTCTGTATATTCAAGTGGAACAATTACCGGGGCCAGATAAGGCAATGAAGAAAATGCAAAACTGGTGTGTGATGCAGAGCATGCCAGATATGAGATAAAAGTAGTTTAAGCAAAGACAAATCAGTGCAAGAGCACTGGCAGAAGAATGCGAGGTGTTTATGAGAAAAGAAAGAAAGCCAATGTAGCTCGAGCAAAATTAACAAGTTGGGTTGTGCTCAGACATAAGAATGTCAAGGCAACTGAGTCTTAGAGCACTGCCTCAGACAGATTGTTACACGTTTGAAGCATTTCTGCTGAATTCTGTGTGTCTTATTTTGGGGGGAGGGTCAGAATTGCATGAAATGCCACATGAAAAAGATCATTTCACACTGAAATTACAGAGAATCTTTCAATAGTGTGGCCTGGTGGTGGAACTGTTGTGCATCATGTTAAGCAATATCCTATGATGCCAGTACCCCAAATGGGAACAACTACTCCACTTCCAACCCTGTTCCCTACTAGTGCACCTGGGAAAACTTGAGGATGGAGACCTGGGTGGAGTTCCAGGCCTTAGCCTCTGATCTGGCCCAGCTCCAAGGTTGTCCTGGCCACCTGGGGAGTGAACCACAGAGTGGAACATTTCTCTCTCCATTCTCTCTCTCTCTCTCTCTCTCTTCCTTTGTCTCTCATCTCTATCTCCATCTCTCTTGCTTTTGTTTTCACTCTCTCCTTTTGTGTCACTCAGCCTTTCAAATAAGCTTTCCAAAAGAAAAAAAAATAAGAAGTATATCCAACTGTGCCTCTTAGACAATTTCTATCATTTCTGGATGGAATAACCCGTCAGCTCCTGCCTGCTAGCACTGGTTAACAGCTGTGATGCAGTCTATAAGGGTTGCTACCTATTCACTGATTCAATCCAAAGTTTTGCCTTTAATTCTTAAATGAGATTCTAGATACATTTTAAACTTTATTAATTTAATTCTCTTTTATTTTAAGCACTTCAGTTTCCTAATAAGCTAAGCTTTCCAAGTACTTACCCAACTCCCGTAAGTCTAATAAATTAGAATTGTAACTATGTTATGATGCTTTTCACAGCTATAATAAAATGCAGGCAGGATCTAACACAGCGTATAACAAGGAGTCTCTGGCTGCGATGATGGATGATACTGTGTGGAAGAGATGGAGAATGCAGTAGCAGAGGCTGAGAGCTCAGTAGAAGGCCCTACAATATTCCAGTGAATGGCAATAGTGCTTCTGACCAGCACGAAAACACCAGAACAGAAGTGTTCACGTGCCAAGTGGATTGAAAAGGAGATCCGGCCGGCGCCAAGGCTCAATAGGCTAATCCTCCACCTTGTGGCGCCGGCACACCAGGTTCTAGTCCCGGTCAGGGCACCGGATTCTGTCCCGGTTGCCCCTCTTCCAGGCCAGCTCTCTGCTGTGGCCAGGGAGTGCAGTGGAGGATGGCCCAAGTGCTTGGGCCCTGCACCCCATGGGAGACCAGGAGAAGCACCTGGCTCCTGCCATTGGATCAGCGCAGTGCGCCGGCTGCAGCACGCCGGCCACAGCGGCCATTGGAAGGTGAACCAACGGCAAAAAGGAAGACCTTTCTCTCTGTCTCTCTCTTTCACTGTCCACTCTGCCTGTCAAAAAAATAAAAAAAAAAAAATGAAAAGGAGATCCAAAGAACATACTGGAAGATTCTAATCTGTTGGTGGAAAGTGGTTGGCCTGATTCACCTGCAGAACAGAATGGAGACAGCAGGAAAGGAAGGAATTCAGGCGGGGCGGGGACATAGCAAATCTGGGAACCCAATGACATTCCACATGGAGATGCCACGTGGGGGTTAGAGAGGGACAAAAGGGTATCTGTCCTAGGCAAACTTGTGACTGCCTCTTCACCAAGCCAGTTGGGGTTGCTTATTGTCACAATTTGAATGGGAACGTTGGAAGTGGATTTCCAAATAGTAGGGGTGATTATTTTTTTCTCACCATCATTTACATGGAGGACCATTTAAAACCTCTGCAAGGCTATTTCCAGACAATGGAATCTTACAGCTCAGGTACCTGGATGTGAGTTACAGCTACTCTGCTCTCCTTACTAAGCCAGTGTTTTTGTTGCTGCTTTAGGCATTTAAGATGACACATTTATCTATGCATTATCTAATCTTATTCTGAAATCATGTTTACATTTTCCCCTATGACAGTTGTGCTTCTCACTGGCAGTTAAACAACTTTGATGAGATTTTGTATCTACTTCATTGGTGAATTTGGATTTAAGGTCCCACCACTGAAAATAGCTCAGTAAAAATAACCACCTTATCATTCCTTTTCTTTTGGAAGTAAACTCTGCCCTCTTCAGACGTCTGTTTGAAGATGAGGATATTGTGCAGAGGGGTGATCCACTAGGATCAGTCACACTTTATTTTTTTCTTAACTGGAGACATTTAAGTTGATAAGAACATCTTTTGGCTTTTCAAAATCTTAATGAAAGTGTTGTACATGAAGAAATTGAGTATTCAAAGACCAACTTTCTCTGCATAATGGTAGTGTTGTTGGCTCTGTTAAAAAAATAACACCTTCTCCTGCTTTAACAAGGGAACTTCAAAAAGCTTGTGAACATGGGATTAAAAGATAAGCTCATTTTGGTGCAAAACAGGCCACTGCTGTGGAGTTAAAGGTTAAGCCTGCTCCTGTTGTGCCTGCATCCCATATAGGCAGCAATTCAAGTCATGGCTGATCCACTTCCAATCCAGCTCCCTACCAATGTGCCTGGAAAAGCAGCAGAAGATGGCCCAAATACTTGGGCCCCTGTACCCATGTGGGAGACTTGGAAGAAGCTCCTGGCACCTGGCTTCAGCCTGGCCCAGCCCTGGTCATTGCAGCCATGTGGGGAGTGAATGAGCAGATAGAAGATTCCCCCCACCCTCTCTCTCTCTGTCTCTATCTCTCTATCCTTCTATCTCTGCATTTCAAATAAGTAAATCTTTAAGATTTTTTGTGAAAGTCATACATATTAAAATATTCAAAATGTTCATAGGAAATGAATATTATGAAAATGGGTTTTGTTTTTGTTTGTTTGTTTGCCTCAAAATAAACTTGCATTTCAATTCCTTGTTGCATGAATTGTTTGAAATCCCATCACATGTGTATGTCTCTGGAGAGTAGAAGGTCTCTCTAACCTCAGTAACCCAGACATTTGCAATGTGAGTAGCATTTCTGAAATGGTTAAAAAATGCTTTCTAAAGAATCTTGAGTTACTGTATGCACAATCACTTGTGAAAAGGTGTGCGCTTTGGGGCTGGCTCTGTGGCACAGCAGGTAAAGCCACTGCCTGCAGTGATGGCATCCCATATGGGCACCAATTTGAGTTCTGGCTGCTCCACTTCTGATCCAGCTCTCTCCTCTGGCCTGGGAAAGCAGTGAAAGATGGCCCAAGTGCTTGGGCCCCTTCACTCACGTGGGAGACATAGAAAGAAGCTCCAGGCTCCTGGCTTCGGATTGGCCCTGTTCGGGCAGTTGCAGCCATTTGGGGAGTCAATCAGCAGATGGAAGACTTTCTCTCTCTCTCTCTCTCTCTCTCTCTCTCTCTCTCTCTCTCTCCCTGCATCTGCATTTCTATAACTTTGTTTTTTCAAATGAATATATCTTAAAAAAAAGAAAAGTTATGTGAGTAAAATAATCCCCATCCCCACTCAAGACCTCCTTAAAGCCATCATTCCATAGCTTAGTTAGTGTGATTTCTAGGAGACAGATGAATGGCTCCAGGGAGGTTTTCTGTAAAATAATGTATTATTACATCTGAAAGAAGCATCCAATCCATTTTCTTTTTGTGGAAACAAGTCCAGTAACGTTAGGTGGTCTTTCCAACCTCACACAGCAGGTTGATGTCAGAAACTGTATAAAAAATAAATAGAAAAAAATGCCCATGTTTGAGTTTTATGTGATCACATTTTGAGTGAAGACTTAGTTTTCTATTTTTTCTCTATCATGTTGTAATTGTGCTATGATTTTTTTAACGTAACAAAGTGGCATTTACCATTGTCTGTGATTGCACCATAAAGTGCTTTATTTGCATTTGTTCGCGATCACATGGATGTTTTATCCTTCATGAACCATGTGCCCTTAAGCCAGCCTTGGACTCCTCTATGTTTGCCATTAGTGTTCCCTAATTAACCAGATTGCTTTCTATTCATTTTTTCTTGTTATGACCTCATTGAAAAAAAAAAAAAAGCATTTTGTAAGCAGCTGAGTGTATTTCCCCTCCATGTAAACCTACTTTCTAATTGGCTGTTTTTGATGTGTTTGCTTCAATTTTCTTTATTCAGATGTAGAGCTTCAGAACCTCATGCCCATTAATAACGTGCTATTAGTCTCTGTGGGCACATGGTGTGTTTCATTTACATTCTCATTACTTTATTTTGAATATAAACTTTTCCAACTACAGATAAACTTGGCTGTCCAAAAATAAGTGAAGTCTAAGACATTATAATTCTTATGATTTCATTACTGCACTAGGATATTTTCATGTAAATATATAGTTGCAACTGGAAATATTATTATATATAAATATAACTTTTTTCAAATGTTTTGATTTTACTTTAGGAGATATGTTTCAAGTTAATACTACAACTACCTGGAAAATAGGCATCAGTGAGTATAACCAGGAAATGTAAACAGTAGCAGTACTAGGGGCCAAAGTCATTTCTCCTTCTCTCTCCCTGCCCCCTAAATTATTCCAATGTTCCATGGTTCTATGTGGAAAAGAGGTTGACAAGTGTTAAGTCTTCTCAGAAGACTGTTATTAGACTAACAACAACACCGATAGTGAAGAATCACAGACAAGGTATTCTTTTTAGTTATGAGTTTAATAAAAGTCCATTCTTGGATAAGACAGATGTTTCTTATTTTAAACATTTGTATTGTAAACATTCTTGAAGCATACAAAACAATTCTGAGCATTATTAGAAAAAACACAGTGTCTATCCTGCAACCTTCCCATGATATCTCAGGATTAGCATCAAGTCACACTGCCCCTCTACCAGGCTTTGCCCTGATGCCTCAAACTTGAAAGCCTCCTGTTTCTCCATTCCTTTCCTGCAGGTTGCGCACCTTAGGTTTTCACAATGAGTCTAGTCATATGTTATCTTTTAGGCTGCTGTCTCCTTAGCAGAGGTGCTTAGAATGTGAGAAAGCCATGCTGACAGCTTCTCCTATCAGAATTTGCCTCACCAGCTTTGCTGCATAGCAGCTCCCTACTACCTAATCTAAAAAAATCTTTCTCCAGATCCCTGACTAGGGAGTAAGATTTGCACATTACTTCTAAATCCTTATTTGGACAATATACTTTCTCACAGCATAAGATGATGGCCTTGGTATTTAGCCTTCTTTAAAAATTTTTTTAAAAAAGAAAGTCAGTATTACAGAGAGAAAAAGAGAGATAAAGAAAGAAAGAGAGAATCTTCCATCATCTGTCTCACAATCCAAAGGGCCACAATGGCCAGGGATGGGCCTGGAGCTAGGAACTTCATCCATGTCTCTCACTTGGATGGCAGTGACCCAAGCACTGGGGCCATCTTCTGCTGCCTTCCCAGGTGCATTACTAGAGAGCTGGATCAGGAGTAGAGCAGCCAGGATTCAAAGCAGTATTTACATGGGATGTCATTTTTGTAGGCAGTGACTTAACCTGCTGGGCCACAGAAATGGCCCTGGTACTTGGCCTCTGATGTGTAGGGGCAAATGGACCAATCTTGGATTGGTAACAAGCTCACAGCTGTGCATCACAATCATACAATTACTCTGTCTATTCCATTATAGCACCTGTGATTTTCTTTCATTTAAGATTTTGCAGTCAACTTGAACCCACATTCTGTATCTTATGTGAGTTTTAGTGTAGAAATACCTTCAACTGAGTAACTGAGTGGCTTAAATATTTGTTTCTCAGAGTTCTGGATGCTGGAGATTCCAAGATCATGGCTCCAGCAGATTTGGTGCCATGTGACGTTCAACATCCGGCTTCCTGGATGGTTTCTTCTTGCTGTGCCCTCATACAGCTGAAAGTCCAAGGCAGCTCTCTAAGGTCTTTTTTGTAAGAGCACCAATCCCATTCATGATGATTCAGCCTTCATGATCTAATCACCTACCAACCACCCCTCCTTCTAACACGATCACATGGGATATTAGTGTTTTAACATAGGAATTTGGAGGTGACAGAAGAATTAAGTGTATGGCAGTGTACTAACCAAAATCCATGCAGATCCAAAGCTTCAGTGACCTCTTTCCTGTTGGGTCATCATTCAAGGTGATTGTCTTCTCTGCATTGCATTCCTCATTCTTCCTACCAGACACTGTAAAAGAAAGAGGGTTTGAGTTGTGTGTGGTTGCAGGAGTTGCAGGAGCTGAGTTCTCAGAATAAGAGAACGGGTAGAGCACTAGTGCTTAGGAGTAGCAGAGCAATGAAGCTCTCTAAATCATTCCCCTACATTAGTGTTTACTGCAACGGGAGAAATTTTTTTTTTATGTCTATCTTTACAACTTGTGCTATAAGTGCCGTGATGGTGGAGGCTTTATTCATTCTGCTCAACTCCCAGCTAGAGAACTAGCACCCACAAGAGTGAGTAATGAATGTGCAACAAATGAATGATCAATGGCTAAGATTTATAGGAAACTCTCAAGTTGCAAATGTCTTTTTATTCTAACATAATTATCACAGTAATATCAGGACAAATGTTATTTTCCTCATTTTCCAGAAATCGTTCAAGGCCACACAGTAGAAAATGTGTGACTCCAGAATTCAAACCTAGGCAATTTGGTCCCAGAATCCCTTCCTTCTTATCATTAACATCGATTGTCCCTTTTGTCAATTTATCTCTGTGTGGGCATCAGCTGAAACACGTTGGGCATGGCTCAGTCTAGATTCCTACTCTGGAGCTGTGGCTCACTTGGTTAATCTTCCACCTGCAGCACCAGCATCCTATATGGGTGCCGGTTCTAGTCCCGGCTGCTCTTTTTCCAGTCCAGCTCTCTGCTGTGGCCTGGGAAGGCAATGGAGAATGGCCCAAGTGCTTGGGCCCTGCACCCACGTGAGAGACCAGGAGGAAGCACCTGGCTCCTGGCTTCAGATCAGCTCAGTTTCGTCTGTGGCTGCCATTTGGGGGGTGAACCAGCAGAAGGAAGACCTTTGTCTCTGTCTCTCTCCCTCTCACTGTCTATAACTCTAGCTGTCAAATAATAAATACAAAAAAATAAATAAATAAAATATGTGGATGGTGTGAATCCTACGGAAGATGACAATCCACTAGGATCATGTATAACAAGATTCCCAAATCATAGCAAATGTCCCAAACCCATTCACTATAGTATGAGTTCTTCTGATTTCTTAGAACTTTGAAAATCTAAACTGATGATGAAAACTTAGCACTTTAGAATTTAAGGTTTAGAGAATGCTGGCATATCATTTAATGAGAAGTCACAATGTATTACAGGAGACATAATTTTGTCCCCTTCTACAGCGAGATAAAAGAGCTGATAGAAGATGCTCTTGGCACTCCATTAATGGATGCTAATTAAAGTCCTGCTTTGGACAAAAGAAAACAGCTGAAGAAGGCAGAACACAATAGAATCCCACAGATGGCTCCTGCAGCAAACAAGGTGGGCAGGAGAGGGCTTGGTGATTAAGACACACACCTCAGAATGGTAGCAGCTGAAGCTGTTCGCTGCCTCTTGTACTTGCAGTATGAACATAATTATTCATATGTAAATTGTGGGATTTTTTTCTCTATCCTTAGAAAAATCACCTTATTCACTGTAGATGCAAACTCTAACAAGTAAATCCAACTGAATATTATTCTGTGGATTTTTTTATTTTATTTTTTTTCTGTTTTTAATGGCACTCTCCTTTCAGATGTGGCTTTGCAAATAAAAAGCACGTAACATCTGGAACTGCTTAAAATCAATTTCTTTTCTCCTTTATTTTTCTGTTCTATAACTAAAAATGGACTTTCCAATTTGCATCATGCTTTTTTCCTCTCTTTCCTTTATAAAATAAATAAATAAATGCCATCTGGTCTAGCAGCTCAGTTGCCAATTATCAGCCTGAAGCAACCCAAAACCGCCAGATAGTCAATGCAGAAAATATGGTTTCAAGAAGAAACGCTAACAGAGCCTATGCTGCATTATGGCTGGCACCCTGCCAAATTGCCACCCCAGGCAAACGCTGTCTTATCTCCCAGGGACTCACAAGAAATCCTTGCAATCTGCGTTGTGGTATATTAGCACCTTGACTTATCTTAATGAAGACATCTTAAAAATTCAACTGTTTCCTAGTTAATGAAGCATATTTGACAGCTCAGAAAGTCAGATCAGCAGTCTTCTGATGGAACTGTGGAGTTTGCAAGTGAATGAATTTTCAATTTGTTCATGTAACTGAGATCACAGTAACTTGTTGGCCACAGCCTGAAAAGAACAGCAGCCGCTCCCTGTTGAGCCCAGCTGATCTAAGGCTACTGAATTTAACAGACATTAGTCACTTGTAGTCAGTCTCAACAGGATATAATCACGAGGCCTTTAGGACTTGGATACTAGTCAGGCTATTTAAATTAAGGCAGTGGCACATTTAGAGTCATCATAGAGACCTCATCTCCCTTTATCCTGTAAATCTAAAACCCATTAATACTGAAATTCTTCTCCCAATACATATCCTATCCTCTCTAGGTCCAAACTATCGATACCCTTTCCTGGTTTCCACAGAAAATCTTCAATATGATTTTTTTAATCCATTCTCTCTCCATAAGCAATGAGATCTTCAGAAAGTATACCATACCATGTTACTCCTCTGCTTAAAATGAGCAACACAATGCTATGGTATTTAAAGGTAAAAGCCAAAATCCTTAAAATTGGATTACAAGCTCTTTGTGAAATGACCTTGACTCCCACAGAGGAGAGACTGATATACAGTAAGTGCTCATTGAATGCCATAACCATCGTTCTACTATAATTGATTTAAAGCATAAGATAAGCAAAATGCATAAGGTACTTTATCACCTGTTCCAGAAACTTTTATGCCTACAAGCTATTTCTCCAGCTGAGCTTTGTTATATCCTTCATTCTCAACCTAGTAAATGTACAAACCCACATGTAAAAAAGAAAAAAAAAAAACCTGCACTAGCGCAGTACAGAAACATGCCTCGGGAGCCCACATCATTTATATTTCTCAAAATAATCACACTTTGATTACTCTAATTTTTCTGTTTCTCAGTATTCTTCCCTTCATCCACCACTTATCTTCCTACTCTTCCCAACCAACCTCTTATATCTTATCCCCTGTTAACATCAAGCCCTTCAATCAATGGGATTTGCCATCACAGTATTGACTTTCCTCTAACACTTCCCTTTAAGGTGTACCCGCTACCTTCATCCAGTCCATCCTTTGTGCCCTATATGTGCTTCACAAGCTGTGCTACCTCCCTCTGTCCCAGCAGGGATCGCTCTGTAGTGCCCACTGCACTATGTTCACTGTTGACAGTGAAGAATTCATTTATCATGTCCACCAAACACCATATCTGTGTCATGATTCCAAAATAAATGTTTGCTATAAGAATAAAGTACAAACTTGTTATACATCAATTTCATGATGCAAAAGACCCATATGGGTCATTCCAGCTCTGTGGGATTCCTTATTTGCCTGAGAGGAGAGATGTGGAACACTGAGAAAACACTTCCACATTGGAAGGGTGGTAGACATGCCTCATGAACTTATAATAAAAGAGAGGGATGGTGTATTGATAATTTGTCAGAGCAGAATTTCTTCATCTGAGAAACAGATAATAATGGTAACCAGTGTGGGAGTTAAAGCATTTACCAAGTACTTAACGAATAAGTGCATGTTAATTTGTTCCTCCCTCTTCTTATATTAGAATGTAAAGAAAATATCTTACAAGGAGTTACAAAATATGCCAAAAACATGAGAAGTTTACCCATTGATAATCACATGCCCATTGTACAATAGCATGTGATCGAAATTTCCTTTTTCTTAAAATGCTGCAAAACATACAAATTGTAATGTATATCTAGGTGGAGAGGAGAGATGTGAGAATGCCATTTCTGCCACTCACAGAGAGTTGCTTTGAGCCTTCAGGCAAAAGACCTAATTATCCGTATTATCTTACTTTGCATAGTTAAAAATGTTGTGATTGTTCATGAAATTAAACAGCATCTTTTTTTCGGTAGGTTGACATTGATTGTTTTGATAACTTAAAATAATTTAAAGCATAAAATGAACTATAGCAGAAATAAATACCAGACAATGACTTTCATTGCCAAGGATTTTCATACTCTAGGTGTTTGGATGAGCACTTTTGCACACAGTAAAGGAGGGAAGAGACATAAAATTATAGTATAAGGGCTTTCTTTATGTTTGTTGAACTTTTTGGCTATAATAAATATTATGAATTTATTTCTCTTCTTTTTTTTCTTTTAACAACATACCAAAACCCAACTTCTTTGATTCTGTAATCCTGTACTTACTACGACACTATTGTCTTCAATGCTACAGCCTACAGCATCTTCCTATGAGGCAACTACATAGAGTACATATACCTCACCTATTAACAGTAACTGGAGACAACATCTGTTAGAATTGTGCAAATTGTGGATGAGAAACTTGGCAAGATTATTGTCACAACAATGTTCATGTGTGAATGCAATTTGGACTAACAAATTGTTATTTCATAAATACAATTTAAGTATCTTCTTTACTGATGAAAGACCTTGATTTTAGTAACTCATTTATTCCAAGCATTTTTATACACTTACTGTCTGCTTAAATACAGTCCCAGGGGGTGAAAATACAGAGATGAATAAATCGTGAAAAAAAAAAATACCAACCACGAAATTTACTCTTGGCCTGACAACTAAATTAATAGTTATGGCAATATGTGGTGATTTCTGTAGTAGAGGTAAAATGTAAGAACATGATATGTTAGAAAATGAAAGATATAATATGTAAGAAGACTGATATGTCATCAAAATGCAAAGGGTACCCAGAGACTTGGAAGTAAGGTGTTGATAAAGGAGAGGTTTTAGAAAGAAGAAAATATTTAGGCTGAATTTCAATAAACAAGAAGGACTATCAGGGCTGATCATAGGAAGATAAGGGGAATAAAACACATTTTAATAAGAGGAAAAGTAACTTGGAAAGTGTAGTTGCATCAATATGCTATATTCAGGGAATTATAAGTCACTTCTAGCTATAATCATACGTGTGAATTTCAGAGTGGCAGAAGATATGACTCAATGTGATACAGACTAAATCACATAGATTATGAATAAGATAGAGTGTTGGACCTTCTTCCTCAGAAAGTTATACAGAATCATTGAAGGATTTTCAACAGAGCTGAGACAGTATGGGATATTTGCTTTAAATGCTAGTTTGACAAATTTGTGCAGAGAGAAGTGGGGTGATGTACTATGAGCCAGGGGCTCAGTGGAGACTTGGGCAGTCATTCAATAGAGGGATCAATGCATTAAACAAATAGGCTCACCGTGGTTTGAGCATTGACCACATGTGGTATCTAGCATGACCTGTGAATTAGAGGACTAGGAAGATGGTGTGTGCTTTGGATAGAGTAGCTTTGGATCACTGAGATGAGATTAAATACTGTAAGTGAAGAGATATTTCATATAATTAATTATAGTCACATAGGATTTTAAACACAAATCACACTGTGTATTACTTCTCATGAAATCATTGGGTTTTAAATTAGTGATTTTTTTCTTTGTGATATAAAGGAACCCATGATTTAAAAGGGAAATTAGCCATCTGTGTTCCTTCAGACTTATTTTGCAGATGATCAAATTAAAGCTCAAAGAGAATAATATGTTTCTTGTCTGTAACTCCCAGTAACAGGAATCAAGGCTACCACCAAAATAATTCTGATGAAATTCTATACTGATCCAGAGTCAACAAGAGAACATGGAAGTTCAGAATCTATTCCTGATTTTTCACCTCTTCCTCAGCAAACCAGACCACAAACTAGACATATATTCTTCTCCATGTATCATTTCAGTCCCTGAGCCAATCTTGTAGAAATCTGGGAAAATAAAGGAAAATGCGATTGTTGTACTTCCCAATTCAAAATTTGTCCAAGGTAAGAAGACGTGATTTTTTTTAACTTTTATTTAGCAAATATAAATTTTCAAAGTACAGCTTATGGATTACAATGGCTTTCCCTCCATAATTTCCCTCCTGCCCGCAACCCTCCCAACTCTCGCTCCCTCTCCCATTCCATTCCCATCAAAATTCATTTTTGATTATCTTTATATACAGAAGATCAATTTAGTAAGTGTGCCTAAAAACACCTGGAAGGATTTGTCTTTAGCCGTGGCCTAAGAGTTGACTCTTAGGAAATAATCCCCCTCTCTCTGGATTTCGTCTCAGACAGTTGCTTATAAAGTTTTAAAGATCCAGTCCAGGAAGCTCAATGGATGGGAATTCAACTCCTCGGTGGTGACATTGAATGGAATTATCAACATCTCTAAGTTTCAGTTTCCTCGTCCATAGAACAAGAATACTCTTAATCAAGGTACACATCGCTGAGGAAGTACAATTAAAACAACCTATGTGAAGCAGCAGAAGCTATAAAATAGGAAGCCTAATCCACTATCTCACTTAACAATTATCAATAACTTAATAACTTTTCATAACACTGCTTGCTGTTTTTGAGCCCTGATTTAATTCCTCCTTCTGAGTGCTCCTACATTATCTTCCCACATTGTTGCTACTCTCATGGCTAACAGACACTACGGTAGGTACTAGTTGGTGGTTTTTCCAAGCCTGGAGTCTAGTGGCTAAAGCCCAACATGGTTCTCTGAGGACCCACTGAACCTACTATTAGCATTCCAAAAGAGATCTCAAAGCCTCCATGTTACCCGCAGTGTAGTCTGTGGGATTGTCTTCTCCTTTTACATCCTATTGTCCTTTTTCCGCCAGGTCTGATGTCTAGACCGTTACTTGTTTCCATGAAATACTTGTAGCTGCTATCATTGAGGCTTTTCTAATTTCCAGGGAATCCAGGCACAGAAAGTCACTTCCTTATCATTACTTTATCATTACACACAACATTGTCACAAAAATCAAAGCACACATTTCCATGCCCATATTAACTGTGTTTCCTTCATCAGAGATTTGTTGAGCCATGCATGATTTTGTATATTTTTGGACAATACTTTGTACTCATTATTTCTATTGTCAGGGTTAGCATAGCTCATAGCATCCTCAGAGTCTTCTGAGCTCATGGGGCGTTCTTGACTTATTTTAGAAACACCAGAATCTCAAAGATACAGACTTCAGAACTAGACAGATCTAGGTTCACATCTTTACTCAGTTCAGGTAAGAGAACATGCACTGGAATTTGCCTTTAATGAAATCCTAAATCACTTTGAGTACCAGTTCCCTCACATTTAAAATAAACAAAAGTCATACTAGCCCACAAAGTCATAGTGAGCACAAGATGTGAAATTCTAAGTTTCACCCATGTATGTCTCTCCATCTGCACTGTTACAATCTTCATCTGAACCACTGTCACAGCAATCTTGGATCTCCAAAGTTCAGTGCTTTACAAATGTTAAATATGGAGCTGGCCTTGTAGAACGGGGCTAAGCTGAGGTCTGCGATGCGCACATCCCACATCAGAGCACTGATTCCAGAGTCAGCTCCTGTGCCTCTGAACCAGCTCCCTGCTAATGTGCCAGGGAAAGCAGCAGCACAAGATGACACAAGTAGTTAGGAGACATGGGAGGAGCTTTGGCTCCTGGTTTTGGCCTGGCCATGCCTCTCTCTCTCTCTCTCTCTTTCTCTCTCTCTCTCTCTCCAGTTCTTGCTCTCGCTCTCTCTCCCACTCTTCCATTAAGCAAATCTTTTAAAAGAATGTTAGATAGGTTACTTTATACCCCTCTTTAACCCTCTGCTATATTTCAATTGTACTTGAAGTTAAAAACAAATCTAATTTTGCTCTGAGCAACAACATTTGGATCAAGGAAGAGCTGTGTAAATGATGGAGATCTCATCAAGTGACATGACCTAGCGATGCTGTAGCTGGCTACTTTGTATAAGTACTCAATGTGATGTTTGTACAACGGCAAAATCACTTAGCTACACATTTCTCAAAGATTATTCTCATCACTAAGCAGCACATAATGGCTCCCAGGCCAAAGCTTCCCCTCTTGCCTTGACTCCTGCCTGTTTCTCAGATTCCCCACCTCGCTCACTGTTTTGAGATACACAGGTTTTCTTCTTGGATTTCAAAGCATTCATACCATGAGAGCCCCAGATTCTTTGGTGCTTAGTGTTTCCTTGAGTGGGAAGATGGCCCGCCCACTTTAGGTGACTAGTTTGTTGCTGTCGGTTTCACCTTCTCTATTACCAATGTTTCCCAGTTTTCATTCTCTATTCTATCTCCTTGTGTCATTCTTTACAATCATTCCACATCTGAATTCTTAAATTTTCTTGATTGTGTATTTTATTTAGCAATTTCTTCGTCATCAATTTATTTTTCCTTCATGTGCATGTGCATGTTGGTGGTGTATAAAAAGGGGATTTTTCTCTTGTTCTGGGACAAGAGAATTGCTAAGAAGTTAGATGCTGGATCAATTTCCCAGGACTGAGTCCTGGTTTCACCCATTCTATTTGTATGGCTGGCAGTAATTTCTGTAACCTCTTTTTCTTCTCTAAAAAGATTCAATTAATTATAAAGTGCTTAATTTAGAACAGTGCCTAGCACATAGTAAATTCTCCATAAATTATACCACCATCGGTGTTATTATCATGCCCCCAGATATATGACTGATGGCCACACAGAAGATACTCAACAAATAGGCACAAATTTAGTGCTTGAACCATAATCAGCATCCAAAAATAGTCTGCTCATGTTTCTGTCAATAATGGTAACAATAATAATTATATCTTTGTTCATCAACATCAGCAGCAGCAAAAATAGATGTGTTGAGTGTCAAGATGCTGAAAGGTTGCACAGGAAACTTCAAGCTATAGCATCGCTTGTTTTATTTTCTGACTTTACTTTTCTCCATACACAGATATTTGATAACTGCAAGATGTTTTCAAGAAGATGAAAATGCAGAGGGTAATAAAGTAGGGTTATTGTCCACAAAGGTTACACGCTAGAGCTGTTAGAAGCATTTCACACAGTCAGCTTGTTCTAAAAGAGGTAAAAAGAGCTTGTTCTAAAAAGAGGAATCTTAAAGGAAGTAATTCCCAATTCCTCCTAAGGGGGGCAGAATGATGTTTTCACAGAGTAGGCGCCAAATGAACTGAAAATGGACTAAAAAAGAGGAATTCTCAAAGTAGAGAGAAGGTGATTCCAGAAAGCTAGAAAATATTTTCATGGCTTAAGAATGTCAGGGAGACATGGGATATTAGGAGATCTATAGCAGCATACAATGTTAGGTAACAGGATGCAGGAATTCTTTTGTGTGCTGTGATCAGATGTACAACTATAATAGTTTTGGGATTGAGTATTACAATAAAAGGCAAGAGGGAAATATGAAATGTTTTTAAAACATGGAATTTAAATGATCAACGCTAGATTAATATAACTTACTATCTTAACACTTTTAGTTAATTAATTACAATTAAATGAGTAGTGTACTTGTTTTAGATATGGGAAAAATGAGGAAAGAGTATCATTTTGGAAGGCAAAATTAATACTGGGCTTACGCTGTATCTGTGAGGAAGAGCAAAAAGAAGATGATTTTAAAGGCTGAAGACCGAAGGTTAAACACATTTTGCAGCCCCAGGGATGTGTGTTTTGAGACAGGAAGAAGTCCAGAGACACAGTAATATATCTACTTTAGTGATAGAACTTTTATGTCAGTCTTTTATGTGGGAAATACAAGGTTAGAAATAGCCCAATGGTATACAAATCCCAATTTAGATGTGTTATTTTAGCTTTGTGATAAATTGAACTGTAAATTTCATTTTTTAGTAATATAATAAAGATATCCTACAGAATGTTTGTTCAAGAGTTTATATGTAACATGATCATATTGGTTTGGTTAGGGAAGTAATGATTTTTTTGTCTTATCCTTGAATCATTATTAATTTCATCCCTTTGCCTCAAAAAATTATCCCAGTTTGGATCACAAATTTTATAATTCAAGTTATAAGGAAATGCAAAGCTAGACAACTGGTGACTTTTGGCTGCAATAGGAATTTATAATCCAGTGTGGGAGGTAGATATGTTTTAAAGATTCTTTTTAAAATTGTTATCAGAATGAGAGGGTTAAAAAATACAGGAAAAAAAAGTGGCAAGATTCCAAAGTCTGGAGTCACTTTTAATTCCTATGGTGGCTTCATGGGCATTGCCACATTAATGTTCAGCCAGCAGACGACATTTCTTTCCAAGAGTTTGTTATTAAGTCTTGTTCCAGGAAGATGGCCTCCACTAGGGGTTAGTGAGATGTACGAGACATTCTGAGAATGCTCATAAAGCCAGGAGAAGTAGGTATAATTATCTCTACTTAGGCAAAAACCAAGAAGCTGAAAGATAAAATAGCTGCCACATAAAGGGAGACCCTGAATGCCCTGAGGCTGACAACAAAGACTTACTTTCGCCAGATTTTTTTTCTGCCTTAGAAGACTGGGAGTGGGGATGCACTGAGAGAAGCATGGATCCTGGTCTCTCCATGGCGGGAGAATGCCTCTCACTGGAAACAGTGGCTGCTGTTGAGCAGATACCAGGGAAACCCATTCAAAGTGGATTCAGCTGAACCAGGACAATATTCGAAGGGATTCAGGAGGATGTTATAATGGAAGTCAAAAGTAGCATTCTGATCAAGCAAAGTTAAAATAACACAACTGTCAGATCTGACTGCATTTAGAAATCCTTGAAAAGAAAATCTCATGCCAGGGTTGGCTTTGTCGTGAAGGGATAAGAGGCTGGATTCAGATTTCTCAGGGAGATTCTGTCCCTTCCTGAAAGAGGACTTGTTACTGCTGCCTGTGAATGTTCTGGTCCCAAACGCACATTTAGTTCCTGATCAAATGGCTACACCTAGTACACCCATTTACTTCCAGACACTTAATTATATTAAAAAAAGAGAGAGATGAAGGAAATCCACTCACTGAACTCACTGGCTTTTCTTTCAGATGAGGAAAGTAACAACACTGTCAGATGGAAGAGGCTAAGGTAAAACCCCTGGCCTCTAGGGCCTTATGATCAAGTGGACACTGAACCTGTTTGTTAAATTCAGTAAATAACATTGTTAATATGAAAAGAGTAATTTTGAGACAATGAAGGGCTTGGAAATAGCCTCTGTTCTTCAATATTAAGTTATTTATTTTTGAGATAACAGTTTTAACTTACATTGTAGTCAAAGGTTTACTGGCTCTACTAAATAAAGAGTTCAACAAATGAAAAGTAAAAAGACCGTAGTTCAGCAGGAAAATAACAAGGACTATGAACAATAATCAAATGAAAATGCATTCAGCTTCACTGATATACATTTCACAATAATCATGAAATGTTAAAATGATAGTAGTATATATTTCCTATTAATTTCTTTGACCAAGATTGACCTCTGTTTTTAAGGCTCTTATGCCCTCTTTGAAAAATAAAAGGAAGCAATAGCCTTCGAATCTCTAACAATGCTTCAAAGGGTCCTATTCGGTGGGAAGACCACAGAATTCATCATCCAAACAAAACTTTTTCTGAAAGGCAAGGGATGCCATTCACGATAGCACAGGTATACAGGTATCCACTGGCACTGTCCAGAACAGATATGCATGTAAGTCAGGGGACTCAACACAAGAGACCCTCTCTCTCTCCCAGAATTCAGAACACGTCATCTTTACTTGACAAATAAACAATCTGGGTGCCACATGCCTTACTCACTTCCTCAGACCCTTCCATTGTCCTCAGATGAAGTCTGAATACTTTCCTCTCCTCTCACAGCAGGATCTTACATATCCACCTCCGACTTGATAGGATATAAGCAGCTGTTTCCATCAGTCTCTGCCTAGACACAGCCTGTACTGAATCAGACACTGGGTCCCAACATGATTTGGGGATTCTCATTCAGATATAAATTTTTCATTTGATATCTCATTAACATATTTTAAAAACTAGATTCCACAGTTCTAGATCCCTTCTATACTGTACCTAGTCTAACAAATAATATTAACTTATTACATGATTTCTATTACCACGACATAATGGCAGGATGAAACCTTGGCTTTCCTTTCTGTTATAACTGTCAGAGAAACTTCGGAATTGAAGGAATTTGAGTGCATATCTAAGAGAAGCATTAACTATGTGAAGAACCACTTGTCCACAGCTTAAAATCAAGTATTGTTTGGTTTCATTGAAATTATGTTAACCTTGTGTGTAATCCAATGGTGTATAACCCATGTAAACATCCAGTGACATGCCAGCTCTCTGCTGTGGCCTGGGAGTGCAGTGGAGGATGGCCCAAGTCACTGGGCCCTGCACCCACATGGGAGACCAGGAAAAGCACCTGGCTCCTGGCTTTGGATCAGCGTGGTGCACTGGGCACAGTGCACTGGCCGCAGCACGCCGGCCGCAGTGGCCATTGGGGGGTGAACCAATGGAAAAAGGAAGACCTTTCTCTCTGTCTCTCACTGTCCACTCTGCCTGTCAAAAAAAATCCAATGACATGGATATTTTCAAGAGTGTAACTCAGAGGCAATCATTCATGCCAAGTCTCGACAACCACTACTTCAACCAAAATTTTAGTTCTGTCATTAATAAAACTTACTCTTATTTTGGAGAATAAAAATTAATTTTCTGAAATACAAAAAAACATCAGCTCCTTTAAAATTTAAATAATCTCTTTTGGTTTAATTTATTTCAAAGATGAAAATGCTTCAGCCAAGAGGGCCTGCAGGGTTGTACACAACCCGTAAATGCTGGCTGCATTAACATTAAATCTCATGTCTACCTGCATCCTTCCCATTACTAAATCTATTTTTGTGATTATGACTCATTTGCCTTCCCCACTTCACTGTGAAATACTTGAGTCAAGGATCAAAATTAGGTCCTTTCTGCAGGCCCAAATCCAATCTTCATTGTCAAGGTTATTTGGCAAATCAAAATCTTAACTGCTCAGTAACAGACATGGTTTACCAAGGAAGGAAATGAAGGTTGCATGTTGAGTTAATTAATAATTCATGCAGGGTTCAAATTATTTCAACCCTGCATGAAATTTGTTACCTTGAATCATGGAGTGTCTCAACTTGATGTGCTCACTGTAGTTTAAAACGTGTCTGTGGAACACCTTGACACTCAGTACCTGAGACACTTCATCTGTCCTTGGATTTGATTTATGAGATGAGATCCCATCTTGAATCCCAGCCCAATGCTGTAATGAGATGGGGCTTTTGAGTTTCTTGGTGGGGAGAGGATTCATTTTGCATTTAGGAGGGATGTAAATAATCCGTGAACAGAGTGACGATGCAGCCATTTCAAAATATAGCCTCAAAATTATTTGAAGTTATCTTCTACACAGGTGGGTTGTGGTTCCCCTCCCCTTGAACCTGAGCTCTATACCTGAAATTCCAACAGAAAATGGACATGCTGCTTTTCCATTTTTGAGGCCCAGGTTTCAGAGTGTGCACTTGAATAATCCAACTTCCACGTCATGAAGCAAGATCAAACTGGTCCACAAAGGGGAATAATATCGAGTGTCCAAATACAGGGGTTCCAGCAGACGGCACTGTCTGACAGTGGAGCTGATAGCCAGAGTCAACCCCCAGGAACGTGATTGAGAATATCTTCAGGTAAATCAAATCCAAAGCTTTTGAAAAAAACCCATAATAAATTTTAGATATTATGGAGTAGATATAAGTCATTTTTGTTATGAACTGTCTGAATTCATGGTCCAAAGAAAGTATGAGGGATAATGCAATTGTTTTATACCAATAAATTTGAAGGCAGTGGGTTGCACAAAACCAGATTACTAAAATGCTAACTAATAGTAACCTATTTCAAAAGTCATTTATCTATGAGAAGGGGACAGTTCTATTATTTCAACCATCTGTTATCAAGCCTCAAAAAGACTTTTGTTCACTTTCTTAGCATTGAATCTCATTTCAAATTTTCGTGTCATGGTACAAAAATGATATTAATTTGATAAAAACATGGGATTTTTCTTCCTTAGCCTATTAATATGTGGATTATACTGACTAAATTTAAATATTGAAAGAGCTTTGCTTCTCTGATATAAATAAACCCAATTTGGTTGCAGTGTATAATTATCTTTTATATATTGCTTACTTGAATTCTTTGCTATTGTATTATTATATATTTTTGTGAAGAACATTTTCTAATATTTAAAAATGTATGTGTCTATATGTATGAGGGATGTTGATCTCTTTTATGTTTAATTTTATAGCTTAATACTAGCTTCATCAAAATAATCGAAAAATATCCCATCTTCATCCATTTCTGACAAAAATTGTGTGAAGTTGTTGTTAATTTTACAATAAATATTTGGTAGAATTCTCCAGTGGACCCTTCTGGATCTCTAAGTTTCTATAAATTGTATTAATTAAGTAATTGCAAATTTAATTTTCTTCATGCTTTACTCAAATGCTTGTGTTCCTTATAATATTGATGTTGAAATTTAATCCCCAAGGCCACAATAGTAAGAAATAAGTCCTATAGGATGTGAATGGGCAATGAGGATTCCACCTCATAAATGGTATCAGTTTCTCTCTGTGCCCCCCTCTAGCTCTGTAATAGGTCTGGAGGACACGTGCTGGGCCCTTTTGCCTTTCCGCCTTCTGCCATGTGAGGTCATGTGTACCTCCCTTCAGGGTGATGCAGCCACAGGGACAATGATCTCATAGGCCTGGAACCTGCCAGCAGCTTCATTTCTGCACTTCTGGCTTCTAGAACTGTGAGAAATAAATCCCTGTTTATTTATAAATTGCCTATTTTGTTATAACATTCAGAAAAGACTTCTCCATAAACACATATCATTCAATTTTTCTATTTTGTAGTGGAAGAATTATAGTAGCTACTGTTTTTCAAAAATTAGTGCATGTCACTTATATTGTCAATTTTTTTATTTTTAAAATTCTTTTTAAAAAACGTTATTTATTTGAAAGTCAGGGTTACAGACAAAGAGGGAGAGACAGAGATATACTCCATCTCCTGGCTCACTAGCCATGTGGTTGCGGTGGCCAGGGCTGAGTCAAGCCAAAGACAGGAGCTACGAGATTCATCTGGGTCTCCCAAGTGGGTAGGAGGGGCCCAAGCACTTGGGCCTTCTGCTGCTGCTTTTTCTAGGCTATTAGCAGGAAGACGGACCAGAAGTGGAACAGCTGAGACACAAACTAGTGCCCATATGGGATGCAAGCAAAACAGGCAGCGGATTTAACCATTATGCCACAACAACCCCCCAATTTTTATATTTTCATTTTTGTTTTCTTCATTAAAAAATTCCTTGATAGTACCTCTTCAGTTAACTAAATATTTAGAAATGAGTTATTTAGCTCCCAATTGCTTAGAGTTTTTCTTTTGTCTTTCTGTGATTGATTTCCATTTTGATTCTAGTATAATTTGTGGGATTTCAATATTTTTAGATTTGTCAGGATTTGATTAATACCTCAGAGAATGCTCTGTACAGAGAAGTGTCTCATATGCACTTGTAAAGAATGTGTTGTCTACTGTTGTGTGAAGTTTCTGTGTCATGTCATGTAGAGTTTGTTTATTGGTGGTGTTTATGAGTTCTACATTTCTGTTGATTTTCCTTTTAGTTATAACAATTGCTCAGAGACAGATGTTGAAATATCCAACCAGAAATATGAATTTATCTATTTCTCCCTTAATTTTCACCTGCTTTTGGTTCACTATTTTGCAGCTATGTGGTTTGGTGCATTCGGTTTAGAATTGACATGCTCTTCATTGGTTTTCTCCTATAATGTTATATAATGCCCCTCTTGACTTCTGATGAGTAACTTTGCACTGGCATTACATTTATTTGATTTCAATGCAATTTCTCCAATTTTCCTTCAAGTAATATCTTTGTAATACAACCTTCCCTAACTTTTTACTTTAGCCTACCTATATTATTATATTTGAATTGTGTATTATAGATAATATCTTATTCCACTATGTATTTTATCACTATGACATAATCTTTTTTAAAGATTTATTTATTGATTTGAAAATCAGAGCTAGAAAGAAAGGGGAGATAGAGATGGAGATGGAGATAGAGATGAGGGGAGGGAGAGAGGGAGACAAGGAGGGAGAAAGAGAGAGAGAGAAAAAAAGAGAGAATCTTCTATGTGCTGATTCAGTTCCCAGGCCAGGGGTGTGTCAGGCTGAAGCCAGGATCCCAGAGCTTCCTCCACTATGCCACATTTTCTACCTTTATGCCCAACATTTTCTCTCTTTAGTTGTTGTATTTAAACCATTTACATTTAATGAATTTTCTGTTAGGATTTGCATTTGCCTTTTTTTTTCTGTTGGTTCTTTTGTCAATTTCCTGTTTTCTTTTTCTTTCATTTTATGCGCCTTTTTTTAGAATTATATTTTTATTTACCTACAATGCTTTCAAGTTTCTTTCTATGACTTTTGAAGACATTGTGAATCTAGGTATTACAGAGTATACTGTGCTGTAATTTTTGTAGTCCAAGTGAAATGCAGGGAACTCACCTACTTTATATCACTTTACCTTCTCTTATTTAAATAGAATGTTTTGGGAGTGTTATGGCACTGTGTTCCTGAAATCCCGTATAGACACCAGTTCAAGTCCTAGCTGCTCCACGTGTGATTCAGTTCCCTGCTAATGGCCTGGTAAAACAGGTAAAACAAGTGGTTATTTATTTATAAATTATGTTTATTTTTAAGTTACCTAGTGTTAGATATTCATTAATAATATCCATATACATACCCATATTAGAGAACATATAATATATATCCATATAAGAGATCAGGATAGAATTCCTGGCTCCTGACATTGGCCTGGCCCAGTCCTGGGCATTGTAATCGTTTGGAGAATGAACCAGTGGATAGAAGACTCTCTTTCTCTCTCTCTCTCTTTTTTTTCTTTCTCTCTCTAGTTCTTCATCTTCTTGGTAACACTGCCTTTCAAATAAACAAAAAATTAGATAAATAATAACAATAAAAATAGAATTTTATTGAATGTTTCATCTTCACATATTTACAGCCACTGAGAGTCATGTAATAATTTTTGCTTTGATAATGAACAAACAATAGAAGGAAAGTTTATTGCATTACCTCTATTTCTGCTTATAATATTCCTTTCCTATAAACTACTTTTACATGAGTTCTGCTCTTACTATTTCCTTTCTGTTAAGGGAATTCTCCTTAATCATTATTTTAGGATGAATCTTCTTCTGACGATACCTTTAGTTGTCTGTCCATTTCTCCCCCTCAAATGCACTTTTGCAACAGCTGTCTGATATTGACATTTGTACAAGCATTCTATCCATAGTGCTGTGTGTCTTTTAGTCCTTTAGCTGGAGACATTAAGTTTTTGCTGTGGCTTTGTCTGTACCTATAAGCGTGTCTTGGTTACCATCTTCTTCACCATTAAGTCTGGGATACAAGAGGTAGAAAGAAAACGCAGAAATTACATCACTGTTGTTCCTCAGCTTATGAATATTCTAATTCACCTATCATCTTCTCCCCATCCTCTCGAATCTTCTTTCATATAAGAATATATATATAAGAATATATACTATTCTATATATAAGAATATATATTGTTATATATAAGAATATATATTGTTTTATATAAGAATAGCTATATTGCTATATTTATAATAACATATGTAAGACTATATATATTCTTCTAGAATCTTCTTATACACACAAACACACACAGAGGGGAGGGCTGAGCTAATGCTGAAGCCAAAACTATAAGCTCAATCATTTTCTCTCACACAGGTGGCAACATCCAACCACCTGAGGCGTCACCACTGACTCCCAAGGTCTGCATTAGAAGAGACTGGAAGCAGATTTTGAACACAGGCACGCCAAACAGGATGCACTTGTTTTAACCACCAACCCAAATGATTGTCCTGATTTTTAATCTTTGATTACAGATATTTTAAGGAGTTCTTTCTCCTAATTTAAGAGTAAAAGACTTTCTTATCTACACACTAGATGGACACACAGTGGGAAAAAAGACAAAATGAGTCCCCACCAATCAGATAAATTTTCTGTGTTTTGGTATTTCTCAGTTTTTGACATTATTTTACAAAGATTTGCATAATTTTAAATGCAATTAGAACATTTCTAAAGTAAATATTTGATACGAAATTAACTATATATTTATATATACTCATTTCTATCCTTTGGTTATATATATATAGGTGCTTAGAATCTATTTAACCAATATCATCAAATATCCTTCACTCCCTTGAGTTTCTCAGGAGCCCAATACAAAGTAATGCGACCTCTACCTAAAAGCCCCTATGAAAGCCTCACCCACTGCACATAACCACAGAAAGAAAAATGTGGCCCAAATGGCAGCAGGCATTAGCAAAATACCGAATGTCAGAATGTTGGAGAAGTGGAAATTCACTCTGAAGCTAAAGGAGTCTTAACCAGGCTTCAGGAAATGGCACACCCCAGGCTCTCCTGTAGAACGTACACTGCACATGGTAGGAAATGAAAGAACTGTGCCTCTGTCCCTCTTCCACTCCACTGCAGAATGCCCCCAGTGTTCTACGTGCAAGAGCTGAATGATGAAGGAGCCTGGACAGGTGGAAGAGGAAGGACTGTAATGATGCAATGTGTGCATGAGGAACACTACGTTCCCAGAACTGGGGATTTCTGGTGCCCAGCACTCTTCACAGATAGGTGGAAGTGGCCAGGCTTCTCGTCTGTGTTTCACTCGCTTATCTTTGACACTAAGCCAAGTCATTTGCCTCCCTGAGACTCTGTTTCCGTATTTGCAGTAACTAAATAGTAATTATTTCTATCTCTTATGATCATTATGAAAGTAATATTCATGTAGGATACAAATACATGGCTAACATCCAATAATTATAAAAACTCTATGAAGTTCATGCATTAACCTAGAGTCCTTTAGATACCCGAAGCTAAAAATACCTCCAATCTGAAGGCAAAAGGAGTGAACTGTTGACTGCATTAACTAAGAAGCTGTGAAATGAAGATGGCTCTGGCAGACAAGCTTTCAAACCCTCAACTGATTCATCGTGCCCGATCTCCCTGCTGCTGTGTTTCTCTCTGTGGAGGCAAAGATGACTCATGACAGGTCAAGGATTGTCTGGCACATGCTCCCCTAAAGGAAGCAGCAAATAGTCCTCTCCGAAAGAAGCTCACTGTCTACATTTGTCCCTGGACCTTGGTGACAGGACACAAAATGACTGGATTCTCGCCTTGGAAATTGACATCATATTCCTACCCATGACTATGGGGAGAAAAGTGGATGACTGTGGTTTATAACTTGAACTGGTAATCACAGACAACTCTGAAAATAATTAATGCAATAGAAAAGGGGGTTTAGCAGCTAGAAACATTATAGTAAGAGATAGTGATTATGAAAAAAAATTAGAAAAAAATCACTCTTGTCCACATATAAACCTTTCTCTTTCCAGCGTAATCATATACCTTTCTTTCCAATAAGTAATTTCTTAATCATATTATATTAACATAATATAACGCAACTGGTCCAAGTTAAAACTTGGGTCCAGGGTTGTGGCATAGTGATTAAACCTTCTGCCTGTATCGCCTATACCCCGAATGGGCACTGGTTTCATTCCCGGCTGCTCCCTGCTATGGTCTGGGGAAGCAGTGGAAGATGGCCTAAGTACTTGGGCCCCTGTACCCATATGGTAGACCTGGAAGAAGCTCTTGGCTCCTGGATTTGTCCTGGCTCAGCCCTGGCTGTTGTGACCATCTGGAGAGTGAATCATCTGATGGAACTTCTCTCTCTGTGTCTTTCCCTCTCTCTGTAACTCTGACTTTCAAATAAATAAATCTTTTTTTTAAAAAAAAGCCTTTATTGATTTATATCTACAGCAGAAAACTGAATGACAGCATTGAGACCAAAGTTCACAATTTCTGGGCATGTATGACCTCACACTATCACAACAACAGTGGCAGAGGAGATAAAAGAATAATTTCCTGTTGGCAAGGGAAGAAAAAGGACCTGTGTACTATTCTTTAGCCCATGGTCCAGGTGGTGTTGATGGAATGGGTTTTTAACTCATCCAATCTACTGTGTTTTCAGTTTTGCTCTTTGCATATTTGAGGGGCCCATAGGGGAAGATTTCCTTACTGAATACAACACCAATAACTGTTTTTGCTTTCTTTTTGTAAAAAAAATGTTTTTAATAAAACAGTTTCAGGGTATGTTTAGAATTTGGGGTTGCCTTCTATGCTTCTGACACAGCTCCTAAATTCCATGTAACTTCTTTTTTTTTTTTTTTTGATTTTTATTTAGAATATAAATTTCCAAGGTACAACTTGTGGATTGTCATGGCTTCCCTACCCATACCTCCCCTCCCCCTCACTACCCTTCCCCCTTACCCACTCCCCCTCCCCTTTCATTCACATCCAGATTCATTTTCAATTCTCTTTGTATACAGGAGCTCAGTTTAGTATGTGTTAAGAAAAGATTTTAAACCATTTACCCTCACATATCATCACAGAGTGAAATATACTCTTTGAATACTAGTTGTAGCATTAAATCACGTTGTACAGCACATTAAGGACAGAGATCCTACATGATATTATTTTTTTAAAATTGATTTTTTATGTAACTTCCAAATTTTTAATCATTTCCAATTATCTTTCTATACGGAAGATCGATTCAGTATATACTAAGCAAAGATTTTGTCAGTTTGCACCCGCGCAGAGACACAAGGTGCAAAAATACTGTTTCAGTACTAGTTATTGCATTACTTCACCTTGGACAACACATTAAGGACAGATCATACATGGGCCGTAAGTACACAGTGACTATTGCTGTTGATTTAACAATTCGCCACTCTTGTTTATGGCATCAGTAATCTCCCTAGGCTATAGTCATGAGTTGCTGAGGCTATGGAAGCCTTTAGTGTTCGCCGACTTGGATCTTGTTCTGACAGGGTCATAGTCAAAGTGGAGGTTCTCTCCTCCCTTCGGAGAAAGGTACCTCCTTCTCTGGTGGCCCTGTTCCTTTCGTTGGGATCTCATTCGCAGATATCTTTTGTTTATGTCTTCTTCTTCTTCTTCTTCTTCTTCTTCTTCTTCTTCTTCTTCTTCTTCTTCTTCTTCTTCTTTCTTCTTCTTCTTCTTCTTCTTCTTCTTCTTCTTCTTCTTCTTCTTCTTCTTCTTCTTCTTCTTCTTCTTCTTCTTCTTCTTCTTCTTCTTCTTCTTCTTCTTCTTCTTCTTCTTCTTCTTCTTCTTCTTCTTCTTCTTCTTCTTCTTCTTCTTCTTCTTCTTCTTCTTCTTCTTCTTCTTCTTCTTCTTTTTTTTTTCCAGAGTGTCTTGGCTTTCCATGCCAAAAATACTCTCATGGGTTCTTGAGCCAGATCCTAACGCCTTAAGGGCTGATTCTGAGGCCAGAGTGATTTATTAGGATATCTGCCATTCTATGAGTCTGCTGTGTATCCTACTTCCCATGTTGGATCAGTCTCTCCCTTTTTAAGTTCTATCTGTTAGTATTAGCAGTCACTAGTCTTGCTTGTGTGATCCCTTTGACTCTTAGACCTATCAGTGTGATCAATTGTGAACTGAAATTGATCACTTGGGCCAGTGAGATGGCTTGGTACATGCTGTGGGGACCCATGGATAGGCCTGCCATGGGACCCCCACATGCTGGGCTTGGCTTATAGCAGTAATGCAGATGTAGCAGTTGATTGAACTTTCCATCTAGCTGAGGACTGTGGTAAACAACAAGATGGCGCTGATGCCCTGCCTGCTGCGTGACTCCACAGCTGATCGTGATCAAGTGCCAGATTGGAGAGCTCTGTGCATGGACTGTAATTGATTGACTGTGATTGGTTGAATTCTGGATATAAGCGGAGAGCGAGAGAGAGAGAAGGGGGCACGCCAGCTTTCCCCCTTAAGGAACGTGCGCGCCATCTCTCCCTCTTCTCCCGGTCCCCCACTCTCTTTAAGTAAAAGTCTACTGAAGACCGATTAACTGCGAGCAGCGTCGTTCCTTTTGTGGCCGAAGGATCGACAACATGCCACCTTGCTGGGGTTGTATTAGGGTCCCCTGGCGCATTTCTAACTCCGTCGTTTGGGGAAAGTCCGATTGAGTTTGCCCAAATTGTACATATCCTCCCTTTCTTTTTCCCTCTCTCATAAATTAGCAGGGATTACTTTTCAGTTGAAATTTAAACACCTAGGAATAATTGTGTGTTAATTGCAGAGTTCAACCAATAGTACTAGAACAATAACGAACAACGTCAAGAAATACTAAAATGGGAAAAGATTTACATTGTATATCAACTGTCCAGACAAGATTTGATCCAGTCATAGTTTCTCATAGAGTTCATTTCACTTCAACAGGTTTCCCCTTTGGTGTTCAGTTAGTCGTCGCCAATCAGGGAAAACAAATGATATTTGTCTTTTTGGGACTGGCTTAATTCACTCAGCATGATGTTTTCCAGATTCTTCCATTTAAATCAGAGTGGGTACGAGAATAATACTTAGTCTTTTGAACAAAACTCTAGAACCTGTTTTCTAAATAATGGGGGTGTCTATTTCAATTATCCTTTTTAAAATCACACATGAGTTCCTGCTCATGATAACTAAATGGCTTGGACTGGGACTTCTATATAGCCTCAGAAGAGGGCTGGTGGCTAGGAGGACTAGTGATTCAAGTATTAGAGATTTGAAAGTTGCAGCTCCTTCTGTAACTTCCGGGAATATCAGGGAAGGGGTACCTGGAGACCAAGTTTTGTGGAAACAACTGGGCAGTCAGATTGGACCTTGTGGCCTTTCAGGTTGTGGAACACACTCACATGCCAGAAGGTCTTTGCCCCCTAACTGCACAGGGACAGGTCCTGCCCCTGGGACCCTCTCCAACCCCACCTTACCAAGCTCATGTGACTGATCACTGGTATCTTTTTCAATAAACTGATAAAACTGATTCCCTGATTAATCAAACCCAAGAGTAAGTACAGAGAACCTGGCTTGTAATTGGCCCACAGTCTACTACTCACGACTAGAGTCTGAGGTGGAGTGAGCATCGTGAAACTGTTCCCTCAACCTGCAGGATCTAACACTATTTCCAGGTATATGGCATCAGAATTGCGTTGCATGATAGCATGAATTGAATTGATATATCCTCAGAATTACTTGATGTCTGGGGGAAAATAAAATAAAACCTGTACCTCGGATCAGCATTGTAGCACAATGGGTTAAGGTGCACCTTGTGAGTTGGCATTCTGTATTAGCGTACAAGTGTGAGTCCTGGCTACTCTGATTCTGATACAGGTCCCTTCTAATGTGCCTCTGAAAGCAGAAGATGACCCAAGTGCTTTGGCCCCTGCGACCCATGTGGCAGATCAGGATGGAGTTCTGGGCTCCTGGCTTTGGCATAGCTTAGGTCTGGCTGTCGTGGCATTTGGGAAGTGAACCAGCAGACAAACAATGTCCTCCCCCACCCCGCCCCTGCTCTTTCTCTCTCTCTCTGCCTTTAAATAAATGAACAAAAAACCTTTAAAATGAAACCCCATAAATCTGGTCAGAGAAGTTTCCTGTGTTGAGAGAGAGAATAAAAGAAGAAAACGAGTTGTTTCTTCTATCAGACCTATTGTATTGAAAGGCACAGGAGTTAGACTCCAATGAAAATTCATGTCCTTAAAACTCAGTCACATTTTAGGTTATTTTCATTTTGTCTATCCCACATAGACTAAGTTAAAGGATTTTGCTGAAACTTTCCCTTTGAACCTGAACTTCAGACCTTTTTTCCCTGTCTCTTGTCAGAAAGACCCAGTCGTGAGACTGCTGTAAAATATCTCCCATCATATTCTACTGGACAAGGCAGATGACATAGCTGGCCAGATTCTCACAATAGGAAGTAGATCCTACCTTTAATGAAGAGTTACAAAGCAAATACAAGAGGACAAACATTTTTCACAGTACCCAGTGGTGCCTGGCACATGAAACCATATTCAATAAGGGTAGACTAATTCAAGTTAAATATGAAGTTTATTATACTTCATATAATAGCCTCAGAGTCAGAATATATTAATATTCACTAATTCACTTATTCAAAAATGCTTCAGAGGTATCCTATGACTTAGTGGTTCAGAGGGGTGAATCCAGAGTCAGGCAACATGTTTTACATTTACCCCGGCTATTTACTGGGTATGTTAGAAATGGCACTTTACTACCTCACAGTACCCAGTTGCCTATTTAAAGGGATAATTTTTCCTATCTTATTGGTGTTTTTCATAGAAATAAGTGAGTAAATATCCATAAAACAGTAAATATTGTTACCTGGCACAAAGCAAGTATTATATATTCATTGAGCACCTACTATTTGCCAAGAGCAGAGAATCTTGCTTTAATAAATTCCTCAAGAGGACTTACAGGACATAGACTAGTAAATAAGTGGGTATTGTGCCATAGAATTAATAATTTCTATGATGCTATTGGGGTAATGCAGGAAATCTAGAAAAATCACAAAATGTGTAGAGCAGCTGAGAAGTCTCTGGTTAGTTTGTAATACTTCTCCTGAAAGTGAAAGATGAGAAGGAAGTAAGAAACATGAATTCTACTCAGAGGAGATTCTAACCTGAAAGACCAAAAACAGGGAGAAAATTTATGAACAGAAAATCAGTGTGACTAACTTGAAGTGTGCGTGGTCCTAGAGTGAGAGCAGGTGGATGAGCTGAGTTTGAGATGCAGCCATGCTCTGTAGAAAGACATTGAGTTTCTTTTCCATAATGTACTTACTTCTGTTTGCTCTTGGTTTCCTGAAGGTGCTAAACATAGATAAACAATAGCAGAATGAGAATCCATAATCACCTTAGCCAAGCAGATTTTAAAACACAGGGCATTAGTATGAACTGGCTTTGGGGTCCTGGTTAGTTTACCTTGCATGTGTAAGCTATATTGCTCCGCTTCCTGCCATGGCTACATCTCACGAGTGCTCAGCATTGTCAGTGAAAGGAGTGATAGACTGAGGTGTTTCAGGGACCCCAGTACTGCACTCACCTTGCATGTGGGAACACAGAGATAACGAAGCAGGCTGCACCTGCCACCAGAGTGCTGTCCCTGTCCCAGAGAAAGGACTGCTGACTTCTAATGGTTCATGCCTCTTCCTACCCATCAGAGCCCCGCAAACCTCCTGGTTCTGGGTAGCAAGATCACTGAAAAGTGTAGGAAATGATAAAGGGAGCTTAAGAATTCCCTTTCCCCATATTAAACACTTTTGCTATTGTTGCCATTTTATTCTTCAGGCAAAACTTCAGAACTTATATTTCTGTGGCTCTTTTCATCTTTTTTGCTTATTACACCTCTACAGACAGAAGGGGTTTTCAGGAGGTTTCTGGGTTGCATTATCTTATCTCCCTTCTCTGCATGTTCTCTTTCACACATGACATTCTAGGGCTTTTCTGAGAAGATTGAGTGCCTGTGGCTTCTTTCCATGGCAGTGAGTGGCCTTAATTAGAAACCGTACACATGATCTGACTATGGGATAAACAGCAGTTTTCAAATGCCTGAGAAATCAGTTAGGGGCTCTTCCCTGTCTTCTAATTAGATTCCTGGAGCAGAAACAAGTCAACAATGGTAGGGATTGAAGTGGATGATTTATCACTGAATGATTCCCCAGATGAGGCAGACCTATCTGCCCAGTCAGCTCAGAGCCCATGGACACAGCAAAGTCTTACCACTAAGCTGTCAATGATTCAGCAGGAGCCAATTAAATTGATGGGAGATAGACCAAGAGCCAAATTATTACATGAGGATACCTCCCAGGATATTTTAGGTGGAAATGTACAACAGAATGCTCATGGAAGCTTTGATTCAACAATTGCCTCATCAAAATAGTCCTAGTTCAGACCACATTTTGGTCACTGTGATTAAACTCCCTCTTGGAACATCCACATGCCATCTATGAGTGCATGGACTCAAAGCCCAACTCTGCTTCCAGCTTCAGCTTCTTGCTAATGCACACCCCGAGAGGCTATAGACGGTGGTTCAGCTACTCGGGTATCTGCCACATGTGTAGAAGACTCAGATCGAGGTCCCAGATCCTGACTTGACTATCCCAGCCCTAGCTGAGGTGGCAAATTGGGAAGTGAAACAAGTGAACCAACAAAAAGAAGCTATCTTTCTCCTCTCTCTCGCTCTCCCTTTAAAATTAAGTCAATAAGAATCTTCACTCATCTTTTCAAACAAATGTGCTTTTGTCTTCCAGCAAGACCCCACAAAAGAGATATAACATCTTCTCCCTATAGGCACAAAAAACATTAGTGTATAGCAAATTTATTTATGCTTAAAGTTTTGAACTACTTTTATGGGAATCACCAAAGTTGAATTTCAGAATGCTGAGATGTGTGGTACACAGAATATTTCACCTGGAGAAGAAGAACATTGGAGTTTAAATGACTTCTTCAAGAAACAAAATTCAGACATTGTATTGAGAGAATTGGAACTTATTTCTGTCTAACATCAATGTCCATGATCCCCAAATGACTCTTAGTGTGTGAAAGTGGATATTCAAATCAGAAAAGTAGATATTCAAAATCTTGCTAAAGTCTTCTAGGCAAAAATATGTAAGCTTTGAGTTGTGTACCAGGTGAACAAAGATATAAATCAGCTTAAAACAATAAATGGAAGACAGTGAAAGAAAATGGAAGAAAATAGAATTAATGACTTCAAGCCAAAGTCAATGAGTAAAATGTGAATAAATGTGATTTTGTTAGGCTTTGAAGTGCTTCAAACATCACAGAATGCTGTGACCCTCTGTCAGGCCCCCCAGGAAATGTTTATAATATTAAAATGAACAACTTCTCTCAGCTTAACTATGGTTGTAAATCTCATTTCCTGTACAAGTCAGGGAAGTTGGACAGCCTGGCAGTGATTAAGCAGTGAGTGCCTTTCCCATGGTGGAGCTGTGGCCTTGGGTTCTGAGAAAGTCAGGTATTCCCCAGAGCATGAAATACTGGATCAGCCACTGACTTGTATGAGGTGGGGAGTGCAGGCTGAGTTAATTTGATTTAAGACAGAATAAGTTTCTGTGGATCTAAATATTATACTGCAAGTTGTTATCCTCTCCTCAATGAAAAGTAAGACATGTTTTCTGGATAACAAATATTCTTAGATAATAATTTAGAATAAAAAGTACATATTGGCATAGTCAGTTATCACCTAAGAAAGTGAGATCAGGTTTGCCAATGGTCAGGAGGAATGGCAGAGCTGAATGAGGCATTGTCTAGTTGTGAGTTTCCAGATAAGCAAGTGGGACAGGGCAGTCCTGGAATTCTCCCCCATGGTGATTGCTAGCCTAGGGAACACCTGTGAGTTCAGGCAAAGAGAGAGAGAGGTGATGAAGACATGTTCAAAATGCCATTTTTATCTGTAAGAAAACAAACAGAAATAAATAGAAAATTATGCAACTTGCTAATACTTCCACTTTCTGCAGAAATCAAGAGTTGCTGTAAGCAGAGACTGGAACAGCTCCCATTAAGACTACTTTAACACGTAAGTAACACTCTGGGACCAACTAGTCCTCCTGAGCTGAGGAATAAAAACTAACTAAAGACCCCATCAAATGTCAGAGAAAATTGCTTTGTTCCAAATGGGTTGGCTTTAACCACATTTGTTACAATCTATTGCTAATTCCATGGAGAGTGCAAGAATTAGCTTCCCCTTAATTGGCTGTTGCAAAGAAGTCTCCCCAGGAAACTTCCTTCTACAGGAAGATTTAAAATTCCATTAGTAGCAATGACAGCCTTGTAGCCAAGAGGAGGTGGAATTGGTCTGATATTTTATCTAAAATATTCAGAGTAATTGATGAGAGGGAGGGAGGGGAGAATGGAGAGAGAAAGAGGGAGTGAGTGTGTATGTGCATATTAGTTGAATGATTGAGAATGGAGCCTTCATAATCACATCAATCCTTTCCAGAGGAGACAGGTCATGGAACCTATGGATGCACAGCTGCAAGTTTGAGAGTTTTTGACAAATAACTATAATTCAAAATACAATTAGTAAACGATAAGACAGATGTGAAGAGTTTGTTTCTTTTTTCATGTAGGAGTCAGACAGGGGTGGGGGTCGATTTTGCTGCTGGGATTTCAGTGACATCGGCATAGTTAGGCACATCAGATTACGAATTACTAAATCAGTGAAATCGAGATTATCATCAACTCTATGAGGGAAAAAATGTATGTCCTCTATTTTCCATCCTCTAGAGATGATTTATTTTAAAAACAGTATTTTATGTTCAGGTAGTAAGTAGCATTCAGACTCCTTATGGAAGGTCCAGACAAAAAATAAAATGACCACTTCGTTCCACTGGGGTCTCATTCACAGAGTTACTTCATGTAGGAAAATTTTTTGCCACAATGTCTTTACTTTCCATTCCTGACATGCTTTCATGGGCTTTTCAACCAGACCAGAATGCCTTAAAGGCTGATTCTGAGGTCAGAGTGCTGTTTAGAGCGACCCCAGTGGAACGAAGTGGTCATCAAAGAAGGATGTACTTTTCTCTGAAGGAAGGAGACGAGTTCCACTTTGCTTATGTCCCTGTCTAAATTCTGATGGAGTTTGTGCATTCAAAAGGCTTCCATAGCTTTGGCAGCTCACATCAAGAGCCTTGGGTGATCGCTGATGTCATACATAAGAGTGTTAATTGTTAAATTAACAACAGGAGTCACTGTGTACTTACTTCCCATTGCAGGACTTCTGTTTTCAATGAGTTGTAATATGAGAATTAACTGTAAAACTTGGTCTCAAACAGTTTGTGTGTGTGTGTGTGTGTGTGTGTGTGCAAATTGTTGAAACCTTGACTTAGTTTAGAGTTAG
Source organism: Sylvilagus floridanus (assembly GCA_949820135.1). Taxonomy (NCBI): domain Eukaryota; kingdom Metazoa; phylum Chordata; class Mammalia; order Lagomorpha; family Leporidae; genus Sylvilagus; species Sylvilagus floridanus. The sequence goes on along the minus strand of OX463241.1, from coordinate 162,680,343 downwards.
TCTTATGTGTATAAAATTAATTGAAAATGAATCTTAATGAGACAGGGAATGGGAGAGAGAGGAGAATGTGGAGTGGGTGTGGGGGCGGGAGGGCAGGTATGGTGGGAAGAATCACTATATTCTTAAATTTGTACTTACAAAATTTGTACTCATTAAATAAAATGTTTCTTTGGGGAAAAATAAATAAATGTTATGGTTAAGCCTGTGAATATGGAATGGGTTAAAATTATGTCTGCAAAAACTGATGAAAGGAATAAGGATATGAGGGAAAGGAAAGGAGGGAGTTATGGTTGTCTTCTTGGAACTGTACCTATGAAATACATTAAATCTATTCTTTATATTAATAAATTTTTTAAAAATAAAAAAAATAATAAAATGAAATGAAATCTCTTCTATACTTGTCATGGCAGACTTCCACTGAAGTGATTTTTCACCACGAAAAGTGTTAAATGGTTGAGATTCATATAACTCATGCAGTAACTTGGTTTTATTCCCACTTGGTATCAAAACGCTTTCTGTAATTTCATTAGAAACCCTTTGTACACTTATTTGTGGTATTTCCAGTGTCTCCTATTATGACATTTGAATTTTGTCTGATTTTAAATTGAATAAAAGAAAAAAAAAACCTGAGCTAACAAAACATATTTCCTAAGATTGCAATGAAGAGTTATAATTGTTTTTTTATTGTTCATATTATATGAAAATTAATTTATTTAAATAATATAATTATAGCCAAATTTCTTCCCCAAATCTTTGTACTTGTTATAAAACTTTACCATATTCCAATAACCAAAATGAATTGCATATTGAAAGTCTGCAGGGTCAGAATTTGAACTTTAGCAAAGCACACGATGAGTCTTAAATCTAAGTCCTCAATAAATTCATTCCAAAAGAAAATTACTAATTTACAAAGGCATATTCAAGTTTCCAAAAATGTATATTTTTCAATTCAATTGAGTTCATCAGGTTTCTCTCAATCATATTACTCTACAAATTCCATTTGTCATTAAAAGTCCTTCCACATCAATTTAGGGGAAATGGCAACATCTCTTGACACTGTTTTAAATGAGCAGAGTTTATATAACATTCTTCTCATGTTGGAGGACTTTTGTTTTACTTTTTCCTGTGTGTGTGTGTGTGTGTGTGTGTTTGTATACAGGTATTGGTTAAATGGTGAATAAATGTGTATAGTGACTACAGTTTTATAGAAAGCATGTTTTCTCTAATAATTATTATTTTCCTCTCATTATTAATACAAACAACAACTAATTTTCACTGAATTCTTACCTATTCAAGTTGTAAAGTTGGATCTACCAGAAACCTAGCTGCAGCTCAATAAAGTTGATCAAGTTTCTTTTCCTCTCTATACTACAGTTCTGTAGTCTAAGGAAAAAAAAATGAGCACAATACTAGATTTCCTATTAAGGTATGGGGGCAGTAAAAGGTAATGGAAATGAGTATGTTTTTGTAAAGCACAGTGGCATGGTAGATCCTTGTCAAAAAGATAGATTGCCTGATTTTCTCAAACAACTTTTTGCTGACATATGAGAGTAAACTTTAACAGTTGTTCTGACAAAAGCATACTATACATATTCTGCCATTTAAGCATTTAAGCCTCACAACACTAGCTGAAATGCATCCTTATGTGGATGAAAAAATTGAGACTCAGAGATGAAATCATATGCCCTGGATCGTTTGTGACTGAGTCGGTATTCAACGTTCCTTTCCCTAGAAGACCCATATTCCACCCCAATGCCTCACTATGGCCTGTCACTTGTTCTGTATCCCGGAGGCACATTCTCTTACATCAGGCTTCCTTCTAGTTCTGGGTCAGGCCACTTTCTTCGATTTGCATTGCATGACAATGTGGCCATTTCTGTACATTTTGCACTGAATGTGTAGAACCTATCAAACTCCTGCACCAAAGCTCTCAACAAAAGGGAGAATCACAATAGTTAAATGTCCCATGATACATGGGATGCTGTCTCCAACCACAAATCATGCAGGGTAATTAAAGCATAATGAAATACCAGAGTCAGTAAGGAACTAATGGGGTTCTTTCCTGCAATATTTACTTCCTCCATTAATTTCATAATTAGACAACTACACTTCATCTTTCCATAAGCCCAGTCCAATATGAGACATTGAATTGATTCTTTTTAATATACAGTTTATATTTAGAACTGCAACAAGTGCTGTGGGTGAAGGGGTTCAAGATATGAGAATAGAGAGAAAATCCTTATTTTCCAAAATAATATTAAAATGCTTTATTGGCATATGTACTTGAAGCCCCTAGATGATATGTCAATTCCTTCCAGTTTCCTTCAAATATTGCAAGATTTAGAGACCAATACATTCATCTTTATACAAAGCAACTTAAGCAGCGACCTGACATTCATTCACTCAGAAGTTCATCTATTCAGTAAAAGAAGTCTTGAGTGAGTATTGTGCCAAGTCTTGCGGACCAGTTGGGACTTGAACCAGAACTCTAATACTGGATGCCAGCATCACAAGTGTTTTAACTGTGGTGCCACAATGCGAGCCCCTCATTGTAGATTTTTTAGTAGGAGGGTGATGTGAGCTGTTCTATGAGAACTAGGTGCCAGGGTGTTACGTATTAAACGTGTGTGTGTCCCCAAATTTGCTATGCTGAAGCAGTGATCCTCGATGTGATGGCATTTGGAGCTGGGCCTCCGGGAGATAAGTAGATTTAGGTGAGACATTCATTAGATTAGTGCCCTTATGAGAAGATGAAGAGAGCACAGTAGTGTGCTCTCTCTCTCTCTCTCTCTCTCTCTCTCACTGTGTGTGTGTGTGTGTGTGTGTGTCTCCCTGCCACATAAGGTCACTGAAGTTAGGCAGCTATTCATAAATCACAAATACAACACTCAACCAGAACATCATTGGTTCCTACATTCATCTCGGATTTCCCAGCCACTAGAACTGCAATAAATAAACTCAGTTGTTCAAGCCACCCAGCATAGGATACCTTTTTACAGTAGTCTAAGCTGCTACAATACAGATCTTAAACCAAGCCATTTGTATTTATATTGAATTGTCAGCAATATTGTGAGTAAGCAGAAACATCTTCATTTTATAGACAGAAAAATGTTCTAAGAGATGAAATGCCTAGGAAGCAACATGCAAGAAGTGACAGAATGAAATTAAAACTACAGCAGAAATCCATTATAGTGCATGATGTCATACTGTTTCTTGTCCCTGAAAAGTTTCTGTTTTTGACCCCAGATATCTCCCCTACTACCCAGTGGAATTTTTCAGTCTTTCAAAGTTGAGCTCACAATGAATCCCTTTGGTAAAGCCAGTCCTATACACACCAGATAGAATCGCAACTTGTCCCCCATACTTGGTAAATCACAATGCCTTTATAGTTTTTTCATAGTTTTTCCCAAAAGCAGTAAATATTTATTCATTTACCATTTCATCTCTGTCTTCTACAAAATATGCATCACTGTAAGTAATTTGTGATTGTCTCAAACTTAGCACAATGCTTGATATTTTCTTGGGTATTAAATAAATATTATGGGGAGACAAAATAATTAATGCTTTAAACAACATTAAAAAGTAAACAAAAATCACTTTTGTTGTTTTTAGACAAAAAATCATTCCTTATTACCTGTAGAATCAACAGTTCAAGTCTTCCATTAACACACAGCTTTTAATAGTTTGTGAAGAATTCACTTTCACAGATTCTTCTATCACCAAATCCAACATCTCTCTACTGGAAGAAATTTTTGGTATATCTGAATTATTATTTCTTGTCAACTATCCAAAAACAGCCATGTAATTTCTGATGCAGTAGTTTTCCTCATTAAAATTAAGTTCCTCAGGAGCACAATATGTAGGTTAACTCATAAACTCAGATATTACCAACCACATGAATATTTAAAAATTCCATAAATATGAGTTTATACATCAGTGTGATGCATATTATGAATAAGCTATGCACAGAATTCAATTTTTGCACAAAAATAAATATATCAGCTAAGTTTTCCATGCAATTGTTTAGGTGGCTTCAGAAACCACTCACACACACATGCACACACTCAGAAGTGCAATCTGTCAGGAAAGTTAGATAGATACCAAAACTCCTGCTTTTTCTTTCAAACTTCTATAATATTCTCTTCGATAGTGAAACTTGGTTGAATACCTCTGAGAATTATGGGTTCTAGAATTCACACCAGCAATTATACTGAAATTTTATCAATGAATTTAGAAGTCAACACATACAATAAACTGCATGCAAGTTTGTGAAACAGCAAAAATCCATCAAAACTTTCCCCCATGCAGCTTTCCATGAAAATGAGAATTGCTAGCAAAACAGAGACTATGTTCTTATAAATGAGAACTTGGAGGCCTGTTATAGATCACAAGAAAGGATTCCTTCAACAGCACCAGGAAGCTAGTTCTTCTTACTTTAGTCCCTTCCTCCTGACACTCCCTGGAGAATTAACGTAGATTTGAAATCATTAGTATGAGGGGTCTGGCATTGTGGCATAAAGGTAAAGCTGTCGCCTGCAGTGCCGGCATCCCATATGGGCGCTGGTTGGAGTCCCGGCTGCTCCACTTCCAATCCAGCTCTCTGCTATGGCCTGGGAAATCAGTAGAAAATGGCCCAAATCCTTGGACCCCTGCACCCACATGAGAGACCTGGAGGAGGCTCCTGGCTCCTAGCTCTTGGCTTTGGATCTGCATGGCTCCACAAACAGAACTTAAATGTTGTCAGTATGGGGAATGTGAGCACTCAGATGAAGACGTGGGGCCAGGAAGGGCTAGGAGACCAGGCTGCTTTCAAAAGGGAGGATGGCAACTTAGAATGCTTCTAACAAATGGAATCATATTCTATATACTGTGTATATGTTAAATGGATCAAAGTGTGAAGATGTGAGACATTTTACAGATGACATAATTTTCACCATTTTTGGCAAAGAAAATCACACCCTTGGGGCTGATTTGGGAGTGAACCAACAGATGGAAGACTTGTCTCCCCCTCTCTGCCTCTCTTTCTCTCTGTGTAACTCTGACTTTCAAATACATAAAATAAATCTTCAGAAAAAAGAAATCCTTAGTTGAATACTTGGGCAGCACACAGAGTCACCCTCTCTAAAATGATGTTGAGGAGACAGGCACGCACAAAATGTCAAGTGGCCCAGTTGCAACAGAGACCTTCTTTTATTCGATTATTATGATAATACTGACAGTGACAATACTCCTTGCTGCAGAATTGATGCTGGATATTCAATAAAAATTGAATAATGTAGCACAGTTTTTTGACATCGCTGCCCTGCTTAATGGAAACAGCATGTAGGAATACACACAGACACAATTATGAAGGTCTGGCAGAGGGACCACTGCAAATGTGGAAAATTAATCAGCACATTCAGGTCAATTTCAGGTGTTAAAGGGTAGCTTGATGTGAAGAAGCAGGACCTCTGAATGCCCCCTACCACATTATATGTGTGCGAACTCTTGTGTGAAAAGATCAACAATCAGTGTTAAGAATACTTAGCATGCTCTTTTTGTGCAGAGCACTTGACTGCTCTAGGTGCCCCTGCTGTATTGTAACAGATATTTCTGTGAGAGTCGAGGTGGGGCTGAGGCTGTGTCTTCCAGAAGGGGAGAGGCTCAGTGACAGAGCCAAAACTGTATGGAAACATAGCCATAACAAACAACCAAACTAGAAGCCAAGATTGATATTGCTCAAGGAACACTATCTGAGGGCATGGAAGTTTTAGAGGTGAATATATATAGGTTTAAAACTAGTAAATGCAATTTCCTAATAATTTTTAACATCAGATTCCTATACCAGCTTGCTATAAAGCCCTTTTGTTGAGCATAGATAGAAATAGCAAAAAGATAAGGCTCTCATCTTTAAGGATAACATTACACAAAACAGGGAGAAACACTTGAAATATAATATTGTCTTTGCAATACAAAGACAGTGGCCTCAGGGGAAGAATCCTTCATTTTACCTAGTGGAAACAAAATAGCTTCAGAAGTAGAAAGATAGTACCAGATACTACTAAACTGAATCCAAGACTACATTGGATAAAACATAGAATCACAGTGAGGATCAAACAACAGGCTGATGAAGGAAGAAGGCCATGAAGAGATGCAGGGTATATGAGCTTAAGCTTGAAGGGTGAGCTTGGTAATTGGGCAAGAGAGAATCCTGAAGAACCAGGCCTATATATAGAACTGAAATGTTGTCACAATGGGGAATGCGAGCTGCTCAGGTGAAGACGTGTGGCCAGGAAGGGCTAGGAGACCAGGCTGCTTTCAAAAGGGAGGATAGCAACTTAGAATGCTTCTAACAAATGGAATTGTGTTTTCTATGCTGTGTATATGTTAAATGGATCAAAGTGTGAAGATGTGAGACATTTTACAGATGACATCATTGTCACCATTTTTGGCAAAGAAAATCACACCGAGGTGAGGAAAATATTTAAAAAGTAGTATATATGATATGACTTCTTACAAAAAAGAGATATTCACTGGTAAAATATCCTTTTCCCTGAAAGGATGTGTTGGATGTGGATATGGAGATGGAAACACAGAGATACAGATAGACAAATGAATAGTAATATAGAATTAGATATGGACCACGATGGATGAGTAGATGCAGAGATAGATATATGAAGATATATATTTACCCACCCATCTATTTATATACATAAGCATATATTTATAGGTGCTTATAACATATAAATAGAGTAGGAAAAATAATTATAGATATATCCTGTATTAGTATATATATGTAGGGAGAGATGTTATATATCATTTTTATAATTTCTTTATTTGACAGAGACTAAGAAAGCAGGAGGTCCCATAAGCTCATTCATTCCTCAAATACCCACAAGGGATCTTAGGCTGAAGCCAAGAGGCAGAAACTCAATCCAGGGCTCCCATGTAGGTGGCAGGAACTCAAGTACTTGACCCATTGCTGCTACTTCCAAAGGACTCCATTGTCAGGCAGCTAGAGTCGGGAGCTGGAGCCAATAATCAAACCCAGGCACTTTGATACAGTACGAGGGTGTCTTAGCCACTAGACTAAATCCACACTCTGAGAGATTGATTTTAGTAAATTACTCATGCAATGGTTAAGACGGGCAAATCCAAAATCTGTATGGGAGACCATAAACTAAAAACTTAGGCAATATTTCTATATTACAATCTTGAGGAAGAATCCCTCTTCCTTGAGAAAATCTAAGTTTTTTGCTCTAAAGCTCTGCTACTGAGTGGGTAAAACCTACCCACATTAGGGAGTCTAATCTCCCTCCATTTTAGCAATCAATTTACATAATACCTTCACAGCAACACTAGACTAGTGTTTGAACACACTGGGTACAACAGCCCAGTCAATGTGTCACAAATCTAACCATGAAATATATTGATTGATAAATATATATATATATATATATATATACACACAGAGAAAGAGATGTATATGGACAAAGGTCCTTACTTTTGTTATCTATCTATATTATAGAAAAATATTTAAATATACCTCTATGTCTGTATAGAGGTAGATCTAGATAGACAAAAGGTACATATATTCAGCCCAGGATCTTTATGAAAATATCCATATCTATATTTCCTTATTGATATTATTGTAAGCACATGATACAGCTAGCTAGCTAAGCTTAATTGTCATACTCCTATTGACTACTTGCCACCAGAAGAATCAAGGCAATTTGAGACACTTGTATTTAACCAGAGTTCGTATTACCAAAAGGCTATCTAACAGATTGAACATAGCATTTACTAACACCACCTTCACTGGTTTTCACTGATCGGGAATGGGTGCAGAGCGGTGTTTGAACCCTGACTTCTGTGAACAATGTCCAGAGAGCACAGAGATCAACCAAGGATTGCCTCATTGGTATCTCATGTACACGTTAGAAACCAGTTTGCTTAGTTGCCACTTCTGAGCGAAGGACAGTGCCAAAGACTTCCAAGTGTAATGAGATAATCCAAAAATCATAGAATTTTAAAGTTTCACATCATTAATCATTATGTCATTCAAAGTACAGTGAAATTTCCACTGTCTGTTGGCTTTGTACTCATTAATGTCACCAAATCAGTGACTTGCTGTGACACCTGACTAGCTGATTGTCACAATACTAATGTGAAGGCATGAGAGTCGATCAGCAGCCAGCCAGTGTTGTGCAATTTTTGTCTTTCTTGCAGGAGGATGTGTCTCCCATTATCTGTTTTTGTAAAATTATTAACATTCACTCTTATGAAGTATGATTATAATTGTAAGTCCTTGTGTTTGTTCCCTGTGCATCTTCAGAGAACTCACTTGTGGTGTTGCACTATCCCAGCAAAGAAGCCACTGAGATTAAAGGCTTGAATGAACCCTGATGTGAAGCAAGAGGGGAGAGTAATGATGGGGGGTCCCATAGGGAGAGGTAGAACCTGACCATGAAGATGTTTGAACTCCAGATTAGGGACTGTGATTTTGAAGGTGGCATTTTCCCACTACCTCTTCACCTAGAATAGCTCCTGGTACAACACTGGGTTTTGGAGTCAACTATGGATCTGCAATTATTAGCTTTGTGAACTGGATGAATTTTCTCACTCCTCTGACCCTCTTTTTCCTCTGGGCCCTTACATCATGCACAAGACATTAAAGGGACTGACGTATGTCATGGTTATCATAACATCTGGTATGCAGGATGAGCTTCCCACAACAGCTCCATCGACACAGCTCTCCTTAAATTTTACCAGCAACAAATCAATAACCTCAGTTCATGTGATAAGAGAGCAGAGATTTCAGAAAGCTGCATGTACACACTGCACATAAAGCAGAAAAATTGCTAGTCTCTAAGACGCCGATCTCCATCTTGATAACACAAAAATGTTCCTGTTTGTGCACACCTAGCAATGGACTTAATCTGAATCCCACTGCCTCAGCCCAGAAAGGCAAACTAAGCAGATGCCGTTTCAGGCTTCCTTGTAACTGCAGCAAAGCTCGGTGTCAGGCTGACCTGTATTCTGAATGCATAGTTTAACCATATAGAATTTGCATATATGCTAATAAAAAGTGTCAAATATTGGAAAAATCACATAACTTAACCCAAAATTATTTTTGAGGTAGATTCTGACAATTCAGCAAAGCTTGGAGAGCAAGAGCAAGAACGAAAGCAAGACAGGAGAGAGGCCAACAAAATACTAAAAACTCCCTTTCTCATCCTTTATTCGATGAAAATAATGAGTTAGGCTGAATATCTACAGCAAAGAGAAAAATTTAGACACAATTCCTATTTCTGAGGAATTTACAGTTTGGTGTCAGAAACAGAGCTAAATGGATCATCTGTAGGCATAGTGAGATTAGTGAGATCTCAGGAATTAGGTGTCTGAAGGGCAGCACAGGGCGATAGTGAAAAGCACAGTAGAACAGGTTAGCAAGAGCAGCTGTAGCAAGGCCTTCCTTGAAAGTCAGAACAACAGCAATCATTACAGCCGTGAGCATCGCCACCATGTCTAGTGCACAGGCATAGGCTGTTTTTGTTGTGTCAGCAAATTTCCTTGATTATTTATTTTGATTGCAACCCCTCATTATCGAAGTTTTTATGAGAGGAAAATTGTGACCCCTACTATGGTAGGCAAGTGGGGAAAAGCATTCCTTTCTCCTTAAAGTGAGTGCTTATGCACAGACTGTGGGCTTGACCCTCATGCTTCATGCTCAGGACTCAAGGCTTTTGCTCAGCCGCACCCCCCCAAAAAAAAAATAGAAAATATTTTATGTGGGGATGAGTAGCAGGATTGGCATTTTGGAGAAACCTTGGGCAACAGTAACTAACTGGCTCAGTGTACACACTTCTTCCATGAAAGTTTCTGGGTATGTCTTCTTTGCTGTCTTTCACAATAATCCCCTCCTCTTGTGCCTGCTTCCTCATAATTATGTCAGCTACCAGAAATCCTTCTACTAAATTCCTTTCCTATTTTAGCAGTCAGAGTGCTATCTCTTGCTTGCAACCAAGAAACTTAATGACACGCCATTAGCTCACTGTAAGAAGAACCAGCGTGTCAGAGACTCTAACAGGTTCTGCGCTTAATCCTCACGGACAAATCCTTCAAAAAGGGTCTTACTCCCATTGCACAGGAAGAAAATGGGAAATGACAGGTGGTGCTGCTTGGAAGTTAAAGTCAGTGTCTCTGGATCTGGGTCCTCTCAGAACATGGCGAGTTCCCATCGCTTTTCTGCTTCAGTTCTCATTACCTAGAAGATGGAGATAAAAAGGCTGTCACTGGTTCCAGAGGTTGGGACACCTACTTCTCATATAGGAGAGACTGGCTTTGAGTTCTGGCTACCCTCCCTATAGCTTCCTGATGACACATATCCTGGGAGGCTGCAGTAATGGCTCCAGTACTTGGGTATCTGCCTAACACATGGAAGACCTGGATTGAGCCCCCTACTCTCGGGCATGAAGAGTGAGCTAGCAGACAGGAGGTCTCTCTCTGTGTGTCTCTGTCTTTCTCTCTGCCTTTCAAATGAAATAAATAGATGTTTTTAATAGAGATAAAAGCAGCACTTGTCTGAAAGGCTTGTGAAAATTACTTGTTTGTACATTTGAAACACGTAGGTCACTGACTGGCCATAACAATTACTCAGCATCAACAACCAGTATAGCTGGGCATTTTGGCCAAGTTCTTGGAGCTGACGATTCAGAATTGAGGTAAGAAATGAATCTTGCTAATCCTACGGGCTAGTCTCTTATCATGATATTATGCTGAGAATTAACAAGCTTCGTATTTTAGAAAATGATTTCCTAAGTGAATCCTTTTCCTCTCTGGAGTTCAAGTTCAGATGAATGACTCACATATCTCAATACATAAACAGGAAGAATTTGATGAAATATCAAAATAATAACAAAACCACAAAAAGTAGCACCTCACATTTATGTATTACTTTTATGTCAGGATATATTGAAAAGATGTACATTTTAATATTTGCAATATCACTATATAAGGAAAAAGATATTTGGGAGGTTTGACTGGGCTAGTAACTAACACTCTGATTATTTTTCCAAAATTCTGGCTAATTGAGGTGTATCAAGAAAGACTGTGGAGGAGAAAATATGTCTGTATTACAGATAAATATGACATTGAACAATTTGCTTATGTTTGCAGCAAAGTATACTTTCTTTTTTAAAAAGATTTATTTATTTATTTGAGTTACACAGAGAGAGAGAAGGAAAGGCTTGGGTGGGGGGGAGACAGAGAGAGGTTTTCCATCCACTAGTTCTCTCCCCAATTGGTTGCAACGGCCAGAGCTGTGCCTATCCAAAGCCAGGAGCTTCTTCTGGGTCTTCCACAGGGGTGCTGGGGCCCAAGGACTTGGGCCATCTTCCACTGACTTCCTAGGCCATAGCAGACAGCTGGATCAGAAGTGGAGCAGCCCGGACTCAAACTGGCACCCATATGGGATGCCAGCACTGCAGGCAGCAACTTTACCGCTACGCCACAGCGCCAGCCCCAAAGTGCACTTTCTTAGACTGAACTCCAGAATTCGACAACTTGATATACCATACAGTGGCAGTCCATAGAAGAGGATCTTAGCTCAGATCACATGGCTTTAGGCTCTGTAATCAGACGACCACGACACCCTGTCTGGCAACTGAAGCCGATAACACCCTTCTCTGCCTAACTTCACAACAAGGAATCCTTCACTTTTCCTCACTGCCTTGGAAAGCAGCAGAAGATGGCCTCTCTCTTTCTGCCGCTGACTCTCTGTAGCTCTGCCTTCAAATAAATAAATAAATCTTTTTAAAAAGGTTGGGACAGCACTGTGGTATAGCTGGTAAAGCTGTCCCCTGCAGCATCGGCATCCCATATGGGCACTGGTTCAAGTCCTGTGCGCTCCACTTTCAGCTTGCTGCTATGCCCTGGGAAAGCAGTAGAAGATGATTCAAGTCCTTGGGCCCCTGCATCCGCAAGGGAGACTCAGAAGAAGCTCCTGGCCCCTGGCTTTGGATTGGATTAGCTCCAGCTGTTGTTGCCATCTGGGAAGTGAACCAGTGGATTCGGACCTCTCTCTCTCTCTCTCTCTCTCCTTCTCTCTCTCTCTCTCTCTCTCTCTCTCTGCCTCTCTGTAGCTCTGCCTTTCAAATAAATACATAAATCTTAAAATAAGAAGATGGCCTAAGTGCTTGGACCCCTGCCACCAATGTAGGAGACCCTGAAGAAGCTCCTGGCTCCTAGCTTTGACCTGGCTCAGCGCTGGCCTTTGCAGCAAGCTGGGGAGTGAACTAGCAGATGGAAGATCCATCTCTTGCTTTTGCACTCTCTTTCTCACTCCCTCCCTCCCTCCCTCTTCCCCTCTCTCCTTCTCTGTAACTCTTTCAAATATATATTTGTTTTTAAAGACTCAAACTTAGAGCCTGCACCAATTTAGACTCTTTTCCTTATAACTAATGTGAAAATTTGGTGTCCTGAACCCAGAGCCTTTGTGTCTGTGTTGGAGAATAATTCAGAAAGTCACCGTGGACAGCTGTTTGCACTGTCTTTCCTCACTGTTGTTTCCTGTAGATCAAATGAGGAAGCAGCAGAGCTGCCCAGCCTCAGAAAATAATGTGTGTCTCATGCAGTCCCAAAATCTGAAGACCCAAGCTCTATAATTTTATAAGCAGTGATTGTTATGTAGATAAGCAAGCACATTGAAAAGGTCAAGAACATAAGCTCTGAATAGAAAGACCTGCTTCCGACCCTCTACTCTACTCTATCATCTCCAGTAGCACCAAGTGAAGCAAGGAGCCTATTCTCTCATTTAATTTTCAGTTATTACCAATAATCTTTAAAGAGTAAGAAGCACAGTCCTTCACGTAACAATTAATAAGGTGTCCATTGGAAAACAATGCAATATTTTATCTGGAATCAAGAAAAATAATGTCACAGGCAAGATTTTTTATATTAAAAACTCCTTGTACGTAAAAGCATATTTTCATCATCTGATGAGTTCTGACAACAGCTCAGAGGTGATAAGGGATGGAAATTTCATTACGGTATCATTTTACCCTATTCTCTGCTATGGATTGACTATGCACCCTCCAAAACTCAGATGTGGTCCAGGAATGGTATTAAGAGTGGAGGCCTTATGATCTGATAAGGCCATGAGGACTCTGCCCAACAGGGAATTAAGGCTTTCGCCAAGAAACCTCACACTGGATTCAGTCCTATTGCCTTCTGCCTTCCAACTCTGGAAGACATGGTTCTAAGGCTCCCTATTGGAAGGACACATGGGCCCCCAGCAGATATTGATCCTTGATGTAGGACTTCTTGGCCTCCAGATTTGTGAGAAGATGAATTCCTATTCTAGGGCAATTACTCAGTCTGCAGCATTTTGTTACAGCAGCACAGATAAAGACAGAGTCTGACTATGCTTTGCTTCCACTATAAACAACCCTTTCCCATTACTCTCATACTATCAGAGTGCATGTTATCTGTGGAACAGTTGACCAACATGAATTGTCACTTATTGCACTGGGGTACGTCCTTACTGTCCCAGTGAGCTTTCCAGGGCACAGCGCACTGTCTTCTGAGAAAACCGCACTGTTGCGAGCACAGTGTTTTCTGAGGCAGTTGCTGTGCAGGTGCTGCTGCAGGTGATGACTTGCTTGGATGGGAGGTTGTGCTGCTCACCTTTCTTGCCACTGAGTATTGGGGTCACTGCCCCTTCTCCAACCAGAGGGGTGGATCACTAGTATCCAGCTCTGAGGATTAAACTCAAGTGGCTGTTTTCATTTACTGGTGAGGCCAGAACTCAAGGTTAGCGTTTTGTGTTACTGGACTCCTAGATTTCTTTCTAAGACATGTATACACCCAGGGAATTATTGATCCTGTTATTTTTATATTGGAGCCTTTCAGTAAAGGAGAAAAGGAGAGGTAGAAGAAGCAGAGAGGAAGAGGGAAAGAGAGAAGGAGAGGGTGAAGGAGAAGGAAGAAGGATAGAGGTGAGGAGAAAGAAAGGGAGGGAAGCAGAGAGGGAGGGAAGGAGGGAGGGAGGGAGGGAAAGCTGCCAGATACCAATGGGTCCTACTCTCCCTTGGTCTTCCATCCCGACCCCTCTACCTGCAAATCACCTTGCCCTGATTTTATGATTTCAAATTGGTCTCTTGCAAAAATTTTCTCACTCAGTTGAGGACGCGGTACAGTCAATCATGTAGACCCTGATCAAAAGATGCCTGAGGTCATTTATCTCTCCTGAAGGTCACAGCTTGATAATCAGTCTGATCTTGAGATTTTTTTCCCTGAAACCCTAGACCCCCAGCATAAATAACTAGTAGTTTCATGTAGTTAAACATGCACCTCTCATCTCCAACTTTAATCTGTTACAATCTTCATCCCTAAGTCCTTGAGGAACCCAGGGATTAAGGGATAGCTGCGAGACTCCTTGATCTACACTTTGCAATAACACACATAATTTTTTCCACTCTTCTAGGGTCAAAATTTGGCTGATGTGAGCATATTGAGTCTTGGAGATTCTATAGAAATACTACCATTCAGTTTTGGGGGTGCTTTACAACACTTGTGTTACTGGGCTTCCAACCAACTTTCAAACAAACAGATCAGCTCACATCTTCAGGCAGCTTTCACAGATATAGGCCATGTTCATCTCCAGATCAGACCCCATTACTGTCCTTTGACTCCTTACATTTAGTTTTTAATTGAATCCAGAAATAGCTTAAGTGATGCAGTCACAAGATTTAAGGAAGTGGGAAGCATGCCCTGGACTTCAAGACCAAGTCATATGTTCCAATGCAGGCTTCCCAGATCTACATGTAAGTATTGGTAGGCACACCTCTGTTAGATCAATCTTTGATTTCCATCTTCTTGTCATTTCTTGTGTCCATAACACCCTCCAGAACTCTGAAGGAAAGTAGGTTTATAAGTAAGGTGTTGCCATGGTAATGTTTTATAATACAGCAAATCCAACCCAATTATATAAAACAAGAATTGCTTATTCTTGCTCAAGTATTTGATAGCATATTGCTCACCCTCATTTTCAGCCTAGTTGGATCTACTCCATATGATTTGTAAGCAACAGGCTACTTTGGGCATGGATGTGTTTTCATGTGGTGGCATAAATACAAAAGGGATGACTGGTAATACCTGATAAATTTTTAGTGTTACTCTCAGAACAATCGAAAAAAAATTCCAGGGAGGCACAGCATCAATCAGATGGATTCTACTCTAAAAAGTCACATGGAAAAAAGCCAGGATTCTTGGAACGTTGAAGAATTAGGAACAATAAAGCTATCAGATGGGATTCAGTCAGCTCTGGCTAACAATAATTACACATTAAATTGCAACTAAACCATATCACATTTCAACATTAACCACCATATGAGGCTGGTGCTGTGGCATAGCAGGTAAAGCCACTGCCTGTGATACCAACATCTCATACGTACACTGGTTCTACTTCTGGATGCTCCACTTCCAAGCCAGTTCCCTGCTTATGGGAAAAGTTCCCTGCTTATGGGAAAGCAGGGGAGGTGACCCAAGTCCTTGGGCCCCTGACACGACATGGGAGACCCAGAAGAAGCTCCTGGCTCTTGGTTCCTGCCTTCAGCCTGGCCCAGTCCTGATTGTTGCTGTCATTGGGGAGTGAACAAACTGACTGAGATTGCTTTCTCTTTCTCTGGACTTTCAACTAAATAAATCTTTTAGAAATGCCAAAAAAATTAGACACCATAGAAATGTAAATTCTGGTCATTCTTATCCTGTTTCAAAAGTGAGTGAGTTGATAAACTATTGTAAGATATTAACTACCTCATAATTAGAATTTCACTAACGGTAGAAACTGGACCTCACTCACATTTGTGGATATAATGTTTTAAATGTTCATATATTTGTTGAAAAAATAATGAAAACCAATTTTCCAAAGAGTTTCAATCTTTTCTTAAGCAGCTTTTCTTTTAGAGTGGCTAATGAACAATGTTATTGAATAAAATTGAAGAGTATATTTTTGTTCCAGCTGATACAGGTGCTAATTGGTAATAAAATAAAGAAAACCCTCTGGTGAGATTGAATAGTATAAGAAGAGATCTGAATAATACATCAGCTGGATAATCAGAAACTTGAGAAGTCAATTGCACAATGCTAAATGAAAACTTCATAAAGGAGAATTAAACTTCTTTTGATTTGTTGGCAAGGAACTTGGAAACTATTAACGGTAAATTAATGTCTTCAAAGATCTAAACTTCTTCATTCATAGCTGTTTTTTCTTGATCACTGTTTGAATGTCCATAGATGATATAGATTCTTTACTAGGAAAAAAAGGAGAGACCCAAGATGGCCATACAAAGAAGCCCAGTGTTCACCTACTCCTCTACCAAGAAAGCTCAAAGCTGCTACTTCTAGAGGTGAATGTCAAAGGAAATACACAAGAACACAATAAGAGAACAAGGAGAGCACAGTATGATACTGATAGCAGGCACAGAAACCTGTAGGGAGTAGACAGATGAACAAGCCAAATGTGGTGTGTGGAGCCTCCATGAATCCGGGATTCCCTGTTGTAGGGGAAAGGGTAAGTAGAAGAATCAGTGGAGCACATATGTGCAAATCCTCACCTGCACAACCTGCCCTAAAGAGGAATCCAGCCATCACAGACAAACATCTTGGTAATGAAAGCTCCCTGAAAAACTCATGGCCCTTTGCTTCACAGAGGGAGCTTGAGTTGTGCCTCCCCCAACTTTCAGAGCAAGGGCTGCAACTGTGTGGTGCCATCTTGAGGGGAGAGTCACTGTCACAATCCATACTGTGCTAGGAGAAAGAATCCCTGATCTATCTTCTTCCTGGGAGCTCCGGGGACATTCCTGCATTTGGGCCAGGCAAAGTGAGCCTCCACAGATCCAAATGGGCCCAACAGAGTAACAGTGACCCAGTGCCCCAGCTCATACAGGTCTCAGCACCTCAGTGGACAGTGGGAGCAAAGCAGCTAGGTTATCTAGTTCTTAGGTATCTGGAAATAGAGTGGATTGCCCTGTCAAAATCATGGATCATCTTCTTCCCAACTGTCCCCTCTTCCACCAACCAATTCTAGGTTGTAGCTAGAATTTGTGCACATGAGGCCTCAGTCAGTGTTCCCATGTATCTTCCCTGTCTGCCTAAGGAGGTTCGAAACTCCCTGCACATTAAGGACAGATTTCATAGTAGGGTCGAATGTACAATATGGAGTGTATCAGTACTCTGGGTGGTACACATGTCTGGATGGGAGCAGTTCACTGTGTACTTACTAATAACAATGAATCAGCCTGATTCCAATAGCACAGTGAAGGACTAGGGAACTAAACTCCACCCCAGTCTGCTCCAGTTCCTCCTCTCACTGTGAATAGACAGACATGCTGCTCCACACTCATCCTAGCTGTCACTCTGGACTCCTGACCCTTGCACAAACAGTGCCCACAGCTCTGTCATCCCACATAGCACACGCTTTGGTTGTCAAACTTATGCCTCAACAAGCTAAGAAACACTTTGCTCACTGGGAATTAGAACAGAACCCCCCTTGCCATATCAAATACAACACAATGCTTCTATTGGCTGGGATATTTGGTCCAGTGCTTCTGTGATATCTCGATACTGATTTTGGGACACAGAGCTGTAACACTTCCTGTGGAAGATGCCAGATTTTGGATGGTTCTGCACATTTGGTGCTGAGGTCTGAGGTTTCAGCACACAAACTAGCCCAACAAGCAGCTCATGGAGAGTTTCCCAAGATAGTTCTTCCTGCCATCAGAAAGCAAGAAACGATCACAGATTAAGAGACCCTCTCAGACAGCTTCTCTGGGATCCACCTCTTCCTTTCAGCATTGGTGCAGCTCTTAGATGCCTGGATTTGGGCAGTAGGTAGAAGTCTATAAGTTCATAGGCAGTACTGGTCTTGCAACTCCAGTTATATACTGGCAAGGAATCTATGTGCCAAGCACACCCTTAACACCAGCCAGGCCTCCTCTCAACACCTTAGATGCTTATATACCTGGTAGCTCCCTTAGGAGATGGCTGTGGACTTGTATAGCATGGATTTCAACAACACTGCAGGGAAACCCCTGATCCCTACTCTTGTTACCATCAACTGTAGCAATTAAATGCACAGGGAGATTATACTACAACAACTATCTAGAATGTAAGCAAAAGCTATCTACCTGAATAATACCTAGAGGCATACCTCTAGGCAAAATCATTCAGTCAATAAAAATCATCCTCAAAAATTGATTGAAACAACCAATCTCCCAGAGACACAAAATTCCAAACAGAAAAACAAATAATATATCACAGAAATAAAATGAACTATTACTCCTCAGAGGGAAGAAAAATAAATATCAAGACTATGAAGAAAAGGGAAACAACAAATACTGAGAAGGAATTAAAAAAAATAATTGTAACATTACTGAAATAAATACAAGAGGATACATAAAAGCAATCAACTTAAATTAGGAATTAGGTACATAACATCGATGAGGAATTCATCAAACACATACTGAAAAAGAACAAAACAGAAATATTAGAAGTGGAACCCTTAATAGCATAGTAGGTGAGGCAAAAGAAGGGATATCTGATATAGAAGAGAAGTATTTGAAATATCATAGTCATACAGTTAAAAAAAAAGGAAATTTAAAATAATTAAAACAGTGTCTGGTATCTTAGTATATCTGGAAGACCATTAAATGATCCAGAATATGGGTCTTGTCAATTCCTGAAGGGATGAAAAAAAGAATGGTTTAGAAAAATTATTCAATGAGATAATAGCAGAAAACTCCCCAAATTTGGAGAGAGAGATGGACATTGAAAGACCAAATTACTTCACTTCTGAATTCCACCAAATATTTAAGGAAATTTTAACACCAATTTTTCTCAGGATAATCAAAGCAAAGAAAAGAGAGAGATCCCTTCCAAACTCATTATACGAGACCAGCATTACCTTAATTCAAAAAGCCAGAGAAAGATACAACAACAAAAAAATGATCTATAGACCAGCATCCCTAATGAACATAGATGCAAAAATCCTCAAAAATACTAAAAAATTGAATCCAATCACACACCAACAAGATCATCCACCCTAAAAATGTAAGATTTATCCCAGGAATGAAGGTAGGGTTCAACATATGCAAATTAATACAATTGATAAATCATATCAACAAAATGTGTGAATACTATATGATTATCTCAATACATGCAGAATATCATATAAAATATATCTTTTCAGGATAAAAACCTTAAAATATTTGGCCTAGAGGGAACATATCTCAACACAATAAAGGCAATATATGACAAGTTTCTATCTAATATTATATTGAATGGGGTAAAATTGGAAGCATTTCCATGAATATCTGGAAGGAGACAAGAATGCTCATTTTCACCACAGTTGTTAGGCAAGAAAATGAATTCAAGGGGATAAATTTTGGAAAGGAAAAAGTCAAATTATTCACATTTACAGAGGGCAATTTTTTAAAAAAAAAATGTTTTACTTATTTATTTGAGAGGGAGAGACAAAGAAAGATCTTCCATCTGCTGGTTCACTCTCCAAATGGCCACAATTGCCAGATTGGGACAAATCCAAAGCCAGGATCCAGGAGCTTTGTCTGGGTCTCCCACATGAGTACAGGGGTCCAAGCACTGGGCCATGTTCCACTGCTTTTCCAGGCCATAAGCAGAGAGCTAGATCAAAATAGGAGCAGCTGGGACATGAACTGATGCCCGTATGGGATGGCAGAACTGCAGGCAGAAGCTTAGCCTACAAAGCCACAGTACCAGCCCTGGCATGATTCCTTACACAGGGGAACCAAAATACTCCCTCAGAGACTATTAGAATTTACAAGATAATTCAGCTATGGTGTTGTATACAAAATCAATACATAAAAATCAATAGCATTCGTATATACAATTTATAAGAACAATTCCCTTCACAATATCTGCAAAAATGAAATAACAGGATAAATTTAACCTTGGATGTGAAAGATCTATACAATAAAAATTACAAGGTATTAATGAAGGAAGTAGATGAATATACAAAAAATGGAAAAAAATCTTTGGTAATGGCTTGAAAGATTTAATGTTATTAAATGTCCATAGTATTCAAACCAATTTACAGGTTCAATACAAACCCCAACAAAATTCCAATGACATTCTTCAAAGAACTAGAAAAAAGTCATAAATTTTATATGTATTCACAGAAGACACTGGATAGCAAAACCAATCTTAAAGAATAAAATAATAAAATTAAAGCAAGAAGCATCACAGTACCAGACTTTAAGAAACACAACAGGGTTATCTTAGATAAACCAGCACAATTATGACATGATAACAGATGCATAGAACAATGGAAAAGAATGTAAACCTCAGAAAAAAATCCACACATCTGCAACCAACTAATCTTTGATAAACATGCAAAAAACATTCCCTACAGAAAGAACAGTCTATTCAACAAATGTTGTTGGGAAAACTGGATTTCTACATGCATGCAGAAGTTTGAAACATGACTTCCTAACAACTCACAATGGATCAAGGATCTAAACTGAAGACCTGAAACTATAAAACTTCTAAAAAATTACTGGGAAAGCATTGCAATACATTGGCTTAGGCAAAGACTTTTTGAGCAAGATGCCAAAAGCGTGTGCAATGAAAACAAAACTAGATAAATAGGATTATATCAACCTAAGAAGCTTCTGCCCAGTGAAGGAAACAATTAATAAAGTGAAGAGACAGCAGACAGAATGGGAGAAAATATTAGCAAACTATGCATTTCGAAAAGGATCACCATCCAGACTATATAAGGAGCCCAAGAAACTCAACAGCAACAAAACTAGTCTAGTTAAGAAGCTGGAAAAGGATATACAAATAGGTAATTTTCAAAGAAAGAAATACAAATGACCGACAGGCACATGAGAAAGTGTTCAGAATTACTAGCTATCATTCCCGTTAGAATGGCTATTATCCAAAAAGCAAACAAACAAAAAATGCTGGCAAGGCTGTTGGAGAAAATACACGGTTGGTGGGAATACAATCATTATGGGAAAGACTATGGACATTCATTCCTCAATTAACAATTTATCTACTTAATGATTTAGTTATCACAATTCTAGGAATAAATCCAAAGAAGTTAAATCAGCATACAAAATAAATACCTACATTCCCATATTAATAGCAGCCTAATTCACAACAGCAATTATGTGGAATCTACCTAGATGTTCATCAACTGATGAATTCGATAAAGAAAATGTGATATAAATGGGCTATTATTCAGCCATAACAATAATGAAATCCTGATTTTGCAACACAATGTATAGATCTGGCAATCATGCCAAGCAAAATAAATCAGATCCAGAAAGACAAACACCATGTTTCCTCCTATTTGTTGAAACATCTCCATATATATATATATATATATATATACACAAATAAATATATGTATATAAATATATGTAGGGTTGGGATGTGTGTATGTATATATATATATATATATACACACACATATATATTTAAATATATGTGTATATATATGGAGAAAGAGTGAATAGAAACTATGTGGATATTACATCATTCTGCCTATAGTTATTACTTCATTGAGTGATACCATGCAGGTGTCAAAATTCCCTTTGTATCTTCAATTTTGGATCATTGTCA
This sequence comes from Sylvilagus floridanus, assembly GCA_949820135.1. NCBI lineage: Eukaryota > Metazoa > Chordata > Mammalia > Lagomorpha > Leporidae > Sylvilagus > Sylvilagus floridanus. Next base: position 162,658,698 of record OX463241.1, on the reverse strand, counting down.
TGAACCCCACATATGAATTAATATCACTGTTTTCAAGAAAAAATGTACAAATGTATATGTATGTGATGTTTACATTTGTAGTAAAATAACAAAATATTAAAAATTACTAAGTCTTAAGCTTCAAAATTAAATTAGTAGAAGAAGCACAAAATATAAAAACAAATCTGTGCCTACAACCTGATATATCACCATAAGATAGCATCAAAACTGTATAGAAAAATTATTATTCTAATTCAATAATTTCATAAGTAAAACAGGTACTAGTTATTTGTATGGGTCATATGATTAATATCACCAGGAAGTTTCTAGCATTTAAATATCTGGCACTGTCTTTATAATGGTAAGAGCACAGAGATTTAACAACTACAAAACTATCTTTTCTACCTAAAGTTTTCTTACCTAAAGTTTTATCATTAGAATTATACATACTTACCCTTTAAATAATAAAAAAAAATAACATAGAATTGTGAGTATAGAGATTAGACCCAGGAGAAATAATCAATGAAGAGAAAGAGGACTATAGAGTCTTTAAGAACAGGAATGATAGAAAGAACCTGATTGCCACTAGACTATACCAGTTCCAAGTAGATTATGAAGATAACTGCAATAAAACAGCCTGGGCAGATAGACCAAGTGCAATACAACACACAAAATTTACAAGCACTTTTTAAACCTAGCTTCCCCTAAAATTTGCACTTTTTTTTATTTTTTATTTTTTTAAATTTTTTTATAACGCTTTTATTTAAAGAATATAAATTTCCAAAATACAGCTTATAGATTACAATGGCTTCCCCCCCATAACTTCCCCCCCACCTGCAACCCTCCCCTTTCCCACTCCCTCTCCCCTTGCTTCACATCAAGATTCATTTTCAATTCTCTTTATATACAGAAGATCAGTTTACTATATATTAAGTAAAGATTTCAACAGTTTGCCCTCACATAGCAACACAAAGTGAAAAATACTGTTGGAGTACTAGTCATAGTATTAATTTACAATGTATAGCACATTAAGGACAGAGATCCTACATGATATATTTTTTTAAAAAAATTGATTAATTTTCTAGGCAATTTCCAATTTAACACCAAGATTTTTTTTTTCATTTTTAATTATCTATATACAGAAGATTGATTCAGTATATACTAAGTAAAGATTTCATCAGTTTGCACCCACACAGAAACACAAAGTGTAAAATACTGTTTCAGTGCTAGTTATAGCATTACTTCACATTGGACAACACATTAAGGACAGATCCCACATGAAAGGTAAGTACACAGTGACTCCTGTTGTTGACTTAACAATTTGACACTCTTGTTTATGGCGTCAGTAATCTCCCTAGGCCCTAGTCATGAGTTGCCAAGGCTATGAAAGCCTTTTGAGTTTGCTGACTTCGATCTTATTCCGACAGGGTCATAGTCAAAGTGGAGGCTCTCTCCTCCCTTCAGAGAAAGGTACCTCCTTCTTTGATGGCCCCATTCGTTCCACTGGGATCTCACTCACAGAGATCTTTCATTTAGGTCTTCTTTTTTTTCCAGAATGTCTTGGCTTTCCATGCCTTGAATATTCTCATGGGCTCTTGAGCCAGATCTGAATGCTTTAAGGGCTGATTCTGAGGCCAGAGTGCTATTTAGGACATCTGCCATTCTATGAGTCTGCTGTGTATCTCGCTTCCCATGTTGGATCATTCTCTCCCTTTTTGATTCTATCAGTTAGTATTAGCAGACACTAGTCTTGTTTGTGTGATCCCTTTGACTCTTATACCTATCAGTGTGATCAATTGTGAACTGAAATTGATCACTTGGACTAGTGAGATGGCCTTGGTACATGCCACCTTGATGGGATTATATTGGAATTCCCTGGCCTGTTTCTAACTCCATCATTTGGGGCAGTTCCGATTGAGCATGTCCCAAATTGTACATTTTTTTTTAAATATTTATTTATTTATTTGAAAGTCAGTGTTATATGGAGAGGAGGAGGGGCATAAAGAGAGAAAGAGAATGGTCTTCCAAAGAGAGTGGCCAATCCAAAGCCACACGCCAGAAGTTTCTTCCGGGTCTCCTACAAGGGTGAAGGACTTGGGCCATTTTCTACTGCTTTCTCAGGCCATAGCAGAGGGGTGGATCAGATGTGGAGCAGCCAGGATTTGAACCAGCACCCATATGGGACACAGGCACTGCAGTCAGCAGCTTTATCCGCTATACCACAACAGCCACCCTATAAATTTTTTTTTACTGCATTTTTTAACATTCCTATAGAATTGTATCTTCTACATAGAGTGTGCCAAATTGAAGCCTGGCAATCCTACCTGACAATTACTGATGTCTAGGCCTTTTGGTCAAGAAACTCCATATCACGACATATGATGGGACTTCAGAAAGTTTATGGAAAATAGAATGAAAAGAAATTGATTTCAATTGATTACAAAGTTTTGAAACCCCATGCATAGTTATGCCATAATGTTCATCTCCCTGACCTTTGTGAAAACCATTTGATAGATAGATAGATAGATAGATAGATAGATAGATACACACACACATGTGTGTGATAGAAAGAGAGAGAGAGAGAGAGAGAGAGAGAGAGAGAGAGAGAGAGAGAGAAGCAGGAAAGTTGCTGCTAGGTTGGAAACTAGGGGATATCTGAAGAGCAGAAATAACAAAATAGAATTAATGAACAAAGAGTGGTCATGAACTCAGGAAAGAGAAGAGTTACTATAGCCATGAGGTTTTAGAATATCTGACATTCTACAGTCCTCTATTCCTCTGTGCGAAGTTAGAGAGTAAGAAGATTCAAACTCTCTATGGGTCCTGTGGGCCAGTTATGTGGGCATTGCCTTGGTCTCAAGAGTTTAAGATGCCTTTTTATATTCAATTAAATTGATTAAATGTCACAGAAATACTTCCTAGCTCTAGGTTCCTGACCTTCTTTTCTTATTTACTTTAGTAAACTCAACTTTAGTAAACCTGCATTCTCTACCCACATTGTGATGCAAATATCCTCCCAGCCTATTGCCTATTTCACTACCTTAGGAAAGTCTTTCTCTAAAATCTTGCCACCACCCTTTCTAAATGTAAGCATGGAAGGGGCTATCTCTGCTTGGATCTGCAGGAGGGTGGGAGCCTAACTCTGTTGAGCACCCAGTAGCAAGCAGAACACTTGATTAGTGCCCAATACTGACTCATTCTTGTACTCTTACATTCAATGGATGGGTGCTGGAGTGAATGAAAGGAAAGAAACTCCAGGATGAGGCAAATAATCTTTGCTAACAGCACGGAGGACAAGTATTTGTCTGAAAAAATTAGGGGCACATAGACTGACATAGAGGAGTGCGTTAACAGTGGAGAAAATGTAAAGAGTAGAGTGGACACACCAACAAAGTGAGTAAAGCAGTGTGAGCACTCAACCTGACTGAACTGAAGCTCAAAATATTTCCAGTGAGCTCTGCTCCACCCCTGGGCCCTCAGTCCTCTAAGAGCACCATCATCATCTATATAGCTTCCCCAGTAAAACACTCGGGCATCCTGAGATTTTCCTCTTCCTCCACTCCCTCCTTAGGACTCCCTCACTCTCCAGCATTGCTTCAGTGTGATCCTGACCCTGTTCTTGGGCTAAGAGATACATGGATGAAAATGAAATATATTAATTAATAATTCCAGCAGGAGTTCAGCTCTCTTACAAATTCATAGTTTCCTACTTGTTCAAGAGCAAAGCTGCAGAAAGGACATGCATTTCCCATTCCTTTCGAGTGTCCTTCTGACTTTGGAATCAGAGAAAATTCAAGCTCATTGGGGATTATGACACCAAGGCTGTGGATATAGTCATTTGCATACTTCTTATTTATTCCTCTAGTTATCTCAGGATGAAAAAAATTAAGTCATTTTCTAAAAGGCAGACATTCAGACTCATAGGAATTAAGCAACTTTTTAGAGGTCATAAAGACTGTGAAAAGCTGAGTCAGGATTTGAAACCAGGTACTCCAGGCTCCAAAGCCAGTGCATTTTCTGAGAACATTTTCCAGAGTAATTGACTCTTCTGATAAATGCAAGTTTCCCTCCTCCCTCTGCCTCTTTCCCTCACTTCCCCTGAGATATTTGGGTTCATTAGGATGCTGCACCTTTAGCTGCAGGTGACTCAGTAAGTATTGGAAAACCATGCATTTGTCAGCAATTCAGGTTAGCTTTCTCTTTCTAGTAAAATCCTTCCTAGCAAAATTCTTCCCTCTTGCAAAAATTCAATAAAAGCTGAAAGGCAGAGGAGCAAGATTAGAAAGGATGAAAAAGGGGACTAGACAACTAAGGAAGAACAGTGCATACAAGCTCCTATTTCTCTCATTGGAGAGTCTGTGGAAGGGCCAGATTGACAGGAATGAAAAGGAAAATCCTTCTTTATTAAGCTCACTTGTATGGTATTATCTCCTCAGAGGTGTTTATGAAAACATTCACACACTGTAAAACTTCCCTCTGTAGACTTACTTTTTATTGAATTTCTTCAGCTCTCCATCAAATTTTAAAATCCCTGACTGTTACTCCATTTCCACATAAATCATACCTCATGTCTATCAGTCTCTGGCTTAAATGCAACTCTCCACATCTCCTGAAAGTTGAGCAGGGCATTGGGAGAGGTACCTACATCTGGAGCTTCCTCGTCTTCTGCATATACATGGCTATCGCCTTGTTTCATTTTCTGCATTAAAAATGAAACAGTATACAGAGGAAGAGAAATAAGGAACTCTGGAAATTTATTAGCAAAAACTTTCAATTTTTCAGGTGCCTACAATCCATCGTTTGACATGCATTCCATCTTTATCCTGCCCCTGTCAGTATTCAAAGCCTGTACTGGGCCTCTGTGCTGATGATACAACCATACCTCCAGGGAAGGGGAGTCAGCTAATCAGGTGGGGGGAGCGAGTGACACTGTTAACTGTGAATGAGGCACCTCTATGCATTCCAGGAGCCCAGAGTTCCCGTCACTCTTGGATTTCACTCCTTAGGACTAAATCCGATTTTTGTCTTAAATACTTTGATAGTAGACAATTGGTTGCCACTCTGCACAGTTTCACAAATTAAACAAATTAGAATATCCCTTTCCCATAGACCTAGTCTCTTCAAATATTTCTTTTTTTTTTTTTTTTTGACAGGTAGAGTGGACAGTGAGAGAGAGAGAGACAGAGAGAAAGGTCTTCCTTTGTCGTTGGTTCACCCTCCAATGGCCGCCACGGACGGCGCGCTGCAGCCGGCGCACCGCGATCGTCCGATGGCAGGAGCCAGGAGCCAGGTGCTTTTCCTGGTCTCCCCATGGGGTGCAGGGCCCAAGCACCTGGGCCATCCTCCACTTTACTCCCGGGCCACAGCAGAGGGCTGGCCTGGAAGAGGGGCAACCGGGACAGAATCCGGCGCCCCGACCAGGACTAGAACCCGGTGTGCCAGCGCCGCAAGGTGGAGGATTAGCCTGTTGAGCCACGGCGCCGGCCCTCTTCAAATATTTCTATGTTCATTCATTCATTAAGCCATTTGGACACTGGATCAGTTAGTTTATCAGCTAGTTATAACCATCAACAAAAAGAGAGTTGACCTTTACATGTGCCAGTGATGAGATGTGATGATGAACAAAACAGATATCATTCTTTCCTTGAGAAATATCTGATATGCTATGTAGAAATTGGGCATGTGCATGTTATAGAGAAAGTCATAGATAAGTGTATTAGCTCTCCATGACTATAAAAAATCCCTGAGGCTACTTCTAGAAAGACTTTTATTTGCTCAAAGTTTTATATGTTCATGGGCATATCACTGGCATGAGCTCATTTCTGGTGAGGACTCTCTTGGATGTATCACATCATGACCAATGCCAGTGGTGAGAATGCACATGACAGTCATTGATCATGCCGCCCGACAGGAACAAGAGAAGCTGTGTGTGAGCAGGCTAACGCTTTTATAACAACTCTCCTAGAAGAGCTACTGAGGTGTTGCTTGAGGCATACCTTGATTCATTCTGAAACTGTACAGGACCTCCAGTGTCTCAAGGACTTCCCACCAGGTCCCAGTTCTTAAAGATTCCACACCATTTCCCAATACCATCACCATGGTGACAAAGCCTCAACATATGAATATTCAATGGTTACAAACCACTTCCAAACCATAGCAGTAAGGAAAAGAAAATCTTTCAAAGATTTTTAAGTTAAGAAACATGATGCATTTATCTGATGAAAGAAAACATCAAAGACACAAAGATATTCCTTGCTCATGGATTTCAAGAATAAATATCATTAAAATGGCTATACTACTTAAAGCTATTTGCAGACTCAAAGTAATCCTATCAAAATATAAATTGTATTATTTACAGAGTTAGAAAAACAATCTTAAAATTCATATGGAATTACAGAAGATCACAAATAACCAAAGCAACCCTGAATAAGAAAAAACAATCTGGAGGCATAACAATATGCCTGATTTCAAAGCAAGCTACAAAGCTATAGTAATTAAAACAGCTTGGTACTGGCATAGATCCATGGAAAAGAATAGAGATCATAGAAATTAATCCACATAAAAATAGCCAGCTTTTTTTTTTTTTTTTTGAAAAAAGTACTTAGACCATACAGTGAAATAAGGATATAATCTCTTCAACAAATGGTCCTGGCAAAACTGGATGTATATATGTAAAAGAATGAAATTAGATCCATACCTCTCACCATTTACAAAATCAACTCAAAATGGATTAAACGCCAAAATTTGAGAACGGAGACTATGATTTATTTATTTATTTGAGGAGAGAAAGTTACACAGAGAGAGGAGAGACAGCGGGGGGAGGGAGGGTTGCATCTGCTGGTTCACTCCCCTGTTGGCTGCATCAGCCAGAGCTGTACCAATCCAAAGCCAGGAGCCAGGAGCTTCTGCTTGGTCTCCCACGTGGGTGCAGAGGCTCAAGTGCTTGAGCCTTCTTCCACTGCTTTCCCAGGCCATAGCAGAGAGCGGGATTGGAAGTGGAGCAGCCAGGACTTGAACCAGTAAACATATGGAATGCTGGCAATGCAGATGGTGGCTTTACCTGCTATGCCACTGTGCAGGCCCCAAGATTTTATTTATTTATTTAAGAGGTAGGGTTATGGACAGAAAGAGGGAGAAACAGAGATCAAGGTCTTCTGTCCTCTGGTTCACACCCCAAATGGCTGAAACACTCAGAGCTGGAACAATCTGGAACCAGGAGCCAAGAGCTTCTTGGTGGTGTCCCATACGGGTGAGGAGCGCTAAGCTCTTAGGCCATCCTCCACTGCTTTCTCAGGCTATACCAGAGAGCTGTATCAGAAGAGGAATAGCTTGGACACAAACTGGTGTCCATATGGAATGTCTGCGCAGAAGGTAGAGGCTTAGTCTACTACACCACAGTGATTGCCCCCGTGGAGATTTCTTTAAAAAAAGGCTAGAAATATACTTTTATTATCCAATAATCTCACTACGAGGAATATATCCAAAAGACTTGAACACAGTATATCAAAGAGATACCTGTACCACCATATTTATAGCAGCACTGTTTACAATAGGCAAAATTTGGAACCAACTGAAGTATCCATCATCGAAAGAATAAAGAAAATGTGTTATATAAACACAATGGAATATTATTTAGCTATAAAAGAATGAAATTCTATCATTTGCAGCAAAATGGATGCAACTAGAAGGCATCCTATTGAGCATAATAAACTAGACCTAGAAAGACACTATGGCATGCTCTCCCTTATATATGGGATCTGAAATTTAAAGAGCAAACAAAAAAGAAAAAATGACTGTGTCTATTAGTGTTGCTGCAAATATAGTTTTAGAAAACTTTGTTTTATAACTTTGTCAAACCAATGGTTAAGAATTTTAGGCTCCTATAGTTTTAATATTTTTCATCACTTTAATGTATTCTACTTGGGTGAAATGGTCATTTTTCCATTCAATTATTGTTTATAGCCATTGTCTATATTCCCACTAAACTGGGATCTTTTTCTTATTTCTTACTAAACTTCATATTCAGTGAAGTAATGTAATGTAATTTAAAAATGTTAGCTCAAAAACTAAAAAAAAAAAAGGAGAAGGAAAAAGGGTAGGAGGGAGAGAGAAGGAAGGAGGGATTGAGGAAGGAAGGGGATATCATTATAGTCTTAGAATTGTATGTACAAATCACATTGAATCTATTAAAAACTAATTTAAAATTAGAATAAAATTTTATGGTTAAAAAAGAACTGCAGCTCTCAGAAAGTGTTAGACTTCTCTGGTCCACAACCTATGTAAGATAGAAAATTTGACCTATCATATAGCATTGCTGGGAGCTTTAGATCCCAAAGTGCCTATTCAAACTTGACAATTAGCACATGGTACTCCTGTTCTCAGCCTTATTTTTACTTGTATCATAGGCAGACAAAGCAGTAGCTCAATAGTTATTGGAAGCATTGGTGACGATTATTTAATGTATTTATAGTAGGATCATTTTTTTAACGTATTTATCGTAGGATTTTCAGTTTTCCTTCTGGGCACATGTTGAAGACCACTTTCCCTGTCTATGAAAGTTTTCGCATGCCTGTATGTCAAGTAATAGCCTATAAATTAAAGTGTGAGCTTTCTGCTATATTCACCACATCTCCTCCCTCCTTGGCAGGGTCCTCAGAGTGCATATCAAATTGGAGTCTCTATCTGTGGGTGCTTGAAAAACTGCAGTGGATTGATGTGAGGTATGAACAAGAACAAGGCATTTGCTGTGATAAGCCACTGAGGTTTTCTTTAAGCGCAACACAACTTAAAGATCCTCACTGTAACATCTTCCTTGGCTTTCACATCAATTTTATTTTTTTTTTCACTGAAGAAGCTGTTTTAAGTATTCTTTTCTTTTTCTGAGAGGCCCAGAGAGGCTTGGAAGCAATCTGATCATGTAAGTGAATGATTTATCATTCCCTTTTGGCCCTGAGCAAGGATTTTTTTTCCCTGCATCATGCATCTCTCAAGATATAATTGGACTTAAAATTAAAACTGCATTATCTTCCAATTCATTGAGAAGAAACTGGTGGTTTTGACTTAAATAGCAGTTTAAAGCAAGGTATGTATTAGAAGATGGTGAAAAATTGTTGTAGTGGGTTATGCTCAGAGCCAACAGAGGAAAAGATTTGTTTCTCCAGTGGTACCTACTGGACCTGAGATCTGAGGACAAAGATTGTGGTTGGGGACACACAGAAATCTAAGTTATGTGTTCTCCCTCACTTTAGTTCAACCTGATTTATGTGGATCTGTTGTGTTTATTATGGTTCACCATGATACATTTAAAATAAAATAAAACAAATATTGCATTGTGGTTGTGAACACTCTGCCTAAGGCGTGAGTGAGAATGTTGTGTCCTGTGAACCAGATCTAAGTCAGAGAAGGGTTCAAACAAATGCTGAGAGCTCAGAGAGGAGGAATGGCTTAAGGCTCCTTCTTGTCTATATTTTAACTCCTCACAGTCTATACCTTGAGTTCAGAGATCAGGCCAAAGTAGACTATACTAGAGTTAGAAGAACCGCCTTTGGCTGCTTCAGAGTTTGGAAATAAAATTTAGATTCCTTGCTACTCAAAGTGTTGATTATAGAAGTGGCTTTTGACTTTTCCCAAAGGCAAGTGTTGATATGGAGTTAAAAGTGCAAAAGAGTAATGCTTATGAAGCAAAAAGAGAGGGATGAGAAGGTTGGCCAAGCCTCCAGAGTACAATCCATGCATGTCAATGTCCCTGTCAACACATCGGGAGTCCAGACTCAAGACTGACTATATCCTGGAGTTTCTTCATGAGTGGAAATGGCCAGATCTGGAACAACACCATGCTCAGTCATTTTGACAATTGATGGGGACTTTCAAGGAGTTAATTGTGGACACAAACTGTTAACACCCTCCCTTAGGCTTACCATTGAATCCTACCTTGAAGAGCTTCTGAATAGCACTCCTTTGTGTCTAACTGTGGATCACAGCCTGAACTCCACTTGGGAGCTTGTCAAAAATATACAATATTGTCCCATGAATGAAATCTTGTATCAGTAACTGTAGTTTAATAAAATGTCTAGATGAATTGTTTCAAACACTAGGGTTTGTAAGCACAGAATTTTGTTCAAAGAACAAAAGGTGGGGTTTAAGTTCTTTGAATGACCAGGAAGTCATAAATCCTAGAAATCATTTCAGACAGAGATTGATGAAAGGATTTCTTAAAAATTTTGGAGCCCATGTGAGTCACTGCAGGATCTGTCAAAAAAAGATGATCTCTAGACTTCACATCCAAAGGCACTGCATTAGTACTTCTGGACTGAGCCTAGCATGCTGCATTTCAATAAATGAGGAAATTAATAATAAATTAATAATAAATGAGGAAATTAATATATGTTTCATCTCTTGAAAAACTCTTATTTGCTAATTAGGATTCTGTGTTTTGCCTTGTCACGTACCAATAACTGTGAGATTTCAGACAAATTAATCATCTATTCTTTTTGTTCTTCAATATTCTCAGGGGTAAAAATAGTCCTATATGACTGCAGTGACTATTAAATGACAAAACATTCACTTTAACAATTTTTCTCCTGTTAAAGAAGAAAAAAAATAGGTAAGGAAAAGCTGAATTGATTTATGTTTCAGTCTAGGGATCAAGGGTCATGCAAGGAACAAGTTTCATCAAGTTTCTGGCACTTAAAATGGAGAACTAAATTTAGAAGCAAAAAAGGGAGTAAATTCCTTATTTGGGAAGATTCCAAGAGCAAAGTTATGATTGGTTGGTGGTGGGTTCTGAAGTATCTCCTAGGATTACTCATTGTTCTTTTTTAAATTTTATTTAAGTTATACAAGTTTCATGTATACTATGTATACAGATTTAGAAACATAATGTTACTTCCTACCCTACCCTCCCTAACACACCCTCCAACACTTCTTCCTCCTCCCTCTTCCATTTCCACTCTTAATTTTTACAAAGATCTATTTTCAGTTTATTTAGTGATAGTAAAGTTCACTTTACACTAAGTAAAAGAATTCAACTGTTTCTCAAAGGAAGAGATAAGAGCTGTAAACAGTCTTCCAGTCCCAAAATATCCATTTCACTCCAGCAAACTACATTTTAGATACTCTATTAGTTACCTCAGATCAGGTAAAACATGTTGTCTGTCTTTTTGGGACTGGCCTATTTCACTAAGTATAGTAATTTCCAGTTGTGTGCAAAAGACAGGTTTCCTGGCCAGTGCTGTGGAGTAGCAGGTAAAGCTGCCTCTGCAGTGCCAGTATCCCATATGGGCACTGGTTCAAGTCCCTGTTGCTCCATTTCTGATCCAGCTCCCTGCTATTGCACCTGGGAAAGCAGTGGGAGATGGCCCAAGACCTTGGATCCCAGCACCCATATAGGAGACCTGGAAGAAGCTCCTGGCTCCTGGCTTCAGATTGCCGCATCTCTAGCCATTATGGCAAATTGGGGAGTGAACCAGCGGATGGAAGACCTCTCTCTCTCTCTCTCTCTCTCTCCCTCTCTCTCTCTTTCTCTCTGCTTCTCTTTCTCTCTCTGTGTAACTCTGACTTTCAAATAAATAAATGAATCCTAAAAATAGACAGGTATTAATTTTTTACAGCTGAGTAGTACTCTGTAGTGTATATATGCCATAATTTCTTTATCCAGTCAACAGTTGATGGACAGCTGGGTTGATCCCATACCTTAGCTATTGTGAATTATGTTGCAATGAACATGGGAGTACATATAACTCTCTCATATGATGATTTCTTTTGGTTGGGTCAGTTCCCAAGAGTGGGATGGCTGGGTCATATGGTAGGTGTATATTCAGCTTTCTGAGGTATCTCCATACTGTCTTCCACAATGGCTGTACCAATTTACATTCCCACCAACAGTGAACTAGGCTACATTTTTCCCACATCCTTACCAGCATTTGTTGTTTTATTTCTGTATGAGAGCCATTCTAATTGGAGTGAGAGAAAATCTCACTGACTCATTGTTCTAAATTTCAGAAACGCAGGTTCACTTTACAAAGGGGTCCACAGAGGACTCGGGATTCAGAGTCTTGTGGATGCCATGCTTGGTCTTGGCAATTTTTTGTGCAGTCTTAGTATAAATTCTGTGGAATGCTTGTTTTGTGTCAAGCCTGGTGGTGAGTACCAGGGTTACCGATGGAACAGGTGTAGCCCTGCTTTCAGGAGTTCACAGCGCTTGTGCGGGGAGGTGAAAGGAGTTCTGTTAAGATATTGCTGACAGCAGAGGTTAAGAGTGTTAAGAGACACTGACAGCAGAGGTTAAGAGTGTTCCCTTAACCTTAAGAGTGTTCCATGCCAGACACCTGACCTGAAGTTGGTGAGAATGCAAGCTAAGTGAGTACAGACAAGTGACTTCACTTCAGTGTCAAAACATTCTCATCTGTAAACATGGGAATAAAAGCAAACCTATTTCATAGATGTTTTGTGACTATGAAAAGTGCAAGTTCATCCAAATCACTTATAATTCTACTCAAAAATGGGAAACATGTGGTAAACATGTGATAATTATGAGCAGTAATTGCCAACATCCATTCATTCAATAAAGTAAAATTTAGTCCCTGCAGATTAGGAATTACTTCAGGAATACTACAGATTATTATTTCAGGAATACTACAGGTTAAAGATATACTGGGGCCGGCACTGTGGCATAGTCGGTAAAGCACTGCTTGCAGTGCCAGCATCCAATATGTGCACTGTTTTGAGTCCTAGTTGCTCCACTTGCGATCCCGCCCTCTGCTAAGTCCTGGGAAAGCAGTAGAAGATGGCCCGATTCTTTGGGCCCCTGCACCCACATGGGAGACCATATATGGGGATATATGTTGATTACATTTGTTAACATCCTTTATTTTCTGTTAGTCAAAGTTCTTAGTTGGAGATAACAGAATCCATGCTTGCCACATTATTGGAGAGATGGAATAGGGGACAATGACATAGAAGGATAGAAGGAAGTCTGTGGGTCATCAAGGAGGAAGAACATTTTGTCAATGAGATCACTTGAAATTACATATGCATGTTTATAATAAAATGCATGCTGACTTGTGATTAATTTCATTACTGCCATCTCACTGACCACTGCCAACACTTTCTGTTGGAACTCCATGCCTCTAGTCCCTGCCTGTCTGCTTCCAGTGTAATTTTTCTTAAAGTATGACTGTGATTATGTCATATTCCACACCTTCTCTATTATCTGTGTAATAATATCTATATTAGCAAGAATGTAGGTGACATGGCATATTAATTCAACTGTGTCATTTTTAGCTAAGAAAGGAAGAGTATTTATTATAAGGGTTATTGAACATCTCAACAAACAGAAAGAACTGCAAATAATTATGAAGCAAAAGATAGAAAATATTATAGTGCAAGATCTCTGAGTCTGGGACAGGAGGCTATACAACTTTGGTGTCTAGTTCTATCTGCCAACTAGTTCTAATGCTTCCTCTGTTTATCTTACAATTGGACTTACTAAAGACTTACTTCTTGGGGGCTGGCACCGTGGCTCATTTGGTCAATCCTCTGCCTGCAGCACCGACATCCCATATGGGTGCCAGTTCTAGTCCCAGTTGCTCCTCTAAAAGTCTACCTCTCTGCTGTGGCCCAGGAGGGCAGTGGAGGATGGCCCATGTGCTTGGGCCCCTGCACCCACATGGGAGACCAGGAGGAAGCACCTGGCTCCTGGCTTCTGATTGGTGCAGTGTCAGCCGTGGCAGCCATTTGGGGAGTGAACCAATGGAAAGAAGACCTTTCTCTCTGTCTGTCTCTCTCACTGTCTATAACTCTACCTGTCAAATAAAAAAAAAGACTTATTTCTTGATCAGGACAAGGTATCATGAACCCAAGAAGCAGTTGTATCATGGGATAGAAGCAGAGAGAAGGGCCTTTCACCTTCGTTCTTTAATTACAGGAAATAATATACTATAGTATATATAGTATAGGAAATAATAGTATCAAGTCATAGAGCACTGCTTAAGTGCTTGGCAGTTTCTTAACATTTTGTATATTTTTACTGAATATTTACCACAGTTTTCAAAGGTAGATACAATTTTCTCCATTTTACTGATAAAGAAAACGAGGCATGTAGATGTTAAATAACTATCTCATATGACTAGCAAATGGCTCTCATATGCCTAACCTCACCACTGCACGATTTACTGTTCCTCAAGGGTATTGCCAGTTTACATCATAAACAACCCTATACCCTAAACCAATCACAGGTATAATAATGTGAATTTATTAAGAGGATGTCAGCTATCATTTAGACCATATGTGGAGCAACTGAGAAGAAACTTTCCCTAAAGGGCAGCAGTTTTCCTCTAAGGAAAGAAGGATCCTGAACTCAAAGCATACATTAAAGTTCCCCATGTTTTATGTATACTAAAAGCCTTAAAGCTCATTTTTCTCCATTTTGCTCTTGCAGACCGTATATTCCACCCTCATGACATGTTAAGGCCACAAAAGCTGTCTGGGAACAAGTTACCCCTGTTTCCCAGAATTCTATTCTTACACCTTTCCATCTGTAAGATCCCTTCTCTCTCCGTATACAATAGCCACATCAAGTTCCTTGTGGCTTTCTTCATAGAGAAAGCAGCTTATACTGGCTTCTTTTATCATTTTACATACTGCATCCCAAATAATTACACCTTTCTGATATTCCACTAAACTGTGTTCCCCTCTTTTTCTGTACCTTCAAAACATTTGATAACATAAGATGGTTGAAAAAATAGATGGACTATTAGATTGAATATTAGTTGCTCAAACAAAATCACACTGAATTGATTTACTCTTAGCCTCTTAGGGTTGCTGGGGAGATAGTTAATAGTCATAAACTAGATTCTTTACCACTGTGAACACTTCATTTAAATTAGATATTTTAATTGAATCTTCTCTATAATCCATAATTTACAGATGGAAAAAATTAAGCTCATTGAAACTAAAAAAAGTTGTATAAGGACATAAAATCTTTAGCTTCCCAATCTACAATTGTATAAAAGTCTTATTTGACTCCACACTTTTTTTCCACTGGGATATGATTTTTATTGTTGCTATTTAGTTTTTTTCATTTTTAATTATCTTTATAAACAGAGGATAAATTTAGTATCTACTAAGTAAAAATTTCAACATTTTATGTTAAATAAAATCCATAATGCTCCTATAAAAAAACGAGATGTTTAAGGACAGAAAATTTGCCACAAACATTTTGAAAATGTCAAACTAAGATATAACATGACCAACTATTTTGTAAAATAGTTATGATAATTTATCAACTAATGACTAAGTAACCAAAGAGCAAACTCATTAACTTAGAGAACACATCACACAAAGGCCAGAAATGTTCCTGTTGATTGATTTCTTGTCAGCCACTATTAGAAATGTGTGTATATATATATATACACACACACACACACACACACACACACATATCCCATGTATATAAATACAGAATCATGGCCGGCACCGTGGTTTACTAGGCTAATCCTCCACCTTGTGGCGCTGGCACACGGGGTTCTAGTCCTGGTTGGGGCGCCGGATTCTGTCCCGGTTGCCCCTCTTCCAGGCCAGCCCTCTGCTGTGGCCCGGGAGTAAAGTGGAGGATGGCCCAGGTGCTTGGGCCCTGCACCCCATGGGAGACCAGAAGAAGCACCTGGCTCCTGCCATCGGATCAGCGTGGTGCGCCAGCCACAGCGCGCTGGTCGCGGAGGCCATTGAAGGGTGAACCAATGGCAAAAAGGAAGACCTTTCTCTCTGTCTCTCTCTCTCACTCTCCACTCTGCCTGTCAAAAAAAAAAAGAAAAAAGAAAAAAATAAATATAGAATCACAATTTTCAGATTACAACTATATCGAACCATTCAGAACGTGAGTGCAAGCATGACACTGATGACCCCTGGCTGCAGTGCTGGAAGCTGGCAGCCTCTTTTGGAGAATCCCCTGGCTTGCAGGGCTCATTCGTCCTCTTTCTCACTTATTTAGAAGTCCTGTAGACTCACAGTTTCCAATAAGCTCTACTCTGTTTTGTTGCATGTGGGTCTTCAGTAGAGGAATGCACACCACAAGGAATAAGCTGGGACGTGACACTGCTGTTAACAATGCAAAGTCTGGATGACCATTGTTTCATGTAATTTTTATTTATTGCTAAGATACTGAAAATTCTTGCTGTGCTGCAAGGAGCCCAGGTGTAAAAATAAGAAAGCCTAATTCTAAAATTGCTGCAAGAGACATTTTCAAAGTTTAATATGCATGTAAGCATAACCAGTAAAATTCAAAGGGGAAAAATAGGAAACCACTTGAACAACAACAAAAACATCTGGTTGCAAAAACTTCTACATTTTAACAGAAAAATGTAATCAAAAAGGGCATTCTGTATTCAGAAATATAAGGTCCAGTGTTCTGACATAATGGTTTAAGCTACCATCTGCAAAGCTGGTATCCCAAGGGGCACCAGTTCAAGTCCTGGCAGCTACACTTCCAATCCAGCCACCTGCTAACGTGCATAGGAAAGCAGTAGAAGATGGCCCAAGTGTTTGGGCAGCTGGGTACACAGAGGAGAACCTGATGGAGTTCCAGGATCCTGACTTTGGCTTGGTCCAAACCTGACCACTACAAGCCAAGTGGGGAGTGAACCAGCAGATGAAAGATCTCTCTGTATTTCTCTCTCTCTCTCTCTCTCTCTCTCTCTCTCTCTCTCTCTCTCTCTCTTTCTCTCTCTCTCAATATCTCTCTCAACTCTGACTTTCAAATAAAACAATAAAATTTAAAAACAATAAAAGAAATGCAACTGGAAAGGCAAGGTACAGTTAAGTATCTCCACCTGGGCAATGCTGACGGGTGGATGGGAGTCAGTATTTGAGGGGAGACCATCTAATGAATTTGTAGAAAATCTGTGCCGTGAGACAATTTTGGCAGTGGCATGTGTAGAGACCTACATCAGAGTAAGTTTAGACACCAGAAGAACAAGAAGGAAGTGACTCTGGACAGCTGTAAGCAATAAAAGTTAGCTGAAAAATTTAAGCAGGAAATGAATTTATGGAAGAGTTCCAAAGATCCCATCCCATTTGTAGAAGACTTGGACACTTAGGTTTGAGTCTACGAAGCCAGGAATGAAAGTTAACCTTGCCCCCCCCCCCCCAACTACCATCTTAGTTTTTCATGGCTGTGCTTGGTTTTATAACTGAAAATTCCAGATCCTGGGCACTTCACTAATCATAGGAAAACACACAATTGGTTATTCTACTCTCCAGGTAGGGTAGGGCTCATGGATACTCCACTGCCTAAGTAGTGGGCCTGAAACCAAGTTCATACAAGGCATAGAATCCGCTACTAAATTAAGATAATTACTTCTATGTAAAGGTTATGGGGTTATGGCCATTTCTATTTCTGCCATTGCCAGGATTAGTCAGGCAGGTTCCTGCTGCCTGGTGTAGCTACCTCTTTATCAAATGGGTACATGAGATTAGTACACTGTGGAACCACAAGAAAAACAATTTGCTTATCTGTGCTTAACTGTCAGGTTAAGAGTAGGAGGATTCTGTGAATGCACAATGGGGGTTCAAATATCAGGCTGTCTAAAACAATGATCAATCTCCAATCCAATGGCTCTTCTTGCAATAAATTCACTGAGAGATGATGAAAAGTAGAACGACAGCTTAAGGATGTGAATTGGATGAGAATCATTTAAGAGGAAACTATAAGAGATAAATTGGATGTATAGCCAAGGGAGAGGAACCAATTGTCAAAACATGGTTACATAGCTGGAAATCTTTTTTGTTGTTATTGCATCCTACTAAAATAAAAACTTTAGAAGAAATACAGGATATAAAAAGAAAGATAATGAGCTAGTTTTCACGGAATCGAAGTGACTTTGAGGTTTTTAGGTGAAAAGATCCCTTTGACTAAAGTTTGTAGAAGTTCCTGCTTATCTCCTATTCATAGGTGTCAGACACTGCAACTTAGAGATAGTGCTGAGTGTGGCCAAGGGAAGAAAGGTGGGTCCAAAGTGCTAGCTTTGTGCACTTGATTTATTGTCAATCTGGATTTAGAAATGCATAAACTGTGCTATGAACTTCATACTGCTAAGATATTAAACAAAGGAGGGCCTGTAATCTGTTTTCAGTACAATAATGTGTAAATTCTGATGGGAAGATAAAAAAATCTAATAATTCTCTTAGAAGTGGCAATTCTTTATGGTAATGATCTAGAATAATTCAAAGTGAAATATTTTTATTTTGCAGATGATGAAAGTGAAGTTATGTGAAAGTAAGTTTCTGAACATCATATAGCTTTTAAATCAGATGATTTTTAAATTCTTTTTTAAGTGTTAAGAGCTCATGGCTTATGGTAACTATTAGTAAAATGGTGCTGTCTTATCTGTGGCACCATCTATGTCCTGGATGCCATCTTAGGCTCTGGCCCCCATCACCACCTTGCACAGGAAGCTTCAGTCCTAAGCCCCATGGCCCAACCACAGGTGTCAGCTCTACCCAACCTTAATGGGATTCAGTGCTCCTACTTCCCTGCCCCACCCAGAAAAGGTATCACAGGACCTGCTTCCTGCCTTCTTCCCTACAACCTGCCAGATTGCCTCCCCATAAGTAAACTTTCCTCTAATTCCAGTGTTTGGTGTGTTTTGTGGCACTTTATATTGGTGCCGTGACTCGGATCTAGGCTCTCCCATCCACCTTGCTCTCCTCTAGGTTATGTGAGCTGCTTTGGGGTCCTGGATTTCTGCCAGTTACAAAACACACCCCTGGACCTCCTTGCATGCCACCAAATGCTCTGTGATCTCTTTCCACACACTGGACTTTCAAATCCTGAAGTAAGATGCAGAATGGGGAATTCTCTCTCTGCAACCTCTACCATGTGTTGTGTTTCCACTTTGCTTCCTCTCCAAATCCTGGTACCAGGCACCACAACTTCCCATGCCTTCCACGGGCTCTATGTCTTCCCACAGGCTTTACACCTTCCACAGGATCTATGTCTTCCATGGGCTCTACACCTTTCCATGGGCTCTAGGCCTCAGGCTCCATTAAGTGTGTGGGTAAATGACCCTCACTTTCTATTCCCGTACCCTCATCGGATGGCCATAACCTTGTGGATGCCCAATATCCACCAGTTCGGCTCCGCAGGTCACCATGGGAACTTCTTCTTGCGTTCCATCTGATTTTCCTCTCGGTTATCTTCTAAATAATATGGTTCCTTTCAGTTTGGCTCCAGATCTCAAATGCTGCCACCTCATCTTTCTTTGTAATCAGGCATGACCCATATATAACCTTGATAACCAATCAAAGTGGCCTCTTAATGGCACTTTTGACCCTGACATCATTCAAGATCTTTATCACTTCTTTGAGCATTGGGGGAAATGGAAGAAGGTCCCATATGTTCAAGCTTTTTCTTATCTTTGATCTAAACCTTCTATTTGTAATCCGTGTCCTCTTGCCCAGGTCCTTTTGACCTCCAAAATTCCCACTAGAGGTCAAGAGCCTGAGCTGAAACCCCTTTCTTCTCCCTTCAATCCTGCCACAGCTGCCACTGCCTCCATTGCAGCTTCCTTCCATCCAGCTGATGAACACCCCCGATGCACATTGCTCCAACCCAAGGCACAGGCCCCAGAAACATTATCTCCCACTTGACAACCACAGAGCTACCTTGGCCCTCGCTACCTTGTTGCCACCTCCCCCTCCTGTCCAGGAATTCCAGAAGGCAGTGTTGGTTTCTATTCCAGGTCTCACTGTACCCCCCCCCCCATCTGAAGTCCCTTGCTCATCCTTTTCTCAGAACCATTCACTTCCCAGGTCTACTCATCCCCCTAAACCCTTTGCCTTATTGCAAATCCAATCTTCACTTCAACCTTTGCTCTCTCCCACTCCACCAAATGGACATTCCATCCCCACCCTCTCCCTCCTACAGGCTCCTCCCCTCCCTTTTTGTGTGCCCACTCCCCGAGTCACTCATTCTATAATAGCGACCAGGGAGCCCATCTCCATGTTACACCTATGAGAAGTGGGGGTTGGGGGGAAAGGAGGGCATTGTAAGTGTTCATGTTCTTTTCTCACTTGCTGATCTTTTACAGATCAAACAAAAGCTGGGTTCCTTCACCCCTAACCCAGCATCATACATTAAGGAATTTAGCTATTTAACACAATCTTATAACCTGACTTTTCACGATGTGTTTATGATCCTCTCCAATGCCCTCCTCCCAGAGGAGTGAAGGCAAATTTGGGAACAAGCCCATCTCTACACCAATGAGACTCATCAGACTGACCCTGCCCATCCCCCAGGTGCAGATGCAGTCACTGACCAGGACCCCAATTGAAACTTCAACTCTCCCAATGGCATAATGGCCAGAAATAATTTTATCACCTGCTTGCTAGCTGGCCTAAAGAAATCCACCAGAAAGGCTGTAAGCTATGATAAACTGAGAGAAGTTATTCAAGATAAACAGGAAAATCCTTCTGCCTTTCTGCAGTGCCTAACGCAAACTCTCCTCCAATATACCAACTTAGACCTCAAGCCTCCTGACAGCCATAGCCTTCTCATGAATCATTTCTTTGCCCAGAGTTTTCCACACATTAAGTCAAAGTTAAAACAGCTTGAGAGGGTTCCATTAACTCCACAGGCAGAAATTTTAGAGGTGGCCTTTAAAGTATACAATGGGAGGTATGAAAGAGCCCAAAAGGAAAAATTCCAAATGCTGGCCAAGTCTTTTCAGCAACCTGCTGCCTCTAGTAACCCCACTGACCACAGCAGCCCTGCTGACAGCAGGAATCCTCCTGATCCATGCTTTAAATGTGGCCAGGTGTGTCATTGGGCCAAACTATGTCTCAATCCTCCTCTGGCCCTTGCCCTAAGTGTCGCTAAAAGGGCCACTGGGCAGTGGACTGTCCTCTTGTCCATCCAGTCAGTAGGCCATCCACCCCACCTATGCCCCAGGTCAAACTTTGAGGGCTGGCCACTGAAGATTGAAGGTGCCCAGGCTCCTGCCACCCAACTATGGCCATCACTCCACAGGAGCCCAGGGTAACCGTGACAGTAGCATGTAGGCCAATTTCTTTCCTTATTGACACAGGAGCAACTTCTCAGTCCTTACCCAGTATTAGGGGCCTACCTCTGCTGCCTCAACCTCCAGAGTCGGGGTAGAGGGAAAACCTTATAGACCCTACAGACGCCCAAGCTGCTCTGCATAATTAATATGATGCCCTTCTCCCATTCTTTTCTCATTATACCTCAATGTCCACCCCCTCTTGGGGGATACATACACCTTATCAGTTAGGTGCTCAGGTGGTTTTCATCTGCCGGCCAATGGCCTTAACCTCCAGCTTGCCTTTGGCTCCTTTATTACTACTCTCTCAAGACAAACCAGTCTCAGCCACCCTTCCTACCTCAGGTCCTCTGTCCACTATCAACACATGAATATGAGACACCAGTCAGCCTACAGTAGTGACCTACCATCCTCCATCCAGATAAAGTTACAGAACTTCTCCAGATTTCCTTCCCAGACACAATATTCCCTATCCCTTTCTAGTCTTTGAGGTCTAAAGTCCATAATTTCTAAACTCCTCCATCAGGGCCTGCTATGCAAGGCAAGCTCCCCTTATAACACCCCATATTGGTGGTTAGAAAGCCTAATTGGTCCTTCCAAGACCTTTGCCTTGTTGACACAGTGATGGCACCAACATATCCATTGGTACACCCTCCTTTCCACTATTCCTTCATTCATGTATCATTTCTCTGTCTTGGATCTAAAGGATACATTTTTTTTATCATTCTTCTATATCCTATCTCTCAGGACACATTTGCTTTCACCTGGACTGACCTGAACTGAAGTGGTTTGTACTCCCCCAGGGATTCTGGAATAGCCCCACCCTGTTTGGTCAAACCTTGGCCAATGATCTAGGCACCCTAGACTTATCTCCCTCCTTTCTTCTCCAGCACATAGACAACCTCCTCCTTTTCAGCCCCTCAGAAATAGACATCCAATGACAGTCTGCTGCTCTCCTCAACTTCCTAGAAGCCAAAGGTTATTGGGTATCCTTCACCAAAGCACAGCTTCGCTGGTCTGAGGAAACCTATCTTGGGGTACATCTCATCCCCACCCACAAGGCTACCACTGTTGACAGAAAGCACCTAATAGCTAACCTCCCACCCCCTTCTACCAAAGAAGAAATTCTTTCCTTTCTATCCAAAGGAAAATTCTTTCCTTTCTATGATTGCAAACTTCTCCTTTCTGGCTTGCCTCTCTACAAAGCCACAAAAAGGATCCTTCCAGGATCCCCTCATAAACCCAGTCACCTCCCAAAATCATAAGCTCTAACAAGGTATTCTACAGGCCCCTGCCTTACACTTACCAGATCTCACATGGCCCTTTTGTATTTATGTCACTGAAAACCAGGAAATGGCCTTGGGGGTTCTCAGCCATCAAGCTGGTCCCTCTTTTGCTCCTGTAGCCTATCTCTCAAAAACTTTAGATCCCACAGTTAAGGTCTGGGCATGCTGTTTATGGGCACTGGCTTCAGCAGTAGTCTTCATACAAGAGTCAAGAAGACACGTTTGACTCACCACTCACCATTCTTTCCTCACACCATCTAGCAGAACTAACTTACCAAAGCCTCCAGTCTCTCCCTCCATCTAGCAGCCTGGCCCTTCAGGTGGCACTAATTGAGGACCTTACTCTCACTTTTAAACCTTGTCCTCCCCTTAACCCAGCTACTCTCCTTCCCTCTCCCCTCCATCTCCAGATCACTCAGCTCCTGTCCACTCCTGCACTGAGACTATCAAACACTTACTACCTTATTCTTCAAACAGCCAGGAGAGTCCCCTCATTAAGCCCACTCTAGTAGTCTCGTTCACATATGGTAGCTCTGTCTTTCATGAGGGAATAAAAAGGGCAGGATATGCCGTGATCACAACCATTGATGTTGAGTGGGACTGATCCCTTCCAATACTATTAATCAACAGGTTGAGCTCTATGCTCTAACCTGTGCCTTTATGCTGGCAAAAAAAAAAAAAACTATCACTGTCTATACTGGCTCAAAATATGCCTTCAATATTTTCCTATCCCACTTGGCAATTTGGAAAGTCAGGGGCCTTTTTACTACTGAAGGGACAACCATCTCCAACTCTACTTTCATAACCCCTCTCCTAGAGGCATCCTATCTTCCAACACAAGTCCGACTTGCCCACTGTAAGGCTTATCAGATTGATAATTCTGCCATCACTGCCAGTAATAACAGGGCAGATAAGGCAGCTCATCAGCCAACACTGCTCTCTTTTCCTCCTAGTGTGTCCCCTACTCCACCTTCTATACTAACAAACTGCCTTCACGACCAACTGCCTCAACAGCCCTCCACTCAGCTATCTTATTCTATCTCCACCATTTGTATCATTCCAATGTCTCTTCTCTACTATCATTTTTCAAACTGTCTCTACCTCTCTCACCAAAAGATACCAAATATCTTCAACAACTCACCTCTTCTTGTTTTAAATGTCAAAGAACAAACCCTAGTTCTAGCCTCTGTCCTCCAAACTTTCCCTCTTTTCAAGCCAGAGGACACCCAATTGCCTCTGACCTACAGAGTGACTTCACCCATATGCCCAGAGTGCAACATTTTCAATATCTCTTGGTATTGGTAGATACTTTCTCTGAGTGGGTTGAGGCCTTCCCAACTACTGACAGACAGGTACTAACAGTTTCCAGCACCCTACTTCAGGAGATTATCCCCTGTTTGGGGGTCCCTGGCTCTATCCAGTCAGGCAATGACCCCAAATTTACATCCCAGGTAACTCAGTTACTTACCAAGACACTTAAGATCCCCTGGCATTTCCATTTCCCTTTCCATGCTCAATTCTCAGGAAAGGTAGAAAGGGCAAATTTTATACTAAAAATGCTCTGACTAAACTTCCCCTTGAGCTCTACTTGGACTGGACTAAACTACTTCCATTGGCCCTGCACTCTGTATGAGGACCCTTCCAAAAAAAAAAAAACCTCTCAATGTTTTGCCTTATGAACTGATGTATGGATGTCTCTTAATTCCTCTGATTGTAAACTCTCAATCTCCACCCCTGCCATCCCATCTACTCCCACCTTTCCTCAGACATCTCCAAACAGAGTTATGGAAATATACAGACACCTACTCCAAATATACAGACTACCAGCTCCAGGTCCATCTACTTCAGACAGTTTTCCTCCCATTAAGTGGGAGATGAGGTCTTCCTGTCCTCTTCACACCCCTCCTTGCCCTCTACTCCCACTAAACTACATGCTAAATGCAATGGAACTTCCTGGATTATTCTCACTACTCCTAGAGCAGCAAAATTATAGAGAATCCCCCATTGGATCCACCTCAATCATCTTATGCATTCCCTTCCCCCTCATTATACAGTTACTCCCACAGGGCTACTCACAGCCACATTTACCCAGACTCAAGTTCCATTACCAACAGTACCTGAAAACTCAAACCCTTCTGTGCTTAATGAACCCACCTCAGAGAAGCAGTGACTACCCAGTCACCTGCCATTTCCAACACCAGATAAATACTGATCCCCTTTTATGCTGCTACCAATTCTTCCTACAACTTCTGTGGGAAGAGTGTCAGACACACTCCTTACCCATCTACCTCGCTCGGCTCCTTTCAGATATTGAAGATTTACACTTCCAGAGAACCTTCTCAGACTTCATTCCCTCTGAGATCTACACTTTCTTATATCTTCTCTTATTATCTCACTCCCTCTTCTACACACCATGATGAATTTTCCAATAATCTCATCCTTTCTGCTCTTCTGTGTTTGTCCCATATCTATAATGGCCCCCATAACACATTATGCATGGCAATTTCAGATGTACACCACTTCCACTCTGGCCAAAATACTTAACGAGATCTACTACCCCATCACAGGCCCTGTCACTCTGTACTTTGATTTTGCTCGGGCCTGCACACATAATTGTTATGACTAGACTAGATATAGTTTATCTCATTTCATAACAAATCTATATTACCTTTACCTAACTAAGAACAACACAGGATCATGTAACTATGATTACTGGAGAGAGTGCTCATCATGGTCCTGTAACTACTACCATACTGATCATGGATATGGCTTCCTGGGAAAACAATTTTATAAGGTCCTTCCCCAAGGGGAAAAAATAAACCTGATCTGCCTAGGAGGCCACAGGTAGGCACAGACTACTGGACCCAACCCTTCTTAGCCTTCATTATAACTGACTCCCATTCTCAGGTGCAAGATGGGGTCTAGGAATCTGTCACTTTGTATATGGGATACAACCTTCAAGATCCCCATGGAACCATAAAAATCATTAGGGTCTACACTCAGCTCCCAACAGCTCCCATGGATGGGGTGGTTGATAAAGTAAAGAAGTCCTCTAAACACCTGACCCAGCTGAACCTCCCTTGTTGTGGCTATAACTCACTGATCTGTCTTTTGCCCTACTTTATCAACTACACAATTCTACTTTACCCTCAGCCCTTTACCAAAAACTATACTTTACATATGCTCCCTTTTGGGAACCTCCCATTGCAGCTACGCTACTCACCAGTATTCTTGATCACTGATACTCTCCCCACATCTAATGTTACATGACCACTCAGAGTTCCTTTTACAGGCTAATCCCTCCACCTGCAAGAAATGAACAATCTTTTTCCCATCCTGGTTGGAGTCAGCTTCACAGCATCCCTCTCTTTGATGGTTGTCTCAGGAACAGCTCTGGGCCACAATGTTATTTCTATTAACTGGTTCCAAGAGCAACTCCAGTAATTATGAGAGGAGATCTCCACGTTCAATGAAACTTCAGAAGATGTATTTGGGGCCTCCAAAATCAGATCACCTCACTGCCAGATGTAGTATTACAAGATAGATGAGTTCTGGACCTTATAACAGCTGAAAAAGGGGGAATCTATATATTTCTGGGTGAATAGTGTTGTTATGTTAATCAATTGGGATAGGTAGAGCAAAACAATAACAAGCTCCAATAAATTGCCACCTCTGTTAAACATTCTGTCTTAGGGTCTGGAAAGCCTCTCTTCTCTTCTCCTTTATGGAGTCCTCTTACCACTTGGCTAATGCAGCTCCTGTAACAGTTGACTGCTATTCTCACCCTGTCTTTTATATTACCATGGCTGGTTAAGTGTTTAATGGAACTAACCAAAGCCTTCACCAACCAGGCAGTCAACCAAATTCTGATAAAGGGGGATGTACTCTGCTCCCCACCCAGAAGATAGTGACTTGAGACAAACCCCATATCAGCAGAAAACAGCTACAGAAGGTAGAGAATCGCCTCTTCACCCTTCCTGGACTTTTGGGCTGCTGTAATCCCATACAATGCCTGTATTATGAAAAAACAAAAGGAGGGAATGTTAGTAAAATGGAGCCATCTTATTTGTGGTGCCATCTATGCCCAGACACCATTTTAGGCTCTGCTTCCCATGGCCACCTTGCACAGTGAGCTTTGGTCCTAAGACTCATGGCCCAGCCACAGGTACCAGCTCCACCCCCACCCTAATGGGATTCTACTGCTTGTACTTCCCTGCCACGCCCCCCCATTCACAAAGGTATAACTGACCTGCTTCCCATACATGTGCTTATTTTCTTCTTTGCCCCTTCCTTCTGCCCTGTCAGATTTCCTCCATCAATAAACCTTTCCTCTAACCCTGGTGTTTGGTGTGTTTTGTGGCAGCCTTATAGTAACTGTTCTGAAATTAAGAATTGAGGATCAGAAGTAAGAGCACCACCTGGAAACTTATGATAAATGCAAATTCGTTGCCTCCTTTCATATCCCACTGAGTCAGAATCCCTGGGAGTGGCACCCAGCCGTCTGTTTTATGGATCCTCCAAGTAATCCTAATGTAGGCTCAGGCTTGAAACTTCTGAATTATTTATCTTCCTGGCTATAAGGACAATGATAAGCTATTTTTCTTCTACATTTAGAAGAGACAAATAATTTAAATGAGGTACAATTTATTTTAGCCCATAGTAGAATGCCAGGTATATATTAGATTTCCAAAGACTCTAATTGAAATATGATGAACCTAATAATTCAAATAGCAAACCAAACTTCACTAAAGTATTTTAATATTCTTAAGCTGGAAAAAAACATGTTTGTTTGAATTTATAATGAATTTGTTTCTTTTTATTTTCCATTTTTAAATAAAAATTATCATGGTTTCAACTAACTTGGCAATTTTGCAACATTGAAACTCTTTTGTCTTGGTATTCTTTATCAAATTACTGTGTAATAGCAGTTGTAGAACCTGAAAAAAATCTGGAGTCCCACATCTGATGAGCAGAAAGTTAATCACTGACCTCATCTTGTTAGAGCCAGGTCCTTCCTTTCTCTTTCTTTCTTTCTTTCTTTCTTTCTTTCTTTCTTTCTTTCTTTCTTTCTTTCTTTCTTTCTTTCTTTCTTATTTATTTTTTTGGAATGCTCAGAGCAAGGAATCAGGCATCTATTGTTCAATTGCTGAACTCCCCAGGGGGTTAAAAGGTGCTGAATATTAGGTGAGTGTTAGAGTTGAGCAGCCATGATAAGGTTACATACAGGTTTTAGAAGGTTCACAGTGTCTGTGATCATTCTTTGATCAGTGACAGGAGGCCAGTGTGATCTTTTTGTGATGTGATAGTGGGTTCTAGCCTGCCTGGGATCTATGGGGAGATTGGGTATAGTGTGTTCTAGCCTTCTGGGATCTATGGAGAGATTGGATATAGAGCCTGCCTGGGATCTATGAGGAGATTGGGTATAGTGGGTTCTACCCTGCCTGGGATCTATAAGGAGATTGGGTATTACCTTGCTTGACCAGATTCTGCAGTTTCTGTGAAGCATTTCAGAATAGAGACTGGAATTTTGATGTTAAATATACAGGTGATCATTGAATTTTGAGCCTTCACGATTTGGGGTCTTATATAGCCAGCCTTACCCTTATGCAACTCCATTAATTCCATGAGTTAATCACTAGCAAGGAGCTGACTTATAATCATCAAAGTGTAAGAGAGAGGAACTGCAAGGTGAGGGAAAGATATTGGGGACTGATGAATGCTATATTAAAAGCACTAGGAGTAGGGGTTCATTTTCACCTTGAGAAATCTGGAAATCTGACATGGATTCTGGGCGCTGAGGAACCCAGGGACATTTATTCCATCCCTGTTAAAACCTGATCCAAATACACACTCACACCCATTTCCCTTACTAATGACAGTTTAGGTAATACATTTCTGATCACTGAGGATAGTTGAGAAAAGGGTCAATTTCTTTCTTATTGGTTATTGATGGAACAAGGGCATAAGCCTCAGCCATTTTAGGTCTCTGGTTACTCCTGACTTCTTTCAAGAGACCAAGCCAGTCTCCTATCCTTTACTTCCCCCAGGCCACCCCCTGCATTCTGCCCCAGGTTTGGAAGCCAGTGGGCCAAACCTCAAGAACCAGTAGGGAGAAGTTCATCTCTGCCTACTGCCCCCAGCCCCACCCTTACCCCACCTAAGATATCAAAGGGCCCAGTCTGCTGTGGTCAGGGCCTCTGCCATGTGTTTGCTCTGTGAGCATGATGGCAGTTGGTTGACCTCTGCAGATTTATTTTTCTCTGAATAAATTCAGTCTGGCTGTGAGTTTGACTTCTGTCTCCTCTCTGTTCTGCTCCTGTTTTCCTAACATTTTGGTGCCTCTTTTTCTTACAGTTGTGGAGCGGAGACTTGTGGCTCAATAGCAGAAAGCATCAGATACTTTCTTGAGTCTCCTGCAAACTTGCAGTTCCACTTTTTAAGAAAGCCATGACACAACCAGAGCAGCATTGTACAGAGTCACACCCCCACATTCTGTGCTCAGTTCTGCTGAGTTTTACCCTGGAAACCATACGGAAACAACTTGGTCTCTTTTCCTCAATGCCTCCTTTTATGAGATGAAATACTTAGCCAGTAGGACAATGAAGATTCCTACCAGCACTGGCATGATTCTAAAAGAGAAAGATTTGCCACATAATAAAGAAATATTACATAAGAAAGGGAGAAGAATCTAATCACCAACATGTTGTGCTTTTCGAAGAGCATAAATTGTTCCCCTGCAGATGCAATTCATTACACTGTAGATAAATCTAGAAATGTAGTTTAGCCTGATTTAGCATTATGCTTAATAGTTCTGAAGAATAATGTGACGTAGTGATACCTCTGTTCTTCTTTGCTGTTATATGTACAAGCCAGGACTGCACTGATTTGCCTCGTGAAGTTTCCCTACAAGAAGAACCTCTAGATTTGTCATAGCCTGACGACTCAGAAATGAAGGGATTGCCACCCTGGGAGATCTGATTATAAGAGCTACCATTTTAAAATTTTTTTCTACATACGTTGGGCCAGCCAACTGCACTAATACCTTATGAATAGGTAATCCTCAAAACAACTACAGAGAAGACTTCAATGCTCATTTTACCAATGAAAGCATTATATCAGGCCAGAGAAGTAAGTTGTTGAGTGTGCCATGGGAATGAAGAGGTAGAACTTGGATTCAAACTCACTTCCTCTTGCCCTCCACCCTAGCAACAAAAAGCAAGCAAGCAGACTCACTGAGCAGGTACTATCTGCTTGGGGCGAAGTCTTTCATATTTATTTACCTCATTCTTATTGGCTACGACAGCTTTCAGTAATTTTTATTAGGAGTCCTAGTGTATTGATTAATGAGCAATTTTGTGAAGTCACAGCCCTAGATAAGGAGAGATCGAGGTGGGGGGGGCAGCGCTGATGTTGTGGCACAGTGGGTTAAACTACCATCTGCAATGCTGGCAACCCAGGTGGGTCCCAGTTTACTTCCCAGCTGCCCTTCTTCCAATCCAGTTCCCTGCTAATGTGTCAGGGAAAGCTGTAGAACATGGCTCAAATGTTTTGATCCTTGTACCCATGTGAGAGACCCAGATGAAAAACCTGGCTCCTGGTTTTAAGATCTCTCTGTGTCTCTTCCTCTCTGTGTCTCAATAACTCTGCATTTAAAATAAAGTAAATATTTTTAAAAAAATTTAAAAGGACATATGGATCAAAACCAAAGTGTTGGAGTCCCAAGCACACGCTCCAAGGCAATGCTGGGTATAAAGAAACTGGAGAAAGAAAAAGAGTCACAGAACCACAACAAAATAACTACCTAGGGACATCTAGTTAGCAGGAATAAAAAGTATTTGTGGTTTACTTTCATATACATTTTATAATGTTAAGTAATAAAAAAAACCTGGTGAAATTTCTTGCTATTATACAACAAAAGTTTCTGAAATCAAGATCCACATCAGTGGCTCGACGTTTAGTAGATGTCCAGTATCCCCTTCCCCTCAGGGACACAGGTCACATTCAAAGTGATAAGTGGGGACCAGCACTGTGGCAAAGCTGGTAAAGCCGCCTCCTGCAGGGCCAGAATCCCATATGGGCGCTGGTTCGAGTCCAGGCTCCTCCACTTCTGATCCAGCTCTCTGCTATGGCCTGGGAAAGCAGTGGAAGATGATCCAAGTACTTGGGCCCTTGCACCCCCATGAGAGACTCACAAGAAGTTCCTGGCTCCTGGATTTGGATCAGCACAGCTCCAGCCATTGCAGCTATCTAGGGAATGAGCCAGGGAAATGAAGACATTTCTCTCGTTCTCTCTCTCTCTCTCTCTCTCTCTCTCTCTCTCTCCTTCTGCCTCCTTATAACTCTGCCTTTCAAATAATAAATAAATCATTTTAAAAATAAATTAAAATGAACCAAAGTGATAAGTGAATCTGAAGGGAGACATCTTGCCTCATTGATGACATTTTCCTTCTAATCACATCTGTTTGGGAGACATTCAACAACCACTCAACTCTAAAAAATAGTCATGAAATATAATTGGTAGAAAATGGAAGAATGCTGATTTTTATAATTCTTTATGAAAATAAATTACATAAAATTGAGATTTGCATTCCCAGAGGCTGTCAAGTCTCTCCCCAATTTATTGTTGAGACTATTGGATAATATACTTGAAAACATTAAAAATATGGGAGGAGTTCCACCTTCACTGAAAAGATGAGAAAAAGGACATCATGAGGTTGCTCCAAGGTCATAAAACTAGTTAGAAGTTGAGCTAAGAAGAACTATACAACTCTGATAATTGTGAGCTGCTTGCTCCATTCATTTTAATGACACCAGCATTTAGATTTTATACTACCATGCAAAGCAAAGTTCAAGTTGTATCTTCACTTACGCTGTAGCCTTGTATTTTATATGGTTAAACTTGGGCTTCAAGATGACTGGATTAAAGTGCACCCAGATAAGTGGTGGAATATTATTTCTGGGTATGCCTGTGATGGGTTTTCCTGAAGAGAATGACATAACTTGTTTTGTTTGTTTTTAGGTTTTTTTATTCACTTGAAAGGCAAAGTGGCAGAGAAAGAGAGAGAGAGAGGGAGAGAGCAAGAGCGAGAGCGAGAGAGAGAATCTTCTACCCACTGGTTCATACTGTTTGGTAGGAAGTCAGAAATTGAGCCTGTGTGTGTATGAGAAAGGCCTGAAGACCAGCACCTACTGTGGAAGCTCCAGAAGCCCAGCATCTGCACTTCAAAGTCCTGCCCAGACTCTGATGACCTCCCAGATGGTCCCAGCCCTTCCTCCCTCCCTTCCTCCCTCCCTCCCTTCCTTCCTTCCTTCCTTCTTTATTTCCTCCCTCCCTCCATCCTTCCCTCCTTCCTTTCTCCCCCCCCTCCTTCCCTCCCTCCCTCCCTCCCTCCCTTCCTCCCTTCCTTCCTTCCTTCCTTCCTTCCTTCCTTCCTTCCTTCCTTCCTTCCTTCCTTCCTTCCTTCCTTCCCTACTTCTTTCCATCATCTATCTATCCACCTCCCTACATACCTGCCTACTTACCTAATATCTATCTATATCCCACCTCCCTATTTCCTACTGGTTTTATCTAGTTCCTTTTGCTCTCTTTTCTGGAGCTAGAACAATAATTATTTTTAGTTTCTATTGAATTAAACATGAATTGTGTATTGTTATTATGTATAAGTAATACATTTCATAAGAGTTTTTTTTTTCCAGAATAAAGTGTAAAACTCCAAAACTTGCAATTATTTATCTTTCCTCCCTTTTTCTCCTCCAAATCACAGTCACAAAGAATAGTTTATTGCCTAAATAGCTCTCTGAACCAACCACAGGTTTCTTGATCATGCACATGCAGCATATCTAGGAGCTATTTAATATGGATGTCTCCTTGTGTTTCAGAAACTTGTAGTAAACCTCTCCTGACAGATAAACTCTCTTGGCAGTACATTCATTTCACAGAAGTTCATTTCTGGTCTTCACAGCTGTATCATGCAAATGACTCGAGATACTTGATATGCTAAACAGAGGTGACAAGTGCTGATGAGGTTAAGAAAATGACTTGAAAGGGAATCAGGTAATCTCCACTGGAAAAAATAGTAAACCTCCAGGTCCTGTATTCACAGATTATATTACTATTTCTCCTTAAATACAGGAATAGAAAACTCAGCAGAAAAGCAGCAAGGCAGTGACGAAACAACGAGCTCTTGTGACATAAGGCCAGAATAAGTCCTTGATGGATCGAGTGTTTGTGTTGTGGGAGTACTTGTAGGTACATCAGTCAGTTGTTGCCACATAACAAAATACCCCAGAACCTTAAAATTATAGATACCTTAAAATGATAGATATTCCACAGAAGTATAGATACTTATTGTGTCTGAGAAATCACTGGGTTGGCATGGCAGTTCTGTATAACAACATCGGGGTTGGCAATGCTCACTCATCCATCTTTGATGACATGCTGCCAGCTATGAGCTTCTGTAAGCTTGAAAGTCTGGAGTTCTGCCTGGGACACACCAGCCTGCTTCGGCTCTGCTGCTGCACATGTCCCTTCATTCCTGAAAGGGTACTTTGTACTTGCTCTTCTGGTGAATGCAGAACCACAGAGGAGGAAGAAGTACTTGAGGTCTAGTGAAGCTTAGTCTGGGAACTGAAATCGATGTTCTACATTGGAGTCAGACTGTCAGTCTCCAAGAATAAGATGGAGACCTGTGTATTTTTTTTTTGTTTGTTATCAAAAATTTGCCAAATACTGGCTGGCGCTGTGGCTCAATAGGCTAATCCTCTGCCTTGCGGCACCAGCACACTGGGTTCTAGTCCCAGTTGGGGCGCTGGATTCTGTCCCAGTTGCCCCTCTTCCAGGCCAGCTTCCTGCTGTGGCCAGGGAGTGCAGTGGAGGATGGCCCAAGTGCTTGGGCCCTGCACCCCATGGGAGACCAGGAGAAGCACCTGGCTCCTGGCTTCGGATCAGTGTGGTGTGCTGGCCGCAGCACGCAAGCCACAACAGCCATTAGGGGGTGAACCAACAGAAAAGGAAGACCTTTCTCTCTGTCTCTCTCTCTCACTGTCCACTCTGCCTGTCAAAAAATTTGCCAAATATTTAATTTTTTATTTTATTTTTTTCAACTTTTATTTAATGAATTTAAATTTACAAAGTATAACTTCTGGATTATAGTGGCTTTTCTCCCCATAACCTCCCTCTCACCCTCAACCATCCCATCTCCCACTCTCTCTCCCATCCCATTCTTCATCAAGATTCATTTTCAATTATCTTTATATACAGAAGATCAACTTTGGATATACTAAATAAAGATTTCAACAAACTCCACCCACACAGACACACAAAGTACAGAGTACTGTTTGAGTAGTAGTTTTACTGAGTTCTACTGTTAATTCGTACCGTAGAACACATTAAAGGACAGAGATCCTACATGAGGAACAGGTCTGTTTCATGTGTCTGTTGGCCATTTGCATTTCCTCTTTTGAAAAATGTCTATTTGGGTCCTTGACCCATCTCTTAAGTGGATTGTTTGTTTTGCTGTTGTGAAGTTTCTTGATCTCTGTAGATTCTAGTTATTAAACCTTTATCTGTTTGCAAATATTTTTTCCCATTCTGTCGGTTGCCTCTTCACTTTCCTGACTGTTTCCTTTGCAGTACAGAAACTTCGCAATTTGATGTAATCCAAATTGGTAATTTTGGCTTTGACAGCCTGTGCCTCTGGGATACCTGTGCATTTTATTAGCATTAATATTATTTTCTTTTCAGCTGGCTCTTGTTAATAGGTAGAATTGAATACAATGGTTATACTTTTAAGGTCAAGCATTGATCACAGTTCTCCTTATTAAAAGTTATAAATGAAACAAACATAGAGTAAACAAAAAAGTGACTTTGTTAGCTTTCCAAACAGTTCAAGCTAAATTTTGCTGCAGTTATGCTAGATCTAGAGGTTTCAAAGATGTCCCTGTTTCTCCAACTCTCCTTGACTACACACTATTGAAGCCTTCGTGTATAGGTAGATTCTGTGTACACTGTTGTGACGCTTGCTGTCAGCACTTTCCATTATCCTTAGAACTTTGTTCACTCCAACAATAACAAAAGGGAGAGTGTTGTGAAAGAGAGTGTGTCTCTTCTTTGAAGCTCACAAAAATCTTGTAGCGTACTCCTATTGGCCACTTGGATCACAGCACCTCCCAGGAGCTTGGATAGCACATTCAATGCGTGCAGACTAAGAATGTAGAAGATGCAGTTCCCGAAAGGAAATCAGGCTGTTTTTACCAGAAAAGGAAACAGACTTAGTAGGCAAAAATAACAGATGTCTACAACACTGATGCATTCCACATCTGCATCTCTACACCATGTTATTATATCATTTTCTATGCTATTGAATCATTTGTTTTATTCTTACTCATCACTTTTTTTTTAATAATTTTCATAAGTACAAGGTAAATGAACTACCTTCCTCACAGTCATCCAATCACAGGATCACAGGGTCAGACTTCATGGGTTTAGCTAGCCACAGACTGAAAATATGCATGAAAAAAGTTGCATCTGTACTGAACATGAACAAAATTTTATTTTTGTCATTATCTCTTAAACAATATAGCATAATAACTACTTAGCATTCACATCATTACATCAATTATTATAAATTATTTAGCAATGATTTAATATATACAAGATGATGAGCAAAGATCACACACATTCACACACACACACACATACATATAATGCCATTTTCTATAACAGACTTGAGTATCCTTATATGTTGTTATCTGCATGAGTCCAGGGATGACTCCTCATCACTCCAACACCTTATCCTGGGGGACAAGTATGTTTTCTATGCAAAACCAACTAGTAATATTTTTATCTTACAAGTGACAATTACATTGTATATAGGTGCCCAGGTTCTCATAGCATCCCTCAAGTGAAGGGAGAGTACCAACAGTCATTTTGTTAATTGCTACCTGTTACTTATTGCTCAGAATTAATCACTTATATTAAATCATTGGGTACTAAATAATAACGGGGCATTTAACATGTGGAAAATGTCTATGATGAAATAAAGAGAGAGAAAGAAAAATGAAAGTTAATACATATAAATAAATAAAGTGATATAAACATGTAGATCACCTATATCTCTTACTTTTGCATTGCCTCTGAGGTCATAGCTGATATTTATGGCTTGTTTTCTTCTCAGTCATACTTCCATGATCCTCAGCATGGAGTCCGGTGGTCAATGCTCTTCACTGGTAAACTTAACCCAAAATTTCATTACTAAAGGAACTGAATATCTTATCCTGCCTTATTTTGGTCACTGAAATTTTCCATTAGCTTCCATGACTGGCAATAGAAATAGTAAAAAACACCCCTGTCCACTGGCTTCCAGATGTATCGTTCTTAACTTATTGGCAGCTATCCAGTTTCCTCCTGGAGATAGGCACCTTATATCCAAATAGCATCATCATACCCCTCTGTTTTATCTCTTGTTATTTAAGTTACATAAGGACTCCCAAATGATCAGAGGTCAGTCTAATCTTTTAGTTCACTGGGATCATGACTCGGGATGGAAGCATTTTCCCCTCCAGAGCTAGGGCCTCCAAACCAGAAGATCTCAAATTTTCCAGGATAGTAATCAAAAATCCTATGAATGAGTTATTAGGTATGGTAACTAGAGTAGATGGTCCAAAAAAAGCCTTATATTCCTGTCCCATTGACTTTAGCTATAAGAAAGGAAACATCACAGGCTGCATCTTTTGGTGCAGCAGTTGCAATGTAATTGGGACCCCTATAGCCCTATTGGAGTGCCTAGGTTTACATTCTGGCTCCATTCTGATTTCAGTTCCCTACAAATGCACACCCCGGGAGGCCAGATTGAATTTCAGATTACTAGCTTTGGCCTGGGCCACTCCAGGCTGATGTGGAATTTGGGGAGTAAACCAACGATTGAAGCTTTCTCTTTCTCTCTCTCTCTCTCTCTCAAGCAAAAATAAGTAAGAATTTTCAAAAATAAAGAAAGCTCTAAATACTACAGATTTATTTTGTTTTAAATTGTACACTATACCCTATAATATAGAACTTGATCTTTTTTGGCATGTTGTATCCAAACTGGCACCAAAACGGAGTATTTAATAATGGGGCAAATCTTGTTACATAAGCGATTCTGGATGTTGGGGTATATAATTTTATGGGCACAAGACAATACTGTACTTTTATTTATTTTGCTGTGTACTGAATTATTGAGCAAAAGTGATGCTTTGTGGCTTACCGTGATCATATATGAAATATTTCTTGACTATGTTTCGTGTTTCCTTAAAAATGCAAAACCAGGTATACACTAGGTTCTGTGTATCTTGTTCATTGTACTTCATTGAGGTAAATTATACAAAGCATAGCAATTTGCCAGTTACCTTTAAGGAGATATGTTAACATGTTCTTGATTACTGGTCTCCCAGAAATTTCACTGAGATTTGGTGCCCCTGAAATTGTATTAGATTTTTGTTTTCCCTTCTGATTTTTTTAAGACATTTAGTATAATTCTGATTATCAGATTGATTCAAATAACAGGGTATTATGGATATAGAGTGTATATATTCTGTGTAAAGATGTTTGTAATGCCTGACTGAGCAATAATTCTGCAGTCTATTGTAGGCACAGAAAAGGAGAGTTGAACTAGTTCCATTAGCTAGACTATGAAGGAATTCTACTTGTCCCAGGAAAGTAATATAAAACTACTTCTGACAGTTACTGCAAATGATAAAAAGAGAAGAACCATTAGACTGGCCAACAGTTGTATGTCAGGTGCTGTGTTGATTTACTCAGTAATTATATTACAAGAGACTGTGTTGATTTACTCAGTATTGATATTACGTATGAAACATCAGATGCAATGGAATCATTAGCTTGCATTTGGTTATACTAATTTATAGTCTTTTTCAAGACACATCTGACTCCTTTACAAGCCAATAGAATTAAATTAGAATGTCATGTTTTTACAGACTTGAATCTTTCAAGTATTTGATGATGACACTGATATCCACCACTCCCCTAAGGATAACATATTGGTCCTCAAAGCTGGGAAAGATAGCTGTTCTTCTTACTCCTTCCAACCATACAAACCCTGAGAAAGTCAAACTGGCAATTCTACAGGTTTCCACATATATCATTTTCAGCTATTACTTTAGGAATTACGGCTATAAATATAAATTGACTTCACATAATGACATAGACCTATGTTATTTAAACAAAAGCTAAAATTCCATCTATGATTTGACAATAATAACCTTCTATTTTGATCAGCCAGACTAGCAATTTGTATCCCCAGGATTTAGAATCAATGCACAATCAGTGTTTAGCACATTCTTTTCCTCAACATAGTCACTTGGGTCATAGCTCCTGATCATGGGGAAGACATGCATTAAAATTTCATATCACACACTGTGAAATTGGCATAGGGTACTTCCTTACAAGATCAAGTCTCTGAGCTGTCTTACATCAGCAACTTGTGAAGGATTGAACTATATTATTGCAAATTGGCTCAGGTTTTGACTGCCATGCCAGAACAAAAATGCTTTGTTCCAGGAATCCAGGAATAGGAATCCAGTGATATTCTCATAGGCTACCTATTTCAATTTTAGGGAAATAGTAGTCAACCATTGCAAAAAAAAAAAAAAAAATCTGATGCTGATTGCCAGTGTGTCCTTCCTCATTTTATATTAACTGTGGTTACCTTATCTTTAGGGGTTACACGCTGCTACTTGGTCTTTTATAAGCTGGGATCTCATTATCTCCATTGAAATTAGTTAATCAATCTCAATAGAATCATGTTCCCTGGTCAATGTGACCTATGAAGGAATATGGCCTCATTAACTTATGATGTTAAAAAACACACTTGAGATTGTATAATTTATAAAGAACAGAAATTGGATCTTGGATCTTGGAGTCCAAGATCACGGTGCTGGCAGGTTCTGTGACTGGTGAGATCCCTATCTCCACTTCCAAGAGGGCAGCTTTTTAATGTATCCTCCAAAGGGAAGGAATGGTGTGTCCTTTCATGGCAGAAGGAATAGAATAACATCTGTTTCTCCTTAAGATGTTGGGTTCCTTCTTCCTTATAATACCAAGGAAGATTTTACCACTAATCTCATTGAATATGACCTAAAGTTAACCAAACAAGTAAGGTTTTGATGCTGCTTACTGCTATCTGAATAAATATATGAAATCCAGGATCTCTACTAAATACTTCTGTATAGACTAATTTGGCCAAAACTAACATTATTTTTCTATTCTCTTTGGTGTATCCAAATCCCCCCCACACACACACACTTCCTGCATTTCTCACAGGAAATAATAGATTTGTACTGATATGCATACATATATGATCCGTACACATATGTTATATAAACATAGAACTGATATATACACACAGTACATTATTAGCTTTGAGGATCCTTCAAAATGTATGTAGAAAATGGAATTAAGCGGCACTGTGGCTCACTTGGCTAATCCTCTGCCTGCAGCACCATCACCCTGAGTTCCAGTCCCTGTTGGGGTGCCAGATTCTGTCCCGGCTGTTCCTCTTCCAGTCCAGCTCTCTGCTGTGGCCCGGGAGGGCAGTGAAGGATGGCCCAAGTACTTGGGCCCTGCACCTGCATGGGAGACCAGGAGGAAGCACCTGGCTCCTGGCTTCGGATCAGTGTGGTGTGCTGGCCGCAGCATGCCGGCTGTAGCCACCACTTGGGGGGGGGGGTGAACCAATGGAAAAGGAAGATCTTTCTCTCTGTCTCTCTCACTGTCTAAATCTGCCTGTCCAAAAAAAAAAAAAAAAAAGAAAATGGAATTAAAAGATAAATTGATTTTGGTGAAAAATTTTTTTGAAATTCCTGCAAGATTTTGTAATACAGATTTTCCATGAACTTCTAAACATTGCTTGGGTATAATGAGGTGTTCAGGAACAAATCATGGTAGTTAGAAATGCAGGTGTCTTTGTATATCTCTGCAGATGTTCAGCAAAACCTGCTGATCTGCTGTGATTTTGTTGTTACCAGCTCAGAAATGCACACCTTTTCAGCTACTGTCCCTCATTCCCTGACTCATTCACTTGTTATTCTCACTCCCGTTGGATTGTATCTTCAAATGAAGGGTTAACATTCAAGTGTTTGCTGAGGGCTCTGATTCCATCTATGACTCCTCAACAATTCATTACAAAGTCCATACTGTGTGTCATATATCATAAGTATTACAAAGGACACACTGTGTGTCATATATCATAAGTATTACAAAGGACACACTGTGTGTCATATATCATAAGTATTACAAAGTCCACACTGTGTGTCATATATCATAAGTATTACAAAGGACACACTGTGTGTCATATATCATAAGTATTACAAAGGACACAAAAGTAATTCAAACGTGAATACTTTCTTCAATATGTTATGGTTTTACAGGAGAGATTAGTCATGTATTTAGATTAGCATTGTAAGCATGACTACTTCTTGAGGCAATAGAAAGTTAAAGACAATTGAGAGGATGAAGATAAAGAAAAACAAAAAAAATTGCATTTACTGATTAATTCTTAAGTTCAATAAACCTGTTTTGGACACTTAATGTAAGACACTTAATATAAGAAAACTGCCCAGAGCTAGAGACAAAGAAACAAAAAAGTGATTCCGCTACTGAAATTTCTCAATGATTTAAAAACTAAATTCCAGCATGGGATTTCAAACCAAGTATGCATTGAATGTTATTGGAGCAAGTAGAATGCGACCTGATGTAGCTGAGATTCCTGAGAGATTCTAGGAGGAAAGTCCTAAAAGTGGAGTATTACTGGGAATGCCTGCAAGGGACATGGTTTAACACAGGGTAATATGAAAGGCAGGTTTTTAGGAAAAGTAAGTTCATTGAACAACGGCATAGGCATGCAGCTATAATAGGCTATTGCCACTCTGCTACCCGAATAATGAGTAAATAATAAAGGATTTTAGGGAATATGGCATCATGAAGTGTTTTTTTTAAAAGATATCTTACTAACTTGAAGATAAATAAAAGTGGATATAGGAAATAAAAAATTCAAAAATTGAGAAAGAATAATAGACTGTTGCAATAATTTAAGTGTGATGACTCTTGTGCATTACAGAGGCCTAAGGAGCAAGAGAGAGACAAATAGAATACAAAGGTCTTCAAACATTGGCTCTGTAGTATTTAGCAACTGATTCTGTATACAGAGAGTGAGGAAGGAGGCCAGATCAAGGATGGACATCAGTTACAAACTGGTTCCATTGCTTAGAAGATTGAGGTAATAGAAATCATCAAAGGCTGGCGCCGCGGCTCAACAGGCTAATCCTCCGCCCTGCGGCGCTGGCACACGGGGTTCTAGTCCTGGTCGGGGCACTGGATTCTGTCCCGGTTGCCCCTCTTCCAGTCCAGCTCTTTGCTGTGGCCAGAGAGTGCAGTGGAGGATGGCTCAAGTGCTTGGGCCCTGCACCCCATGGGAGACCAGGAGAAGCACCTGGCTCCTGCCATCAGATCAGCGTGGTGCCCCGGCCGCAGCGGGTCAGCCATGGCGGCCATTGGAGGGTGAACCAACGGCAAAAGGAAGACCTTTCTCTCTGTCACTCTCTCTCACTGTCCACTCTGCCTGTCAAAAAAATAAAAATAAAAAAAATTTAAAAAAAAACAAAAAGAAATCATCAGAGAAGTCCCTGTTGGAGATTACTTGAATTGGGTCCCTGAAGAATAAGTCTCCATGATATGCAGAAGCTGAGCATGTGTCCTTATCAATGCTGCAGGTTCACTGACGACAGAGATATTATAGTAAACACTTAAGAGTACAAAATGTCTTGTGAACAATGACGTCATCTTCAAAGCTGGTCATTCTTGGCAATCTGGATGGTAGGTTTGCTTGAGGAAATGTGTTTTAGAGAAGGCTTTGTGGAATGCCTACAACCTATGTTTAGATGGTAAGGCATGGGAAAGTAGTCAGAAACAATTAGCTAAGAGTAGGGGGTAAACGGTAGAGTCAGAAGTTGAACTAGGAGTGCTCAGATTTCAGTATTCATATTATTTCACCTTCACTTATTCTTCCTGGACTGAAAACAGATTCACAGTATATTACAAGTTGGCTTTTCTAGTCCTACTTTTATCTTGCTCACTGTAACAGTGCACAAATGCATTTCAAAAAGTTTTAGGCAGGTTGCAGAAAGTGAAAGTTAAGGATTTTATATGCTGCTTCAGGCAATCCATTTCAGTCCCATCTCCTTCATGGGACATAAGGTTGATACATGGGCAAAACATTTTTTTTATATACAACCCATCAGAAGTAGCCAAATTAGTCAGCAAAGCTCATATGCTAAAGAGACATCACTTACACAGAATAAGTCATGATTCAGAGCTGATTAATCAAATCTAATTAGATGGCCCACTAATTGATCCCATGAGCTATCACCATTTGACCTCTGGTAAAAGGGCTCGATACATTCAAACTCCTCTGGAGACAAATGAATTAGAAGCGCCATTGGTTGAAACCACATAATTCAATCAACCCATTTAAAGAATTTAAGGGTTAGTTAAGCTATTCAAGTCCATATTGAGTTCCTGGAAGAAACAGGATTACAACCAATATTTTATTTAATGAATGTTTTTCAGATTTCACAATCCAATGTGCAAGTTTCAAGAAATAATAATGTCGATCTCAATGCACTGGAACTTACTCTGCATTAGATTTTCTTTCTCTCCTTCCTTCCTTACTTCTCTCCCTCCCTCTCTTCACTCCTTCATTCATTTCTTTCTTTCTGTCTCTCCCTTCCCTACTTCTTTCCTTCTTTCCCTCTGTCCTTCCTTTTTTCCCTTCATTTTTTTCCTTTTTTCTTCTTTTTTGTTTAATTTTTAAAATCCTGCTAACCCACTTTTTTGTTAAAAGGAAGGGCATAGTTAGCCCAATAATGCAAGAATAGATTGGAACCTATAACCAACAAAGTGTACAAAATAAAAAGGTAAACCATAAATTACTAAAATATATGACAGGAAATGAATTAATAATTTTAATTTGTAAAAATTATCCTATTAATCAATGAAAAATTATAAAAACTTAATAGAAAAAATAGTAAAAGATGTGAATATTCAATTTTTATCAGAAGTAAATATGAATGGCCAATAAAATATGTAAAATATATTCTTTTGAATATTAATCAAAGAAATGCAAATTAAAACTTCAGTTGATGCCATACTACGTCAAATGGCCAACTCAATTTAAGCTTTGCTGCTTTAATAAATTACATTTCAGAAACATTCCACCAATTTGTAGGGGCAACAATAATACACACATTTTCTTTCCCATGCATAGTGTGTATGCATGTAGAAATCTTTTTATCAATGTTGAAATACAGAAAAGTAGACTATACATGACTATACAAAATGAATATTCCGTGAATTAAATCCAGAACTCAGATATATAAACTTAAATGACATCAAGAAGCTAGAAGTATTTCTTTCTGGATGATGGGTTACAGGCATTTTAAAATTTATCCTATTTTATGTCAATTTGATATTTTATTAATTTATATAAAAGGACATATTTAATGTAGTTCATAGACACATCTCTAGGAATATCACGATCTTTCCTTCCTTCCTCTCTACCTCCTTCCCTTCATTTCTTTCTTACCTTTTTAATTTTGAACTAACATTTTAAATTTACTTATAGTAAGTGAGTAAATGCTCCATTAATTTGATATAAGTATTACTTTTACACTTGATCTTAGCCAAAAGGCCGAGAAGCAATATAAGCATTATTTTTTATTTATATAAGCAGAGTTATAGAAAGAGAGAAATCTTCTATCTGCTGGTTCACTCCCCAGATGGCTTCAATGGCCAGTGCTGGGCCAGGCCAATGCCAGTAGCCCGGAGTCTCTTCCAGGTCTCCCACATGGGTGTGGGTGCAGGGGCTCAAGCACTTGGGAACTCTTCTGTTGTTTTCTCAGGCACATTAGAAGGGAGCTGGATCAGAAGTGGAGCAGTTGGGCCTTAAACCAGCACCCATATGGGATGCCAGCGTTGCAAGGGGAGGGTTATCCTACTATGTCACAATGCTGGTCTTGAAAAATTATGCTTTTTTATTAGAGGTTTCAAAAAACAAAAAGATCCATAATAATGTTAACAAATGCCCCTGAAATTTTATCTACCAGGCATCCATCAAGATTTTACAGACAGTCTCTGTTTTCCTTCTTTCTTGACTTCCAGTTTCTAACTGCCCTACCAAAGGTCTTGGATTTTCTCTTCAGATACTCCTCAATCTTCCAAAGCATAGTCTCCCCAGAAACTCCAAGAAAAACCCTGGTGCCATGGATTGAATAATATTTGGATCCTAGACTCACTCAAGTTTTTAAACCTCAAAGTCATAAGTTAAGAGAACTAAGCATTGAAAACCTAATCCAATTATACCATCTGGGACATGGGCCTAGTAAGAGGTCGTTAGGTCACTAGGATCAT
Organism: Sylvilagus floridanus; assembly: GCA_949820135.1. Classification (NCBI taxonomy): domain Eukaryota; kingdom Metazoa; phylum Chordata; class Mammalia; order Lagomorpha; family Leporidae; genus Sylvilagus; species Sylvilagus floridanus. The sequence continues at coordinate 162,614,920 of OX463241.1, read as the reverse complement.
GCCTTCACAGAGTGATTCTCAAAGAGAGGTGGTGACAAAAGCTGAGTTGGTTCCAGTCACTCTCTGATTCCTGGCTCTCATTCTTCCTCTGCACACAATCCACTGCGTCTTGCTGTAGCCCTGCCAGACAGCTAGACCAATGGGGCCCACCTGATTTTGGACTGCAAAACTCTAAAACTGGTAGCCAAAGTAAACATGCGTACTTCATAGGCAGTATCTCTCAGGTATTTTGTTACAGTAAAGAAAATCGGACAATATACCTGGTCACTCATTCCTGCTCTCTGATATTTCTCAATGGAAATCCCCTAATATTTTATGATCATTACTGAGTAATGGAGCATCAAAATAAGTAGCCAGAAGAAAGATATAGAAACTGAAAGCAAATGAGAAATGGTAATTGAATTTTTGGCTCTACAGAAATATCGTGGACTTGCTCTTAGAGTAGAGCTTTTATTAGAAAGTAAAAGGTACCAGTGAAAGCTTTAGAGTCAATATAAACATTTTCTACCACAAATCAGCTCCGTTAAACTGCAGTTAACTAGGTTAAAATATTCCAATTCAATACAAGCCTCAATATAAATCTATTAAGTTCTTACTCCACTGTGCATTTTCATCTGTACAACAAATGAAAGATAAGACCCAGTAGTCTATTTACTCCTGACAACCTTCTAGTAAGTTAGCCACTATCACCATGTATGAGTACAGGCAAGGCGGCTCACACTTGTAAAGGAATCAAATCAGTGTCACTGCATTAGTGGGAAAACCATAATTCTCTGAGGTCATGAGGCTCTACTCTTTTTTCTTGTCCTATAAATAATTCCATGACAGAATTTAACACCTAAATGGTAAATGTGAGGCTTACATGATAAAGAAGAAAATACAAGAGGGCTTTTAAAAGTTTATATAACAAAAAAATTAAAGGATAGTGAAAATTTTCCATGAAATTTTTTAAGTCCCTCCTATAAACCCTAACAAAATAAAAGTAAGAGAAAAATAAAAGAAGTTTGAAATTTTTATAGCATAGTCTGTATGGGACTGATGGGAGAAGACTGTCCAGGAAAGGAGATGAGACAATGTTCAGTCCTTCCCTGCATCACTTCCGTCACATAGCCATAGCAAAGCACCACACACTGGATATCTTTAATACCAGAACTCTATTTTACCATGGTTTGTGGACAAAGAGTATGAGGTCAAGAAGCCAGGAGAGCTGGTTTTTTCAGAAGCCTCTCTCCTTGGCTTATAGAAGTCTACCTTCTTCACATGGTCTTCCCACTGTGTCTGTGTCCTAATCTCATCTTCTTAAGTGGGTAACTGTTAGATTGTGTTAGGGCCCACCCTAATGACCCAATTTTAAGTAAGTTATGTTTTTAAGAATCTATTTCTAAATATTGTCACAGAGTTTTGATGGTTTATATTTTAATACATGAATTCTGGGGTGACACAATACAGCCTGTGTAGCACTCTGTTTCTATATGGGAGAATGCATAGTTCTTTTAATATTTCTCATTTCTAAAGAAATTTTGTATGATCTCATCTTCAATAGATGACAGTGAGTCACTCTTTCAATCACATACATTCTCTCAATCAATACATATTTAATTAATTGCTTTTTAATATGTAATTTCACTATATATAAATATCAGTATTTTGTTTATCAATATGTTTATTTTTATATCAATTTGTTTTTCAGTATGTTTATTTTTAACATTTCTCATCAGAATTTAAATGACTGGAAGATATTATTTTTAGTACATACCTAGAGTAGTGCAAATACATAGCACTGTATATAAAGAATACTTGTGCACTAATAAAATAAAAGATTCATAGTGGGGGTTTGCATTGTGCTTATAGCGGGTAAATCCACCACCTATGATGCCAGTATTTCAAATGGGTGCCAGTCTGATTCCTGGATGTTCCACTTGTGGCTCAGCTCCCTGCTAATGGCCTTTAAAAAGCAGCAGGAGATGGACCAAGTCTCTGGGAATCTACACTTATACTGGAGACATGGAAGAAGCTTCTGGCTCCTGATGCAGCCATTTGGGGATTGAATGAGTAGATGGAAGATCTCTCTCTCTCTCTCTCTCTCTCTCTCTCTGTGTGTGTGTGTGTGTGTGTGTTTCTCTCCCTGTAACTCTGTTTTTTTTTCAAATAAATAAATCTTCAAAAATTCATATTAAAACAAATGAAAGTATACAGAAAACTCTCCCAAGGAGCTCATTAACCTCATTTTTAATTCATCTGTTCCCCTGTGTACAGAGATTTAGAAAGCTAACTGTAGACATGAAAATAAAGTATATCTACTTGAAGAATTAGACCCTGTGTATAGTGCACAACTAAAGGACAATGGTAATATTTATTTTTCTAGCAAATCAATTGTCTCTAAATATCTCCAGGTTCTGCATCCTCAGATTCAACTAACCAGAAACTAAAATACTTGACAAAAATTGTGTCTATATTGAACATGAACCATTCTTTCTTGCCATTATTCCTTAAATAGTGCTAATATCATTTAAATATCATTACATTGTGTTAGGTATTATAAATAATCTGGAGGTGATTTAAGTGTGTGGAAGGATGTGCCTATGTTATGTCTTGTATTATGTAATTGACTTGAGCATCTATGGCAGCCTTGGAGGGTCCTGAACCAGTCCCCAGTGGATACCAAGAGATGAATGTACTTGGGATACAGAATGGGTCGTGGAAAATGATGTTTATGAATCAATAAATGAGAAAAAAGATTCATTAACAAAAATGACCAAAAAAAGAAACCAGTATCAGAGTAGAAGCAATCGGGTGTTGGGGGGAGGGAGGGTTAGTTTTCAGGATGGTGGCAATGAAGTACTCTCTCTCCTAGGTGGCTTATTGTCACTGTTATTGTGCCTAAATTTCTTCAAACCACTGTGTGCCAGAAACCAAAGTCTGAGAGGCCCTGACAGATCTTGGCATTCTTTGATAGGTTACAGGTTACTGCTGGCTCACAGGAAGTCCGCTTTACTTGTCCAGTGTGTTTTGCTCAAATAGATACGATCCTGTTTCAGATATCTGAAATGAGCACCTTAGAGGAGTCCCATGGCAATCTCTCTAGAGACAGAGTGAGGATTGTTAATATCCCTCTGGAAATAAGGGCTCTCAGATACTGTAACTCACATTAATGTGCAATATCCCAGCAGCTCAGTCTGCTGATGGGAATGCAATGTACTCACCCAGGTTTATTATAAAAGCATTAAAATGTGTTCTGTTGGTTAATCACAATGACACTTTCATCTGTTTTGGGGGTTTTGAGTTGTTCTTCTTAGACTTTAATAACATGGATTTTGAAGTCTGCATTCTAAAAATTAGTTTGGGACATTTGGAGCTGGATCCAAGCAACACATGTTTTTGGTTTTAATTTAAAAACTCCTTGCAGAACTATCCAACTTTATTTACCCAGGAGGCACCTGCTACAGGGTAGATAATGGAAGAAACATGTAGAATTTGACCACTTATAGTGTCTCCTCTATGTCTCAAAATAACTCCATGTGGGAAGGAAAAAAATAGTCTATTTAACACATGATAAAAGTGAGGTTTAGGAGTTTATTGACCAGTTCAAGTGAGTTGAAAAGTGACTTCTTCCTCCTTCATTCTCTTCACTCACTCAGCAGACTAACAGCAACTGTTTCATTGACACTTTGGTGTTCCTCCTCTGTCTGTACAGCAAGTATTAAGTACATCATTGACATAATTATATAATAATTATAAATAAGAGGCTAGAGAGGATAACTTGTGTGGACTAATTTTTCAGTCATTTTCAATGAGTTATAAAGATACTTGAATATGCATAGTACTCAGATGTTCTCTAATATTTCAATTTACCTCATTTCCAACCACATGCAACTATCACATAAATTTTAAAATTTCTCAAGTTTCAGTGTATTTTATTTGTATTTATTTCAGTCTCACAGTCTCTTGAGTTTCACAGGAAGAATAAACTTGTCTTTGGTTTTGGTTAAAAATGTCAACTCAGTGCATATTAAGTGACCATTAATTACGGGTAAAATAAACGGCTTAGTAGTCCTCTTTAGATTTCATATTCAGAAAATACTATTTGACTGTGCTTATGTGACAGGAGTTGGCAAAAGTTTTCAGTAAACGGGCAGATGCTAAACACATGGTCTTTGTCACTATCACTCTGCAATGCTTAACACAAAAACAATCACAGATAATTCATAAACAAGAAAGCAAACAAGTAGCTTATTTATGGATACTCAGATGTTTCACTTTATATAATTTGCAGATACCACAAATCATTACCCTTTTGAATTATTTTTCCAACCATTCAAAATGCAAAGGCTACTCATAGCTCATAGCTTATACTAAAACAAATAATGAGTCAGATTTGTCCCAAGGGTTGTATTTTGCTGACCCCTTGATATAGGCGGGCAGATAGAATAAATTGATTAGATCTGTGAGTTGGAGACCATGCCCTCCACCACACCCCACGTGTGTGCTCTCATGCCCCTTCCTGTCCCTACCTGTATACCCACCTGCCAATCAGACTACATAACCACTCCCCCTTTGGAAGTAAATAAAAGGCCTGGAACATGGTGAGCCCCTTGCTGCCCTGTGACCTTTGGGCTGTCCACTCTGCTGTCCTGTCTGTACGCTTGCCCCATGTGGCATGTGGCCTACTCTGCTTGCTATGGACCCAGCTTAGCTTCCAGACCTCTCTTTCTCTCCTAAATAAAGCCCTCACTCTCCTGAGCATTCCTCTCACTGAATAAAAAGCTGAAAAACTTACATTGTTGCCTGGTCTATTTGAGCCAGTATCCAGAATTCTTCTCTGAACACATGACAAGAACCCACAGGGTTATTAGTATTGAAAATTATTAATAAGCTGGCCAATATCAAAATGGCATTCCAGTTGGGACCCTTAATAATGGAGGGATTCTCCAGGGACTGTTTATTAATATTTGTTTGATTTAAAAGGAATAACCAGCAACATGGTAAGACCTGGTTTCCTGTGGTTTCTAACTTTACTCATCATTTTGCACTCCACGCCCTCCCTTATCTGCAATGTGGTTTCGCATTAAATGAGGAAGAGCAGTTACGCACCGCATGCCCCGTCTCAGCCCCGGCTATGGGAAGGGGCAGTTTTTGACTCTTGTGCAGGGCACCGGGCCTGGGTCAGAGAGTGTGCACTCCTACAGCCCAGCTGGTTACACTTTCCCACCGCTCACCTTACTCCAGCCCTACACGGCCCCTGCGCCATGATGGGTGAATCCCTGGGCAGGGGCTGGAGTAGAGGCAGCAGCAATGAGGTTGAATGCATAGGATTCCTTCCTCCAATACCTCGGGCCTGCTTGGGTTCCTGGGATCTGGGCTACTCCCAGAACGGGTGCCAGCCAAGTCAAAGCTGCGCAAATGCGCTGGCTACCCTAGCCTACGACTGTGGCGACGGGGTCTGCCAGAGAGACGTGTGCTGCCTGCTCTGTAGGCCTGCATGGGATGTACACTGGCTTGCAGCTGGCATAAAACCACCCCCTACTCCCTGGGGGAGGGGAGCTTGCTCAGGTGCTCAGCCCACCCACAGCTGCCACCTGTGGCTCCTGCATGGCTTGTGGCTCTAGCTACTCTGCTCTGCCCGAGAAACTGCAGTTGCTCTGGCTGGCGTTTCCATTCAAAATGGGCAAACGCCAATGCTTAGATATATTATTTTTGAGTTTTAACGCTTTTTAGTTTTTGGAAAATTCGTGGATTGGTTTCTTTTTTGCTGTTTTCTTGCTTTGAGAATGTGCTGTTAGTGCTATTGGAATTCGGACAGAGAGATGAGAAGGATTTTTGCAGAGGGCTAGTTTTTGAGAGTTTGTGATGCCTTATCCATGCGTATAAGTTTCCAAATTGTTTGTAATGTGCTTAAAAGACAATTTATGTATTTTCTGAAACTTTAGAAAGGTTTAAATGGTACTGAGAATTCTGCTTTGCCTCATGGTCTTTGATTTTCAAATCAAGCGTGCTTTCAACTGTTAATTTGGAGCTGGGGAATTGGTTTGGTTGCCTAGGAACATGGTAGAATCAGGAGGCCGAGCATTAAACATGGTGGAGGCTCCACTTCCTGCTGCAGAGGGTGGGACTTCCATTTCAAGATGTCGGCTGCCCCTATGGTAACTTCCACCCTTATTGGAAATGGGCAACAGATTCCACCCCATGATGGTAGCCTCCATGGCCTGCCACTTGCCTGATTAATAGTGTAACTTTTTATTACTTTTTTTGTAAATTGTGGATTATTATTTTGTCCTCTGCACTGGTCTTTCTTGATTTGGCTAATGCTGGCAGCTTCCACACTGGTTTATATTAGTTTACTTTTTTATTTTAATTATTTGTTTTGCTTTGCTAAGTGGCATTTAAAAATAATAAAAAAGGAAAAACATTTAAAACCCCCTCACTAGACTTGGTAAGATAATGGACCCTAACTGTTACCAAATAGAGATTCTTAGGTGTCAGAATTGTGTCACATGCTGTGTCACATGCTTAGGGATAATTAAGTTCGTGAAGAGTTGTGTCTCTTTTTATCTTCTCAGGTCCCACAAAGAAACTGTAAATTTGCATAGTTCTGCATGCATTCCTATGGACTTACTTCTAAGAGTACAGTTTAAAAATTTGCCATGGGATCCCAAATCCCCTTGGGCTATATGGTACAAGTAACATCTTAAGTGTTAAAGTGATCGTACGGATGGGCCTAATTATTACAGTGATCATATAAATAGTGTTTAATAATAATTATAGAAAGGATTAAAGAAGTGTGAATGCTCCAACATGGGAAACAGTCCATAGAGCAGATTCATAGAATGGCATACACTTTAAGTAACACTCTGACCTCAGAGTCAGCCCATAAGGCATTCTGGTCTGGCTGAAAAACCCACAAGAGCATTTCAGGCATGGAAAGTCAGTACACTCATGCAAAAAGTGTCCCTAAATGGATAACCTCTCTGGGTGAGACCCCAGTGGAAAGAAGTGGTCATCAAAGAAGGATATACTTTGAATAATTATGGAGTTTGTGGATTCAAAAGGCTTCCATAGCCTAGGCAGCTCATGTCAAGAGCCTCTGGTGATCACTGATGTCACATAAGAGTGTTAATTGTTAAATTAACAACAGGAGGCCAGTGCCGCGGCTCACTAGGCTAATCCTCTGACTGTGGCGCTGGCACACTGGGTTCTAGACACAGTTGGGGTGTCGGATTCTGTCTCTGAGGGGGCAATGATATAGCAGGTAGATAGGATAAAATTCATTAGATATGTAAACTGGAGACCACGCCCTGCACCACACCCCCTGGTTGGCCAATATCACCCTGACCTAAGCCCCTGAACTTCAATGCAGTATAATTCAGATCAAGAATTCTCTAACTTTTTGGAGCTTGCATTCTCTGGGAGTAAAAGAGAAAAGGAAGAAATAGGCTAACCACAGAAGACAGTGCTCAGTAACTACTAGGTGGCTAGAATCAAAGCAGAGAGTGGACAGAATCCAGATTCATCCATGAGTGTGTTTACACATGTCCATGTGGATTTGCTAATTTCTTGCATGGGAATAGGATTGAGTGGTTGTTAGTGAAGTGAGATTCCAGGAGGGTTTGAAAATAGGGCTAGCTAGAATGCATCTGTAGCTTTCCTCCATTCCTGTGTTTTGTTATTCTTGCTGCACTGCAAATACTGACATTACCCTGAATTTTTGTAAAAGTCTAGTGTACATAATGGGCTGTTGTGAGTAGTTTTATAGAATTGAAGGTAAAAGGGCTACATTTCACATTTAGGCCAACATACAGCAGCCCCAAAACGGGAGCAGAAGCCTGAAGTGAAACTTCTTGAGAAATTCAATAGAAGCTGAAATCAGTACCACATGATCAGGAATAAAGTTTCCTCTATTCCTCATCAAACCAAAAATTAGATATTGGAAGGGTAATGGATATCTCCGTTCAGTATGATAGGATTCATTAACTTTATATGAATCTTATAAAAAAGGAGACTATGATGCCAATCTCTGTGTTGCATATGAACCATTCTTTTACGTTTGAACGCTTCTGGTTCAGTCCTTCAAAATCCAATGGTGTCTGAAGCAAGCGTATTCTTTGTATATTACAGATAGCTCTTTCACTGGGACTCAGGTATTTCCACTGAAACATAAGCCCCACAAAGCAAGGTATTGTTTTGTTTTGTTTTGTTTTGTTTGTTGTCGTTTCATTCACTTCCAGATGCCTGCACCTGAGCCATTTCCTCACACATGGAAACAATGAATACTCTTGAATGAACCAAAGGATAAATGCATGAATTGACAAAAGAACAACTAGAGAGAGTTAGTGTGAATCAAAATAGAAAACACCTTAATATTGACATAATGTTGGCACTTAAGTTGAAATGAGAGAACTGCTCAGACTTGTGCAGGTTGTGGTAGATACAAAGGCCTGAACATATGTTCTCCATGAGCTTCCATGGTGCTCAAGGAGATTGGCATCTGAGATTCTGTAAAGGGATGATGTTCTCTAAAGTAATTGTGTCTCTTTGCATCAGAATAAGCCATTAGAATAGATTTCACTGTTGAGTTACATCATTTGTGTCTTTAGCTACTGCCTCTTTGAAGAGTTTCTGTTAAAGACACTAACATCTCAAAGACTTGATGGAAAGATTAGGACTTGGTTTTGTCAAGATTCCAATCTCTGCTATTATTTCCGCATCCCCCTCTCAGCAAACAGATTAGTCTCTCCAGTCCTATTCCTGGGGATATTGTGAGTTGTGAGACCTACAAGGCGAATAGATAGAGTACTGTTCAATCTCAATTCTTTACTGAAACTGGATCCTTTCTCAAAGTCTTCACTTATCCCCTGTCCTGTTATGAACATAGTGGAGATAAGGACCTTACATTATTGTTGTTATATCCCAGGATTTAATAGTCTTGTTAACAGTCCATTGTGAGTAAACATACTGATTACACTTCTATTAGCATACATTTCCCATACTCTAAACCTAAACCATTGTGTTGATGATGGAATTCTAAATCGCTTTCTATAATGAAGAAGCTTTCAATTTAAAACTCTTAATTAATACATTTTTCAATATCTGTTATCAATCCAAAATCCTCTGAGTTTTCCATAAGGAACATGTAAAATGTTGTCAAAATAGTTATAATAGAATTGAAATTCTCACAAGAGCCAGAGTTTTGTCAGGCCAAAGTCAAAAGCCAGAAACTCAGTCTGGGTCTCCAGCATGGGTAACAGAGATCCAACTACTTGAATTGCTACCTCCGACTGTGTGCATTCACAAGAAGCCTTAGTAGATGGGGCAGGGAGTCAAAACCAGGTACTCCAATCCATCCTAAGCAGCTTATTTTTGAAATGCAGAGAAAAACAGCAGAGAGGGCTGTTCCACTCACTGTTTCATCCCAGATGCCTTAACAGCCAAGCTGGTTCAGGAGTCAGAACACAATCTGCATCTTCCCACATGAGTTACAGGGACACAACCATTTGAGCCATCACTTGCTGATTCTCAGTATGCACATTTATAGGTAGCTAGAAGAGGGAGTGGAGTCAGGGTTTGAAGTGTGACTACCTAGTGTGAAATGTGGCTGTCCCAAGCAGTATCTTAACTGCTATGCTGTGCGCTTACCCTTGCTCTTTATGGTTAAAAATCTTGTAGTAAATAAATACAAAGTCTGAGGAATCATAAAAACAAGCAAAGTAGCACAAGTTTTCCTAATTGTAAACAAACATAATAGATAGATATAGGTGGAAGATACAATACACAAAGGGTAGATAATGATTAGAGAAGAATGTCTCTCAGGAGTCTCATTTTTAAAAGCCAAGAGTTGAGAGAACAGTGAGAATTTGCTAGTTACATACTGAACTGCTTTGTGGGGTCAGTAATAAAAGGTCTTATGAAATGCATGAATTCGGTTCTGCTACTCAGTTACTTTAAATAAATCCCAGATTTCCAGTGCTTATTTTAGAACAAAGCGTATACTGTCTCTGTAACTTTAATATCCTTATTTTGTCAAATGGAAGTATAGTAACTGATTCTTAACATTTGTATTGAGTATTATCAATTAATAGGATAGATGAAAAATTATCCATGAAAATTGGAAGCCCATTTGTGCTTGTCAAGTATTCAGAAGTGCACCAAGATTATTATAAGCATTCAATAAATTCTGGAAGCTGTGACTGTTATTTTTATTGTTAATGCAAAGCTTTGCCATATTTCCCTTACACATTGATTACACACAGAAAATGAGGACATCATATCATTCTGTATGTTATAAAATGAATGAGAAAATGTCAATAAATTAACTGATGTTTATGATGCTCCACTGGATCATTTCTCTTTGAATGATTTGCCTATCTCATGCCTGGAGTTAAAATTAGAGTTATGCCCTGCCACCATTGCTGGAAGCCAGGTAGCCACATGACCCAACCACCAGTGTCAGCCCCACCCCCATCCTAATGGGATTCTCGTACTTCCCAGACCACCCCCCCCCAGCAAAGTTTTAAAAGGACCTGTTCCTGAACACGTGGCTCTCTCTTTCTCTCCATCTCCTGATCTCTGTCTCTGTCTCTCTCTCCCACTCTTGCTCTCTCTCTTACACTCTTCTTTTCCTTCTTTTCCTTCTTTGCCCCTTCCCTCCAGTCTATTGGGTTTCCCCCAATAAACTCTTTCCCTTAAAAAAAAAAGAAAGAAAATTAGTGTTATGGAAGAGGTGAAGAAAGGGCTTGGTTGGTTACTCACTGGGAAGTAAGGTGTGCCAACAGTGGACAGTGTTGGCATGCCTCATTGTGAATGACAAGAAAATCCTGTTCAGAAAATGATGGAAGGAGGCAGGAAAGTCTGCCTTCACAGGATTGGCAAAGTCATGTTCACATTGGGGGAGAATCATCTGTCAAGCTATGGAGACTTAATGGAAATTGGAGAGCTGTTCACATAACGAAAATTAAGAATTTAATTAGCACTAAAGGAACACCCAACATATGGGTCAGTACAGCCATATCTGTGTACCCCTTAAATGTGCAAGTCCTCAAAGGAAGTTAGGTACAAACCCTTGGGGATAAGGAGATATTCACTAGGTAAAGAATAAAGCCAGTATTGAAGAAGTCATGTCAGGGGTGTACAATGGCACAAATCAAAGCTTAGAAGGTGAGCAAAGTAGGGTAGAACAGAAGACCCAAAAAGTGTGTGGGATACCTTGAGGGCAGATGGAGATGAGACTGGAGAGCAGGCAGTGGTTGGATAATGAGCATTTTTGTTTATTGTAATAGGGATCCTATTAGAACAAATACAATGCAAACACACTGTTGAACAGTTTGTCAGTTTTCTCTCAATGTGACACCAAGTTCCTCGTTCAAATGAATAGTACATGTTGAAGACAGAATTTTGATTTTGCCTGTCTTCCAAGAGGTTCCCATAGGGGGAGCTAATAGAAATAGTTCTAAAGCTAAAACATTCCAATGTGAGCATGTGCATATGCAAACATATACACAGACACAAACTCACATCAAACTGATTAACCATAAAATGATATCTCTAACAATGGCCAAGATACACAGGAATTAGTTAATTAGAATACATTTCACAGGATGTTCAGGGTTTTAGGTCACACATTTGCATCTTTCAAAGATGTAATTATGTCAGATAATATATCCTGTGCCGGGTTTTTACATAAACACTTGTGGTCTAGTTTATAGTTATCTCTACAGCACGGAACAGCTGTTGGGAGAAAAATAAGCTATTAAATGCACTTTGAATTACATGTGGTTTGCTTGCATAAATATACAATGTGAAGTCACTTATCAAGCAGAGGAGTGAGCTGCTATTTATTTATTATGCAAAACGTGTGCATGGATAAGGTATATAAATTAAGTGACCTGTAAAGGAGTATGCTACCAATTCTGCAAGAAGCTTAATAGCAGCTCACATTACATACACATTGCAATTCCAGATAAAGTCTTTATTCATAGACTCACAAATGAGAAACAAATATTGAGTGCCTATGACTAGAAAAGGAAGCAATTGAGTGTCTTTCCTTTTTTTGGAATCATCTTTTAACTCCACTTCGTGATCATAAGTTTGATGCTTCTTTCACTGAGTCACCTTTAGAATAGAAAATAGAACACATTTTAAAAGTTTTGTTAGTTAAGTTTCAGTTAGAGAAGTGTAGACATTATAGGTATTGTGGAGAAAGGATTTTATATCAGAAAGTAGATCTCACACAATGGTGAGAAAAGTTGGTGAAATAAACTTATAAAAAAGATCAGGAAAGAGTTCGAGTCAGTCTTGTTGTGGCTGAATGAGCCTTGCTTTTTAGGGTGTTGCCACTAGACTGTCCCCAAGATGGACAGGCATAGAAGCTGGTGATTTCCTGTCATCTCCATGGTTCCCGCTTCTGTGCGTTAACAGCTAGGTGTCTGGTACCGCCTGGGGTTTCAACTGAACAGCTGTGCTACAATCAGGGAGAGCTGGAAAGAGAGCAGGGAAAACCAAGAGTGTCTTTCATTTATTTTTTTAAATAAGCACATCTTTAGACCTGTCTTTTATTATTAGATTATTTTTAGAAAAGTTTTAGGTTTCTAAAATTAATTGAAAAAAAAAAGAACAAAAAGATGCCAAATAGTCCCTCCTCCTGCCTACCCTCATCCCCACTTTCCTCTGTTATTAACATATTGCTTGGGATGGCCCATTTTCTGTAACTAGTGAACCAATATTGGCCATTTTATTAACTAAAGTCCTCAGTTTACATGAGATTGTTACTAGTGCTATAGAGTAGCGTGGATTTTGATTTGTAGAATATCATCAGCCCACTGACTCCACTTTTAGAGTCCCTGCCCTAAATCCCCTGTGCCCCACCTATCCATCCCTCTCTCCCTCAACCTCCTGGCCACCACCGATTTTTATTTTAATCCCTACTGCTTCTCTGAGCTCAGAAAGTCACATTTGGAGGTTGATTCCCAGTCAGCAGTCTTGGCACTTAAGAAGGAAATTGACTAAGAGCAGAAAACATTTGAAAGTTAACTGGAGCTCACCAGCACCTCTGTGTGTCTCCCACCACCCCCAGATTAGCAGAATCATGAAATACACAATGGCAACTGTGGGTGCTGAAGGTGGGGTTCACAAGACAGAGTCCTGCAGGGGAGAAAAGCTAAGTAATACACAGAATACCCTCTGATTAACTCAACTAAATACTGATCAGAGTAATCCTGTGAAGAAATTGCCTGTGGCCCTGTGGACCCCCTCAGAAGGAAATTGTGGGAACCTTGCTCCAGAGATCTCTCAGGCTGGGAGTAGCATCTTTTCCTATAAGATGGAGAGGAAAGCTCCTAATTTGTAGATACTGTAGATACTGGATTTGTAGAACATGTACTCAATGGTTTTACCAAAGCACAGGGGATATCCATCCGAGAATAAATACAGATGTAGTATTTTCAGAGGCACTACAGTCAAAATCTAACAAGATCAAACTATTTCCTGATAACTGACTACATCTTAGAATAAAGATATAGAATATTCTGGAGACAGGTGTTGTGGCACAGAGGATTAAATAGCAGCTTGGAATGATCACATCCCATACTGGAGTGCTGGTTCAAACCCTGCTGATCCAGAGTTCTGATAATGTACCTCATGTGAGGCTCGTTATGGACCAACTTTGGCCCCTGACACCCACATGGGAAACTCAGACTGAGTTTAAGGCTCCTAGCTCTGCTATGGCCAATGATAGAAAGAGTAGATAGATAGATAGATAGATAGATAGATAGATAGAAGAAATAGAGAGGTGAGAGAGAGAGAGAGAGAGAGAGAGAGAGAGAGAGAGAGAGAGAAGATAGGAGGTAGAAACATAAATTCTTTTCAGTTAAAATTTAAACACCTAAGAATAATTGTGTGTTAATTACAGAGTTCAACCACTAGTACTAGGATAAAAAAAAAATACTACCATGGATAAAGTATTACATTGTACAACAAAGGTTAGCACAAGAGCTGATCGAGTCACTGTTTCTCATAGTGTCCATTTCACTTCTACAGGTTTCCCCTTTGGTGCTCAGTTAGTCATCGCCAATCAAGGGAAACAAATGATATTTGTCTCTTTGGGACTGCCTTAATTCACTCAGCATGATGTTTTCCAGATTCCTCCATTTTGTTGCAAGTGACCGGATTTCATTGTTTTTGACTGCTGTATAGTATTCTGTAGAGTACATGTCCCATAATTTCCTAATCCAGTCTACTGTTGATGGGCATTTGGGTTGGGTCCACGTCTTAGCTATTGTGAATTGAGCTGCAATAAACATTACTGTGCAGACGGCTTTTTTGTTTGCCCATTTAATTTCCTTTGGGTAAATTCCAAGGAGTGGGATGGCTGGGTTGAATGGTAGGGTTATATTCAGGTTTCTGAGGAATCTCCAGACTGACTTCCATAGTGGCTTCACCAGTTTGCATTCCCACCAACAGTGGATTAGTGTCCCTTTTTCCCCACATCCTCTCCAGCATCTATTGTTGGTGGATTTCTGAATGTGAGCCATTGTAACTGGGGTGAGGTGAAACCTCATTGTGGTTTTGATTTGCATTTCCCTGATTGCTAGGGATCTTGAACATTTTTTCATGTGTCTGTTGGCCATTTGGATTTCCTCTTTTGAAAAATGTCTAATGAGGTTCTTGGCCCATCTCTTAAGTGGGTTGTTTGTTTTGATGTTGTGGAGTTTCTTAATTTCTTTGTAGATTCTGGTTATTAACCCTTTATCTGTTGCATAGTTTGCAAATATATTTTCCCATTCTGTCGGTTTCCTATTCACTTTCCTGACTGTTTCTTTTGCTTTACAGAAACTTTTCAATTTGATCCAATCCCAGTAGTTAATTTTGGTTTTCAGTGCCTGTGCTTCTGGGGTCTTTTCCAAGAAGTCTTTGCCAGTACCTATGTCTTGCAGGGTTTCTCCTATGCTCTCCAGTAATTTGATGGTGTCGGGTCGTAAGTTTAAATTTTTAATCCATGTTGAATGAATTTTTGTGTAAGGTGAAAGGTAGGGGTCTTGCTTCATGATTCTGCACGTGGAAATCCAGTTTTCCCAGCACCATTTATTAAACAGACTGACCTTACTCCAGGGACTGGTTTTGGATCGTTGATCAAATATAAGTTGGCTGTAGGTGTTTGGATTGATTTCTGGAGTTTCTATTCTGTTCCATTGGTCTATCCATCTGTTTCTGTACCAGTACCATGCTGTTTTGATAACAACTGCCCTGTAGTATGTCCTGAAATCTGGTATTGTGATGCCTCCTGCTTTGTTTTTGTTGTACAAGATTGCTTTAGCTATTCGAGGTCTCCTGTGTCTCCATATGAATTTCAGCATCATTTTTTCCAGATCTGAGAAGAATGTCCTCGGTATCTTGATTGGTATTGCGTTGAATCTATAAATTGCTTTTGGGAGAATGGACATTTTGATGATATTGATTCTTCCAATCCATGAGCATGGGAGATTTCTCCATTTTTTGGTATCCTCTTCTATTTCTTTCTTTAAGGTTTTGTAATTTTCATTGTAGAGATCTTTAAGGTCCTTAGTTAAATTTATTCCAAGGTATTTGATTGTTTTTGTAGCTATTTTGAATGGGATTGATCTTAGCAGTTCTTCCTCAGCCGTGGCATTGTCTGTGTTATCAAAGGCTGTTGATTTTTGTGCATTGATTTTATATCCTGCTACTTTGCCAAACTCTTCTATGAGTTCCAATAGTCTCTTAGTAGAGTTCTTTGGGTCCCCTAAATAAAGAATCATGTTGTCTGCAAAGAGGGAGAGTTTGAGTTCTTCCTTCCCAACTTGTATCCCTTTAATTTCTTTTTCTTGCCTAATAGCTCTGGCTAAGACTTCCAGCACTATATTGAATAGCAGTTGTGAGAGTGGGCATCCCTGTCTGGTACCAGATCTTAGTGGAAATGCTTCCAACTTTTCCCCATTCAATAGGATATTGGCCGTGGGTTTTTCATAAATTGCTTTGATTGTATTGAGGAATGTTCCTTCGATACCCAGTTTGCTTAGGGTTTTCATCATGAAAGGGTGTTGAATTTTATCGAATGCTTTCTCTGCGTCTAGTGAGATAATCATATGGTTTTTCTTCTGCAGTCTGTTAATGTGGTGTATCACGTTGATTATTTTGCGAATATTGAACCATCCCTGCATACCAGGGATGAATCCCACTTGGTCTGGGTGGATGATCTTTCTGATGTGTTGTTGCAGTCTATTGGCCAGAATTTTGTTGAGGATTTTTGCATCTATGTTCATGAGGGATATTGGTCTGTAATTCTCTTTCAATGCTGCATCTTTTTCTGGCTTAGGAATTAAGGTGATGCTGGCTTCATAGAAAGAATTTGGGAGGATTCCCTCTTTTTCGATTGTTCTGAAAAGTTTGAGAAGAATTGGGGATAGTTCTTTAAATGTCTGGTAGAATTCAGCAGTGAATCCATCTGGTCCTGGGCTTTTCTTTGTTTGGAGGGCCTTTATTACTGATTCAATTTCTGACTCACTTATGGGTCTGTTTAGGTTTTCTATGTCTTCCTGGTTCAATTTAGGTAGGTTGCATGTGTCCAGGAATCTATCCATTTCTGATAGGTTTCCCTGTTTACTGGCATAAAAGTCCTTGTAGTAATTTCTGATGATTCTTTTGATTTCTGCGGTGTCTGTTGTTATATTTCCTTTTTCATCTCTGATTTTACTGATTTGGGTCTTTTCTCTTCTTTTTTTAGTTCGTTGGGCCAATGGGGTGTCAATCTTGTTTATTTTTTCAAAAAACCAGCTCCTCGTTTGGCTGGCTGATTTTTTGTAATGTTTTTTGGATTCAATCCTGTTGATTTCTTCTCTGATTTTGATTATTTCTCTTTTTCTACTAGATTTGGGTCTAGTTTGCTCCAAATTTTCTAGATCCTTGAGATGCATTGAAAGCTCATCTATTTGGTGCCTTTCCAGTTTCTTGATGTAGGCACCTATTGATATAAACTTTCCTCTTAACACTGCTTTTACAATTTGGGACATGCTCAATCGGAACGGCCCCAAATGATGGAGTTAGAATTGTGCCAGGGGATTCCAATACAATCCCATCAAGGTGGCATGTACCAAGGCCATCTCATTAGTCCAAGTGATCAATTTCAGCTCACAATTGATCACACTGAAGGTCTAAGAGTCAAAGGGATCGCACAAGCAAGACTAGTGTCTGCTAATACTAACTGATAGAATGAAAAAGGGAGAGAATGATCCAACATGGGAAGCAGGATACACAGCAGACTCATAGAATGGCAGATGTCCTGGATAGCACTCTGGCCTCAGAATCAGCCCTTAAGGCATTCGGATCTGGCTCAAGAGCCCATGAGAATAGTTTAGGCATGGAAAGCTAAGACACTCTGAAAAACAAACAAACAAAAAAAAACAGAAGACCTAAATGAAAGATCTCTGCGAGTGAGATCCCAGTGGAAAGAACGGGGCCATCAAAGAAGGAGGTACCTTTCTCTGAAGGGAGGAGAGAACTTCCACTTTGACTATGACCCTGTCGGAATAAGATCGAAGTCCATGAACCCTAAAGGCTTCCATAGCCTCGGCAACTCATGACCAGAGCCTAGGGAGATTACTGACGCCATAAAGAAGAGTGTCAAATTGTTAAATCAACATCAGGAGTCACTGTGTACTTACGTCTCATGAGGGATCTGTCCTTAATGTGTTATCCAATGTGAAATAATGCTATTACTAGTACTGAAACAGTATTTTTACACTTTGTGTTTCTGAGTGGGTGCAAACTGATGAAATCTTTACATAGTATATATTGAATCGATCTTCTGTATATAAAGATAATTGCAAATGATTAAAAAATCTTGGTGTTAAACTGGAATATGCATAGACAATTAATCAATCAATTTTTTAAAAAAAAATCATGTAGGATCCCTGTCCTTAATGTGCTGTACATTGTGAATTAATACTATAACTAGTACTCCAACAGTATTATCATTTTGTGTCTCTATGCGAGGGCAAACCGTTGAAATCTTTACGTAATATGTACTAAATTGATCTTCTGTGTATAAAGAGAATTGAAAATGAATCTTGATGTGAACAGAAGGGGAGAGGGAGCGGGAAAGGGGAGGGTAGGGGCAGGGAGAGAAGTTGTGGGGGGGGAGCCATTGTAATCCATAAGCTGTTCTTTGGAAATTTATATTCTTTAAATAAAAGCTTTATATAAAAAAAAATAAAGTAGACACAGAACAATAAAAAAAAGGCATAAAAGTATGAAAAAAAAAAAGAAACATAAATTCAAATTGAATATGTAGAAAAGGCGATTGAAATGTCTGAAATGAAATATGCACCAGATAGGATTAATGGCAGATTAAATATTGCAGAACAAATAATGAGTGAACTTAAAGGTATAGCAATAAAGCATATAAAATGAAGCGTAGAAAAAGAAAACAAATTTATTTATTTATTTAAAATACTGAGATATATATGTAGAGAGAGAAAGAGGGAGAGGGAGAGGGGGAGAGAGAGAGAGAGAGAGAGAGAGATCCTCCGCCCACTGGTTGACTCCCCAGATGGCCACAATGATGGGCTGGGCCAGGCGAAGGACAGAGATCTGGAACTGTACCCAAGTGCCCACATGGTGTCAGGGGCCCAAGCACCCAGGCCTTCATCTGCTGCTTCCTAGGCACATCAGCAGAGAGCAGTAGAAGTGCAGTAGTCAGAACCTGAACCTACGCTCTGATTTAGGATGCTGGGGTCACAGGTCACAGCTTAACATGCTGTGCAATGCTAGAACCCCTTCCCCAAATTTTTAAAGTGATAATATTAGCAGACTTTAAGCCATATTAACATGCTGAAGGAAGAGACAGAAAACGTTTAAAGAAATGATAATCGATTTTTTTCAACTGATGAACAAAGGATCTATGGGGCAAACTTAAAAACAAAGAGCACGAACATTGACTTAAACTTAACCGTACCAATAATCATAGAAAACATACACAAACTAAACACCTAAGGAAAAGGCAGATACTGTAAGATTGTGTTAAAAAGGCAAGAGCAAATCACATACTGCTTTGAGAAACATTTTAAACATATAGACACAAATTAGTTAAAATATAAAAAGATAATGCAAATAATTAATAGATGAGATAATGTTAATATAAAAACTATACTACAGTAAAATAAATGCTACAAAAATAAAGACAATCATGTTATATGTTAAAGGAGTCAAGTTAACAAGTGAATGCAGCAAACTTAAGTGTACATATAACCCAAAACAGAATATGGAAGAAAAAACTATTAGAATTATGAGAAAAAATAGACCAATCAGAAATTATAATTAGAGATCTCAATACATCTTTCTCAATAAATAATACATCATATGGTAGAAACTTACTAAAGAAAAATATTACACAATAACATCAATAAATTTAATCATTGATATTTATGACACTTTTCTCAATGATGTAGAACATATGTTTCTGAATTATGCACAAAATATTGACCCCAAAACTTGGTATTTTTAATCATAAAATAAACTTTTTTAAAAAAAATTAAGCCCTGCTGCTCTTTACTTGGTTGTAATTAAAGCAAATTATAATAAAGTTACCATTGACTTAAAGTAAATGAAGTTCATTTTATGAGCACAATAGAATTATATTAGAAATCAATTAGAGCTAAACATTCCTGTAAATATTTCATGTCTAACTTAAATGATAGACTTTTACATAAAATTCTTTGATCTCAATGAAAAAATGAGAAAAGGTAGAAATACATATTAAAGTTTGTGAGATGCTATTGAAGCTGTATTACAGAGAGATATATTTAGTTATTATAATTAATTAATTATTAATTATAATAAACATTAAGTTTCTCTGTAAATGCACATTTATTATAATTAATTTATTATTAAATAATACATAAATATATAAAATTTATATAAATAATAAAACAATGAATTGATAGTTAATAATAAATATATTTATTATTTATTATTTTTATTAGGAAGAAAGACAAATCCATGTAATAAGAAATGTTTCAATAAAATATCTCAGAATCTTAATAAAAAGTAACAAAACAATATAAAGTAAAACTGAAACTGAAACTAAAGAAAATAAAAGGAATGTTAAATATCTGGTCAGGAATCAAAGAAATATAATGTGGAAAATGAGCAAAGGAAAGCAAACCAAAACAACAATTTTTTGTATAAAACAAAACAAAAACAATGAAGATGATAAACATTTAACTAAAATGATCAGAAAAACAATGAAAGTTACCATTACTGAATTGTCCTTACTAGAGATTAAAGAGATGCATAATCACGTATTCTGCCTTACTGGGAGAACCATAGGGTGAGGTTACAAGCAACCCTACAGCCACACACAGAAAAACCCCTTGAGAGGCACAACGTTCATGGGTTCATTCAGAACAAAAGCTGCGCTCACCTCCCCGTCACTCAGAGAAAACTCCATGGATACAGTCTGCAAGAGTTCACTGATGTAGTTTACATTTTAAACACAACTAATACTAATTCTACAAACATCTTTTAAAATATCAAGGAAAAGAGAATATTTCTTAGCTCACTTTACCAGACTAGGATTATTCTACTACAAAAAAAAAAAAGTCATCACAAGTAAATAAAATACATGAATATCCATCTTGAATACTGACACAAATTTGAAATAAAACTTTAGCAAGCACAGGGACCAGCATTGTGGCACAGTGGGTAAAGCCGCCCTCTGTGGCACTGGCAGAGCATATGGGTGTTAGATCCTGTCCTGGCTGCTGCACTTCCAATCCAGCTCCCTGCTGATGGCCTGGGAAAGCAGTGGAAGATGGTCCAATGCTCTGGCCTCTGCCACCCACACAAGAGACCCAGATTAAGCTCCTGGATGCTGGCTTCAGCCTGGCTCAACACTGGGGAGTAAACCAGTTGATAGAAAATCTCTATCTCTCTGTCTCACTCTCTCTCTACCTCTGTAACTCTTCCTTTCAAATAAATACCTAAATGTTAAAAAAAACTTTAACACGTACAATCTAAAATGTATAAAATAGCAATGATTGATAATCAAGTGCATTTCACCATAAGTATATAGGTAAAGTGGATTTAGCATTCCAAATATAATTATTATAATTGACCATATTAAACATACCAAAATAAAAAATAGCATGCTAATATCAGAAAAAAGCAGAGAAAATATGGAATAAAATTGAATATCAAAGTCTGGTAAAAATTCCATAAAGGAGAAAGAGAACTGCTTCCGTCTGAAAAAGGGTGCCCATAATAAACTTACAGTGGTGTAATGTTGAAATACTACTTATGAAAGTACAAGTCAAGGTATTATGGAATGATAAATGCAATGGGCATATGAAATAAATATTTTAGAAGAGCCCTTATATTTTATGTTGTATTTTCCATAAGGTGTTTTCATACAAAAAATAGCTTAATAATTACCATCACCTAACACTGAAACCATTTGCAGTTAACCCACTTTTACCCATCATGTTGTTGCTGTCTCTATATTATGCAGAAATAAACTCCTGAAAATAAAAAGAATTTTAGATAAAAAGACTTGTAAAATAAACTAGGTAGCAATTCTTTTCTATGTGACATAAATATTTTTGAGAAGTTACTATGTTTGAGTCTGAATTGATCCGAGGAATAAAAGTTCAATACTCATTGTGATACAGCACTTGTCCCCAGATAACTCCCAGTCTACTATGAGAAATATGACTATGCAGGTACACTGGAGGGAACACAAAGGAAAGAGATAATACAGCAGTGGATACATTTACCGATACTTGATAAATTTAATTATACATCTATTGCAATGAAGAAATAAAGCTTCTTGAGGTTAAATGGCTTCTAACATAGCTAGTTAGCAGTGGGAGATGAAATAAAATTTATTTATAATTATTGAAAAGACTATGAACTAGATTTTTCTTCTCCGTCTCACTATAAACTAATTCCACAACTTCTAAACTTTAGTTATTGCTATCTTGATACGATACAGAATCCCATGTGCAACTTCCCCTCTTAATTATATTGCGCTGCTGGCAGAAGGTAACAATCTTTATTCCATGTGTGTTTTAATGTTTCAGACCCTGCTTCCTGCTATGTCTAATTCATCATGGTGGCCAGTGTTGTGCTGAATACTCTACTGGAGGTGAACAGATGAAAGGATAAAGCCGTGCTGTGATGGGAGGAGCTACAAAATAGTCAAAGTGCTGGATTCATGTCCAATATTCCCAAAAGATCAGTTCAGAGTATCTTTCAAAGTAATTATTTATTTATTTGACAGGCAGGAGACAGAGACAAATAGACAAAGACAGTCCCCACTCATCAATTCACTCTCCAAATGTGCTCTTATGGCCAGGGCTGGGCCAGGGCCAAAGCCAGCAGCCAGGAGCTCAATCCAAGTCCCCCATGGGAGTAACAGGGACCAAACTCCTTGAGCTGAAATGTTGTATTCCAGCGTGTTCGGTAGCAGAAAGCTGTAGTGTCTTTTCCTTTGAGAAACACGCAGACAAACCATCTTTATTCATATTCAAATAACATATATGATACACCAAACTCAACTTCTGGGCATCATATAACATACTTCGAGGTTAAGCACTTATTTATGATGAGACTTTAGTCTATTTTCTTTATCTTGTAGAACTTTGATTTGTCTAATCCATAAAATGAAGAAGAGAAATCTACTAGCCAAGGTTGTTTACAAATTAAGGAGATAAACACTGATAAATTGCCTTAGAAAGTGATCAATTAGTTATCACATTTTGTTTTCTCATTGACATAGTGCTTGGGAAGTTCACTTGAAGAAAATGCTTGTAAAAGGCTTCATGACATGTGGCATACTAATCTATCAGCATGTTTAATTGGGAAGTCACTTAGCTGCACCAAGGTGGGAGTGTGTGA
Source organism: Sylvilagus floridanus (assembly GCA_949820135.1). Lineage (NCBI taxonomy): Eukaryota > Metazoa > Chordata > Mammalia > Lagomorpha > Leporidae > Sylvilagus > Sylvilagus floridanus. Next base: position 162,592,024 of record OX463241.1, on the reverse strand, counting down.
GAAAATTCCAGAATCAAATTCTGTTATCGTGTTTTGTGTCTGCAAGACCCTAAAGGTTTGTGCTGCTTTCCTCATGGAAACAGCTCTCTCAAGAGACGCCGAACACTTCCTTGAATAATTCTGGACCCCAAATCCTTCTATAACAGTTGGCTCTTCTGAAGCTACCATCACCAGGAAACAGAAAGCAGTAGGAAAGTAAATAGTGTCTGCGATACTATCATCTAGCCTTAAAAAAGGTCGATTTGGAAATAGCTTTTCTTATTGTTAGGCAACATTGACCCTTGCCAGGACATTCTGTGAAATGGTTCACTGGATCCTAAACAAACACTGATGTTCATCCCATTTTTCTTGCTAGAAGAAAGATTGTCCCAAATCATCTACATTGATAATAACTATTTTACTAATCCCAAGGATTTTTTGTTTTAATAAGGATTCAAATTTTTCCTATATTTTTATTTTATATTTTATATTTATTATATCTCCTGGGTCCGTTTTAATCTGTCCCATCCCTTTAATTTCAATTTTTGTAATTTCTTTGCTGGAGATATTTGGTTATCATCCTGACAGACCATTTCAGAATGTAGATTTTATTGTTTGCATAGTGGTTTTTCACATTTTCACTAGTTTTTCACATTCTACTGTTTTCTGTATCCTGTGAAAACTTATAATAGGATTTGGAAGCTTGATCGATTTTGATCTCTTTAGCAGGACCCAGGCTCCACTATCTGATTGATTCTCTTACTCTGACAGTGATGTTCATGGAAACTGATAAATATCTAAATTCAGTAATTCAGGCAAAATTATTATATTCTAGGATTGTTATTTCTTTCTAATTTATTAGGTACTAATTATTGGCTCATAAGACACAAGAGAAATCTCCTGGAGCAGAGTGTGAGGGTCTGGGCTCTGAGTAAGAAGTTTGCCCCTTTCTCGTTAAAAGAAACAGTAGGTTTCCCATCCTCTGTCATAGGCATCAATGCTTGAGGTCCCAATCCTCAGAGCTGCCACAGTCAATTCACAATCTGATGGTGAGACAGCAAATTGCCATGAGACTAAGGGGACAAAATAAAGAGAGAGAGAGAGAGAAGGGGAGAGAGAGAGAAGAGGGATAGAGAAAACCAGGCAGATTCGAGGTTTCTTGGCAACGTTAAACTGTGAAGCATATCTCTGGACTTTTTGTTATCTGTTAAAACAATAGTAACAATAATCGGTGATATTTTAAGCCAGACTTACTCATTATTATTTTACATGCAGCCAAAAGTATGCTGAATAATAAATAGAGTCTCAGAGGCAGACAGGTTGTTCTCTTCTTATTCCCTGGTAAGCTGGCCCACTAACACCCATCACTCATGAACCATAAGGTGTTCCACACCACGGCTTTCTTTGTTCTAGACTTGAGATAAATTAAGTAGATACAAAATCCTAATCTGATCTAAATCAGATCAAATATTCACACTAAAACATTTTCAATCTGAACCATATAGTCATAAATAACTAGAATTACATAGATTATTTAGAGCTGAAAAATATCAGTAAATGTAATTTGCTCATTACACAGATGAGGACTAAAAGAGTTAAAGGAGTGAATGTGCAACAGATGGGAATAATAAGATGGGAATAATAAGATTGGAATATGTTGCCGGTGCCGCGGCACACTAGGCTAATCCTCCGCCTGCGGTGCCGGCACACAAGGTTCTAGTCCCTGTCAGGGTGCGGGATTCTGCCCCGGTTGCTCCTCTTCCAGGCCAAATCTCTGCTGTGGCCCGGGAGTACAGTAGAGGATGGCCCAAGTCCTTGGGCCCTGCACCCGCATTAGAGACCAGGAGAAGCACCTGGCTCCTGGCTTCGGATCAGTGTGGTGCGCCGGCCGCAGCACGCCAACCACAGCGGCTATTAGGGGGTGAACCAACAGAAAAGGAAGACCTTTCTCTCTGTCTCTCTCTCTCACTGTCCACTCTGCCTGTCAAATTAAAATAAATTGGAGTATGTTTACCAATATTCCACATGAGGAGACAAGAAAGTTCATAGAAAATGGAAATAAAGGATGTTTTTCAGCATAAAGCTTTTTTAAAAATCCATAAGTAATTTGCATCATATATATTTTTATGAATGACCCCTCACATGCATGGATTACAAATTCATGAGCTTGGAACACACCAGTAGTTGGTTGTCCTGGATGGTCAAAGCTCTGATGTTAGCCAGTACAGTTAATGGATTCTTTGTTCCTTTATCATTTAGGACATATGGTCATATGTGTTAATGTTGGCTGAAGGGTGCAAGTATGATGTGGGTGAGAGTTTTTGTTTATTTAATTATGAATAATTATGTTTGGGGGTGGGAGCTTATTTATGTTTCAGTGTGGGTAGGCATCTGAGTGCAAGCTGATGTCTGTGTGTGAACATGCCGTGTTGGATAGAAAGATAAGGGTATTTAGGTGGAGTAGATAACAATTAATGCAATACTGTCATCTTGATTTTTTTAATCATTGAAAAACTGGCTAAAAGTATCACAAAATATTTTCCATAACAGCTGATGTTTTATTAGATTTCTCCCTCTCATTAGTACTTGTAGGTCTTCTTCTGTTATTCAAGTCATGAGACAAGTATCAAATGTGTGAAGCCAAGCAAACTAGGCACTGCTGAAAGGTTGTATATTTAATGTGATGGAGAAGTGGTTGGCCAGAGTCCTCATCTTGGTAAACAGGTGTGTTCTATTTGGAAGTTCTGTGCTGAGTACAGAGGCTTCAGCAGGGAAGACCTCTGTCAGATGGTGGCAAGATTCAAACATGGGTCAGTGACAGCGATGCTGTCTCCAGCGACCCTGCAGCCAGGTTCCCAAGCATCTGTGGCCAGACATTAATATTTAAGTAAACACATGGCTTTTACCACATTTATCACATCTCTTTTGCTTTCCTATCCTTTGAATTCTTCACAAATGCAATCAAGACAAGAGATAGGGCTTGAGCTTAAAGCCCCAAGTCATGGTGTGCATCATTTAACACAAGGGAGACAGCATCAATTATTCAGAGCATGAAATATAAGGTGTTAATGTTGTACTTCATGTTGGGAACCACACAGCATGCAAAAGGCAGGTGCTAAAATGTGTTTCACAGGTACTTAGAGATGGCATATGGGGAATTCTGTTACCTTTAAGCACAAAATACACACAAGACAGAGGAGGTGCAATCAAACGTACAAAATAAGGTTTCAGAGTAATTACAAGAAATATTTGTTTAATGGATAATTAATGCATAAGCCTTCCTTGTACCACTGGGAGGGACAAAAATGCATGCTGCAAAGCCACGTGGATTGATGGCACTGGTTGGAAGACCAGTCCGTTCCGGACTAAAAAGAAGTAACATGTGCTGGTAATCTGTACCTGGCAGATCTTATCTATTGAAAGGCAGGATTGATGAAAAGTTAAACTGACTTCAAATGTCATTCACTGAAGAAAGCAAAAAAAAAAAAACTCTAAAATTATGCAGGAAATTAAACTGATTTCAAAGATGTTTCACAGTGATCACATAATTTAACAATTTTATATATTTTAAATTGTATAGGCTGGTTGGGAATATCTTTTTAGTATAACACTTTAAGTGTTATAGATATAATTGTAAGCATGTATATACTTGAGAGAGAGGTCATAGATACATGTACAAACAATGTGCTTATTATATTTCTATAATACATTTTAATTGTTATATTTATATATCTGTTTCATGAATCAATGTACTTCATTTTAATTGTATAACATAAAATAACATAATATGGCTATAATCTGCATTACATAGTTTTATTTTAATATTGATTAATGATGAGCAGCTCCTGTGGGATCTGTCCTCATACCAAGGAGTGCATGGATGCTTGGTGTGGATCTTGTAGCAGCATGGATGAGTACTGTACTGACTGGGACTAGCATCCAGACATTGGTTTCCTTGGAGGAGAGGAAGTGAGCACGAGACTACATCAACAAACTGAACAAACCTCCCCTCTGATTAAAAAAAGAGAGAGAGAGATTTACCATGCCCAATTTGGGAGTCACCTTGGACACTCCCCTCACCATGGAGCAATGAACAGAGATCCCTGGCCACACACAACATAAGCCTCAGGGTATTCACTGAAAGAGTAGACACTTGACTAATCCACAGAGGCATAGTCCAAAAGTAAAGGCCATCACAAGGAAAATAAATAAATAACCAACAAGTATCTCCATAAATGCATAAAAATAGATGCAACAATTCAAGAAACAACAATAAGGAAGACAACACTGCAGTAAAACATAAAGAAAAGATTCTAAAATGTGCATGAGAAAAATGCCAGATTACTTCCAGAGGATATCCAATTAGACTCACAGCTGACTTCACATCAGAAACCCTACAAGCTAGGAGAAAATGGAGAGATATATTCCAACTCTTAAGAGAAAAAAAAAAAAAAACCTCTCAACCCAGAATACTGTACCCTGCAAAGCTCTCATTTATGAATGAAGGTGAAATAAAAACCTTCAACAACAAACAGAAATTGAAAGAATATTTTACCACTCATCCGGCCTTACAAAAAATGCTTAAGGATCTGCTATACCCAGAAACACAGCAACATGGTACACAGTACACAAAGTACAAAAGAAATCCAAAGTAAACAATATGAATGTTTATGGGAAAATGACAGGGCCAAGTCCTTACTTATCAATAGTCACCTTGAATGTAAATGGCCACAACTCTCCAGTTAAAAATCAGACAGGCTGAAGCAATAAAAAACAAAACCCATTTTTTTGCTGCCTACAAGTAACACATCTCACCAACAAACATACAGGCAGCCCGAAAGTGAAAGGATGGAGAAAGATATTCTGTGGTAACAGAAACCAAAAAAGAGCTGGTGTAGCCATCCTAATCTTAGCAAAATAGACTTTAACACAAAAACTGTTAAAAGAGACAAAGAAGGTCAGTGTTTAATGATGAAGGGACAAATTCAACAGGAAGATGTGACTATAATAAATGTAAACACACCTAATGACAGGGCACCTGGCTATTTAAAAGAAATATTGATGGATCTAAAGGGAGACATATACTCTCATATAATATTCATGGGAGACTGCACTTTGCAGCAATGGACAGTTCAACCAGGCAGAAAATCAACAAGCAAACAACAGTTAATGGAGACTATATACCAAATGGACCTAACAGATATCTGCAGAATGTTTCATCCCACTGTTGCAGAATACACATTCTTCTCACCAGTGAATGGAACTTTCTTTAGGATAGACCAATGAAAATCATACCATGCATCTTCTCTGACCACAATAGAATGATGCTGGAGATCAACAACTTGAGAGTCTCTAGAACATACGGAAACACATGGAGACCAAAGAGCATGTTCCTGAATGAATAGTGGGTCATAGAAGAAATCAGAAGAGAAATCCAGAAACTGTTGTGAACAGTTTATTTTTTCATACTAGTTGTTGAAATCTTTACTTAGTGTAGATTTAATCTTCTGTGTTTAAAGTTAATTGAAAATAGATCTTAGTAAAAATAGGAGAGGTAAGAGGAAGAAGGGTGGGGTGGGGTGGGGGTGGGAGAGTGGGTATGGTAGGAAGAATCACTATCACTATGTTCTTAGAGTTGTATTTCTGAAATGCATAAAGTGTGTATACCTTAAATAAAAGGTTTATTGGGAGAAAAAGAACTCATGTGATTCATTTTAAATGTCAATCTATTATATAAAAATTGTATTCATTATTTTCATAATTTTAATTTTACTGATTATTAATTAGGTTAAGTAATTTTTAAGATTTATTTATTTTAGTGGCAGAGTTATAGAGATAGACAAGGCTAGAGAGAAAAAGAGAGCGAGAGAGAGAGAAAGAGAGAGAGATCTTCCAATCTTCCATCCACTAGTTCATTCCCCAGCTGGCAGCATCTTCCAGGTTTGGGTCATGTGGAAGCCAGGTGCAAGTTTTATCTGGGTCTCTCACATGGGTTCAGGGGTTCAACCACTTGGGCCATCTTCTGCTGGGAACTGGATTGGAATTTTTCCAGTTTTAAATTTTTTAAATTTATTTATACATATTTTGGACAGTTCACTGTATTCCAGCTTATATTTTTTTCCTAAGTACTATTTTATTTTTACGTATTGATATAATTATTTTCCAAATAAAGGTTGATTCAGTTGAATTTTCAATCTTTTCCCTTATTGCTTTTGGTGCCATTTTTCAAGACTGCTTCCTTACATACTAACTTTTTAGCTATATTCTCATACAATTTTTAAATTTTTGAAGTCCTTTTTAAAAACTGAGTTTTTCTATCCTTTTGTTATTTATTTGTATAAATTTATGAAGTTATGATCCACTTCACTGTTCTCCAAAAGTATGGCTAACTTCTTCCAACCCATCCACTGGTTAGTTCATTCTTCTCCTAAGGATCTGAAAGGCAGAGGTTCCTTGCATGACCTTGTAGCTTATAGGACCCACCTCACTAGGGGGCATGTTTTACATTGAACTCAATATGGACTGTATGTCTTAGAGATAGGTAACAGATGTCTTGTTGGAGATGTTAACTATGTCATCAGCTGGGTTTCCAAATGTACATGAATTTATTTATAGACTCTTTTCTTTTTATAATGATCACTTCTTATGTAATTTACACCTATATCACTTTCTTCAATTACTTAAACTTCAAAGTATTTTTTTTTATCAAACTAACCTTCCTTCTAGTTTGAAAGAATATTAGTTGGCCTCTTACATGCTCTCAAATTTTCTCTTCCTTAGGAATTTTAGAAGCACTTTGTCAAGCTCCATGAAAAATCTTGTTTGGATTTGATTAAGATTGCTTTGGATAGATAAATCAATTTGGGGAGGAAGAAGGTCTTTACAATATTGATTCTTGTCATCCATGAACTAAATAGATTACTCTACTTACTCAGATATGCTTTTTCAAGTGTGTGGTTAGATGAGAATATTTTATGTTCCTTCTATGGTGTTTTAAGGATATAAAATACATTGATATATTTCCTAATTGGGTCATTCTTGAATGTTTGCATTTATTTTTTGGGTGGTGGTGGTGTGTGTGTGTGTAGCTGGCTTTCATTTATATACTTATGTATTTGCTTTTTAGAGGCAAAGAGACAGAGAGCTCCCATTATCTGGTTCACTTCCTAATTGCCTGTAATTCTGGGGGTTTGCAGAGACAGCTGAAGACAGGAACCAAGGACTGAATCCAGTTCTCCCACATGAATAGCAAGAAACCAATCATTTTAGCTAACACCATTACCATGCAGGGTCTTCATTAGCATAATGTTAGAAATGGGTGACAGAGGTAGGTGTCATACCCAGGTACTTCAATGTAGGACGCAGGCATCCAAGCTAACACCTTGATTTTGTAAAGGTTTATTTATTTGAAAAGGTGTGTGTGTGTGTATGTGTGTGTGTGTGTGTGTGTGTGTGTGAAAGAGAGAAAGAGAGAGAGAGAAAGAGAGAGGGAGAGATTTCTAAGAAAGAGATTTTCTATCCACTGGTTCTCTTCAAATGGCCTCAACAGTCAGGACTGGGCTGGGCAGAAGCCAGGAGACAGGAGCTTCATCTGACTCCCACATGGGTGGCAGAGTTCCAAGTACTTGGGCCATCACACACTACCTTTCCAGGCACATTAGTAGGAAGCTGGATCATAAACAGAGTAGCTGAAACGTCAATCAACACTCTGATATGGGGTGTGGCTATCACAGTCAGTAACTACCCCATGGTGCCACAGGCTGGACCCTAATTTGCATTCTTATTTTCAGCCAGTTGCCAACCACTGTTTATTTAATTTTTCATGTATCATTAGATTACATTATTAATGCAGAGATATTCTTTACCTAAGTATTCATAATATGAGTCAGCATCTGAGGTTTCCTAGAAAGAACCAAAAACTATTCTAGTGATCTGAGTAATTATACTGATCCACACTCAAATGTCTCTCTCTGCTTTAACATAGGGTGTGAGTGTTTGCCTTTGAACATGTCTTCACTTACATCTTCATTTCCAGATACTATAGTCACTTGACAAATATAATATTAAATGATTTAAAAATAAAATTATACTTATTATTTAAATTAAAGCTTTTATATAAAGGGTAAATATATAGTTTTGTCACAGAGGATGCAGAAATTTGTAGTTAATAAAAGTATTGGTAGAATGTCCAAATCTAATTCATTCAATAAGCATTGATTAGTCAACTATTCTACATCAAGAATGATGATGTATTAGAGGACACAACAGTGAAGTCAAATGAGTCAATTTCTACATATTATACAGATTATATGATATTGGGCAACATGGATAAACAAAATATAAAATGAAATAAAGTTCCAGTTAGTGATGAATATCTTAAATAACTATGGTAACAAATATGAAGTGGAGTAAGGGGACAGTGAGAAGGTAGAAGGAGGGTTTAACATGGACAGGATAGTCAGGGACATGATGAACAGCATCAAAGATATTTGTATACTTTAACCAGATAAAACATCAAAGCCCAAAGTAACGAAGGTAAGACGTAGATTTAAACATGAAAAGACCGCAAGGCTCTTGAGTAGAATGTCGAAACCCTCAGAAGAGCTTCGGCAAAAACACTCAGCAGGCAAATATGGAGTAAACAAAACTTAATAAAACATCCTGGCATGCTGTAGCTTTAAGAAAAGAGCAATAATAAAACTAATAATCAAAACCTTCTAGTTCTAATATTTAATATTTCCAACAATCCTCATAGCAATTGTAGCACAAGTTTTATCAGATATGGCATTCCAATATGCTTATAAATTTCACTGCATTTTGTCCAAGTAACGTTTACATAAATAAAATCTTTACAATTTTTTTCTGAATTGTTGGTCATTTTGTTGTGAATGTATTGCAAAATGGTAACATTTCCCCAAACTATTTAGACTTAGATAATGAATATTTCTTATTTACAAGTTAGTTTGTCTTATATTTCTCCTTCTATTTGATTTCAATGTGAACATTTATAGATCTTGTAAAATGTATACTGGGATTTTTTTTCACTGTTCTGGAAAAGTTTATGTCATATGTTATAAGATATTTTAACAGTAGTTATACAAATCTTATAAACCTCTGAGTTTGGCATAGTAAAGGCATTAATAACTGATTAATTTTTAATACCTCTTTTATCCTTATTTTCATGTGCTCTGGTTTAAACTGAGAAATCTTGGCAATATTTTGTTAGCAGATTACTTATATTGTTGAGTGTTAAAATGTGATACATATTATTATTATTATTATTATATAAAATAGGATTTTGGGGGGCTGGTGCTGTGGTACAGTGGGTAAAGCAGCTGCCTGCAGTGCCAGCATTGCATATGGACACTGGTTCAAGTCTGGGCTACTTCAATTCTTATCCAGCTCTCTGCTACAGCCTGGAAAAGCAGTAGAAGATGGCCCAAGACCTTGGGCCTCTGCACCCACGTGAGAGACCTGGAAGAAGCTCCAGGTTCATGGCTTCAGATTGGTCCAGCTCTGGCCATTGTGGCCATTTGGGAAGTGAGCCAGTGGGGGGAAGACCTCTCTCTCTCTCTCTCTCTCTCTCTCTCTCTCTCTCTCTCCCTACTGCTGTGTAACTCTGCCTTCCAAATAAATAAATAAATCTTTTAAAAATAAATAAAATATAGGATTTCTGTATTCTTCTCCCCTGTACTGTGGAACACTAGAACTTATTAGCTCTAGCTGACTGTGATTTGAAGCCTGTTATGTGTGTATTGTATACTGTAAATAGAACTGGAGGAAAGGAGATGGTAGGCTCCAACAAAAGAAAAAAGATATGGAAATAGAAAATGGAAATTGTCTGATCTGGTGATTTTATACTATATATATACATGCTAAAATATTGCACTGTACTTCATAAAAATGGACAAGTAAGATATTACCCCAAAATTTGAATAATAAAAGATCTATGAAACAAATTGGCCATATACTGAAATACACAAATCTTAAGTGTTTGACCTTAACAATGATGTACACCTGTAACCCATGCTTACTATTGTTTTTAAAACATCTATATATTTGAAAGGCAAAGTTACAGAGAGTGAGGATAAGAGCAAGAGAGAAAAACAGAGAGAAACAGACAGTGAGAGCGAAAGATCTTTAATTTGCTGGTTCACTCTCCAAATAGCTGCATTGGTGAGGGTTGGGCCAAGCCAAATACAGGAGCCTGGAATGCATCCAGTTCTCCCACTTGGATGGTGGGTGCCCAAACACTTTGGCCACCTTCTGTTGCCTTCTCAGTCACCTTAGCAAGGATACAAACTGGCATTCATACAGGGTGCTAACACCGCAGGCAGGAGCTTATCCTGCTATAACACAATGCTGGCTGCCCTCCTAATCTTAAGACATATTTTTGCATTATGGTTCCTCCCAGTTGGTCCCTACTCCCAGAACAGCCATCACTTTTTCTGAGTTTTTCACCATAAATTAATTTCACTTGTTCTTGAAATTCAAATGAATAGATGCATACAGAATGTGTTCTGTTATGTTTGACTTATTATACTCAGCAAAACACCTATAAGTTTAGTAGTTTCATTTTCAATGTTATTCCTTTTCATGATAATAATAAAAATTATGAATCTATTTTTGGTAATGGATACTAGAGTTATATCTTGGTTTGAGCAAGTAGAAATACATGAAGTGAATATTCTGTCCAAGTCATTTTGTATATCTATATTTAAATATTTTTTGGATAAACAGGAGCAGAATTAGTATGTGAATATGTAACAATACAAGAAACTGCTCAAACTTTCTACAAATTAGAACATTTAATATCCTCTCAAGTAATATAAACATTTGATGCTGTCAAGTTTTTGTTTTGTTTTACGATGCTTTTATTTTAGCCATTGGAGTGAGATTATTATTATGTTAACATTACACTTTGATTACAGTATAAATATAGTAAGTCTTGGAAGACAGAGCAAGTCTTCCAATTTTGGTCTTACTCATGATTATTTTAATTATTTAAGGTTTGTTCCCTTTACCTAAAAGTTTTAGAACCAATTTCTGAAAAAATATTTTTAGGATGATGACAGTATTTGCAATGGATCTAAAAATTCAAGGATATTTAAAATATTGACAAGGTTGTTATTCAATCCATTAATTCCTTTATTTGCATGTTTTATTTCAGAAATATTTTATAATACCTATGTATATTTGTTTCACACATTTGCTAAATTTATTACCTAATTCTTTACATTTTCATATGTTATTACAAACAGAATTTAAGGAATTGGCTTTCAAATTTTTACTGTTGGTATATAGACACATCATCCAATGCTGTGATTTAACCTCCTATTTATAACCATGCCAATCTCACTTATTGCTCCTAATATGTATTTTCTACCTCCACAAGCATGTCACCGTGGGATAATCAGTTTTACTTTTCATTTAATAGCCTTACAAGGTTTCTTATTTTTCTCACCTTATGACATTGTGCAATAATTCTGGCACAAAAATGATTCAAAATTGTGAAATAAGCAGTTTTCATTTTCACCAAATATGTAAAGAAATAATTTACACCTCATTCTAAATACAATGATCTAATCCATAGATCTTTCTAGATGGCCTTTATTAATTTAGAAAACCTACTTCTGTTTTTAGCTTATTGAGTTTCATCTTGAATGGACATTGAATTTGTCAAATGTTCTGCTTCATCTGTTTAGCTGATTTTGATTTTAGGAATGTGTACATCGGTAACTTTCCCGTCTTTCACATATTGCACCTTTTTCATTAGAAGTTATTCTTTATCTGCAACAATATAACTTTTTGGAATCTAAATTTTCTTATATTAATATTGCCACTCCAGTTTATTACTAAATGTTTATTTTTCACCATCAATCTATGACTTTTCTTTTAAAGTACATCTTAGTAGATAGAACAAGCTTGGCTATTTTTGCTGCATTCAGTCTATCTAATTTTCAGTTGAAGTGCTCATCTATATTTGTATTGATTTATAACCACATTTTTCTATTTCTTTTCTGTTTTTCTCACCTCTTTTATATTTCTCCAACCTATTTATGTTTTCTGTTGCATTAATGAAGTGTTTTCAGTATTCTAAGGTTTTTAAACTATGCATATTTTCATTCAATTTAGAGACTTTTCTTTGAAATTTAAGAGAATCTATTTAGAGTTCGTATTATACTGTGCTATGTAATTTTGGAAACTCAAAAGACAGTGTAGCTTAATCATATTTCTGCTCTTTAGATAATTAAAATCATATACATCATATCTAAATGCATGTTTGTTTTTATCATGTAGTATCACAATTTTTAGCTAACAAAAAGATAACATAGCGGTCAGCATTGTGGCATAGCAGGTAAAACCGCCTTCTGCAGTGCTGGCATCCCATACAGGTGTTCCACTTTTGATCTAGCTCTCTGCTATGATCTGGGAAAGCAGTAGAAGATGGCCCAAGTCCTTGGCCCCTTGCACCCTCCTGGGAAACCCAGAAGTTCCTGGCCCCTGGCTTAAGACCAGCTCAGCTCCAGCTGTTGCAACCATTTGGGGAATGAAGCAGAGGACAGAAGACTCTCTCTCTCCTCTTTCTCTCCCCTCTCCCTCTCTCTAACTCTGCATTTAATATAAATAAATAAATCTTTAAAAAAAACCTATAGGTATAATGTTTTTATTTTGCCATATTTTCCAAGTCTGTGCCTCATCACTGATTCCTATAATCTGAGCTAGTATCTCATGTGGTTAGTTACTGTGTTCTGTGTTTATTATCATTGGAATTTTCTATGCTTCTTGGATCTGGAAGTTAATATTTTTCCATAACTTTGGAAAGCTTTTAATCATTTTGTATTTTTTTCACTTCCTTTTCTTACCCTCCCTACTTTTGACAGTCAAATTCCTATTGTATTTCAGTGATTGATAGCACCTCTGGGGCTTTGCTAATTTTTTTTTCACCATTTTCTTCTCTATTCTTGTTATCTTACAATTTCTATTGAATATCCCCAAGTAACTGAAATTTTTGCAAACAATATAGGCTGTTCAGTGAAGTTTTCATTTTAGTTATTGTACATTCAACTCTAGTATTTCAATTTGGATTTGATTTCTAATTTCAACATTGTGTGATATATCTGATTTACTATCAATTCTTAACTTTTAACTATAATTTTCCCAAAACTTAATAAGGTTCATAGTAGTTACCATAGAATTAATGTTTCATGTGGGTCATATATGAGTCTCTGTGTTTTTAAATTTTCATTCTTTATTATGGGTCATATTTGATACATAAATTTAATTTAACATATTTATTTGAAAGGCAGAAGACAAGAGAGAGAGAGAGAGAGGAGAGAGAGAGAGAGAGAGAGAATCTCCCATCTGCTGGTTCATTCCCTAAATATCTACAACAGCCAAGGCTGTGCCAACCCCAAACTGCAAGTCAGAACTCACTCTGAGTCTCCCATGGGAGTGGTAGGAAACCAACTGCTTTAACCATCACTTGTACAATTTAGCTAGGAGTTAGAATTAGAAGCAGAGCCAACCAGGACTCAAACTCAGGTGCTCTGTTAAGGAACGCAGGCCCCCCAAGTGGAATCATAGCTGATGCACCAAATTTCTGCTCCAATATTTTGTATTTTGAGTGTGGGTTTAGTGGCTTAACATTTTTTTGGACATTATGAATAGTAGGTTATTGATTCCTTGGATTCTGTTATGTTCCACAAAAGTGACCTCTCATATCCAGCAGTCAATTAACTTGACTGGAGTCTAACTACAGCCTCTGTGTGTGTGTGTGTGTGTGTGTGTGTGTTTCCCTGCCCCTCCCTTTCCCTGTCACTCTACCCCTCTTGCACTCTCTGTCTCCACCTCTGCCTTTCTTTCCTTTCTCACTCCCCATTCCCTTTGTCTCTCCTGCCTTTTCTCTCCCATTCCCTCTCCCCTCCTCTCACTCTGTTTCCGTCCCTCTCTATGAGCATCACATACATCTTCCTAGAACTTTCATACAGTTTAGAGGTCACAGTTCATATTTGGGTTATTCATGATCATGGCCTCTGCAGCACCTTCCGTTCCAGAGACTGAAGCAGCTAATATGATAGCTTTCAGAACTTTCAAGTTACTAAGACTATGTCTTTCAATCTGAATGTGTAGACTGAGGACTAACCTCGTGAAAAACAAACAAAGCTGTATAATATCAAATATCTCTTCACACAATTTATATCTTTAGTTTCTTCCCACTTTTGGTCAATTTCAAGAAGGTTTGTTGCTAATATTCTGTTTGTATTTCCTAAATGTGAGTTATGGGCAAGGTAGTTTAACCTAACAGGTCTGCACACACGAGTAGCTAGAAGTGCATTGCATTATTTTAGTAATATTGCTTTCAGCTAATCCATAAATATTTCCCTTTCCATGTATCAAATCTCTTTGCCTTTTTGTTTTATTTCCTGGAGATCTTCTATGAATTTGTCTCCAAACTGTTGTATTGAATTGATATTTATTCCTATTACAGATTTTTTCCATTTTTAGAGGCAGTATCTGCTCTAATATTTCTGGGGACATCAATTATTTTTTAGAAGTTTTAGTTTGTATTGCACATAAATATTTCATATGAGTGGTGGGATGGAATGGGAGGCTTGGGAATTTGATCTAGGTCTATATTTTACCTTTAGTTCTAAAAAGCTATGGAAATTTTGGGAAGCTTCAGAAATAAACCAAAGAAAATAAAATATCAGTCATAAAAACATAGCTGGGTTTTATTCAGGGAATTAGATTTGCTAGTGATGAAAAAGGCTGGGAGATCAAATATGGAGAATGACTCAGCTCATGTATTAGCCAAGATGTCGCCTCTGCTCCCTCTTGGTTGGGCAAAGGACAGAGGTGTTGATATCAGAGTCCATGCAGCCACACACAAACAGAAGGAAGAGGGACCATCTGCGGCAGAAGCAGCCTCACAGCAGACACTGGATCGGCTCACAGGAGACAACAGCTGCTGAGCACAAACCCCCTGAAGAAAAGGAGAGAGGAAGCCACCTTGCTTTCATTTCTCTTTCCTCTCAACACATTTCTAGCACCTCAGGGAGCGAGCCGGCACAACTGCTTGGAAAAGGTGGCCTGGCGGAGGGGATCAAAATGGGGAAGGACCAGGAGCATCTTTCGGAGCAGACAGCATCAGGAGCTGTGCACCTCTTTATACCTTGGTTTAGTTTGAAGTGGGAATCTCTAATGCTAGCTGTCTTAGGTAAGAGAGAGTAAATACAAGGAAATGGACCTCTTTTGGATTCACAACTATGAAATAATAGATGGCAAGTAATTGTTCCTTATAAGAACTGTGTATAATCATTCTTACTATAGGAAAATATATATTAGTGTTACAGGAAAGCACCGTGTGTTTTCAGAGGGCAGGTATTATGGAACAGTGTGTATAGCCACCATTTTGGATGCCCGCATCTCTGTTTGAATCCTGCCTCTGCTTCCATCCTAGCTTCCTGCTAATGGACCACCTGAGAGGCAGCAGATGATTATTCAGGAACTTGGCAGGAATTCAGGTGTGTGGACTGGTAGATGGTGTCTCTGAAGTCATCACCCCGCCTCCACAACTAGAGACAGGTTGAACAAATGAAAATCAGCAACTTTCCTTATATCCATCAGAGATTGAGATCATAGATCAAACTGCTAGCCCCAAACTAGAGAGACCAGTGGATGTACAGCATCACACTGTAACTGCAGCAGAAACCCTCCACTGGGGCCAATATTGTTAGGAATACTCTGCACCGTAAACTTAGTTGTGAAAGACTCCGCACTTACTGGCTTTGGAATTGGAAACCTTAAGGAAGTCCAGGTGCAGATGGCTGCTGCACTCTCTGTGTTCTCCCTCTAGGAGCCTTAGCCCGTCAAGTACTAGTTATGGGGTTGGAGAAAGATCTCATCATGCTTCCTGCCGTGGGAGTGGAAAATGAACCATTTTGAAATATGCCCAGAACTTGATGTTTTCCTCAACAAGTCTTGCCTTCAAGAAAAATTGTTTTAATAAAGCTTAACTTGGGTTTTACCCAAGTCTAATCAACCTGGGGAAATGGAAGTACCAAATTCAAGCTCACTCTAGTGTTCAACCTGGGTGAAGAGAAATATCCAAATCTATCCTTTTTTGGCCTATAAAATATAGGAAGGGAAATACTCAAGTCAGACTCTGAAAAAAACTGAGACCTCTGCATATGATTGTTGAATCCTCTTGCTACCCACCCCACACATACACCTTATCATGACATTAATCTGCTCCCAGTCTAATAGGAAACTACTGATAATAGTACTTCGTATCTCAAAGCCTACTCAAGGAATACATATGAAAATGCAGGTCAGTAAGGGAGACAAGTGGAGAGGAGAAATTTTAGCCTCTGACACCATAGCTACAGTAAACACAGCATAACTCCAAGCCAGATACACAAAAAAACTAATACTAATAACATATTTCAGTTCATTTTACCCTGTATATCATTTCTGATGTTCAACAACAATGTATAAATCATGCTAAAGTAAAAAAAAATAGAATCCAAAATGAAAAAGTAAGCATTAGAACCATTCTCAGACACAACAGAAGCTGGAATTATTAGAATGGGAACTTTAAATACCTATATTCACTAATCTGAGGAATACAGTTGGCAAACAAACATGAAGAGACATTCAATGTCTCATGTTATTAGGAAACTGAGACATATCATTAAATACCTGCAGAAATGTTTAAAATTCAAAATGGTGTTTGACCTGTTTGTTAAGATATCTGTTTCCAACATCAGAGTACTGAGTTTGACTCCTGGTCAGCTCCTGAGTCCAGCTTTCTGCTAATGTAGACCCTAGAGTGCAGCAAGAGAGGCTCAAGCGGATGGGTTCTTGCATGCACGTGAGAGACCTGGATTGCATTACCACCAGTTCCCGACTCAGTCTGCCAGAGCTCCAGTTGCTTGGGAGGAGGGAACCAGTGCATGGGAATGAGTTCCTCTCTCTCTCTCTCTGTCTCTCAAATAAGTAAGCTAATAAACATTTCAAACAAAATCTAAAGTAATCATGAAGATTTGGTTATTAAGAACTCTAATTCATTGCTGGTAAAAGTAAAACAGAGTAGCCACCTTGGAATATAGTTTAGTAGCTTCTTACAGTAGGAACTTAGTCTTATCATATACTAATTCTGAAATCATACTCCTGAGTATTACTCAAATGAATTGAAAATGTATGTTCAGGGCTGACTAATCCTCCGCCTTGTGGCGCCGGCATACCGGGTTCTAGTCCCAGTTGGGGCGCACCCCATGGGAGACCAGGAGAAGCACCTGGCTCCTGCCATCAGATCAGCGCGGTGCGCCGGCTGCAGCGCACAGGCCACGGTGGCCATTGGAGGGTGAACCAACGGCAAAGGAAGACCTTTCTATCTGTCTCTCTCTCTCTCTCACTGTCCACTCTGCCTGTCAAAACTAAAAATTAAAAAAAAGAAAATGTATGTTCATAAAGAAACCTGTATACGAATGCTTATAGTACTTTTATCCATATTGGTCAAACATTAGAAATAGCCAAGCTGCCTTACAAAAGTTGGATGGATAAATATGCTGTGGTTCATCTATTTGATGGAATATTATTCATCAATAAAAAGAAATCCACCCAGGAATAGACAGGGCGGAACTCAAAAGCATGTTGTTAAATCAAAGATGCTAGTCTGAAATGATTGCACACCACATGATTCCAGCTATGTGACAACTGGAAAGAAAAGATCCGGAAACCATGGAGGCAATGTAAACATCAGTGTTTGCCAAGGGTTAGGTAAAAAGAAAGGAAGACTAGGCAGAGCATAGAGTATGTAGATGGCCGTGAAACCACAGTGTATGACAATATAGTGGTAGGAACATGACACAATTCAATTGATAAAACCCAAAGAACCAAATAATACAACAAACAAACGATAATGTAAGCTGTGGGACTCTGATCATATATCAATATGGCTTGCATGATTGTAACAAATGCATCCATAAAATACAGGGAAAATTGGCAGCAGGTGGAGCACAGTGAGTATGGGAGAACACATTATATTTGTTTAATTTGTCTGTAAAATTAAACCTACTTTAAGAAATAAAATCAGGGGCTAGCATTGTGGTTCAGTAGGATAAACTACTGCCGGCAATGATGGCATCCCATAAAAGCCCCAGTTAACGTCCTGGTTAGTCTGCTTCTGATCATCTCCCTGATAATCTGCCTGTGAAAGCAGTGGAGGATGGTCCCAGTGTTTGGGCCTTCTGCCACCGACGACGTGGAAAACCCAGATGGAATTCCACCCTGCTGGCCTTGATGTGGCCCAGCCCCAGCCATAGCATTCATCTGGGGAGTGAATGAGCAGATGGAAGATCTCTCTCTCTCTCTCTCTCTCTCTCTCTCTCTCCCTCCCTCCCTCCCTCCGTTTCTCCCTCCCTCCACATCTCCATCTGTAGCTCTGCCTTTCAAATAAATATTTTTTTAATTACTTAATTAAAAATCAGTTTTCATTGTAATATGTAATACACACACATAATGAATTTGATTTTTCGTTGAGCCTTGAAGTCTGTCCATCCACTAAATTGGGTTTGATCATGTGATATGACTTGTCCAGTTTCATATTAACAAGTGTAAAAACAGAGGTTTGACGTGTGCTCTTGGGTGTTCTTTTGTCACCAAGAGAAAAAGCCACAGTAGTCTATTAAAGGATGAGATCACATGGAATGGAGACAGGCCACTGACTTTCCTACCAACTGACTGAGACCACAAAAGTTACTGCAAGTGAATCCTGCTGAACCTAGCCTAAATCTAGCATAAACAGAATTATAAGTAAATCAATTGATTGTGGATAAAAACCACTAAAATTCTGGGTGGTTTGTCACACAGCAATATGAGGAGGCTTTCAAAAGTTCATGGAAAGGTGATGCTATCTTTTAATCTCATTTTCCAGGAACTTTTTAAAGTCCACTCATCAATAACTTACAGACTCTCCTCTGATTTTGATCAAAGCTCTCCCCCCACATTTGAGATCTTGAGGAAATCACTTCATGGAACAGTTTCTAAGGCTTTTGTTGTTACTGTTGTTGTTTTGTTTTGTTTCTTCTGTACAATAAACAGCAGGGCAGAGGGTTGGGAGAAACTCATTTCTAGTTTCCTTCCAACTCCAAAAATTCTATGATCTTTCAAAAAGAAGTTGATTTTTTTCCTTATTTTTTCCCTATACAGTTATTTAGAAATTTTTCTTTTTCACTTACCAAAGAAGCTAGCTTGGAGGACTATTTATAAGTATCTCATTACGATGGTATAAATCCGTCAATGAAATGTGCCCCAAATTTTGACATTTAAAAATGTTCAAGAAATTCAAAGAAGTCTCAGAACCCATATCAATACTGATGGTGTCCGTTTCCAACATTTTTATCATTGCAGCATATGGGAGAAAAGGGTTTGCTTTTAAAATCTGACTTAGGTTTGAATATCAGCTCAGTATAAAGACAAAGACCACAACACAATTCCTTAGTCACTATATAGTAAAAACTGAGAATCCCAGTGATTACATTAATTGGGCATCAGTACAGTATTTAAAATACAAAAAGAAAAAAAAAATCTACCCAAAAAACCTGGACGTGATTCAAATTTCCCTTCAGTAAAGAAAGATTAATGAACATAGAGGCCGGCACTGTGGCACAGTAGGTTAATCCTCTGCCTGCAGCACAAGCATCCCATATGGGCGTCGGTTCTAGTCCCCACTGCTCTTCTTCCAATCCAGTTCTCTGCTATGGCCTGGGAAAGCAGTATAAGATAGCTCAAGTCCTTGGGCCCTGCACCCATATGGCAGACGAAAGGAAGCTCCTGGCTCCTGGCTTTGGATCAGTGTAGCTCCAGCTGTTGTGGCCATTTGGGGAGTGAACCAGCAGTTGGAAGACCTCTCAATCTCTGCCTCTCTCTCTCTCTTGCTGTCTGTAACTCTACTTTTCAAATAAATAAATAAAATCTTTAAAAAAGATTAATGAACATTGATTGTCGTTTACTAGTGAAGATATGATAGCTACATTCGATAGCATGGATAAAATTTGGCTTCATAATTTTCAATAAAATGATAAGACACTAGGATGAACATTCAGTGTAGCTATTACTACACAGCCTGGAACACCCACATTCCCTATGGATGTGCCTGGGTTCCAGTCCTGACTCTGCTCCTGCTAACGTACACCCTAGGAGGCAGCAGGTGATTGTGCAGGTAGTTAGGTTCCCGCCACCCATGTAGCAGACTTAAATTGAGCCCTTGGTTCCCAGCTTCTGCTTGGCTCTTCCTCAGACATTTGCTGGCAGTTGAAGAGTGAATTGTCTCTCTCTGTACATCTGTATCTCAGACTTTCAGAAACATGCAAACAAATACATAAACAAGGTTTTTAAAAGTAGGCCCCGAAAGATTTCAGATAGTATACTTTTTTTTTTTTACTCACTTACTTACTTATTATTTTACTATTTTCATTTTGGTCTGTGGTATTTCTCAAGTATTGAAAAAGAACAAAATCTTTTAAAAAGACCACCTTAGAAATTTTTGTAGAAAGACTCAAAATGAGAAATCTGAACCTTGGATTTTTTTTCATATAAGGAGGAATTTATTTAAGGTTTAACATGAAATTATACAAATAAAACTCATATAAAAAGAAACATAACAAAATTAAACTGCACTGCATGGGATGGTAAGCTCAAAATTTAAAGTAATGATTACTTTGACAGAGGAGTCAGAAAGGATGAAGACCCAATAGAGAGACTGAAGTTTGGGTGTAAGGTGTTACACTTAATAGTGTATATATTTTTAAGATTTATTTATCTATTTATAAGTCAGAGTCTCACAGAGAGAGGGAGATTTTCCATTTGTTGGTTTACTCCCCAGATGGTTGTAACAGCCGGGGTGGGACTTGCTGACGCCAGGAACCTGGAGCTACCTCCATGTCTTCAGTGTGGGTGTCAGGGGCCGAATTACTTGGTCCATCTTCCCCTGATATTCCCAGGCCATTAGCAGGGAACTGGATTGGAAGTGGAACAGCTAGGGAATAAACTGGGGCCAGAATTTCAGGTGTTGACTTTACCTGCTACACCACAACACTAGTCCCAATAGTGTTTATTATTAACAACGAATGAAGGTAAGATAGCCCGGCACAGACCAAAGAATAGAGTGTCATGTAGCAAGCATCATAATTAATTTGTTTCTGTGCGTCTTTTGATCTGGAATCCACAAGAAAAATGTTAGAGGCATGAAACTATATAGCCTCCTAATTTTAACTGGAGAAACTACAGCAAAGCATGTATTCAACGGGCCTCCAAGGTCATAGGACAGTAAACAAGGGTCGGACAGGGAGAGGAACCAAGAGGCGCTGGAGCACTTCATTTCCCACAGACATTGCTGGGGTGCTGTGATCAATGCAATGCTTTCTGAATGATTGAGGTTGTGGTTTTCTGCTGCCTTACATGTCACTGTCCTCCTCACACTTGATTCCATCCCAGCAGGGAGCAGCTCCATTATTAGCTCAGTGTAATCACTTAAGTTCATTGAACAATATAAATGGTTAGCATATATTTACTCATTCAGTCCTCACAAAGATAATTTTTTCTCTCCATTTTACACAGGAGGGAAGTAAGGCTCGGAGAGGCCAAGGAAAATGCCTAAATGATAAGTGGCAGAGGGGCGGACCTCTGAGTAATTACAGGACCTGCGCTGCCACTACTGTGTACTCCTGACTGATAGCACAGAGCTTACTCAGCTTTGGTTCAAGAGGGAACTGGTATTGTGGTGCAGCTGGTAAAGACACGCCAGCATCAAATTTGGGTGCTGGTTCATTTCCCAGTTGCTATACTTCCAATCCAGCTCCATGCTAAAGGCGTGGGAAAAGCAGCAGAAGATGCCCCAAGTGTTAGAGCCCCTGCACCCACATCAGAGACCCAGAGGAAGCTCCAGGCTCCCGGCTTCAGCCTGGCCTACCCCCGTCCATTGCTGTCATCTAGGGAATGAAACAGCAGATGGAAAATCCATCTCTCTGGCTCTCATATGTGCTCACTCTCTCTCTTTTTGACTCTTTTAATAAATAAACAATTTTAAAAAAAAATGTATGCAGTGGTAAAGGAACCCCAAGTCCACTGTGAGCTGGTGAACAGGAGAGTTTGTTCTATGAAGAGGCTCTATCAACAGTCACCTAACTCTCCGAATACACTGAAGCTCCTCAATTAGTTCTCCTGCTAGGATCTCAGCATGCTTTCTGTGCAGTGTTAGGTAGCGTGTGTTCCTGATACGCAGAATATGGAATATTGCCTCTGGACGTTTTCTGAACAATGAACAGCTCTATGAATATATGTTCCCTGGGGCAGGTATCTGAGGCTGCCATAGTCTTAGCAAGAAGAAGATGTTCACAGTGTGTTGTGCAAATGTGCTATGCCCTCAGGATGTTGATAGACACTGCCCTCAGGGCTCAGATGACCCAAGCCCATTAGCACTCAATGCATGTGCCAGAATCTTTCCATCAATAGAAACATATCCGGCAACGCATGTTCTCACTTAAAGGAAATATGTCCAGGAGGAAATGAGCCACAGGATCCAGCAGCAGATAAAACCTAAGTGCATACAGCTTCATTGCAGACATCAGAAATTACATGCTCCCCGCCCCAACTCCACCTGCTCAGGAAGTAGGTTTTGAGGCACTTGTTTCCCTCCTGGGAACAGAAACAAGACCACAGCTGTTGAGGCCCTTTATGACTGAAGACAATGACATATAAATTGAGTTAGAAGGGTTGTGAGCAGACAGTGAATACCAGCGACTCTACTTATTGGAATGATTTACGTAGGTAAATTACTTAGTTCCTTGTAGCCTCAGTTGCTTCATTTTTAAATTAAAAGCTTCATACAGAGCACAAGGGTTTCGAAATTGAAGAAGATGAAGTGGACTGTCAGTTCCCACCCTCTTCAAAGAAGTTGTGCTTCAATGACCTGCCTATTTACCTACAGACTTATCTTGGTTTGTTGTACTCGATTTTATTGTACTTTCTGGATATTGTGTTTTTTACATATTGATGTTAAGTGACAACCCTGTGTTGAACAAAGTATTGCATTATGACCTCTTGTCTCCTTGTCACATTTTAGTAATTCATGCAATACTCCAAATTTTTTCAATATTACTGGATCTATTAGGGTAATCTGTAATTAGTGATATTTGATACTATTATTGCAATTGTTTAGGGGAGCTATAAACTATAATCATGTAAGATGCTGAGCTTCAATGGTCAATGAAACATACAGTGGAGTGGGTTTTCCATCTACTCCACAGACCAGCTACTCCCTGGTGCCCCCTCTGGCTTCTCTGACATCCCTGTTCCATGGGGCACACAAATATTGAAAGTAGGCCAATTAACAACCCTTCAACAGCCTCAGAGTCTTCAAGTGAGGGCCAGCGCCAAGGCTCACTAGGCTAATCCTCAGCCTGCGGCACTGGCACCCCGGGGTTCTAGTCCTGGTCGGGGCACCAGATTATGTCCTGGTTGCTCCTCTTCCAGTCCAGCTTTCTGCTGTGGCCCGGGAAGGCAGTGGAGGATGACCCAAGTGCTTGGGTCCTGCACCCGCATGGGAGACCAGGAGGAAGCACCTGGCACCTGGCTTCAGATCAGTGCAGTGCTGGCTGTGGCGGCCATTTGGGGAGTGAACCAATGGAAGGAAGACCTTTCTCTCTGTCTCTCTCTCTCTCACTAAATAACTCTGCCTGTCAAAAAAAAAAAAAAAGTCTTCAAGTGAAAAAAGAACTATATGTCTCTCGCTTGAAATCAGTAGCTAAAAATGATTAAGGTTAATGAGTAAGCCATGCCAAGAGACAACATAGCTGAAAGCCAGGCCTCTTGTTCAAAAGTTAGCCAATTTGTGAATGCAAAGAGGTTCTTGAAGAAAATTAGAAGTGCCCCTCCCATAAACACACAAATAATAAGAAAGTGAAACAAGCTTATTGCTGATGTGCAGAACATTTCAGTGGCCTGGGTAGATTAACCAAATCATCATATTTTCCTAAGGCAAAGTCTAATCCAGAGCAAGTCCCTGACACTTCAAATTTCTGATAGCTGAGAGAGATGAGGAAGCGACAGAAGGAAAGCTTGAAGCTAACTTGTTCAGAAGAAGCTAACTTGTTATTTCACAAGATTTAAGGAGAAAATCCATCTCCATAATATAAAAGTGCAAGGTGAAGCAACAGGTACTGACGCAGAAGCTGCACTAAACTGCCCAGAGATTTAAGACAAGGTAATGGATAAAGGTGGACGCTATAAACAGCAGATCTTCAATGTGGAGAAAACAATTTTCTATTGGGAGAAAAGGTCATCAAGGACATTCATCACTAGAAAGAAGTCTAAGCCTGGCCTCAAAACTTTGAAGGACAGGCAGATTCTTTCACTATGGACTAATGCAACTGGTGA
This sequence comes from Sylvilagus floridanus, assembly GCA_949820135.1. Classification (NCBI taxonomy): domain Eukaryota; kingdom Metazoa; phylum Chordata; class Mammalia; order Lagomorpha; family Leporidae; genus Sylvilagus; species Sylvilagus floridanus. The sequence continues at coordinate 162,567,604 of OX463241.1, read as the reverse complement.
CTTTAAATTGAAGCCAGTTCTTACCATTGTGAAAACCCTAGAACCCAGAAGTATATTGAATATGATCTGCCTGTGCGCTATGAATGGAACAATCTAGATGACAGTGTATCTGTTTACACCATGTTTTACTGAATATTTTAAGACTAGTGTTGAATCAGCTGCTCAGAAACAAAGATTTCTTTCAAAATATTTCTGCTCATTGACAATACATCTGGTCACTCACGAGCTGTGATGCAGATGTGCAATGAGATCTGTTTTGTCATCACCCCTACATTCTACAGCCTATGGATCAATGGGTAATTCTGAATCTCAAGTACTATTAGTTAGAAAATAAAAGCTATAGAGCTAAAGCTGATGGGGCTGGCACTGTGGGGTTTCAGGTTAGACTACTGCCTCCAGAGCTAGCATCCCATATGGGTGCCAGTTCAAGTCCCAGCCATTTCACTCCCAAACCAGCTCCCTGCTAATGAACCTTGGGAAGGCCCAAGTGCTTGGGCCCCTGAACCCATGTAGGAGATCCAGAAGAAGCTCCTGGCTCCTGGCTGCAGTTTGGCCCAGCTCCAGCATCTTTGGCCATTTGGGGAGTGAACCAGTGGTTGGCAGATCTTTTTCTTCCTCTGTCTCTCCCCCTTTCTCTGTAACTCTGCCTTTCAAATAAAATAAATGAATTTAAAGAAAGAAAGAAAACTGCCATAGATAAAGCCATAGATCTATCATATGAAAAATCTCTCATCTGATGACTGGATGAAGAAAACGTGGTATATATACTCAATGGAATATCACTTAGCCATAAAAAAGAATGAAATAATTTTGCAGCCATTGGATACAACTGGAGAGAGTAAGATAAGCCAGTCCCCCAAAGAAAAATATAATATGGTTTCTTTGATATGTAGTTAATATATAGAGTACAAAAATGTAATATTATGTGTGAAATTCCCATCTGGAGATTTGATTATTATTTATAGCTCTTGTCTATACTACTGAGAAACAATGATCTTTCTACTTTTTACTTGTTGAATTCTTTAGTTTATGGAGGATTAAGCCTATGAGTATAAAGTAAATTGAAAGTATGCTATTGTAAGCATGAAAACAAAAAAAGAAAGAAAGGAAGAGGGAAGGAGAGTAGAAGTATCATAATAGGCTTAAAATTATACATGTGGAATTTGTTGTCTTCATAGAAATTTTTAAAATTTAAAAGTGCATATCACAAAAAAAAGAGTCTCCACAAAGAAAATAGAAAATTCTAGATTTCATCAACAGCATTTGTGATTCATGAAAAGAGCTAAATATATCAACAATGACAGAAATCTGGAAGTTGATTCAAACCATTACGGGTGACATTCAGATGTTCCCAACTTCAGTGGCAGAAGTCATTGCAGGTGTGGAGGAACAAGCACGAGAACTAAAATTCAAGATGGAGCACAGGGGTCGGAGCTGTGGTACCTTGTGGCAAAATGCCATCTGCAGTGCAGGCATCCCATACGGGTGCGGGATTGAGTCCCTGCTGCTCCACTTCTGATCCAGCTCCTTGCTCATGCACGTAGAAAATCAGTGGAAGATGGCTCAAGTCCTTGGGGCCCTGCACCCATGTGGGAGACATGGACGATGCTCCTGGCTCCTGGCTTTGATTTGGCCCAGTTCTGGCCATGATGGCCAGTGGAGAGAGAAACAGCAGATAGAAGATCTCTGTCTGTAATTCTGACTTTCAAATAAAATAAAAACATCTTTTAAAAATATTTTATTTATTTATCTGAGAGAGAAAGTTATAGATAGAGAGAGGAAGAGACAGAGAGAAAGTCTTCCATCGGCTAATTCACTCCCCAAATGGCCATAGTGACTAGGGATGGGCCAAGCCAAAGCCAGGAGCCAGAAGCTTCCTTCTGGGCTCCTACATGAGTGCAGGGGCCCTGGCACTTGGGCCATCCTCTGCTGCTTTTCCAGACTATTAGCAGAGCACTAGATCAGGAGAGGAGCTGTCAGGACATGAACCCATACCCATATGGGATGCCAGCAATGCAGACAGAGGCTCAGTCTACTGCACCACAGTGCCTGCCCTAATAAAAAAATCTTTATCAAAGAAAAAACATGGGGCATGAAGATGTGACCAAATGCTGACAATTCATAACAAAACTTGAATGAGTTGGCTGTTTCTTATAGAATGGCAAATGTTTCCTTGAGATGGAATCTACTCCAAGTGAAATGCTTTACAGATTGTGGAAATGATGACAGAGGATTTAGAAGATCACATGCATGTATTTGGTAAGGCTACAACAGGGTCTATTGACTTCAATTTTGAAAGAAATTCCATTTCAGTTAAAATGTAAAAACATCTCGTGCTACTGAGAGTTATTTTGGGAAAGAAGAAGCAGTTCATATAGTAAACTTCATATTTCAGTAATTACTTTTAGGTAACCATTTATTTGAAAGAGTGAAAGACAGAAAAAGGGGGTATCTTCCATCTGCTGGATCACTCATGAAATACAGTAGGCTGGGCTGAAACCAGAAACCAGGAATTTCATCTGGTCTGCCATATGCATGGCAGAGACCCAAATACTTGACCATCATCCTCTGCATCCCAGGTGCATTAACAGGAAGCTGGATCATAAGATAAGGCAGGTCTCAATCCTAGCTAGGTACTTTGAAATGGGATAGAGATATCTCAAGTAGTGACTTAATGGGCTATATATTTGCCCCATTTTTAAACAATATTAAGACATTGTCACAGCAACCCTAATTTTCATTAACTGCCATTCTGATCAATCAGAATTCATCTATACTGAGTCAAGGCACTCCACCAGCAAACAGTTTTAGTCACCTTTAGAAATCAAATACTTTTACTTAAGATATATTCAACAGTTTTAGATAAATAATACCTACTATATGTAATAGATTATAGTATAGTATAAGCATATTTATTTTGCATATATAATAGACTAACATATAGTATAAACAAATTTTATATGCACTAGGGAGCAAAAAAAAGCCATGGGACTTTCTTCACCGCGTTATTTGCCTTATTGTGGTTTCCTGAAGCTGAACCTGCAATCTCTAACTCTTCCTATAGATGCCTAGCCAATATTTGTGAGAGAGCCAAAGTCGGTGAGGTGTTCTCAACACGAGATATTCACAGGAAAGAAATTGAAGTCTCTGTGGAAATCATATTCTATAAAGTAAAACAACAATGGAAGTAAATATACTTAGCACACATTTTATATATATACATATATATATATATACACACACACATATATACACACATGTTTATATAAGCATAAATACTTTACAAATGACTATAGGTATAAAATATGTGCACATGCATGCAAGATGCTCCTTGTCTTATGATGTATTTACATCCAAATAAACACATCATAAATTAAAGTAAGATAAAATACATTTCATGCATCTAATATAGAAACTATAGCTTAGTTACACAGGTTACTGGATAATATTGGTTGCTTGCCCAAATGATCACATAGCTTGTTGCCTATGCCCACAATTGCAAGATAGTTTCACAAAGCATATTGCTTGGTCCAAGAAATTTTGAAAATTCAAAATACATAGCATAGTTTCACTGAATGTATATAGATTTCTCACCATTGCAAAGCTAAGAAATCATAAATTAGAGCATCCTAAGTGAGGGACCATCCTTATAAACTTGAAAAATCACAAAATGATATAATATAGTCAATAAGATGGTTTCAATGAAAAGTAGGCATTGTCAGGCATAAATTCAAATGTTTACATTGATTGTTTTTATGGAGTTTAATCAAGTCAACTTGCCTTCTTGCTGCCAGGAATGCCTTTGAGGTTAAATGAGATAGTATCAGTGAAAACATGGAGCACAATCCTAAACTCACCGTTGACATAATGAACTCAGAATTCTCCCCTCATATATTTTGCCCAAAGAAGAGCAATTTAACATTTCTAGTAGTCATTCAATGGACTTGAGGATCTGACTCAGGCCCAGGGCTTCTTTCCAATTGCATTTCTGGCGAACAGTCAGCCATGACTTCTGCTTCTTCCTTTCTCGAAGTGCACAGAGGGACACCACGAGTATAAAGATGCCCCTGCCCATTGAATAAGGAAAGCATTGGAGAGGCTTCCAGTGTTCCACCCTGGTCTAGGGGATGGGAATCAGCTCTGTGATCAGCTCTCTGTTCATCTTATAGTCAAATGCTCCAAGGCACCCACATGGGCAGGTCTCTTTGATAAGCAGTATTTATTGAACCAAGAATAAGGCCTTATTAGAAAATTATTCTTATATTTTTGCAATACAAGAGTATTGTATTTTAACATTACATTAGTTGAGATATGTAATTTGAATTCTGGCTCTGCCACTCACCTGCTACATGACTGGTAGTAAGTTTCTCATCTTCTCTCGGTTTCCATATCCGCAAGAGTCAAAGCAATCTTTCTAGGCCACATTGAAGATTACATCATTTAAATAAAAGTAGCCCTGGTTTATATTTTATACAATTTTGTTTTAGAAACTAATCAGCTCAGGAAGGCTGGGGTTCTGCAAGGTCATGCAACACAGTAGCATTTTATTGTTTCCTGGGAACTCCTTCAAAATAACAGTCAACAAATTTTGCCCAGAAGTGGAATCCTGCCCTTGTGCATACTTTCCTATGGAAATGAGGCCACACTCTCTCTCTCTTTTTTTTAATGTATTGTCTATGGCTGTTTTTGTCAAACAGCAGTAAAGGTGAGTACTGGTGACACAGTGACAACAATGAAGTTTTTGCAAGAGCAATGAGAGAGGAGAGAGAAATAAGGGACAAAAAACTTGGGAAACCGGAAGTCGAATTATCCATGCTTGCAGATGATATGATGTTGTACATGGAAAACTCTAAGTTCCACCAAAAATCTGTCAGCATTGATAAACAAATTCAGTAAAGTTGCAGATTACAAAATACATACAGTAGCTTTTTTTGTATTCTTCTTTTTTTTTTTTTTTACAGGCAGAGTGGACAGTGAGAGAGAGAGACAGAGAGAAAGGTCTTCCTTTGCCGTTGGTTCACCCTCCAATGGCCGCCGCGGTCGGCGCGCTGCGGCCGGCGCACCGCGCTCGTCCGATGGCAGGAGCCAGGTGCTTCTCCTGGTCTCCCCATGGGGTGCAGGGCCCAAGCACCTGGGCCATCCTCCACTGCACTCCTGGGCCACAGCAGAGGGCTGGCCTGGAAGAGGGGCAACCGGGACAGAATCCGGTGCCCCGACCGGGACTAGAACCTGGTGTGCCGGCGCCGCAAGGCGGAGGATTAGCCTGTTGAGCCACGGCGCCGGCCGCTTTTTTTGTATTCTAATGAACTCACAGAAAGAGAAATCAATACTCACACAAAAAAAAAAAAAAAACCACAAATATTTAGGAATGACCTTAATCAAAGAAGTGAAAGATATCTACAATAAAAATTATCAAACATTGATGAAAGAAATAATCAAGGACACACAAAAAACTAAAATATATTCCTTGCTCATGGATTGCAAGAATCAATATGATCAAAATGTGTATACTACATAAAACCATGTACAGATTTAGTGAAGTTCCTACCAAAATACCAATGACATTCTTTACAGGACTAGAAAAAGAAATCCTAAAATTCATATGGAAACCAAAAGACCCAGAATAGCAAAGTGGTCCTGAACAAGAAAAATCAAATTCGAGGGAACAAAATACCTGACTCAAAGTATATTAGAAACCTGTAGTAATTAGAACAATGTGGTACCAGCATAAAAACTAATACACAGACCAATAAAGGAACCAGAAATTAATCCACATATATAGAGCCAGCTCATTTTTGACAAACTGCTCAGACCACACAGTGGCCTAAGGATAAGCTTATCACTGAATGGTCCTGATGAAACCAGATGGATATAAGTAGAAGAATGAAATTAGATCCACACCTCTGACCATATTCAATAATCATCTCAAGATGGATCAAAAACCTAAATTGAACATCTAAACTTAACACTTATGAAGTTGCTGGAAGAAAACGTAGTGGAAATACTCCATGATATTCGTATAAGTGATGGCTTCTTGGACAAGATCGCAAAGTCCAGGCAACCAAAGCAAAATTAAACAAATGGTAATATATCAAACACAAAAGCTTTTTAAGAGCAAGCGAAATGATCAATAGAGTGAAGAGAAATTCAACAGAATAAGAAAAATATTTCCAAATCATATATCTGAGAAAGGAATAATACCCTGAATATAATTTACATTACTAGAAAAGGAAATGATATTGCATGAAGACTAGACACAGATCCTAAGATATGATAAGACTAGGCATCTGGAAAATTGAAATACAGAGACAAGCCTTGCAAAAAAATGGAGGAATCTGGAAAACATCATGCTGAGTAAATTAAGCCAGTCCCAAAGGGACAAATATCATATCTTTTCCCTGATTGGTGACAGCTAACCAAGCACCAAAAAGGAAACCTGTTGAAGTGAAATGCACACTATGACAAACAGTGACTTGATCAGCCCTTGTCCTGACTGTTAATGAGCAACTTAATACTTTATCCCTTTTAGTATTTTTCTTTGTTCTACTTAATACTATTGGTTGAACTCTTTAATTAACACACAATTATTCTTATGTGTTTAAATTGTAACTGAAAAGTGATCCTTGTTAAATATAAGAGTGGGAATAAGAGAGAGAGGAGATGTACAATTTGGACATACTTTTAATGGTGGAGTTAGAAACGTGCCAGGGGATTCCAATTCAATACCATCAAGATTGCATGTACCAATGCCATCTCATTAATCCAAGTGATCAATTTCAGTTCACAATTGATCACACTGATAGGTCTAAGAGTCAAAGGGATCACACAAACAAGACTAGTGTCTGCTAATACTAACTGATAGAATCAAAAAGGGAGAGAATGATCCATCATGGGAAGCAGGATACACAGCAGACTCACAGAATGGCAGATGTCCTAAACAGCACTCTGGCCTCAGAATCAGTCCTTAAGGCATTTGGATATGGCTGAAGTGCCCATGAGAGTTTTTTAGGCATGAAAAGCCAAGACACTCTGGCAAAAAACAAAACAAAAAACCTAAATGAAAGATCTCTGTGAGTGAGATCCCATTGGAAAGAACAGGCCATCAAAGAAGAAGGTAACTTTCTCTGAAGGGAAGAGAGAACTTCCACTTTGACTAGGACCTTGTCTAAATGAGATCAAAGTTGGCAAACTCAAGAGGCTTTCATAGCCTTGACAACCCATGACAAGAGCCTCAGGTGATTACTGACGCCATGGACAAGAGTGTCAATTTGTTAAGTCAACAACAGGAGTCACTGTGCACTTACTCCCCATGTAGGATCTCTGTCCTTAATGTGTTGTACAATGTGAATTAATGCTATAACTAGTACTGAAACAGTACTTTACACTTTGTGTTTCTATGTGGGTGCAAACTGATGAAATCTTTACTTAATATATACTAAATTGATCTTCTGTATATAAAGATAATTGAAAATGAATCTTGATTCTAATGGAATGGGAGAGGGAATGGGGGATGGGAGGGTTGTGGGTTGGAGGGAATTTATGGAGGGGGGAAGCCACTGTAATCCAAAAGCTGTACTTTGGAAATTTATATTTATTAAATAAATGTTAAAAAAGAGCAAAATATAATGATATTTATAATTGGTTTTCATAATAGTAAGTAGCATATATGCATATATAAATTATATGTGTATAATTTATTTTATATTTTTATAATTTTTATTTATTTATTTGATTGATTAAGATAGAGAGAGCATATGAGTCTTTCACCTACTGGTTCATTTTTCAAATGTCTACAAAGCCAGGGATGAGTCAGTTGGATGCCAAGAGTTAGGAACTCCATTAGGGTCTCCCGCTTGGGTGATAGAAACCCAAGTTCTTGATCCACCTTCCATAGCTTCCCAGGATGTATTATCAGGAATCTGGATCTGTAGTGGAACATCCAGGCCTTCACCTGGTATTTGAATTTGGGATGAAGCATCCGTAGAGGTGGATTAGCCTGCTTTGTCATAGTGCCTGTCCCTTACTCTGCATCTGAAAGTAGTTACAAGAGGGGATATTGGATATTCCCAACACAATGAAATGGTAAATGTTTGAGGTCATGGGACTGTTGATTATTTTCATTTTTTATTATACATTGTATATGTGCATTGAAATATCACACTACACCCCATAAATACGTACAGTTATTCTGTGTCATTTAAACATTGAAAAAAAACCGGAAATCAGCACCTCATTAGCCCAGAAAGTACTCTTCTGTCTGAATTGTAAAAGCACTTTCATATATATCTCTCTTCTATGGACAAATGAGCTTGCTAATGGTGTGTGTGGTGGTGGGGTGGGGACTGTGAGGGGCTAAGCAAAGGTTGTAAATAGAGGGACAGAAACGAAGTCTGAGTTGTAGTTCTCAGCACTTCAGTTTGCTCCACAGTTGGTCAAAGTGCTCTATTTATGAGCGACAAAGGTGCCCACGCCCATCTGTTGGCTCCAATAAGTACTCACCAATACTCATCCCTGTGGCTGATTTAAAATAAACTCAGGCTGTAAAGACATATTGTGCATCTGAAATATGTTATGCTGCTTACATAACACATCTTTCCAGAATTATCCCTTGCGTTGTCAATTCTGAGGGAAGCAGCAGAGAAAGCAGGTCCCACCTCTTGCAATATAGCTGAAAGACCAGGGTAGGTCAGCAAAGAGACTCCAGCAGATCTGAGTTCACATCCTTTCTCTGCCATCTATTGGATCTCTAACCTTGGTCATGTTTTACATAATTTTTCCATGCTCTACCTTCACAAAAGTCTTGGATATAACATAAAACTCTGTGGGTGTTATTTTCATAAAAATATTGAAATCATGAATATGAAAATCAACAAGATCAAAGATGTATTTTAAAAATATTATAGCAGTAGTCTATCTTTTGCTAGAGGCAGGATTTTGTGATCAAGAGAGACTGCAAGTAAATTTAAGAGTCTGTTTTAAGAGACCAAACACTGTAATGTAATGGAGGTTAACCTCCACTTGGAACACAGGCATCCCATATCAGTGTGATCCTTCAAGTCCTGGCCACTCTGCTTCTGATCCAGCTCCCTGCTAAAGCTCATGGGGAGTAGCAGAAGGTAGCCCAAGTACTTGAGTCCCTGATGTGCATGTGGGAGACCCAGATGGTTCCTGGCTTCTGTCCCCAGTGCTTTTTCCAGCAATGGATGTTGGGGCCGTGGAGGGAGTGAATCAGTTGATGGAATATTTCTTTCTCTTTCTTTCTGTCCGTCTGTCTCTCTCTCGCCCCCCAATATAAGGGACAAAAGCACAGAACTGTATATCATATTAGAAGAAGGCGTGATTATTTTATGAGGTTGGGGCGCATGGGAATTAACTTAGGTGGCAAGATTGGGAAAGGACACATACAGTGATAAGGTTGAAGATGAATAGTAAGATTGAGACAGATTGTAAAGGTTACGTTTGGATTCTATATTTCATTTTGTTTTCAAAATAGACCAACTCATTTATAAAACCCTATGACAGTGATCCAAAAAAGCAATTCCAACTACTTTGTTCAACACATCACCCATTCTCAATCTATAACACATTGTCTTTTGTCTTCCTCCATCCTTCTCAGGTTGCAAATACCTACGTTTTCTTCCCATTTTTGGAACTGCCTCTTTCCGTTTCTCTCTATGCTCCTGAACTTTGGCCTCCCAGACTGCCCCCCAAGTGTGTTTCTACTCAGGATTATGTAACGCTTTGTGATTTTTCAAGTCCAATCATCTTAGATGAACTTCCACCTGATCTGTAGAACCCACCCTTGGAGACTCACGGAGGAAGGGGTCATGTCACAACCCAACCCATTCCCATTGGGAGAAGAGCCAGGTTCCCAAAGCTTCCTTGATGCCCCTTTATCCTTTCTGGCCTGACTCCTGTTGATGTGAGAAGTGTGCAGTTACCTCAGGTAACTGGTGAATGAAGAATTTCCTTTTTGAGTTTTATTTCCAAAACACCTATACATCTTTAATGTAAGTCACTATTGACCATAGCACTGATTGACTAAAAGATTCTCTGTAGGTTAATCAACTGGCTCCCCTTACACTCAAATATTGCCAAATGATGTAAGGACAATGTGATCCAATGCCCCCTTATCAGGAATACCTTAAAATTTCTTAGGCCCAAGTTAACTTTCAATTTGTTTCAACAATTCCAATCTTAGTAAAAATGACACTTCTTAGATGCTAATTCACACACTATGTGTCCTGATTTGGCAAATACTAAGGAAATAATTCTTCCTTATTGGGGAAATAATTAAATTTGATAGTTAATCACACTACTTGTACATATGTGTAGTAAGCTTATAGGTGTTAGAAACTCACATTTTCTTCAAGCATTTTTCATTGTTCAGATAAAGAAATAAGAGAGGACCATTTAGTTTTTTCCTGGTGTTATTGAGTGGATTAAATTTTTCCTAGAAGGGAATCAAATGTTGTCCCCAGTGGACAAGACTCCTCTATCATATTTATGTTCCTTTTCTTCACATCATTTATCATAATATTAAAAAACCTCAGATGTCCTCAGTTTGATATTCATGATATTCCGTATAAGGAATCAGCTAGTTTCCATGGGAAAGAGATACCAGTAAGCTGATCATGCTGTGAGTTTTGGAGGGGCACAATGAGGTTTTGGTGTCAGGTGGAGAAGTGAGACAATAAAAATCAGAGAATCAAAATAGTCTCAATTATGCTATACATGGCAGAAGTAAGATCACACAATTGGGACGATGTCTTTGAAGGGGATTTTCACTTGTGGTAGATTATACTACTGGCCCCAGTTCTTCATTCTTTCCTGAACTCAAGCCCTAAAACATGAGATTTTTTTCAGTTATTCTCACTAATGGGCAGAACATCTATTTCTGTAACTTGTCTGGTGTTGGCCTTGCTCGTTTGGCAAAATAATGCTGTAGGGATAAGTATACCTGGATTTTGTCTGGGTACTAAGACATATCACACATTTGTGATTTCCCTCTCACTGTCTGACAATGACATGATAAGGCTATTCCTAGAAAATCCCTCTAATCACATATGCAGGATGAGCATTAAATGGATTACAGTGATCCCAGCCAAACTTCTGAAATGCAGTGAAAAGCAAAGCCCTGCAATGCAGCTCCAAATGGCATGTCCATGTGACTGATAATAGATAGTCTTTTCAGCCACTGAAATTTTTGCTGGCTTACTATAGAAAATTATTGTAATTAGGGGCAAAAAACATTTGACTACATGTAGCATATTTGTGATGTTTATTTTTTAAAAAGAAGCATAAGTGACGAATATAGCCTATAGTAATAAATATTTTTGTAAATTTAGATAACATTTGGCTACTTCTTTTTTTAGCAGCCTCTTGTCTTATTGGGTGTAGGAATGTGAGCCTGTCCTTTTGAACCAAGGATAATGACAATGCATCTAACAATAATATTTGAATCACTATTTGTGCATATACATTTGTATACATGTATTCTTTTCTCTATGACTGCAAGTAATATGGTTGACCATGTATAAATCATTATATACTTCTACAACTTCTTTTCTATGAAGGTAAAATGGGTGATAGGGATTAAGTTCAATTAACTAAATTATCTTGTAGGATGTACACTCTAAGATACATACCCACATCCCAAGCTTAACTCACAACATCTAGGATTATTCCATTCTCTAAAGCTTGACTTTGGCCTCTATGTTCTACTTTGGGGGAGACAATTTGTTTTGATATATGTTTCTTGGATATCACGATTGTCCATTGTTTTAGTTCCTAGAATGACAGTTCTTTGTTGAATAATAATAACAAATCTTTGGAATAGAATTTTCTTTTTTGCCTTTTGCCTTCCCCTGGGGCCAAAATAATATCACTTTTTTTCCACAGGAGAGAATAAAAAGCACATTTAGTCTTGCTTACCATATTAATAAAGGGAAGTAAGAAATTTATTCTTACTGAGTTCACTGTATTTTCCATGCTATGGGCAAGAGTATTTCACACATGTTAGAAGCCATCTGACCTGGTTTAAATAGTCAGATCTCAGTGTTCCAATGATGTAAGCTTGAAATCCAGTGGTGGTTCTGGACCTGTGAAAATGTACTTTACTATTCTGAGACTATGTAACTAAGTTGTAAAATAGAAAAAAAAAAAACATACATCTCAATGGATATTCTAGATCATTAAGTGAAATAAATACAAGAATTTTACTTAAAGCAAGGGTTAAAAAATGGAGAATCAGTAGCTTTTCTCTCATACATACTTTACAAAAATCCCAATAGTTGCCTTTTGTCAAATATATTTTACAGATAAAAATTCTAGAATTCAACAAAATATAAAAAATTTTACAGTACTAACACACTGTAGTCAGTTGCATGGTTAAAGTTAATTTCCAAGGACTTTCACCTCTAGCCACATGAAAGTCACAGAAAACTTTCTCAACTGCCATAAATAACTAGCTAACTAGACGCAGTATATGTGGCGAAAATATTGGACACAGGAAGACAAAATTTTCTTAGGTTCTGTAACAAGGCACAACCATGATTCCTCAAGAAGAGAAATAAACATTATGAACCGTGGATGCACTCTCTCCCTCCAGAAGGAAATTTCTGGATATAGAGCAACAGAGCCTTGAGGTGACATTGAGATGAGACATAAAATAGAATTCAAGGAAGACAATGATGCTGGTTTGTGTGGCACATCACAACTTTTAGACGCTCTGTAGAAAAGAGTTCTAGAAACAGGAATGAATTTCTTATGAGTTGCTGGATGATTATTAAGCTCTCTGTGTGTGAAGTGAGATATCTTCAAATGTAGGAACAGACAAATGCCAGAGTGGCATGCAAAACTCCAGGTAGTTCTCCAGGATGTAAGGTTCTAGATGTAAGAGATCTAGAAGAAGGTATATCAAGGGGGAAAAGTTTTAAAATAAGCCGTGAAATTAAAGAAACTCTGCCAATAAAGACTAAGTCCCCAAACTGGATTCAATACCCTTTGTAGAATCTAAAAAACTAACATTTAAACCCAAGTATGTGTGATATAAAATGTCACCCATACAAAGGATTATGTATGCAAATGATGGCGATGACAGAATTAGCAAGCAAGGAATACCTAAAATTATTTTGAAAGAATGTTAAAAAAAATCACACAGTGAGAAGAAAAACTAGAATATGTGATAGAAAATCAAACTTAACTCCCTGTTGTAAAAAGCATAATGTCAGAAGTGAAAAATTCTACAGATATACTAGGTAAAAGATGAAGATCAGAAAAATTGAAAACACTGGGATAGAAATTATTCAAACTAAAGAAAAAAAATAGCCAAAATAACCAGAAAAAAATGGAGCTTCATAGATCTTGGAGGATATACTGGCTAATATTTGGAATCCCAAAGTAGGCAGAATACAAAATGGAGACAGGAAGCAGTAAAGAAATAAAGGTCATAAAATTTCAAAATAGATAAACCATGGACATCTACAGATTCAATAAACTCAATAAAACCCAAGAGAAATAAATACTGAAAAAGGTACTAAATCACATTATAATAAAATTACTTCAAGCCAGAAATATAGGAAAAAATATCCAAGATATTAACATATGCTGTGTAGAAAAGGGCAGGCTGACTACCCATCAGAAACTATTCAATTGAGAAGGCAAGACAGTGAATATGCTTAAAAAATAGTGGATGAAATACAAATAGCAGTACTATGAACAATAAAAGAATATAAAAATAGCAAGCCCGACCATTAAAAAATTATGACAAAATAATTTTCAAATAAAAAAATTGTTAAATTGACATTTTGAGAATATATTATTGTTTACAGCCTTTGTCACTATTGTTGATGAACAGTGTTTTTTTTTTCTTACTATTTGTTGAGTTCTTCACTTATTAGAGTATTAATATGATTATAAAATAAACTGAAAGCATGTCATTGTAAAATTAAAAGGATAAATAAGAAAGTAAGGAGGATGGAGAGTGCAAGTGTGGTCAGGAAGAGGGTAGCATAGGAAAAATAATGTTCCTAAATCTATATATATGAAATACGTGAAGTATGTTCACCTCACATTAAATAAAGGAAAATAAAACCATGAGAATGTGGTGTCAGATGACATGCACTCCAGTATGAAAAGAGGGGCTGGCATTGTGATGTCACAGGTAAAGCTGCTGCCTACAACACTGGCATCCCGTATGGGTGCTGGCTTAAGTCCTGGCTGCTCCACTTCCAATCCAGCTCCCTGATGTTGCACCTGGGAGAGCAGGAGGGGATGACCTAAGTGCTTGGGCCTCTGCACCCACTTGGGAGACCTGGAAGAAACTCCTGACTTCAGACTTCAGGCTGGCCCTGCCCCTGCTGTGGGGGTCACTTGAGGAGTGAATCAGCAGATGGAAGATCTTTCTTTCTGTCTCTCCTTCTCTCTGTACTTCTGAATTTCAAATAAATAAATAAATCTTTTAAAAATATTAAGAGATTTTTTAAAGCAATACCTTAAAGAATACCATAAGTAGCAAGCATATAAGGCAAAATAGAATATTTAATTAATTTATATTTGACAGCTATCACACATGTACAAATAGGTAAAATAATCATGAAAAATATGAAAAGCATAAATAGAATCAAATATCTGAGGTTTTACCCTACATGTAAAACAGAATGTATCTGAGCATGTACTTGGAAGAGTCAAGAATGTATATTAGAAATACGATAAAACAATGTAATTTTTGGAAGATACAGAAGTATCACTTTTCTAAGATGCAAAACTACAGAGAGAATCAATAACACAAAATCAAAAATATCCAGCATTATTAGAATAATAAAAATGAATTTAAGATGTGACAAATAGAAAAAAAAGTGATAAAGAGATTTTAGCCAAAATATGTCTATATTTACATAGAAGGTTCATGGCCTGAACATATCAATTACAAGAAAAAATTGTATCACAGAAGATAAACAATAAAATCAAACTATATCCAGACTAAACCAAATACATTTTAAACATAATGACATAAATTAAAAGAAAAAATAAGATAGCACACACAGTTTTGTTATTTTCTCTGTCATTATTATAATTTCTCCAAATCATGAAGAAAAAAAAGTAAAATCGTCTCTTCGGAAAACATGATCTAAAGGAGTTCCAAGATAATGGAATACAACAGATGGTCTATATTGTGCAGGGCAAAATTAATATTTTAAAAGGGGAGAAAGTACATTAATTGAATAAAATTTTGGGAGAACCCCAGTGGGAGACCCATCAAAAGCAACAGAAATGGTCCAGACTCATGTTGAAAGAGCAAATATGCAACAAAGAGCAAAAAAGCTTGGATCTGAGGAGGAAGACACCTGCCCTAGCAAACCAGGTGAGAGGTGAATCCATGGGTTCACAACACTGCTGATAACAGCAGGAGGGAGAGCTTGGGAACCGCTTTTAAAGATCCATATAACCCCCTAAGACAGCAGAGGTGGGAAGGAAAAAAAAGGCTGGTGTCTCCCTCCCTTGCCCTGCCTCCCTGCTACAGCAGAGACATGCAGACAGCACTGGAAAGGCTCATTGTGTTTTCTTCTTGGCTACAGCAGGCAGCTGCTACCCCTACCTCCTGTGTGCATGCGCAGCAACGGCCTTCATAACCGCCCACACAGCAAGGCCACAATAACTCAGAGGAATGCCATGCCCCTCCAGGCAAGCTTTACCCTGCTAGTTGTCTGGCAATGAGAGGGGAGGGGGGACTATACCTATGGAGGGAGGCACCACCTATGGGACTCTCCTACCTTCCCAGCACCATCCAGAAGTGAGCAGGGCTGCAGTGGGCAGGCGCTCTGGGCGTCCTTGATCCACAAACCTAACCATAATAATAATAATAATAATAATAATAATAAAAACCCACTCACCCACCACCCTCATTGACAGCAAAGCTGGTTGGGAGGCCCACACACACAGTGGCTCTGGGAACATCTTACTTTAATTAGACAGGACTAGCCAACAGGGCAGAGTGACCCTACTGACAACCTACAACCTGGAGAGCCATGGAAGCTGAGTCAGAGAAAACAGTGACTGCATAAGAGGAGACAGAGTGTGGTAGTCCCTGGGCAACTACAGAGTGCTTCTCCACAACTCCCCTCCTCCCCAACCAGAACTCCTCAGTTACCTGTAACAGCTCATAATACAGGGAACTGTGCTTCCAGGAAAGACTTCTCAGATCAAATGTGTTGTTCATTAAACAGTGGAGTTGAGTGTTGAACACACCATGGACTAACACCATGGCATCCTGCAGCTGTGAGAAGGGCGGGTCATACCAACAGAGGTGACCATTCTTCTCCGTCCAGTAAAACAGAGGAGAGTTGCCAAGAAAAATGAGAGTCTTACCTTGGATACTTGCCCCGCCCTGGAATACTGTACAGAGCACCCTGGCCAAACCCAGCACACACCTCTTGTTATTTACTGAAGTATAGACATCCCACTAAGTCCTAGACACAGACCAAAGATAAAAGCCAACATACAATTAAAAAAAAAACTAGACAAATGCCAAAAAACAAAATATTTAAGATAGAGGAACAAGGAAGACACTAGAGCCTCTCAAAGAACACTACAACATTTCAATATTGGAAGATGAAGATGAACAGAGTCAGGGTATGCCAGAAACAAAATTCAGAAAACTGATCATCAGATAACTTAGAAACAATCAGAAGCAAATTCATGAACTAAACATAACTATACATGATATGAATGAAATTTTTTTCTTATGACACTCATATATTAAAAAGAAATCAAGGGGCCAGCCCCATGGCACAATAGGTTAATCCTCCGCCTGTGGCACCAGCGTCCCATATGGACACCAGTTCAAGCCCTGGCTGCTCCTCTTCTGATCAAGCTCTCTGCTGTGGCTTGGAAAAGCCGTAGAAGATGGCTTAAGTGCTTGGGCCCCTGCACCCACATGGAGACCAGGAAGAAGCACCTAGCTCCTGGTTTTGGGTCAGTGCAGCTCCGGCCATTGCGGCCATTTGGCCGTTGCAGAGGGGAAACTTTTCTCTCTGTCTCTCTGTCTGCCTCTTACTGTATTTCTCAAATAAATAAATAAAATCTTTAAAAAAGAAATCAAAATGAAATACTAGAAATGAAGAATTCAATAGATAAAATTACTAATGCAGTGGAAACTCTTAACAACAGGGTAGGTGAGGCAGAAGAACGAATATCCAAGCTAGAAGACAAACCTCTGGAAATTTTACTAAAATTTCAGACTAAAACCAAGAAGTAATTAGAAAACTAAATAACATGGTTGGATATCTACAAGATACTATCAAAAACCCAACATGTGGGTCTTAGGAATCCATGAAGGTGAGGAAAGAGAGAAAGGATTAAAGGCCTTTTCAGTGAAATAATAACAGAAAACTTCCCTAATTTTGAGAAACAAAGAAACATCTAAAAACAGGAAGCACATAGAACTCCCAATAGACATGACCAGAAAAGATCTTCACCACAACACATTATAGTCAAACTCTCCACAGTAAAATATAAATAAAAGATTCTAAAATATGCATGAAACACCAGATTACATTCAGAGGAACCCCAATTAGATGCACAGTGGACTTCTTATCAGAAACCATACAGACTAGGAGAGAATGGTGAGATATATTATAAGTCTTAAGAGAAAAAAACTGTCAACCCAGAATACTGTACCCTGCAAAGCACTCATTAATGAATGAAGGTGAAATAAAGATCTTCCACAACAGACAGAAATTGAAAAAACTTGTCACGACCTGTCCAGCACTACAAAAGATGCTCAAGGATGTACTACACACAGAAAGACAGAATCAGGGACATCACTACAGAAAAAAGGTGAAGGCAGAAAATCTCCCAGTAAAAGTACAAATGAAATCTGAAGTAAAAATAGGAATATTAACGGAAAAATTGCATGGCAAAGTTGTGACTAAGAATAATCATACTGAATTTAAATGACCTCAACTCTCCAGTTAAAAGACATAGACTGTCTTAATGGATTAAAAAAGGAAATCCATCTATCTGCTGCCTACAAAAAGCACATCTCACCAACAAAAATACTGACAGACTAAAAATGAAAGAATGGAAAAAGGTAATCCATGTTAATGAAAAACAAAAAAGAGCTGATATAGCCATCCTAATATTAGACAAGATAGACATTAACACACAAAAACTGTTGAAAGAGATAAAGGGCTCTATGTAATGATTAAGCAATCAATTCAATAGAAAGATGTGACTGTTATAAATGTATATGCACCTAATAACAGGGAATCTGGCTATTTAAAAGAGATGTTAATGAATTTAAAGGGAGAAATAGTCTCAAATACACTAGTAATAGGGGACTTCAATACCTCATTTTCAGCAATGGACAGATCAACCAGACAGAAAATCAGCAAGGAAACAAGTTAATTGATATTATAAACCAAATGGACCTAAAAGATATCTACAGAGCTTTCCATCCTACAGCTGCAGAATACACATTTCTTATCAGTGCATGGAAATTTTCTAGACTTGACCACATGCTAGGACTTAAAGCAAGTCTCAACAAATTCAAAATAATCAAAATCAGACCATGCATTTTCTCTGACCACAATGGAATGAAGTCGGTAATAAACAACTCACAAATCCCCAAAACATATGCAAACATATGGAGACTGAACAAGTTTCTGAACAGTGGGTCATTGAAGCAATCAAAAGAGAAATCAAAAAAATTCTGGAAACAAATGAAGATGAGGATACAAAATATCAAAACTTATGGGATACAGCAAAAGCAGTGTTAAGAGGAATGTTTATAGTATTGGATGCCTACATCAAGAAATTGGAAAGATATAAGTATTCCCACTAAGGTCTGGAAACAGACAAAGATGCCCACTCTCATCATTGCTTTTCAATATAGTCCTGGATGTTTTAGCCAGAGACATTATACAAGGAAAAAAATCAAATGGATATAAATTGGTTAGGTGGAAATCAAACAATCTCTATTTGCAGATGACATGATTGTATATGTATGGGCTCCAAAAAGACTCCACTAAGAGACTATTGGAACACGTAGAAGAGTTTGGAAAAGGAGCAGGGTATAAAATCAACACACAAAAATCAACAGACTGTGTATACACAGACAATGCCAAGGCTGAGAATGAACTTCTAAGATCAATCTCATTCACAATCGCTACCAAAAATGGCAAATACCTTTGAATAAACTTAACCAAGAATGTCAAAGATTTCTACAATGAGAGTTACAAAACAGCAAAGAAAGAAATAGAAGAAGATTCAAAAAATGGAGAAGTCTTCAATGTTCATGGATTGGAAGAATAAATATCATCAAAATGTCCACTGAAATGTCTACTGAAAGTAATTGACAATTCAATGTGATATCAATCAAAATACCAAAGATATTCTTCTCATATAGAAAGAGTGATCCTGAAATTCATGTGGAAACATATGAGACCCTGAATTGCTAAAGCAATCTTATACTACAAAAATAAAGCCAGAGGCAACACAATGCTACATTTCGATGCATAATATAGGGCAGTTATGATCTAAACAGCCTGGTGCTGGTACAAAAACAGATAGATAGACCAATGGAACAGAATAGAAACATAGAAACAGCTGAAATCAATTCATGCATCTACAACCAACTTTTCTTTTACAAAAGAGCTAAAATCAATCCCTAGAGCAATGGCAGTCTCTTAAATAAATGGTGCTGAAAAAACTGGATAGCAACATGCAGAAGTATGAAACAAGACCCTTACCTTACACCTTACACAAAAGTGCACTCAGAATGGATTAAAGACCTAAATCTATGACTGATACCATCAACTTATTTGAGAACATTTGGGATACTGTATAAGACATGGCATAGACAAAGATTTTTTGTAAAAGACCTCAGAGGCACAGGCAATCAAAATCAAAATCGACCAATGGGATTACATCAAATTGAAAATCTTCTGCATTGCAAAAGAAACAATTAGCAAAGTGTAGAGACAATCATCAGATTAGGAGAAATTATTTGTAAACTATACATCTGATGAAGGATCAATAGCCAGAATTTCTAAAAAGGTCAAGAAACACAACAACAACAAAATAACCCATGAAGCAATGGGAAAAGGACTTAAACAGACATTTTTCAAAAGAGGAAATCAAAATGGCCAACAGACACATGAAAAAAATGCTCAGGATCACTTGTTGTCAGGAGGAAAAAAAGAAAAAAAGTGATAATTACTTTCAAGATGCAATACCTTTGAACAGTCCTTGTCTGGACTGTTGAGAAACAGGTTTTTCTCCTCCCCTTCCCTCCCCCCCATCCCCTCCCCCTTCCCCTCCTCCTTCCCTCCCCTTCCCCTTCCCTTTTCCCTTCCCCTTCTTCTTCTTTTTCTTTTTCTCATACAAAGTGTTAATTTTTTTTACCCAGCATAGAGTTAATCCTCTGTAATTAAAGTTAAATGAAAATAAATCTTAGTAAAAAAAAAAGGGAATAATAGCATTGAGTAGACATTGGACTATTGATAAAGAAGAGCATAGCTGGAGATTTCTAGAATTCAAATTAATGTGATGCAAAAGAATACTGGTAGATAGTCTAAACAAATGATGGAAATAATAGGTGACGTGTATAAGAAATTCGCCAAAGAGATAGAAGTAATGAAAAAGAAGCAAACTGTAATGTTTTTATAGATGAAAATTTCAGTCAATTAAATAAAAAGAAAACAACTGAGAGCTTCAAAAGCAGAATTAAACAAGAAGAGCTAACTTCTGATCTTGAGGAAAAGACATCATACAGATGAAATCATACAGATTAAACTAAGAAGAAAGTAATTAAGGAATGATGAAGAAAGCCTACATAAAATATGGGACAACAATGAGCAAAAAAAATTCATATTATATGGGGTTGGAACTGTGGTGTAGTGGGTAAAACCGCCGCCTGCATTGCTGGCATGCCATTTGGAGCCAGTTGGAGTCCTTCTGCTCCACGTTTGCTTGTTTGTTTGTTTTTGACAGGCAGAGTTAGAGAGTGAGAGAGAGAGACAGAGAGAAAGGTCTTCCTTTTCCATTGGTTAACCCCTCAAGTGGCCGCTACGGCAGGCATGTTACAGCCGGTGTGCTTCGCCAAACTGAAGCCAGGAGTCAAGTGCTTCCTCCTGGTCTCCCATGCGGGAGGAAAGTTTACAGCAATATGTGCCTACATCAAGAAATTGGAAAGGCAACAATAAATGAGCTTTAAATGCATGTCAAGGATCTAGAAAAACTGAAGCAAACGAGACCCAAATCTAGTAGGAAAAGAGAAATAATTAAAATCAGAGAAGAAATCAACACGATTGAATCCAAAAAAAATTACAAAAAATCACCCAAATGAGGAGCTGATTTTTGAAAAAATGAGTAAAATTGACACAACATTAGCCCAACTAACTAAAAAACAAAAAGCAAAGATGCAAATCAATAAAATCAGAGATGAAAAAGGAAATGTAACAACAGACACCACAGAAATAAAAAGAATCATCAGAAATTACTACAAAGAGTTGTATGCTAGCAAACAGGGAAATCTAACAGAAATGGAGAGATTCCTGGACACATGCAATCTACCTAAATTGAACCATAAAGACATAGAAAACCTATGATTATTTATTTAGGGGATTCAAAGAACTGTACTAAGAGACTATTGGAACTCATAGAAAAGTTTGGCAAAGTAGCAGGATATAAATTCAATGCACAAAAATCAACAGCCTTTGTATACTCAGGCAATGCCATGGCTGAGAAAGAACTTATAAGAGCAATCCTATTCATAATAGCCACAAAAACAATCAAATACCTTGAAAAAAAAAAAAAAACTTAACCAAGGATGTTAAAGATCTCTACGATGAGAATTACAAAATCTTAAAGAAAGAAATAGAAGAGGATACCAAGAAATAGAAAAACCTTCCATGCTCATGGATTGGAAGAATCAATATCATCAAAATGTCCATTCTCCCATTTATAGATTCAATGAGATACCAATCAAAATACCAAAGACATTCTTCTCAGATCTGGAAAAAATAATGCTGAAATTCATATGGAAACAGAGGAGACCTCAAATAGTTAAAGCAATCTTACACAACATAAAGCTAGAGGCTTCACAATACCAGATTTCAGGACATACTACAGGGAAGTTGTAATCTAAACAGCATGGTACTAGCACAGAAACAGATGGATATACCAATGAAACAGAATAGAAACACCAGAAATCAATTCAAACATCTAGGCCAACTTATATTTGATCAAGGATCCAAAACGAATCCCTGGAGTAAGGACAAGACAATCTATTCAATAATTGGTGCTGGGAAAATTGGATTTACACGTGCAGAAGCATGAAGCAAGACCACTAACTACACCTTACACAAAAATCCACTCAAAAAGGGATTAAAGATCTAAATCTACAACCTGACACCATGAAATTACTAGAGAACATTGGAGAAACCCTGCAAGATATAGGCACAGGCAAAGACTTCTTGGAAAAGATCCTGGAAGCAAAGGAGGTTAAAGCCAAAATTAACAATTGGGATTGCATCAAATTGAGAAGTTTCTGTGTGATCCCTTTGACTCAGACAAGACTAGTGTCTGCGAATAATAACTGATAGAATAAAAAAGGGAGAGAATGATCCAACATGGGAAGTGGGATACACAGCAGATTCGAAGAATGGCAGATGTCCTAAACAGCACTCTGGCCTCAGAATCAAACTTAAGGCATTCAGATCTGGCTGAAGAGCCTATGAGAGTATTTTAGGCATGGAAAGCCAAGACACTATGAAAAACAAAAAAAAGAAGACCTAAATGAAAGATCTCTGCGAGTGAGATTCCAGTGGAAAGAACGGGGCCATCAAAGAAGAAGGTACCGGAGGTACCTTTCTCTGAAGGGAGGAGAAAACTTTCACTTTGACTATGACCCTGTCGGAATAAGATTGAAGTCGGTGAACCCTAAAGGCTTCCATAGCCTTGGCAACTCATGACCAGAGCCTAGGGAGATTACTGACACCATAAAGAAGAGTGTCAAATTGTTAAGTCAACAACAGGAGTCACTTTGTATTTAATCCTCACGTGGGATCTGTCCTTAATCTGTTGTCCAATGTGAAGTAATGCTATGACTAGTACTCAAACAATATTTGACACTTTGTGTTTCTGTGTGGGTGCAAACTGATGATATCTTTACTTAATATATACTAAATTGATCTTCTATATATACAGATAATTGAAAATGAATCTTGATGTGAATGGAATGGGAGAGGGATCGGGAGATGGGAGGGGTGCAGGTGGGAGGGAAAGTATGGGGGGGAAAAACCATTGTAATCCATAAACTGTACTTTGGAAAATTATATTTTACTAAATAAAAGTTTAAAACAAATAAAAAAATTAAAAAAGAGAAGTTTCTGTACTGCAAAAGAAACAGTAAGGAAAGTGAAGAGGCAATCGACAGAATGGGAAAAAAATTTGCAAACTATGCAACAGATAAAGGGTTAATAACCAGAATCTACAAAGACATCAAGAAAATCCACAACAATAAAACAAACAACCCACTTAAGAGATGGCCCAAGGACCTCAATAGACATTTTTCAGAAGAGGAAATCCAAATGGCCAACAGACACATGAAAAAATGTTCAGGATCACTAGCAATCAGGGAAATGCAAATCAAAACCACAATGAGGTTTCACCTCACCCCAGTTAGAATTGCTCACATTCAGAAATCTACCAACAATAGATGCTGGAGAGGATGTGGGGAAAAAGGGACACTAACCCACTGTTGGTGGGAATGAAAACTAGTAAAGCCACTATGGAAGTCAGTCTGGAGATTCCTCAGAAACCTGAATATAACCCTACCATGCAACCCAGCCATCTCACTCCTTAGAATTTACCCAAAGGAAATTAAATTGTAAAATAAAAAGCTGTCTGCACCTTAATGTTTATTTTAGCTCGATTCACAGTAGCTAAGACCTGGAATCAAACTAAATGCCCATCAACATTAGACTGGATAATAAATTTGGATAAAGAAATTTGGATAAAAAAAAAAGACTGGATAAAGAAATGGGACATGTACTCTATAGAATACTATACAGCAGTCAAAAACAATGAAATCCGGTCATTTGCAACAAAATGGAGGAATCTGGAAAATATTATTCTGAGTGATTAAGCCAGTCCCAAAGAGACAAATATCATATGTTCTCCCTGATCCGTGATAACTAATCGGGCTCCAAAAAGGAAACCTGTTGATGTGAAATGGACACTATGAAAAACACTAACTTGATGAGCCGTTGTCCTGACTGTTGATGTACAATTTAATACTTTATCCCTTTTAGTATTTTTTTTTGTTCTTGTTAATACTATTGGTTCAACTCTTTAATACACAATTACTCTTAGGTGTTTAAATTTAACTGAAAAGTGATATCTGTTAAATATAAGAGTGGGAATAACAGAGGGAGGAGATGTTTAGTGCAGCACATGCTCAATCTGCCTTGCCCCAAATGGTAGAGTTAGAAACGTGCCAGGGGATTCCAATCCAATCCATCGAGGTGGCATGTACCAATGCCATCTCACTAGTCAAAGTGATCAATTTCTGTTCACAGTTGATCATAATGATAGGATTAAGAGTAAAGGGATCACATAAACAAGACTAGTGTCTGATAATGCTAACTGATAGAATTATAAAGGAGAGAACGATCCATCATGGGAAGCGGGATACACAGCAGACTCATAGAAAGGCAGATGTCCTAAACAGCACTCTGGCCTCAGAATCAGCCCGTAAGGCATTTGGATCTGGCTGAAGAGCCCATGAGAGTATTTTACGCATGGAAAGCCAAGACACTCTGGCAAAAAAAGGACCTAAATGAAAGATCTCTGCTAGTGAGATCCCATTGGAAAGAACAGGCCATGATAGAAGAAGGAGGTACCTTTCTAAGAAGGGAGGAGAGGACTTCCACTTTGACTATGATCTTGTCTAAATAAGATCGAAGTCAGTGAACTCAAAAGGCTCCCATAGCCTTGGCAGCACATGACAAGAGCCTCGGGTGATTACTGACACCATGAACAAGAGAGTCAATTGTTAAGTCAACAAGAGGAGTCACTGTGCACTTACTCCTCATGTGGATCTCTGTCTCTAAGGTGTTGTACAATGTGAATTAATGCTATAACTAGTACTCAAACAGTACTTTACACTTTGTGTTTCTGTGTGGGTGCAAACTGTTGAAATCTTAATATATACTAAATTGATCTGCATATAAATATAATTGAAAATGAATCTTGACCTGAATGGGATGGGAGATGGTGTGGGAGATGGGAGGGTTGTGGGTGGGAGGGAAGTTATAAGGGGGGAAAAGACTGAAATCCATAAGCTGTTCTTTGGAAATTTATATTTGTTAAATTAAAGTTGAAAAAATACGAACCTTGAATATAAATGGATTGAGTTCCCCAGTGAAAACATTTATGTTGCCTGAATGGATTGAAAAACAGATTCAACTATACAAAGAACTCACTTCACTAGAAATGATACATATAGATTGAAGATGAAGGGTCTATAAAATAAAATCATGGAAATTGACACCAAAAATGACCAGAAGTCACTCATACAAGATAAAACAGTTTAAATCAAAGACTGTAAGAAGAGACAAAGAATATTAGAAATTTAAAAGCAGTGTCTATTCAGCAAGAATATACACCATTCATAAATATGCACCCATCACAAGACCAACCAGACTTATGCAGAAAATAGTATTAGACCTAAAATGAGAGATAGACTTCAAATACAATGTTAGTGGGGGACTTCCACACCCACTCTCATCAATGGCCCATAATATATAAAGAGCTCAATAAGCTCAACAACAACCAAACAACTGAGTTAAGAAATGGGCAAAGGAATTAAAAAGGCATTTTTCAAAAGAGGAAATCCAATGGCCAACAGACACATAACAATGCTCAGGATCACTAGCCATCAGGGAAGGCAGATCAAAACCACAATGAGATTTGACCTTAGAATGGCTGGCATACAGAAATCAAGAAACAACAAATGCTGGTGAGGATGTGGGGAAAGAGGTACTTTACTCCACTATTGATGGGAATGTAAACTGGTACAGCCACTGTGAAAGACAGCATGGAGATATCTCAGAAATCTGAATATAGACCTACCATAGGACCTAGCCACCTCCCTCCTGGGAATTTACCCAAGGAAAATGAAATCAGCATGTTAGTTTACTGTACCCTATATTTATTGCAGCTCAGTTCACACTAGCTAAGATATGAAATCAACCCTAATGTTCATCAACTAAACACTGGCTAATTAAATTATGAGGTATGTAGGCCATGGAATACAATACAATGGTTAAAAAAAATCTGTCCTTTGCAATAAAATGGATTTAACTGTAGAACAGTAGTGAAATAAGTCAATCCCAAAAGTACAGATTCCATGTGTTCTCCCTGATTTGTGGTAACTATTATAACACTTACAAGGTAATCTATGAAAGTTAAATTGGCACTTTGAGATGCGATGACTTTGAACACTTATCTTGACTGTTGAAGAACAGGTTTTTTATACTATTTGTTGATATCTTTATGTAGCATAGACTTTATGTGTATAAAATTAATTCAATATAATTCTTAGTAAAAAAAATAAGAATAGGAATAGGACAAGGAGGAGAAAGAAGGGTGGGAGAATGAGTGAGAGATTGAGCAAGCTGGGAAGAATCACAATATTTATAAAGTTATATTTATGAAATGCATAAAGTTTATATACTTTTTTTGACAGGAAGAGTTAGACAATGAGAGAGAGAGAGACAGAGAGAAAGGTCTTCCTTTCTTCCTTTTTCCGTTGGTTCACCCCCCACGTGGCCATTACGGCCAGTGCGCTGCGCGGATCCGAAGCCGGGAGCCAGGTACTTCCTCCTGGTCTCCCATGGGGTGCAGGGCCCAAGCACTTGGGCCATCCTCCACTGCCCTCCCGGGCCTCAGCAGAGCACTGGCCTGGAAGAGGGGCAACCGGGACAGAATCTGGCATCCTGACCGGGACTAGAACCTGGGGTGCCGGCACCCCAGGTGGAGGATTAACCTAGTGAGCTGTGGCAACAGCTGAGTTTATATACCTTAAATAAAAGGTTTCTGGGGGAAAAAAAGATAAAAAATAAACCACAGAACTTAAGAATTCAAAAACAACAACAAAAACCCAAGCAAAGAAAAATTCAGGATGTCGACATTTGGCACAATAGTTAACTTGCTGCTTGGTGCCCAAACACCATATCGAATTGCCTGGGTTTGCATCCCAATGGCCATGTTTCTGGTACAGCTTCCTCCTGCTGAACACCGGGCAGGCCACAGACGATGGCTCTAGTAGCTGCGTCCCTGCCATCCACTGGGAGAGGTAGTTTGAGGACCAGACACTCGGCTTCAGCCTGGCCCAACTCAGAGTTTCAGGCATTTTGGAAATGAAACCACAGATGAAAGATCTCTATCTCTTTTTTAAATAAATAAAACAAATCCACCCACATATCTAAAAATAATGATGCTGATTACAAAAATGAGACAAAATACTGAGTCGGAATCCAGTACACTGAAGTGAGACATCTCCTTAATCACCTTAGTTTTTCTTCTGTATTATTTGCCTTTTTCAGGAGTTGGGGTATTTTTAATAGAAAACATTTATTAATAAATATACATTTCAAAAGTACAACCTTTGGATTATAGTAGTTCTTCGCCCCATAACCACCCTCCCACCTGCAAAAAATCCCATCTCCTACTCCTTCTCCCATTCCATTCTTCATTAAGATTCATTTTTAATTATCTTTATATACAGATGATCAACTCTACTAAGTAAAGATTTCAACAGTTTGCACCTACACAGACACACAAAATATAAAGTGCTGTTCGAAGACAAGTTTTACCATTAATTCTCTTAGTACAACACATTAAGGACTGAGGTCCTACATGGGGAGCAAGTGCACAGTGACTCCTGTTGTTGATTTAACAACTGACACTCTTATTTATGATGTCAGTAATCACCTGAGGCTCTTGTCATGTGCTGCCAAGGCTGTGGAAGCCTCTTGAGTTCACAAAAGGAGTTGGGTTCTTAAACAGTCAAAGGAAATAGCACAGAATTCACACTAGTTCCAAAAAGGAGAGAGGCAGCATAACCTAAACACGCAGGACTCTTTTCACCCGAGCTAATTTAGTGATATGATTTCAAATGATTGTCAGTTCATTTATCATTTTTTATTAAAGAATGACAAATGAGTGAGTATTCTTAATGGTGAGCAGGAAGAATATCATTGAAAAATATATTCACTGAGGAATATCATTAAAGTTGAGTCTGTCTCAACAGCTTTTTATTGTAATGGTTTACACAAATCATAGTAAGTTCTGAACAGCACTAAAAGATGCAAAAGGGACTAGAAAGGTCAGGCATGTTTATATTGTGTCCTGTTTTTAATAGTGATTAGGCAAGGATGATTAGATGAAATAAAAAGTTTGTCATAATTCAGTGGACAAAAATCAAAGGTTTCAAAATGTCATTATGTCTGGACCACAGAAATGGAGAATATTTATCTCTGGGTTAATTTTATCAGTGTTCAATAAATCTAGGCATAACTTTATTTTTGCTTGTTTAAGATAATTATTGATAACAAGCATTAAGCTATTGTTTCACTGCTTCCTCCTTTATTTGTGGCAATGCAGATGAAACAAAAATAAGATGATGAATAATCAAAAATTAGGGGAATGTGCTCATGGATATTGAGCTGAGTGTGGAGAGAGGTTTATTTGTTTAAATTTGTCTCTTTCCTCATTTTCATCACTTTGCATTGCATGTAGGGAGTGGAGGTGAAGTAGAAAACATACCCTGAATTGTGATATACTTTGGATGCTGATGCTGATGCCTTTTTAAGTCTGGTTGAAATTTAAATCTTGAAACCGGGATCAGATACCTATTATTTGCTTAATCAATATGTGACTTGTAATAGTCACTGCTTCAAGTTTCTTCAAACTAGATCTGACCAAGATCTGCTATGTTGTTTTATTGACAATAGCCAATAAGTAAAGTTACTATTTCCCATAATTAACCATTAAATTCAATAAAAATAATCATAATTATGCTAGACCTGAAAATTATCGGAAATCATAGGAACTTCCCATCATATTATACTATAGTTTAGTACATCCTAGCTGGAATCCTAGTTGAAGCCTTCCTTGCCTTCTCCATAGTCAGGTATATTAAATAATAAACCCTAATTATTTATCCTGATAATCATCAAAGCACATTAACAATTATTCAGGCATAAATATAAATCTTTATTTGAAGCTTTTTAAGGAACACAGATGATGAAATTATCTACAATGCAACAAAACATTCACATTGAACTACGACATCATCTGAACTTCTCCTGACTTTGAAGAAACCGAGTAAGTTGCCTTTTTTTTTTTTTTTTTTTGACAGGCAGAGTTAGGCAGAGAGAGAGAGAGAGAGAGAGAGAGAGAGAGAGAGAGAGAGAGAAAGGTCTTCCTTCCGTTGGTTCACTCCCCAAATGACTGTTACTGCCGGCATACTGCACCGATCCAAAGCCAGGAGCCAGGTGCTTCCTCCTGGTCTCCCATGCAGGTGCAGGGCCCGAGCACTTGGGTCATCCTCCACTGCCTTCCCTGGTCACAGAATAGAGCTGGACTGGAAGAGGAGCAACCAGGACAGAACCAGTGCCCCAACTGGGACCAGAACCTGGAGTACGGGCACCGCAGGTGGAGGATTAGCCTAGTGAGCCGTGGTGCCGGCTCAGAGTAAGTTTCTTGATTTAACTGATTATTTATGTGTGATGTCATTTGAGTTCATCTGCTTTCCTCTGCCTTTCCTATAAGCTGCAAGTTGGGACCTGGGTCTGATTAGATTTAAGATAAACACTTTTTGAAGGGAGAAAAATCCTTCCAGGTGATACTCTTGGTTTCATATTACAACATTGGGAGAGGAACAGAGCATCAGGTAGTATCAGTGAGAGTAATAGCATCTTAGATGGTTATGACAAGGTAGATTCTTTGTAAAGATACATGTTACGTCTTGCAATTAGCAAGAAATCCACAAAAGATCCACTGGGTGATTTTCACTAGGAAAATAGTCTTTAGCAAATACTTTGTGCACCCAATAGTTTTGAGCATTTATTGACTATCCTTAGCAGAAATATTTCACTTGGTATTGTAAAATTGTCATTTTTAAATTAAAACAATAATTCATGTATTTTTGAATTTTAACATTATATATCTATATACCTATATAGATATGAATATTTAATATATACAGGGTTCTTCAAATAGTTTTTGAAAGATGGAATTGAAGTTTTTTACAAATACACATATATACATATATATTTACACATATATACATATATACATGCATATATATAAAGTATGTTTATTCTTAAAAATTGGGAAAATACAGAAAATATATCATCTTTAATCTTACAATGTTTAATCTTTCTGTATTTGTTTTCTGGAATTCTGTAAAGCAGACCTGATAGTCATTGATTAAGTATAAACTACTGTATCTCCTGGCAAAGGCAGAGTACGTGTTACTTCTTTACCATTGATTAATATGATTTAGCTGGAAAAGCAATGTATTTGTCAAAACTGGCAATTTGCTTTTCTCTCTTTTAGAGATCGATTTTTAAAATTTAAGTGGTGCATTTTAATCTGTCATGGATTAAAAGTGAACTAATGACATTTTGAAATCTAGTGCAGAGGTGGGCATTCACCTCAGTGCCTGAGACACTGGCTAAGATGTGCACATTCCACCTGAGAGTACCTGGGTTCAGTTAGTAGCTCTGACTCCCGACTTCAGCTTCTTGCCATTTTGGACCCTGGGAGGCAGCCATGATGGTACAAGTAATTGGGCTCCTGTCACACAGGGGCAAGCTGGACCGAGTTGCGATCTTCTGGCTTTGTCTCCACCATGCTAATGCAGGCATTTGGGGAGTAAACTAACAGCAGATGGAGTTTTCTCTATGGGTTTGTCTGTCTCTCAATAAATAAATAAAATCCTGGAAAAAAAATTCAATATGTGTTTACTGTGATGAGAAAACTCAGAGATTTGAATAAGCATTAGCGAAAGTTGTTAATGAAAGCTCTAAGTGTTCTTAAGCATTTTAAGAACAATGAGGTAACTTATAATTGCTCTCATTGTTGGAAGAAATTTAATTTCTGATTAAATACTAGAGTTCCATAACATTTGAAGCATTTTCAAATGGTTCAGCAAAATATGCAGGAATATGACTATATTTTTAAATCTATATATAAATAGGAATTCAAGTCATAGTTCACATGCATTATATCTCTTTTAACTTTTTCTGCATTTGAGGTTTTTCTGCAATATTTTGCAAGAATAATGAAAGTTGATTTTGTATAATTAAGCTAAATTATCAGGCAATACTTAAATGTGTTTGTATAACATGCAAGATATGTAAAATTATTTTACAGAACTGAGCATACCTATCCAGGGTTAGGGAGGAAAAATAGCCCTCACCCAGCCACATAAAATATCATGCTGTTACACTGCCTATAATGTAGACCTCTTGTCCCTCTGCCCGTCATATTCCCTACTGATACAAAGCTCAGATTATAGGCTACCAGGACCAACTCCTTCATTACAAAACCCAGTGCAAAGCAAAAATGCTGGTTTCCTTGCTCAAAAATTACTAAAATTTTCAAGACAGCACACCATAAAGCAACTGAGTGGCTCTTCTAAGGCCAAGGTACTTTGTGGCTTTACAAGCAGCAAACCTCTAGAGCTGACACTGGGACCATTTCTTGTCACACCTTACTGTCCCCATGCTTAGGTTGATAAAATTCAAATGAACATAAATGCTTAGAATTCCACTAGAAGATAATGTCATCCTCCGTGAGGGCAGATATTCTGAAGTATTTTCCCTTGTGTACTTTATTTCTGGAATTTTTTTTAACTTTTAGGCTCATACAGAAAGGGAGAGGAGGTAGTGAGTTTATCAAAGGAGGATGTGGTGAACGTCCACTACTTTGTAGATGTATTTCTAAGAAATCATTTCAACTCTGATATACTCATTGTGTATCATTATAAAAATGGGTAAAATTTCTACTTCATAGAGAATTTGTGAGAAAATGAGAGATAAATCCATTATGTTATTAGGACAATAATACGTTGATTCTTAGTGAATGTATAAATTTCTTGGTTGATCCACATATGATCCATATTTATGCTGGACAGGGTGAGAGTGGGAGAAGAGTGTAGAAGACTGAGTTTTTTGTATGACTGGAAGACATATCCAAATCCATTACACATACTCTATGATTCCCTTCCACCAAGGTAACCAAAGGATCACAGCCTTATCCAACCAGGATTGCATCTCCTAGTTTCAGACAGAGAAAAACAATAGTTCTTCTTCCTGCAGAGATATACAGAAGGAGGCAGTATCAATCAGAAAAACAAGAGTCTCTGTTTAGCTGTGCTTCTTTCAGTATCTCTGGCATCCTAAGCATGTACCTTGCATTTTTTAATCTCTTAGCCCCATCCATATAGCAAACAATGCAGTATACAGTGAAGATTAGTTACTATACCAAATGCCAAACTATCAACATTAGCTTGATGTCAAATAAATGCTAGTTTGTATAACAATAATTTGATTGCAGCATTTTTGGCAGTGTATTTTGCTTTTCAAATGAGCTGCAACAGTAGTTTCTTAAACACTGAACTCCATTGCCTTCATCTCTCACAGACTCAGAACTTTCCCCTTGCTTTCACTTTTTCGTCCTACTTTGAATTCTCTTAAAACAACATGACTCAACATAATTAAAACATGTTACTGGCTTCTTCTTGTCTTATTAGGAATTGTGTTATCTTGTTGGCTTTTAGGGTGCTGAAGTTCTTGGAACTTACCCGTGATTTCACTAGATAATGCCTTGTTAGAATTCTCCTTAATGTCAGACTTAATCTGGCTCAGTAGTTTCATAGAGCGCATAGTAATTATGGTTGCATTTTTATGCTGCAAACCTTAAGTACATATTTTTTCACTTTTTAAAATATGATTTTAAGTTAGAGGTCACCTGATCCATTATGCTCTAATGGATAAAGGATACACTCAGTATGGTACATTGGCATATTTTTTCTGTTTAATTGACTTTGGAGAAAATATCACATTTTCCAACTGCAATGGCTAATTTTTATAGGGAGTCACATTCAGAGACAAAAATTTTCTTTTTTTTTTTTGTTTTTTTTGTTTTTTTTTTTTTTTTTATATAAAGCTTTTATTTAAAGAATATAAATTTCCAAAGAACAGCTCATGGACCACAATGGCTCCCCCCCCACACAACTTCCCTCCCTCCCCCCACCCTCCCCTTTCCCGCTCCCTCTCCCCTTCTGTTCACATCAAGATTCATTTTCAATTCTCTTTATACACAGAAGATCAATTTAGTACATATTACGTAAAGATTTCAACGGTTTGCCCTCGCATAGAGACACAAAATGATAATACTGTTGGAGTACTAGTTATAGTATTAATTCACAATGTACAGCACATTAAGGACAGAGATCATACATGATTTTTTTTTTTTAAAAAATTGATTAATTGTCTATGCAATTTCCAGTTTAACACCAAGATTTTTTAATCATTTGCAATTATCTTTATATAAAGAAGATCGATTCAATATATACTATGAAAGGATTTCATCAGTTTGCACCCACTCAGAAACACAAAGTGTAAAAATACTGTTTCAGTACTAGTAATAGCATCACTTCACATTGGATAACACATTAAGGACAGATCCCTCATGAGACGTAAGTACACAGTGACTCCTGATGTTGATTTAACAATTTGACACTCTTGTTTATGGCGTCAGTAATCTCCCTAGGCTCTGGTCATGAGTTGCCGAGGCTATGGAAGCCTTTAGGGTTAGCCGACTTCGATCTTATTCCCACAGGGCCATAGTCAAAGTGGAAGTTCTCTCCTCCCTTCAGAGAAAGGTACCTCCTTCTTTGATGGCCCCGTTCTTTCCACTGGGATCTCACTCGCAGAGATCTTTCATTTAGGTCTTCTGTTTTTTCCAGAGTGTCTTAGCTTTCCATGCCTAAAATATTCTCATGTGCTCTTGTGCTGACTGTTGTTTTACAATGTAATACTTTATCCATGGTAGTATTTTTTTTTTCTTTATCCTAGTACTAGTGGTTGAACTCTGTAATTAACACACAATTATTCTTAGATGTTTAAATTTTAACTGAAAAGTGATCTCTGTGAAATATAAGAGTGGGAATAAGAGAGGGAGGAGATGTAAAACTTGGGACATGCTCAATCGGAATGGCCCCAAATGATGGAGTTAGAATTGTGCCAGGGGTTTCCAATACAATCCCATCAAGGTGGCATGTACCAAGGCCATCTCATTAGTCCAAGTGATCAATTTCAGCTCACAATTGATCACACTGATAGGTCTAAGAGTCAAAGGGATCACACAAACAAGACTAGTGTCTGCTAATACTAACTGATAGAATGAAAAAGGGAGAGAATGATCCAACATGAGAAGCAGGATACACAGCAGACTCATAGAATGGCAGATGTCCTAAATAGCACTCTGGCCTCAGAATCAGCCCTTAAGGCATTCAGATCTGGCTCAAGAGACAAAAATTTTCTACATTCATTTATGCAGTCAATCTAGCCAGTCATTTATTTTTCAATGATTCAATAAAGATATATGTACAACTCTGTTTGAGGTGTACTTTAGGCAAAAAAAAAAAAAAAAATGAAACAAACTGGCCTTTTTAAAATAAAATGATTTCATGATCTAACACAAAGTAATCTGCACCCTTATTGAAGTTTGATTTCACAAATGTGAGGAGATCATAGGAGGAGCAATCCTTAAGTCTGCTTTAGGGCATCAGGACCTGAGACTTGAAGACTGAGAGTTTGGGAAACACAGAAAACAGAAGGTCACACTAACATATGCGGAAAGTTAACCTGTATAAAGGAGGTCTGTGCAGCAGTGTTCAGAGTCTACCAGTCTAACAAAGAAGTCGAGAAGGATAAGAGGTTGTGACATACGCTTCCACAATAATGTTAAGTGCTGGGATTTCAGATGGAGTAGGAATGGCCTGTAATTTACCCCAAATAGTGAAGCAAATAGGTATCAAACCTAAAAACAAATTAAATGGAATGATAATTGAGGGCAGAAAATAAGGAGTAAATCTAGAGAGCTTTTCTGAGAGTCTAAGTGAGGTCATATGATTTTAAGAAAAATGGATCACAAAGACAGAAAACAAGAAACTGGGGAAAGTGCTTCAAGGTCAAGATGAAAAGTTAAGGACAGAGAAAGGAGGTAATGTAAAGGCATTTTTGCCTGTCATGATTGTTTCTGTTTGGGTAGACAAGATTAGCGAAACGCACTAGGAATGATCTTGTAACTGTAGTTTGCTCAACAGATTATACAAACATGAGAGACTTGGAATAAGATATGGCTAAGACATAGGTAGTCCCAGTCTTCTTCATCAACATCATCATCAAACACTTCATAGAACAAAAATCATTTACAGTTGATCCCACTGGCATCAGAATCATCAGAATATTTGTACAGATCTCTATAGCTCACCACACTTAATCTTTAAAGCAGCCTGAATTATGTAAACTCTACTGCTTCCCCTGTAGATGAGCACATTGGCCCATAGTATTGGTGTCCCATCCATAGACATGCATAAACTTAGATTTTGAGTACATAAAAGGTGATTGGGGCCATAGTACTTTCTGTTATTGTTTTCTTGATGGGTCTCAGTTAATTTTTCTGTAAAATGGGATAAACATTCCAAATAAAATTACCTGAAAAATCTACTAAGAGGATCCACCAAGATAATGCATTTAAAATTTTCTCACAAGCTACACGTGGTTTATGAGGACATGGATCATGGTGAAGACAGAGGACAGGCAGAAGAACGGAGAAAGCCTAATTAGTGAGAGCTGAGGAGTATATTTGATCTTTCTTCCATGATCCAGCCTATAAGCCACACCCTTTTATCATATTGAGTTCTGGGTGATTATCCAATTCACTACTTCAAAACTGATCTTTAATCCATATGTTTGTCATTGTCATTATTTCAATGGCTACATTTTTCAAATTGCAACATTTGTATCAGGTTTTTCTATGAAATATTTTGTAAATATTTGTTTATTTGTTTCAGTAATCTTACTTCTGAGGATTTATGTAAAAATATAATGAGAAATAGAATAGTAACATACATGGGATGTTGACTTTCACAATAGCACTATTAGCAATATCAAAACCTAAGGAGAATATGAAGTAGGCAAGTGGCTTAACCCACTATACCACAGTGCCAGCTCCACAAATATTTTTTAAAGGTTGTTGCTCTGGGTCTTATTGTTGTGTGCTAACTCATGCAGGTTACTGCAAGGTGTCTGGCATGTAACAAATCTTCCCAGGCAGATGAATCAATTAATTCACAGGCTTTTATTGGGGTTCCGCTCCCAGGCGAGGTTCCCCGGTCCCAACAGAGCAACAGAGCAGGGGCCAGGGAAGTCACGCGTCAGAGATTGGGAGTGCTCCTTTTATAGATTCATGGTATGGGGGTTAAAGGTTGAGGTGGGTCTGATCCTCATTGGTTGACCTTTAGGCACCCGTGGGGACCTTGACAAGGATTTTTCTTCCCCAGAAGTACAGGTAGGACTTCTCCATTCCCGGAATTATAGGCCTTCCCTCCTTGCGGATCCCAAAGCTACCAGTTACTAGTATTCCAATCTATACCAGAACAATGCTACTCTTGATGATTAATGTTGAACATTCTTCCAATCCACTTATTTTACTGACAAAGAAACAGAATAATGTGAATACTGTCTTCTTTCTCCATAAACAGATATTTTTTTCATATCTTAAACCCAAAGTTCCTAGTCCTATACCCTTAAATCAGCTGTCAGTTATTTTGAAAAAAATACAATTTATGGAAATTAAAGAGTTGAAGACTTGAACAAAAGGGGCCAGTGTTGAGACACAATAGGTTAAGGCACAACTGTGAAGACAACACCACATTTCAGAGAGTCAGTTTGAGTCCCAAGTGCTACATTTCCAATCCAACTATTGGGTCCATGCCACCTATATTGGAAACCAGGGTGCAGTTCCAGGCTCCCGGCTTCAACCTGTCCCAATTCTGGCCCTAACTACTGTGGGTAGATGGACTATTTCTTTCTCATTCTGTCCCTTCCCCTCATTCTGTCACTATTTCAAGTAAATAAAATAAAGACTTGAACTAATGCTGATTTTTTTTAAAGTATCAGTGGCTATAAACAACAATAAAATCTCAAAATATTAATTTCAGTCATATACATTAGCACCCTTTTCTATACTCCTGAGGAATGGTTTTTTGTTGTTGTTTTTTTTTTTTTAACTTGTTGATTATTGAGTTCTTTATTTAGTGGATGATTAAGCTTGTGACTATAAAGTAAATTGAAGGTATGTCATTGCAAACATTAAAAGATAATTAAGAAAGGAAGGAGGGTAGAAACTATAAGTTCTTAAAAGTATATATATGAAATATATAAAATTTCATCCCTTTATATAAATAAAAAAGATAAGGAAAAGCATCATTGATTAATTCTTTGTAATGATATGCATCGTATTTTTATAACACTATCATTTACAGAATGTTTCCACATGCATGGCTTTATTAAATTTTTATAATAATCCTATGGAGGACAAATTTTAATATGCCATTTTAATAATGCAAAAGACTTTAGATCTTCAGGACAAATTTAAGAAAAACAGTTATGGTGTCACCTGAGAAGAATTTAAATTTAATAATAACTCCCATATCATAATTAAACAATTTGGCATAAATGTCTAAGAAATTTTCTAAATACATGTTAAGCATTGTAACCTTGTGATTATGAATTAAAGATGGGCAGGACTGGTGCTATAGCATAGTGGGTAAAGCCACCATATGCAGCACAGGCATCCCATATGGCACTTTTCGAAACCAGACCGTTGCATTTTTGGTCCAGATCCCTACTAATGTGCCTGAGAAAGCAGCAGAGGATGGCCCAAGTACTTGGACCCCTGCACCCACATGGGAGACCCAGAAGAAGCTCTTGGCTTCTGGCTTCTGGTCACTGCAGCAACTAATGGGATGATTCTCTCTACCTCCCCCTCCCCATCTCCCTCTCCTTCTCCTTCTCCCTCTCCCTCTCTCTGTGTGTGTGTGTGTGTCTGTAACTTTGACTTTCAAATAAATAAATAAATCTTAAAAAAAGAAATCCATATTTTTTAAAAAAAAGAATGGAATAGACCATAACTTCATATAATTTGCATTTCTAAAGACATTCATTTTAAAAACCCTAAATTTAAAGTTTATAATTTAAATATTTAATTCCAGCAATGAGAAAATAGATGTTTCGGATGTCATTAAAATGAATTTTAAGGACTCTGGTCTGGTCTTGGAATATCAAAAAAAAAAATTTCTTTCAATAAATTAATGACTTTTGAAAGATACCTGAAAATTATTCAGGTGAATTTTCGGGGTTAGATAGTAAGAAGACATCTCCAGATGATGGATATATACACACAGAAAGAGCAAAATGGCAAGCAATATGTGTGCGGGGTGGGGGAGGATAGGAAGAGTTACGGCAGTTGATGCTGGTGAAGAAGACAGATGAGAGCCTAGCTTGGTTTGAAGACCAAATCAGGATTTGGGGCAAAAGAGGATCATCCTAAGTGGGGGAATTCCATTATTAAATTTGTTTTTAATAGCTCACTCTTGTTGTATAAGATAGGAAAAGGACAAAAGTAAAATTGAGACAAGGCAGGAGGCCAGGGATAGAATAATAGTCCCTTAGTATGAAAATACTTTTGAAACAAGCAGTCTATTCAATTATCATTAATATCATTAAATATCATTAATATAATCAGGTGAAAAACAAGGACTTGAGATACTCAGGGTTCACTGATATGAAAGTGTGGAGCTCAGATTGTTATCTGAAACTGAAAGATGAAACCTTTATATCCTAAGTATGAAGAGAAGAAGCAAATGTCTCAGATCCTTAGGCACTGTGGAGGAGACTCACAGCTGATAAGTTTTCTTGATTTTTTTTCCTTTATTTTTGTGTACATGGAGGAGAGACCTACGTTAATTATGCTCCTTTACTTTCTATATTTCTTGTGTTCTGCTAACATCTTTGGTCATGCTTTCCTGGAGAGACTGGCTTGATAATGCTGGTAGTGGAGAGTTGCATCAAAGGGCTAGTCAGTTCTTGGTGAGAGTAAATGATTCACCTCAAACAGCACTTTTCATGTGGCACTGATCGGACAATACCTCCTTAATCCATCTATTACACGCTGGGGCCATTACTCATTCATTATCTTTATCCAAGAACTAGGTATCAGAAAAATAGAGACAGATTCCATACCCCCAAATCTGCTGAAATTTCTCAAACTAACCAACCCTAATCCCACATACATCACCTCCTCCTTCCCATGCTTTCCTCTTTTTCTTTCTGGCTCTTGACCAATGTGGGTGCTTCTTTGTGTGGCATGGCATGCTCCCTCCTCTTGGGAACTATGAGTCTAATAAACCATCTCTGCTGTGACAGTTATCTCCTACCTATTGGCCTTACCACACTGAGAACAATACAAACTTCATTTTAAACCAAGACACTCATAATCTGAGCCTCCAAGTAAAGCTCAACTTTGGGGGACATAGTTTCTAAAATCTGCAGAGCCCTTGAAAAACACACACACACACACACACACACACACACACACACACGGAATTGAGGCAAGTCCCCTTGCCTGCATTAACGTAGTGAATCCTCACATCGCATCACCCTATTATTTATGTGGGGCTGTCCTTACCTCATTTCACCAGGGAGGAAATTGAGGCACAGTGGAATTAAGGGACTCTCCCTATATCACATTTCTCCTATGTGACAAAGATGAGTTGCAAACTCACTCCTGTCTCACCCCAAAGCCCACACTTGATTCTCTACTCACACATTCTTCTAATTCCAGGAAATGGGAATGCAAGACTAAATGACTTTCTTCAGAGAATACGCAAGAGAGAGAGTACAGCTCTCAGAGAGTTGATAATGAGTTCTCATAGGTGAGAAAACGAGAAATCATGAGCCCTGAAAGCAGTCTCATACAACCAGACAGGAAAATTGTGCAGCAGAAATGGAGACATAGTTGAATTTTCCTTAAATAG
The DNA here is from genome assembly GCA_949820135.1 of Sylvilagus floridanus. Lineage (NCBI taxonomy): Eukaryota > Metazoa > Chordata > Mammalia > Lagomorpha > Leporidae > Sylvilagus > Sylvilagus floridanus. Next base: position 162,527,415 of record OX463241.1, on the reverse strand, counting down.
GTAGCAAGACCAGCATGGTCACCCTCAGGGGCCACATTTGCCTGTTGGCCAGTTCTAATTATCAGCATTGATGCTTTCTATAGGCAATTATCCAGGCTCAGGGACCTGCTCAGTCAGTAATTGCAGGACAGGGAGCCCTAGAGGTTATTCACACTGAAGTACTTACTACACACCCTTGCTCCAGAACTCAGTCAACATGGCCTGAGTGGGAGCAATAAGGCTTCTGCAGAGCTGGCCTGGGGCTATTGAGCAAATTGCAGAGTGATCTTTCAGCATTAAGAGAAGCCCATTAGCACAATAGAATTCCTGTAGCTGTCAAAATCCCTGGGTGCCTGGACATGCCTCCACACTGAGCTAGGCTGTCAGGGAGCTGGCTACATCTCAGAGACAGATAAAGGTCAAGTTGGATGTCCTTCACTTAGTTTAACCACTCAGGGAAGGGGAGCTTTGCAGTCCAGGGCACACAGTAGGAAAACTTCAAAGTTGCTTTCATGTTCCTCTGGTGTATTGTTAGATTATCTCAGAAAACATACTAAACAGAAGAAATATACAGAGTCATGCAAATATGTGTGGCTTGGGCATTGACCAGTACCAACCGATGCATTCCATGAGTTCCTGGCCCAGCAGCTTCTGCTGTAGGGAGGACAGAGGGGAGATACTGCAGTATCCCTCAACCAGTCCTGGGACAATTTGGTTAATGTGTCTAACTCTTAGTCTCATCCATGTTTGTACTGAGCATTTTCCAGGTGTGGGATATTAGACCCTGACTCCTCAGCACTTTTCTCTAAATGATCTCATCTCTCATCTGCATCTTCCCACACAACTATGTAACCAGCAGACAGACAGCCTGCGCAACTGAGTGCTGCCTTTCCAAATATCCACTGCCCAGCCCTTCAATTCTGAATGTCAGAAGCTATTTCTCTATTGTCATGGTTCAGAAACAACTCCAACAACCAACAAGTCAATAATTTCTCTTTTGTCTCTTCCTACTTCTTATGACTGGTTTTATTTTCATTATGGCCTCCCACAGGCAGTATTAAGATACTTCTCAAGAGACCAGCTTGTTTCTACCAGCCACTATAAGCCTGTATTTATATGCTGGGTGGCTGCTTTTCTGTCCCCATGTTGCATCTTGGTGGTGTCAAATAACAATGCCAAAGTCCCAACAGCAGTGAGCTAGCACTATGTTCCTGAAGCTTTTGAAAAGAAAGTGTGGGCTGGCACCCAAATATCCCTGGGCATTGTGACCATGGAATCTGATTTTTCTTATTAAGACGAGCTCAACACCCATTCTGTCTGCTTTTTAATTTTCATCCCTAAAAAAGATAAACTGTGACTCACAATTCCTGAAAAGTGGGTGACAAATGACATTTTAATCAAGTAAGATTGTGGGAGTGAATCACAGGCAAAATAGGATGAAAGACTTTCCTGTTGCATAAGTTAACTGTGTCTGCACAACCCACTACTCTCTCCGTGACATCCTAAGAACTTGCACCTTAAACTTAAATGATTTTTCTACTGTTCAGATTCAAACAGCACCCTCGTGACATGTGTCGTTCAATACACAGTGAGAGGAGTGTTTACAAATGTCCACAACAGTTAAGTCAGTCTCTTTCTAAGCACTTCCATATGCCCAAACCACAGGAAATCCTCCATCTTCAGGAAAAATCTTGACAAACCACTGTTTCTACCTCAGTTTAACTACTTAACTGAAGTTCAGCAAATTAATTCAGAGCCAATTCAGGCACCTCAAAGAGAACGCAGTTTCGCCACCCTGTAGTTAAACCATGTATTTAATTCCAATGATGTTTCCAAGTATAATAGATCCTTTTATTCTGAAGATCTAGACCTATCCACTCTTTCTTAAACACGCATATTCCATCAAAGATTAAAATGTTGAAGGGCTACGAGTGATGAAATTTAAAAGAAAATGATGCAGAATGTTGAAACTTTTTGAGGACAAAAATAGAGCTTTGAAGGGCCAATTTGAGTGAGGCGTCAGCTTTGAATGAGCAAGTCCTTGAATGTTTGATTCAAAATGCCAACAAGGTTCCTTTGAATGAGCACAGATTTTCAAAGCAGTCAGTTCTAGGGATGGAGCCTATTCCTCAAAATAGGTGATTTAGCTCACCTGAAATTTTGTTCTCTAAAGTACAAAAGTGGGTCCTTCTCTAGGGTGGGTAGATTTATTGTTAAAATCAGGGCTGAGTGGGGCCGGCACTGTGGCACAGTGGGTTAAAGCCCCAGCCTGCAGTGCCAGCATCCCATATGGGTGTCAGTTTGAGTCCCGGCTACTCCTCTTCTGATCCATTTCTCTGTTATGCCCTGGGAAGCAGTAGAAGATGGCCCAACGGCTTGGGCCCCTGCACCCACGTGGGAGACCTGGACGAAGTTCTGGGCTCCTGGCTTCGGATCAGATCAGCTCTGGCCGTTGGGGTCATTTGAGAAGTGAACCAGCGGAATGGAAGACTTCTCTCTCTCTGGCTCTACCTCTCTATGCCTTTCAAATAAAATAAAATAGTTCTTTAAAAAAAATCAAGGCTGTGTAGAAAGCTGGATCAAAGTCCAGTCAGGAACATAAACCCGCACTAAGTATTTCAAACAGAGGAATCAAGTACACTGAATTGCTTACACAAGTATTGGAAACGCATCAGAGAAAAAATGAAAATTAATAACTACACAAAGCAGTGACTTTCCATTGAGCTGCAAGAAGGAAAAAAAAGACAAATGGTTACCAGAAATAAGGAGCATGTTCTCAGCTTCAAATACTTGATTTCATTCTCCAACCTACTCTGGAGGAAGAGGATCAAAATGCTGTTGTCGTGGTTAAGGCATTGGGATCATTGTGAATTAATACTATAACTAGTACTCCAACAGTATTTTTCACTTTGTGTTGCCATGTGAGGGCAAACTGTTGAAATCTTTACGTAATATATACTAAACTGATCTTCTGTATATAAAGAAAATTGAAAAGGAATCTTGATGTGAATGGAAGGGGAGAGGGAGCAGGAAACTGGAGGGTTGCGGGTGGGAGGGAAGCCATTGTAATCCATAAGCTGTACTTTGGAAATTTATATTCTTTAAATAAAAGCTTTATATATATATATATAAAGACATTGGGATCAGACTGCCTGAGCTTACAATCGCTCAGTCTTTCTTGTGCTGTTGCTTTGAACAAGGCATGCACCTCTTCATGCCTCAGCTTCCACGTGAGCAAATGGGGACAATGACAGCACCTGTTCCACAGGGTTGTTCACTGCACCTGCTGAGCTGCTCTATGAACTAGGTGTAATAGGTGTGAGCTGGGTGTACAGCAACTGCAAATGGGGCATTTGCTGATGTTGCCAGTGATGCTATCAGTACTTTCATTTTACTCTTACTTCTGCTGTCTTTGCAATAGTCCCCTTTCATACCAGGAAGTCTGGAGGATTGTAAAGCAGTATTACTTGTTTTTTTCTGTAGAATGCTCATCTCTTTTATGTTACGAACTTGACCGACTTCTGAAGGTAAGAATCACTTCTATATGTGCCCGTATAGAAGGCATGCAGCGAACCTGAGAGGTTGATTTATATATGTGACAACTCCTAATTTCTGATTTAGACAACTAAGTGGATGGAGGCACCATCCCTTTAAATAGGGCCTTCAAGGGCCTTCAAGATAGAAACCAGGGAAACCTCAGCATACAAGTTTAGGAAACTGGAAGATCTGGGATGGGACAAATGTATTTACTGTCACATTTACTCTGTGACATTGACGTTGCCAATTGACATTGTTCTGGACACTGGAGAAACAGCTATGATACAGAATTACATAGAATCCTTTGCTTTTGCAGTTACTGCTGGGACTGAAATGAGCATTCTAACGTAAAAGATGATAAAAGACTACATTACATAGACGATTTAGAATAAAGTAACCCTCAGGAAAATGAGTTCATTTCACAGAAGTAAACTGAGATGGAAGGAAAAAAAAGTGACTTATAGCTTCATATTAACCCAGGATTCCACCCTGACAGAAGTCAGCTAAATCCTTAATGTCCAAGCCATGTGAGGTATTATCCCTTCCTTCCTCCTTCCCTTGCTCCTCTCATTCCTTCTCTCCTCTTCCTTCTTTCCTTATCATTCAGTTTGAGATAAGTTTCTGTCCTTTCTGATGCAAACGTTTTTGGAAAAATAACTGTCACCTATGTTTACAGCCTTTGATTCCATGCAGGGGAGCAGGGATATGCTGAGGAGTATTAGGTATCTGAGGTTAGGAGGTAAGAAATGTTAAAGGCTACATTGAGAAAAAAAAAAAAAAAAAACACTTCCATTCACTTCTACTGTGAATGATTTTAGACTGATGGAGCAGTAGAATGGAGCACTAATTTCCAGGATGATGGTTTGAAATAAAATAATGAATAACCCTGGTCAAACCTCCACAGCAGAGGATTCCATGCCTAGCAGAGCACATCTAGAAGCACAGTTAAGGGACTCAATGTGAGGAAGTTGGAATGCATTGTGATTTGATCAAAACACAAAAAGGCAAATTCCAACCACAGAGTAGGCATTGTAGAGGTCTGGTGTGTGTGGATACCCAGCTGCTTACCTGGCAATTTGCAGTTAATGGCCAGGAGAAAACCATCACTCCAAAGACAACATAGAGGATATCCTATATTCATTTTTCTCTTTATGCACAAAAGTTGCTAAGACAGGATGGTAATGAAAGGCGAGGGGATGAGAAGATGCTGAGAGATCTGTGGTTCCTCCTCAGGAATGTAGCCTCCTGCTGAAGCATTTCTGAACTGGAGAGGCTGCAGCTGGAGGGCTTGTGGAGGTGCGAGGGAAGTCAGCCTCTGCTCAGACTGGGGCACGTCCCAGGACCCACACTTTCCAGTATGGTGGGTGCCTGTGCTGCAGCCTTATGGGCTTCATGAAGAAGGCCCTCTAATGACCCTCAAGATGCCTGGGTTAAGCCCTGTTAACTGCATCCCAGAAAATAAGTAAATAGAATCAAGGACAAATAATTCACCCTTTATCACCATCCCATTCTCCTCAATAATCTCACCTCACTTCCCTGCATGTGAGGTGAAAAGAAAGTTCTATTTATTATGATTAAGGGGGACAATCACAAGTTCAACTAAAATCAATCACTCCAAGAGAATGTCTGCCGGCGCCAAGGCTCACTAGGCTAATCCTCCGCCAGCGGCACCAGCACCCCCGGGTTCTAGTCCTGGTTGGGGCACCGGATTCTGTCCTGGTTGCTCCTCTTCCAGTCCAGCTCTCTGCTGTGGCCCGGGAAGGCAGTGGAGGATGGCCCAAGTGCTTGGGAGACCAGGAGGAAGCACCTGGCTCCTGGCTTCGGGTCTGAGTAGCGTGCCAGCCACCAGCCACACGCGCCAGCTGTAGCCGCCACTTGGGGGGTGAACCAACGGAAAAAGGAAGACTTTTCTCTCTGTCTCTCACTGTCTAACTCTGCCTGTCAAAAAAAAAAAAAAGAGAGAGAGAGAATGTCTCAAAAATTTTATATAAGAGGTTTCAAAGAACTCATGGAATTTACGTATTTATTTAAGTACAACATATATATGTAAATGATTTTTTAAAATGGGATTTTGCACATAATACATTGTAATACTGTATGATAATCTTGTGTGAAAATAATTACATTTTACATATATATATATATGTGCATGGGTTTTGAAAGTTTTTAGAATAGAATTATATTTTAATTCCATTTTTCTACAAGTTTTTTGAAGTATCCTTATATGTAATAACTGACTCATTCTGTAGATACACAGTCTATGAGAGAACATAGCAATCCATGACTACATTGGAGTTTGAACCAAAACCTTGGTGGAATTTTAGGAAATATATATGAAATTAGCATTTATTTTGCTACTGTCTGACTCTACTACATTTTTAAAGGATTTATTTTATTTATTTGGAAGTCAGACTTACGGAGAGGTAGAGACAGAGAGAGAGGTCTTCTAACCACTGGTTCACTTCCCAAATGGCCACAATAGGCAGAGCTGAGCTGATCTGAAGCCAGAAGCCAGGAGCTTTTTCTGGGTCTCCCATGTGGGTGCAGAAACCCAAGAACTGGGCCATCTGCCACTGCTTTTCCAAGTGCATTAGTTGGGAGTTGGATCAGAAATGGAGCAGCCAGGACTTGAAACCAGTGCCCATATGGAATGTCTGCACGGCAGGCCAGGGCTTTAACCTGTTGTGCCACAGCACCAGCCCCTAGACTCTACTATTTACAGAATGCAAGGAAAGGATGAAGGGTCCTAAGTGAGCAGGCATTATCTGAGGGTTGCATAATTAACATCATTTACAATAAAATAAGCCCAACAGTCATCATAAGATCATTAGGAAAAAGGTAGTGACAGGTTGAGAGACCCAAGCGGCCATAGTCTAATCTCAGGGGGAAGTGACATCACTGACAAGTTCCTTGGGAAAGATGTTTTGAAGAGGTAAGAGAGTTCAAAGCCCAAATCAGTCAGGAAAATCAGTATCTGTATCTGAGCAAATGATAATTTCAACTGGGCTTCTGGGTGTCCTTAGAGAGACTATCACTTTAACCCCTCAAATCCCTGTCCTCTCCCAGGTCCTTGAACCTGCAGGCACCGACTAAATCTGACCAAAGACAGAGGTGAAAGACAGGACAACATCCCTCTTCAATGAATTAAGTAGACAGGCTTGGCTCAGGAAATAGGGCTTCCTAACCCAGCCCAGAGCCCCTCCTACTACTAAGGAGAGTGCTTTCAGGGTAGGAATCTTGTGCATTTGTTTCCAGAATCCAGACTTTAGTTTGAAAGGGAGTCAGGACAACATCCCCGGACGTAAGCAGCATCTAATCGTGACATCCCCTTCTCATTAGGTGTCTGATGCTCTGTTTTCATGCAGCTACAGATGTTGCTCCATTTCTGCCTGGCAGCCTAAGGCAGGGAGGGCTCAAGGAAAAGATGACACCGTGAGAACCAGCTGAAGGCCTCACACAAGGACACCCTTCTCATGACAGCATTGCTCAAACTGGGGTTGGAGAGGTAGAACAGATTCCAGCAACTCAGGACATTTCTTCTCCACGTGTTCCAGTATCCTTCTCTGAGGGATGAGATATTAAAGTGTAAAGTATTTCAGTTTTGTGAGTCTTTGTAGAGCACCCTGCTACAGACTGGACTAAATCTGACTTACTAATGTTCCTCTCAAAAGTCATCTTTTCCGGGCCGGTGCAGTAAGTTAATCATGCACCTGCAGTGTCGGCATCCCATACGGGTGCCGGTTCTAGTCCCAGCTGCTCCTCTTCAATCTACCTCTCAGCTGTGGCCTGGGGAAGCAGAAGAAGATGGCCCAAGTGCTTAGGCCCCTGTATCTGCATGGGAGACCTGGAAGAAGCTCCTGGCTCCCAGCTTCTGGCTGCTGGCTCCTGGCTTCAGATCAGCGCTGCTCTGGCCATTGCGGCCACCTGGGGAGTGAACCAACAGACAGAAGACCTTTATGTCTCTCCCTCTCACCGTCTGTGACTCTATCTCTTCAATAAATAAAATCTTTTTTTTTTTTTTTTTGGACAGGCAGAGTTAGTCAGAGAGAGAGAGAGAGACAGAGAGAAAGGTCTTCCTTCCGTTGGTTCCTTCCCCAAATGGCCACTAGAGCCGGCGCCGATCTGAAGCCAGGAGCCAGGTGCTTCCTCCTGGTTTCCCATGAGGGTGCAGGGCCCAAGCACTTGGGCCATCCTCCACTGCCTTCCTGGGCCACAGCAGAGAGCTGGACTGGAAGAAGAGCAACCAGGACAGAATCCGGTGCTCCAGCCGGGACTAGAACCCAGGTTGCCTGCGCCACAAGTGGAGGATCAACCTAGTGAAGCATGGCGCTGGCCAATAAAATCTTTTAAAAAAAAGTCATCTTTTCTCAATTTGAAAATCTTCATTCCCAAAGCCATGAACATCTTCCAGTGCCTAACCTATTTGATTTACTATTATGGCAACCTTTTTGGAAAAAAAAAAAAAAAACAAACCTGTGATTCTGTCATTACTATTTTTCTAAGGCTTTGCTGTCACATGAAAAATTGTATACATCTGCAGTGTACAAGTGGCATTTTGATATATGTATGTATACATTGTGGAAGGATAAAAGCAAGTTAATTTACATATCCATCATCCCACACATTTACTATGCTTTGTGATAATAACTTTTAAAATCTACTGTCTTTGCACTTTTCAAGTGCAGAGTACAATGGCAGTTATAAGGAATAGCAACCAAGGCAAGGCAAATAGGGAGATGTTCGTTAAAGTGTAAAAGGTTTCAGTTACACAAAAGGAATAAATTCTGGAGATTGATTGTCACCATGGTGACTATAGTAAATAATACTGTACTATACAGTTGAAGCAATATATACCCAATTCTCTAAAGAATACTGAAACACATGTCCTAGGGAATTCACCAAAAATCACAGTTTGTAATGAAGGTTTGTGTCTATTAAGTAGTTCTATGCACCAGATCTAGGAATAAGCATTCCACAGAGACTAAGCCATGAAAAACAACCAACCACCTTTTAAAGTGGAATTATTATCATTTTTACTTCTTCCATGGACAAAGTATTAGAAGCTCTGATTAAATATACCTTGTCCAAACTCACACAGAGAGACAGTGATTCCAGAGTTTAACACAGGCAGCCTAACTCCAAGGGTTTCTTTCTCAAGGTATGTGATGAATTATTATTTCATGCAAAATTGGCTTTGTATAAGGGTGTTCTTACTCAAAGAGAGGATTCAGTAAATTCAATATATATATCATAAATATTACACACATATATTAACAATCTTGCTTAATATGTAATTGGATAAAAAATGAGAGATCTAAAATAATTTTATGTGTGAATCTCAATGACTTGAAGGATTTGGATTATCTTGTTTCAGCTTGTATTTAGTTGGGTAGTTTGCAAGTTCAGAGCTGCTCAACTGCTATTATTCATAATAAAGTCATGTGTGATTTTAGAGATCATAGTAGAAATGTCTAGGTCTCAGAGGACAGAAGCTAGACAGAAATTGGTTAAAAGAGAAACAGATACTAGGTTGTTGGCATTAGCAAGAGGGTTTTTAAAATAGCATAAATATCTAATAAGAGTTTGTGAATTTACTTGTTGTGTTGTATAATGGGAACCTACTCCTACAGACCCTAAGGAAATGTCAGTGAAATTCAGAAATTCAGAGTAATTATTATGTTCGATGCAACTATTTTTCCTTTTCTGCAAAATACAAAGAAGTAATGAGCCCTGTGTCAAGAGTGTTGGGAACACATAGGAGCAACTACTTCTGCCTTTTACAGCAACAGCATAACTGACTCGCAGCCTCATAGGATGTGGAACAAAAAGGCAGACAACTGCACAGCCTGATCAATGACGCACACACACAGCACTGCACATAACATAACTGCTGCTGCCAAGGTTATGGTTGACCCATCTTCAGTTATTTAACAAATAGTTCTTGCTGCCTACCAAATGTTCTCATCATTTTTAAGTACTGAGATTATGGCATCACACAAAAAAGGCAAGGCCCTGATTTCCTGATTCACATGGAACTTCCACTTTACTAGTAGAAGAGAGATGCTAAACACGATCTTGGATCCTGATAGATACACTGAAGACATGAATTTTTGACATTTAAGAATGAAAAAAAAAATCGGAAAAAAGCACGAGAGTGGTTGAGAAACGAATTTTTGAGAGAGAGAAATGTGATAACAGAGGGAAGAGTATTCCAGGAAGAGAGAAGACCAAGCCCAAAGGTCATGAGATGGGAAATGAGCTCAGCAGAGTCCAGAAGACCAGTGTGTTCACACACAGCTTATAAAATGTAGAACAAAGGATACGAGGCTAGAACACAGGGAGAGGCCAGATCAAATAGCATTTTGTAGACCATACCTTACATTTTGTAATTTAGCCTAACTGTAATGCATGAGACATTAGTGGGGCATTATTTAATAAATACTTTATCAAAAAGGAACAGAAGCTGATATGAGTGGCAACAGGGAAATCAATATTACAGGAGAAAAGTGAGTTGTAAGAGTAAGAGAAGGTTGATTTAGGATGAATTTGGAGGCAGAGTCTAAAAAATGTTAAATTTGATATTGGATACAAAGAAAAGCTCAATATTGAATATGATACAAGGGATTCAGTTGAACAAACATTAAGCACAACCACGTAAATGGATATCTCTGCATGTTAAAACTGAGCTGAAAGGAACATGATCTTATGAGGTTGAACAAGAATTTGCATCTACAAGATCCTGTAAAGTCATCCATACAGGGTCAACTAGTCTATATTGTACATTTTTTTAAAACCTCAGTTTCGTGGCTGGAAGATCATCCAGAGTACGTCAGAATAAAGTTCATTATTGGATAAAAGGAGAAAATGTCAAGAATTGATCTAATCAGAAAGGGGAAGTCTCTCCTTTCAATGGAATCTCAGTTGTATTACTATAACACTTGGTTAAGTAAAGTAAGGATCTCTTCTTTGATTCAACTTTAAAGATCCACAAATGGACAGAGAAAACAATTACTAAATGAACGCTTTAAATTAATATACAATAAAGTATCACAACAATCCTAACAAGCATTATGTCAGTATTCCATGATATGGTGTCTTATAAATAATAGAAGTCTGTTTCTTATAGATATAGTTGTTGGGGAGTCTGAGATCAAGGACAAGATCAAAGTGTCTGGACGTTCAGTTGTGACACAGGTTTAGAAACAGCCATGTTCCTCCTGTGAAAAAGGAGTGAGGAAGCTCTCTGGAGTATTTTTATAAGAACACTAATGCCATTCCTTAGGGCTCTGACCTTATGTCCTAATCATTTACTACTATCCCTACATCCTACTTGTGGGTGAATATTTCAACATGGGTATGAGTAGTATTCAGTCTATTGCATGATACACTGACTTCCAAAAATTAGGTTCATTAAGGACAACTCATTAAGGACAGAGATCCTACATGGGGAATAAGTGCACAGTGACTCCTTGCTTAATTTATCTGAAGACAAAGAGAGAGATAGACAATTGAGATTTACATGCTGGTACATTGCCCAGATGCCTTCAACTCTCAGGATTGGGTGACATCAAAGCTAGGATTTAGGAACTCTATCCAGGTCTCTCATTTGAGTGGCAGGTACGCTATTACATAAGCTATCATCTTCTTCCATTAATGGTGCACATTAGTAGGAAGCTGGAGTTGGTTACAGAACTAGAATATGAATCCAGGTACTGTTAAATGAGATGTGGTAACCCAACTGGAGTTTTTGCCACTGTACCAAACGCTTACCCTGAATCTTCCAAATCTTTAAGTTTGCTTCTTTCTTTCCTTAACAATGTCATATAATATTAACTTCTCCATTCTGCTAGTTTAATAAATGATCAGCAGCACCTACGCCACATTTTCATTTTCAACCCTGCTTAGAAGTAGTTTAAATTCCATATTCAATTCCATTGCTTGCTAGTCCTTCCTTCCACAAACTGTTGCAGTTGATTTCTCAACAATGTTGCAGTGGATTCATTTCTGAGAGGAGCACATGGTGGAGCAAGAGGCGCGGAGTCAACACACAGACCCTGGGAGTCGGGTGAAAGTAGGCTTGAGGGGAGCAGCCGGCAGACTGGTTTATTACAGTTGGTACAACATCTTATATAGCCAAGACTAGCCAATCTGGTCAAGAGGCGGTCTATGCCCCAACCAATCACAGCCTGTTGCCAGGCAGTTTCCAAAGCCATCCAATCACAGCCTGTTGCCAGGCAGTTTCAAATCCATCCAATCACAGCCTGTTGCCAGGCAGGCTCCATTGCCAGGTGGGTTTCAAAGCCATTCCTGAGTAACTGATGCTCCCTTGCCAGTGGCCACCTTGGCATGGCCTTCTCATTCCACCACAACAAGCCACTGAAAAATGTACACTATTCAACCAAGTTGGGTTTTTTTTTTCCTACTTTATAACAATGTCTGTTCTTCCTCTAACTTTCAATAACATGATCTTCATTTCTATTTGAAAAGCTTGAGATAGGAATTTAAATTCAAAATGTCTTTCAACAATTTGTTCAGTGACATTAAAAATGAGCCATTAAGACCATTATATTGGCACCGGCGCCATGGCTCACTTGGTTAATCCTCTGCCTGCAGTGCCAGCATCCAATATGGGAGCCGGGTTCTAGTCCTGTTTGCTCCTCTTCCAGTCCAGCTCTCTGCTGTGGCCTGGGAAAACAGTGAAGGATGGCCCAAGTGCTTGGGCCGTGCACCTGCATGGGAGACCAGAAGGAAGCACCTGGCTCCCGGCTTCGAATCAGCCCAGTGCCGATCATAGCGGCCATTTGAGGAGTGAACCAATGGAAAGAAGACCTTTCTCTCTCTCTCTCTCTCTCTCTCTCTCTCTCTCACTGTCTATAACTCTACCTGTCAAATAAAAAAATCTATAAAAAAGAACATTATATTTGGTAATTTTGCAAAAATATTTAATATATAAATGTCATATATAAAATCAGCTAACCATTTGCTTCTTATAAGTGATTGATTATCAGGTATCCATACATTAAAAACAATCAACATAATTATATTTATTAATTTCCCAAAAATGCTTTTCCATATGTAGAATCACCTAGTCACTTGCTTCTTATCAGTGATTGACTACGAGTAATCAAAAGTTACCAAAGTAGGTATCTTGCATACATTCTTTGTAAGCAGTTCACACCATGGACTAGGAATATTGTCTTTTGTACTGAAATAGAGTCATTAACATATTTAATCAGATTAGACTAGAGAATGTTACCATAACATGTTAAAATTCTACAGAGAAACAGAAAAAGTGCTAGATAAGTGAATAGATAATAAATGAAAGATAGGCAGATAGATAAATCAATAGACAGAGAGTATACTGGCACAGAGCTAGATAGGTAGCTAAATGGACAGAAAGATGATAGGTAGACATAGACAGACAGACAGACAAGTATAAGGTAAGGTAAGACAGGCACAAACACAGATAGCTAGATAGAAAGAAAGAGGTTACAGATAGATAATAAATAGAAGGATCAATATCATGGAAGGTTATGGAAGGTGAGAAGCCCTATGATTTGGCCACTGCAAGTTGGAGACCCAGGAAAACTTGTGGTGTGCAGACATGCACAACATAATGGCATTTTGATCAGTGGCAGATCACAGTTGTAATGATAGCCCCATTGGATTATATCACCTAGCAGTATTGTGGCTTCCTCGCTTTGTGTAAGGTCACTCTGTGATGTTCATACAATGACTAAACTACCCAACCACACATTTCTCTTAACATATCCCTGTGTTTAAATAGTGTGTCGTTGTAACTCTGGTCTAAACCCTAAGGACTGATGGTGAGCCAATAGTGTAAATCATAGTCTGACCCTGAAGACCTGACACCCAGGAGCTCCAGCATACAAGGGTGGACAAAAATGGATGTCCCATGTCAGACAGAGGGAGAACTTTCCTTCTTGCAACTTTGTTCTATTGAAGCCCACAACAGATTTCACAGTGCATACCACAACTAATGAGGGTAGTTTTCCCACTAGAATATTAGAGATTATTCTAGAAACACGCTCATAGGTACATCTAAAACTAATGTTTTGTCAGTCACCTGGACTTCTCATAGGTCAAGATGACACAGAGAAATAACCGTCATATCTGTCATATGTCATTACACCCATTTGACTGAGGAACTGAAAGATACGATGGCATCTAGATAGATAGATAGAAAGATATAAAATTATAAATATTGCCTCACCTATATGGAATCACATTTTTTCTTTTGTGCTTAATATATCATAATTCAAATCTAAATATATATATTTGGATATATACATATATATGCATATGTATATAATATACATATATATATATATTTGGGAAGCAAAAATACTATATTCTAAAATAAAATGTAAAAGAAGAAACTATTGATTACAGATTCAAAAATGTCTAATATTGAGTCTGTGTCCCATCTTTGCAAAGAAGTGGATAGTGAAAGAAGCCTGTCCGAGGGGACAGTGCCATGGCTCACTTGGTTAATCCTCTGCCTGTGGTGCTGGCACCCGATGTGGGTGCCGGGTTCTAGTCACCGTTACCCCACTTCCAGGCCAGCTCTCTGCTGTGGCCCAGGAAGGCAGTGGAGGATTGCCCAAGTGCTTGGGCCCCTGCACCCTCATGGGAGACCAGGAGGAAGCACTTGGCTCCTGGCTTCGGATCAGCACAGCTCCAGCTGTGGCGGCCATTTGGGAGGTGAACCAAAGGAAGGAAGACCTTTCTCTCTGTCTGTCTCTCTCATTGTCTATAACTCTTCCTGTCAAGTTAAAAAATAAAATAAAATAATTTAAAAAATAAAAAAAGAAAGAAGCCTGTCTTATGCCATTCAATTGCAGCTTAATGTTATGTTTGTGATTTCCATAAAATATATCTATATCACTGATCTCCTAAAAGCTACCAACTGCAAATCCTAAATGCTGTGAAACTCTTGAATATAACCAAGAAATATGCACCGCAAATTTGTATGAAGATATGGGTTCTATTATGGGTAACAGTGATAGGATTAAGGAATACTTGAGATACAAAGCTAATGCTCTTCGGTTTATTGAATCCTATGTTAACTTCAGAATATTCAGACTGCCCCAGTCAGCTCCTTTGACCATGTGGAGAAAAAGAGATGTATGGGGCTGGCTTGACATGCTTTGGCAAGGCTCCTCAAGCCTGCATTGTCCTGGTAGTTGTTTATCATAAGGGCAAATAGAAGAGGAGAAAGAAGCGTGCTTTGATAAATCCATGATGCTGTCACTCAAACCCATTCCTTAGGAAGTGAGTTCAAATAACTTGAAAAAAGTTATTTTAAGTGAGAAAACTAGATCAATGATTTTTTTCAATATAGATAATTATTTTTCATATCTTTAAAGAACCTTAGAGGTGTAGCACTGGTAACTAAAGAGCCAACAATAGCTGTACTGATATTTGGAAGCCATCATTAAGGAGGGGTTCATGGTTTCTCCCAATCTATATTCGTGAGATATACAGCTCTTTGAATGCCTGTTCCTTCACATCTGCTATTTGTCTTACTGGTATTATTTACACACTCCCTCCATCACTATTTTCTTGCACACTCATCTTTCTAAATTTTGCTGACATAGTAACTCTTCTATGTACCCTGTCTTGACACCTTTCCTTATTATACCAAAACCTTTTCCAGATGGGCTCTCAGTCCAACTCTTTCACACCACCACTGCAAGTTTGGTCACAGTTCAAAAAAATATTAGAGAGGCAGGGAAAGAGTGACAGATCCCCCATCTGCCAAAACATTCCTGATTCATTCACATGCCTGAGCCTGGGCCAAGCAGAAGCCAGGAGCTGGGACCTTAACCTGGGTGTCTCACAGGGATGGCAGGAACCCAAGTACCCAAGCTATCAACTGCTGCTTCCCAGGGTTCTCATAAGCAAGACGCTAAAATAGGGAATACAGAGGGAATCTGGACCCAGTTGCTCGGAAAGTTCCAACCAGAATCTTAACTGGTAGGTCAAGCCCACTGTGCCCTTTTGGCTCTTCTCTTTACTGATGGCCACAATTTAGAGAAGCCAAGTAAAGGACAGTGGAGTTAAGAGCTACAGAAAAATAAAAAAGAGAACTAATGCTGTTCTTTGAGACATGGGAAAATGTAATCTTCTTTAATGGATGAGATTAATTATCAATAGAAATGAAGACAGTGGTTTCTGTAATGGGTGACTGAGGGGTTTGTGAATACCCAAAATTCCAATCAAGGTGACCTGAACACATTTTAACAGAGGAAGAGATGAATATGAAGATAAACTAGTGAACATAAATCTAATAAATTAGATTTTTCACTGTGTAAGCAGAGATGGAATTGTCAGCTTGCAAAACAAAACTCAGAGTAAAATTGGCCCACGGGTGTTGTTCACATTGCTTGGTCCGAGATGACGTCCACAGGTCTGGTGTGTGGACTCAAGCCCCATGTTCCCAGGGGTCGGTTCATCACTGCCCCCCACTAAAACATGAAATAATTAAGTACACTCTTCTATCATGTAATGAGCTATTCACTAACTAATGCAATTCATTAAAAAATTATTAAGCGGCCAGCGCCACGGCTCAATAGGCTAATCCTCCACCTTGCGGCGCCGGTACACTGGGTTCTAGTCCCGGTCAGGGCACTGGATTCTGTCCCGGTTGCCCATCTTCCAGGCCATCTCTCTGCTGTGGCCAGGGAATGCAGTGGAGGATGGCCCAAGTGCTTGGGCCCTGCACCCCATGGGAGACCAGGAGAAGTACCTGGCTCCTGCCTTCAGATCAGCGTGATGCGCTGGCCGCATTGGCCATTGGAGGTGAACCAATGGCAAAAGGAAGACCTTTCTCTCTGTCTCTCTCTCTCACTGTCCCCGCTGCCTGTAAAAAAACCAAAAACCAAAAAACAAAAAAAAATTATTAAGCATCTAATATATATCTGACATTATACTAAATGCTTTATAAGTGCTTTACTAATTTAATTCCCAACCTAAAGATATAAGGAAGATACAATTTTACCCATATTTTATAGACAAGGACATCAAGAGTTTGTGAATTTTGCAGATTTGCCCATAATTACTTGGTCATTCAATGACCAAGGTGTAGTTTAATCCCAGAGTCTACAGTGAGCCCCTTCTCTGTGAGAGGGGCTGTGCTTCATGCTGTGTACAGAACAAACATTGATTAGAAGTGATAGTGCCTCTCCTTATCCTGGCCCAGCACACTTTCACATTACTTGATGTTTTTCCACATAGTCTGATGCTCTCCCTAGTCTATCTTGCCTGAAGTATGAGCCAGATCTTGCCCAGAATTGTTTCCAGTCATTCAGTTTATTCAATGCTCATAGTTCAGTCTTTAGGGTCCTGAGGATTCACCCCATACTACCATCAGGGAGAGGAGAGAGAGGGAGAGGGAGCGAGGAAGAGGGAGAGAGGTTAACAATTGAATGTAAGCCTCCTGAAGCTAATCTGTGTTATATCATGATCTACTTCCAACTGGAAAAGCTCAAGTGATTATAAAAAAAGAAAAAAAAAAAACAGCATGGGAAGTAGCAGACACAACCCCTCTTTGTTGGTAACATGGGTGTGGTCTTCTCAGTGATGGGAAATCCCTTTCCTTAAGTGAATATTTGGGCCTTTTGTAGTTGTTTCCTATTTCCCTTTGACAATGGTCGACTTAGGAGGTGGTGATGCTACCCTTCATTGACATCTGTGGTTAGCAACCAACATACCACAGGCCCAATCCAGCTACCTGCCTACCTTCTTTAGGACTTAAAGTCGTATTTGAACACAGCCACACTCACTCAGCTACACAATGTCATGACTCTCACAGTTCAGAGGTTATGACAGACCTTACACCTGCAAAATAGTCACTATATGATCTTTCACAGGAAAAGTGTGCCCGGCTAGCTCTATGTCATAAGAGAATATTTTTATAAGTTTTGCTGATCATAAAATGCTATGATATTAGAATTCTGGCAAATGTGGGGAATTGCCTGTAAGGAATTCAACCCCTAAGGGAGAAGGTTTTTCACACAATTCCTCTACATGTCTTGCCTTTGAGCTACTCAAACTACATGAAGCAGAAGTGATAACTCCTAGGCAATGTCTATGTGTTCATAACAAATATTGAACATCTCTGTTACATGAAGTAAAAATACTACATTTGAATAACAGTAGTCACTTGATTGAATATCAACTAGCTTCCAAGTCTTATATTTACATACATCATTTTAGTTGATCTTTGCTTCAACCAGGGAAGGTCATTATCCACTTCTCTCTTCTACAAATGATGATGCTAAGATGGAACTTAAGAACATTCATCCAGCCCACACAGTCAGTAAGGGGAGAGGAACGATTTTATACCCAGACCCTCAGGTCTCTGAAGACTATAGCATTTTTGTTCCACAAGACTTTCCAGCAAAATGTATTTCTTTTGTGTTTTACATTCTCCCATCATATGCAACAATTCCTTTAATGTTATGATATACAGTGTGCCTTAGACAAAACTGTTTATATAAGGAATATGAGATGTGGAGAGAGAATCATTAAGTTGCTAATGAAAAGTGCAATGTTTATGCAATGTTAAAACCTACAATATTTCATTCTCAAAGTACAAATTTCATTATTACTCCAACTTTGTTGATGTAAAAACAAATTTAGAGGTTCCCACACTTGAGTGGTGAAACCTAGACTTGAACTCTTGTTTCCTGGTGGCAATTTCTTCATTCATTCTCTTACTTAAAGCATCATTTGGAGTGTGTTATATGCTCAACACATAACTGTAAAATCAATGCAAAAGCTACTCAAACTATGCTGTCGTGGTAACACTTGCCACAGAGCAAAGACATTGGCCTAACTTAATGTATTGAAAACATATACTTATTAAAAGCCATAAAAGTAAGCTTTTCTGTATCTAACTTAGCAGTGTACATTTTTGATTGATATGTATCAATTCTTTTTAACTCTGGAAAAGACGTGCAGCTCCTCTGAAGAAAGTGTACTTTCTTGTAGGATCCAGTGTTCAGGGGCTAGCATTGGGGCATTGCTGGTAAAGTAAGGCTGGCATCCCATCTGGGTGCTGGGTTTTGTCCCAGCTGTTCCACTTACAATCCATCTGTCTGCTAATGTGCCTGGGAAAAACAGCAGAAGACGGCCTAAGTGTTTGGGCCCCTGCAACCCACGTGAGAGACCAGATAAAGCTGCTGGCTCTTGGCTTTGGCCTGACCCAGTGCTGGTCTTTGTGGCCATCTGGGGAGTAAGCCAGCTGATGGAAGATTATTTCTCTGCCTCTCCCTCTCTCTTTGTAACTCTGACTTGCAAATAACTAAATAAATCTTAAAAAAAAAATTCAGTGCCTGTCCTTGAAGTCCACATTGGGTTTTAATTTGGAGAAGACAGAGTTCAGAATTACCATCATTCAGCACAGCCCATTTCCTGTAAAAGTAGATGGATGAGTGAGCATTTTGCTCCACAAGAATAAACCTGTAAGGAGTTCTTGAGCGAAACCTGTATTACTCTTCTCATTAAATTTCTCAGACCATTTTGGGTACTTGTACAGGCTTCAGGCTGTAGGACATTTTCTCTGTCACATTTTGTTTTTCAATTCAGTTCTGCATGGAACAAAAGTTGATTGAAGGCACACATTGTGTAACATATTACTCTAGGCTGGGACTGAAGGCAGGGAGATTAGGTTACCAATCGCGAAGTGAGTGAAGTGCTTGCAGACTGAGGTAGGCAAGACATTACAGGGGGCAGAGCAGAATGAGCAAGGCCATGGACTGAACAAATGCTGTACAAGGACGGATAAGTAATGCCTTGTGACTGCAATATGATTGGGCATGAGAAATATACTAAGTGATAAGATGAGGCAGTCCAACTAGGCAATAAAGAGCCATGCCAAGGAGTGAAACAAACTTCCACAGGGAACTACTTACCTGGAGATCCACCCCACCCAGCAAACAGTCTGTGTATTCCATTCCAATAACTATTTTCTATTTGTGTCTTTGATCCACCCCATCTGTATACACCATACCCCAGAGCCCCAGCTAGCTGATACTGGCAGACCAGATCATGCAGAGTCCCTTGCTTCTGGTTTTGACAAGCATAAGGCACTGACTGAAGACAAAAGGGCTTTGTCTCATCT
The DNA here is from genome assembly GCA_949820135.1 of Sylvilagus floridanus. Lineage (NCBI taxonomy): Eukaryota > Metazoa > Chordata > Mammalia > Lagomorpha > Leporidae > Sylvilagus > Sylvilagus floridanus. Next base: position 162,507,749 of record OX463241.1, on the reverse strand, counting down.
CCTCCCTCCTCCCTCTCCATCAATAGCTCGGCACTTGTGATATTCTGCGTGACATTGAAAAGTTCTGTTTACTCAACCTCCTAGTTTGCCTGGGATGCGGGGCTTTCAATAAAACTGAGAAATCTCTGAGCAAACCAGGACAGTTCCCAGAAAACTCACGTGTGGTGACCGCTCTCACACAGCTGCGCTTCTTCCTACCTCTGTAGAGTCTTGCTGGATTCTGGTCATCGTTCTTGGCTCCAGGCACCGGGAAGATAACAGCATCTTTGGTTGTTGCTACTAGGAGCTTCTGTGCCCATTCTGATACTTGTCTGTCACTGTGCCCACACTTCAGGGAACAGTCCCTTCATTTCACTCTTTCTTTCTTTCTTTCTTCTTCTTCTTTTTTTTTTTTTTGGTACAGAACAATGCTTAGTTTTTTAACTTTTATTTAACAAATATAAATTTCCAAAGTACAGCTATGGATTATAGTGGCTTTCCACCCTCCCCCCATAACTTCCCTCCCATCTCCCACTCCCTCTCCCATTCCATTCACATCAAGATTCATTTTCAATCACCTTTATATACAGAAGATCAATTTAGTATATATTAAGTAAAGATTTCAACAGTTTGCACCCACACAGAAACACAAAGTGTAAAATACTGTTTCAGTACTAGTTATAGCATTACTTCACAATGTATAGCACATTAAGGACAGAGATACTACATGAGGAGTAAGTGCACAGTGACTCCTGTTGGGGACATAACAAATTGACATTCTTGTTTATGGTGTCAGTCATCACCCGAGGCTGTTGTCATGAGTTGCCAAGGTTATGGAGGCCTTTTGAGTTCACCGACTCTGATCTTATTCCGACAGGTCATAGTCAAAGTGGAAGTTCTCTCCTCCCTTCAGAGAAAGATATCTTCTTCTTTGATGGCCTGTTCTTTCCACTGGGATCTCACACACAGAGATCTTTCATTTAAATGTAGTGTTTTTTTTTTTTTTCCAGAGTGTCTTGGCTTTCCATGCCTAAAATACTCTCATGGGCTCTTCAGCCAGATTCGAATGCCTTAAGTTTGATTCTGAGGCCAGAGTGCTGTTTAGGACATCTGCAGTTCTATGAGTCTGTTGTGTATCCCACTTCCATGTTATATCATTTTCTCCTTTTTAATTCTATCAGTATTTGCAGACACCAATCTTGTTTATGTGATCCCTTTGATTCTTAGTCCTATTATTATAATCAATTATGAACTGAAATTGATCACCTGGACTAGTGAGATGGCCTTGGTACATGCCACCTTGATGGATTGGATTGGAATCCCCTGGCACGTTTCTAACTCCACCATTTGGGGCAAGGCAGATTGAGCATGTGCTGCAGTGAACATCTCCTCCCTTTCTTATTCCCACTCTTATATTTCACAGAGATCACTTTTCAGTTAAATTTAAACACCTAAGAGTAATTGGGTGTTAATTAAAGAGTTCAACCAATAGTATTGAGTAGAACAAAAAAGATATTAAAAGGGATAAAGTATTAAGTTGTTCCTCGACAGTCAGGGCAATGGCTGATCAAGTTACTGTTCCTCATAGTGTCCATTTCACTTCAACAGGTTTCCTTTTTGGTGCTCAGTTAGTTGTCACTGATCAGGGAGAACATATGATATTTGTCCCTTTGGGACTGGCTTATTTCACTCAGCATGGTGTTATCCAGATTCCTTCATCTTGTTGCAAATGACCGGATTTCATTGTTTTTGACTGCTGTATAGTATTCTATAGAGTACATGTCCCATAATTTCTTTATCCAATCTACTGTTGATGGGCATTTGGGTTGATTCCAGGTCTTAGCTATTGTGAATTGAGCTGCAATAAACATTAAGGTGCAGACAGCTTTTTTGTTTGCCAATTTAATTTCTTTTGGGTCAATTCCAAGGAGTGGGATGGTTGGGTTGTATGGTAGGGTTATATTCAGGTTTCTGAGGAATCTCCAGACTGACTTCCATAGTGGGACGACCAGTTTGCATTCCCACCAACAGTGGGTTAGTGTCCCTTTTCCCCACATCCTCGCCAGCATCTCTTGTTGGTAGATTCTCTATGTGAGCCATTCTACCCGGGGTGAGGTGAAACCTCATTGTGGTTTTGATTTGCATTTCCCTGATTGCTAGTGATCCTGAACATTTTTTCATGTGTCTGTTGGCCATTTGGATTTCCTCTTTTGAAAAATGTCTATGAGGTCCTTGGCCCATCGCTTAAGTGGGTTGTTTGTTTTGTTGTTGTGGAGCATTTCACTCTTTGAAACACTGCTTTGAATGTGATTCTATTTGCAGCTAGACATTGACCGATATACTCAAAAAGAAAATAGAAATTTTTATAATTCACCTTATGCTTAACTGACTCGACTCCTGTTAATTTCTAAACCAGGGTAAAAGCAGCTTCTCCATCTGACTCTTGACTAAGCAACCTAGTGAGTTAATAAAATTCTGATCAAGATCTGGGCTTCCCATGTTTGTAGCTCTGTAACTGAGTATGTATGGGCAAGTTATCCCATGACTGAATTTTTTGTCTGTTAAATGGAGATAATCACACCCACCTGACATGCTTAGCCTGGGAACGAAATAAGAAAATGACCACCTAATACCTGAGGCCATGCCTCAGCACAAAGCACCTACTTACACAGTTTTAGCTCCCTTTCTGATGTGGAATAGGTTTCACATTCCTGGTTCAGGGAGAGGGGTAGGGTAACATTTATGCATATTTATGGAAAATTCATATTTGTTATACTCATTTAACAAGTACTGACAACAGGTTTGCTCTGAGGCTAGTATTGTTCCAGGTGCTCGTGTTTTGATGTATGCTGGGAGCCCAAGTGTTCCCAACACCACTGGGTGGAAGGGTCACTTCTTTCCAGCCACACATGTCCCTTGTCCTTCTGTAAAGAATTCCAGGAATGTTCCTGTCTTCAGCAATTATGCTTGCCGCTCTCTCTGAAATATCCTTCTCCCGATATCCAAATCCTACTGTCTTTTCTCCATTCAGATCTTTGCTTCATGGAAAAAACTGTTGGGAGAGTTCAATGAGTACTTGCCAAAATTAGAAGCCCCTACAATCATTCTCTGTCCACTGACTTCATAACTCTCATCATTATCTGGTATTACATTATCCAGTTGTTCTTTGTGTATGCCCCATTTCTCTCCCTAGAATATAAACACCTTAAAGGCAAACACTGTCTTGCTTACCACCATCCCTCACCATATAAACAGATCTTTGCCCAAAGTCCTCCCAATAAGAATTTGTTAAATAAGCAACAAGATGCTAGAAATCAGGAGATGGAAAAATAAATAAGATATGCACTGATCCGTGACTTTGTAAAGAAGATGGATCAGGGGTAGAGAGAGTAACTGATTGGAAGAAATGTACAAACCCAGCTAAGGGATTCTGACACTCTGCTCTCATTTCTGATCAAATGGAGAAGGAAATCTTGAATATGGAAGATTCAATTAAGCTTAGCAAATCTATTTTTCATTGATTGTATCCTGAGTGACTGAGGTCTAGTTGTAGTCAAAGGCATAGAAGTGTAATTGGACTGTGAAACTGCCTTATGGTTAATTGATGTTTCAACAAGGAGAAGCAAATGAATATTTGAAGAACCCCAGGAAGTGAACTTCCCCATGATGCTATGCTCTTGTTGGCTTCCAGCATGTGCCCAATTTACACTTCCAAAGCTCACCTGCCATGGAAAAAGAAGTTTAAAGAGATTCCCCTTCATCTCTTTGGCCCTAGTTTCAATTACATTCAGGGATGAAATGTGCTCTGCACAATATTCCCCTTATTCCCACTAGCTATAACCTACAAGAGGAATGACATGAATGAATGAGATAAAAACACAACATTATGTAATGTGACCAGCAGATCTGGAAGCATGTCTGGTCTCCCTGGCACCAGCTATGTGAATGAGGGAACGCTGTTTCACCTTCTGTACATCAATGTCTTAATCTCCAAAACTGATATTTAAATTTAACATAAATAATTGTGAGCATATTTTGTAAAGTATAAAACAGGAGTTCTTTTTGCACTTTGCAATTTCCAAGTGTGTTTGTGCATCTAAAATTGTGAAATCAAATAATACATATTTTGCATGTGTAATAAAGTGCATATTTTCTGACATGGACTCCATAGAGGCACTAAAGCCTTTTTTCCAATACTCAAAGCTTTTCTGACATAGAAGAACCTCCATGTGGCAAAATAGAAAAAAGTTGAAATAGTTATGTTTATCTCATCTAATTTGGCTACTACAAAAGGAAAACTGAAATTATATAAAGTAGTCTTATAAATTCCTCACATTGTTGTTTACTCTTCTCTTGTACTCATTCAGAAGTTAAAGAGGTAGTTACATATGGGAGAGGTTATTTAGAAAGGTGGGATCTAATTGTGACAGCCCAATTGATGAGTCACATGACTAAAAAAGGTAGGACCAGGGGTTATCACTGTGGCTCACTTGGTTAATGCTCCGCCTTGTGGCGCCGGCATCCCATATGGGCACTGGGTTCTAGTCCCAGTTGCTCCTCTTCCAGTCCAGCTCTCTGCTGTGGCCTGGGAAGGCAGTGGAGGATAGCCCAAGTGCTTGGGCGCTTGCACCTACATGGGAAACCAGGAAGAAGCACCTGGCTCCTGGTTTCAGGCCAATTCAGTGTTGGCCCTTGTGGCCATTTGTGGGGTGAACCAACAGAAGGAAGACCTTTCTCTCTGTCTCTCTCTCTCACTGTCTATAACTTTACCTGTCAAAAAAAATTTTTTTAAAAAAAGGTAGGACCAGAAACAAGAGACTCCATTTTCTTTCATTTGTGTTTATATATTTGCATTCACAAATAGTTATATTTTCTTGAGTTATTTTTAATCTTTTATGTATAGCTCCTTAACTATTAATCCAAGAGTTTATTTCATTAATCCTATTAAAATGATAAACAATTCATTTCAACAAAAGCGTCATTGAACCACTTATATTTCTGTCTCTAGAACTAGCCAGTCATGAATTCCTTGGTTGAGTCGCTAAATTTCAGTGGCCCTCAGAAATTCCTGTCTGTATTGTGAGGGGGTTGGATGGGATTCCAAGACAGAAATCAATTCCTGCTACACTCCTGTAAACTTCTGCCATGTGAGTTACTTACTCTGCGTTCTCTCTGTCCTGTTTACCATGTTTTCTCCAGTTGTATCAAATGCTATCTTTTCCATCTATTGAAATACCAATCGCATAAATTTAAGCCAATTGTTTCCCAGATTTTCCATTCACAATACTTTGCTCTTTTGTTGAATCGTCCTTAAAGTGTACTTTTTCCCCTCTCTGGCATAGTTCCTATGCATACTAACTATGTAATGCATGGTTGTGCTACCTTTATGTTCAATAGTAAATCAACCTAAACATGCCCCTGCCCCAATAAATGGAGAATCAAGGTGATTAATGATTCAGATTTATTAATGATAGAACAAAGTCTAGAATTTGTGTCTCCTAATTTTAGTGAATCATAAAAATCATAAGCAGGGAGGTGTACTGTGACTTGGTGATCATACACAGAGAATAACGTACAGATTAAGAGGAATTAGATGTTTGGAAAACTAATCAAATTGTGTATATTTTTGCCCCAATTAAGTGGACCAGTCTTTGGGTGAGGTCTCAGGACTAATATGAAAGTGAAGTGCTTGAAGGAGAATACCAGCGAGATAATGAGGAGACATTCAGGGAAGAAATACCTCCTCAGTCTAGGTCAGCAAAATGGGAAAAAGGGAATGAAGACGGTTTAAGCAGTCTTGAAGAAATGCCTGAGATATGCTGTCAAATGCATCCCCTTAGTCGTTTGGTGATGGGGAGCACATTGCTTCACTTCCCTTAGCCTCAGTTGCCTTATCTGTAAAACAGGCACACATATACACATCTCGCATGCAGCTTTGAAAATTAAATATAAGTGCATGGTTTTCAGCCCAATGTCCTATCTCGGGATGTGATCAGTGAAAGGTACTGTTATTCTTCTTATTTTCATCATTCTTGGACTGATAGAATCAAAGAATATTGTCAGTAACATTTATTTCCATTTGGTACCAGGTGGTGGGGTTGAGCTGCTGGTAATCTCCCATCCAGTTTAAGCTTCACCCATGAGCTGGAATGAACTTGGGTAGCAAAAGATCACATGGACTGATCCACCAGTAATTACAGCTGTTGGTATGTAGGAACTAAGATGATTAAAGAGACGTTCCAGGGCCAGTCCCCGCCTAGGAATTGTGTCACTAACTCACACAAAATGTTTGCAAAGTGTTGCCTCTCACCCCCACTGTCTGTACATCAATATTTGAGATTCTTATTATAAAATCGCTATTTTCTCTTTTTGGTCACTTCCCTAGAATTCTAAACTACTGTAATGCATGATAAGTTGCATCAACCCAATATCATTGACAAACTCTTCTGCCAGGAAAAGAAATGCCCAATGAAAGCAAATCAATGTCCCATGGAAGCAGCTCTTCCCAGCAGTGACCTAATCTGCCTGTTTCAAAGGAAGTTGAGGAAACTAATTCAGTAGCAAGTCAGGATTACTGGAAATAGTAATTCTTCACACATCAGTGTCATCACATTCCTGTCTAGAGGTTGTAATAACACAGACTGAGGGGTGGAGAAAATGTAGTAGACTTAAAGCCTTCGCTTTAATGTTTATCTGAAGAATCAATCTGCTTAATCATGTTGCCGTCAGTTTCCTAATCTGTAAAATGGTTAGAATGGGAGTTTCCCAAAGTTGTCTGTTTTCTATATATTACAGGGGAAATTTAGTGCATGTTTCATGCATTGCTATCTGTTTCTGTTTATCCTTTATTTGGTGGGAGTCTAAAGCTAAAATCACCCCATTTCTTTCTTCCTTTCACCAGTTGAGGTAACTACTGAGCATAAACATTTATTTAGCTCACAAAGACAAGAATTTTATTCTGTTTTCTTAACCGACTGTGCCATAGTGTTGACCCAAAAATTTTACTCTGTTTTCTTTACTGTCATAACCTTCACCTCAGAACAGGAGTTAACTTTTGAGAATTTTCTGTATGGTTTAATTTTGTCTTGATTTGGTTTTTGTGGGGGCATATTATGTTTTTTGAGATTTAATTTTTTTGTTTGAGTGATATATATACATATATACACACATTTATGCACACATGCACATACACACAAACATTCACACAGAGAAGGAGGGAGGGAGACAGAGAAAAAGAGAAGCAGCCATTACCACTACTGGCAGCTGAAGTTGAATCCTGCTAAATGACTGTGTAGGACACACCTCAGCGCTGTCCACCGAAGCTCAGAGTAACTGCTGGGCTACCATCATCTCTTGGGTGAGGCCTCTGCTAGGGCCGTTATGCCCCAGGCTTCACACAAACAGAAGCAGGTTTTGTAGCCAGAGAATGGCCACAGGTGAATAAAGGCAGGTGCTTCTTATCAATACATGTATTACATTAAATATATGACATAATGATATATGTAATACATATTGCATAGTTTAGATACACAACAAAAGCTATGGTCTGGTTTGATTGAGGCTCAAGATATGTTGGTAGTAAAAATTTTTAAAAAATAGAAAATGAGTAAAAAAAATGGTAAGTACTTTTGGCATCAGCTGATAGGTAATCATAGATAATGCATCTCTCATTGGTTGTAAAATCAGAACCTTGAGCCAGGTCCAGGCCAATAAACACACTTCAGGATGCATGCCTTGAGCACCCTGTTGGGAATCCTGAGTGTATTCAGGCTTGCAGTGAACAAGCCCCATCATTTTCTACTGATGTCAATGGGAGTGCTAATGGGCTATGCCCCTGCCTTCCTACTTGTAGGCAGTTGCTATAGTTACAGTGAACTCCTTTCACCCGACTTTTGTTCTATCATAACTAATGTAATCATGGCATGAGATTGTTTTAAAACTTTCAAATGTAAAATAAGAAGATACTTAGCACTCTCTGAAAGTATACATATTTTGAACCCTCCTTTTTGGAATGGTTAAAAGTTCTGTTTATCTTAGAGTGCTGAGGGTTACCAACATACTCAGGAAACAACATCACTGCTTTGCAGTTGTGTAGAATCAGCTGGTATCAAACATGGAAGAAAAGGCTAGATTTTAACAAGAACATAAAACAAATTATAATGAAAGGGAAGTAATAAAACTCCAATAAACAGGATTTGATATCCTGAATAGTCAATAAAGACATTGATTTATAGTTTTAAATTGAATTTCTCATAATTTTCCTTATACAGTCTTCAAATAACAGCGAGCTAAATAGCAATCAAAGTCCAGGGAAGGAGTTGTGATGTCTCTTTTATTTAATGCCATATTGCACCACCTAGAAGAGTGTTAAAAGCAGTATTTGCTCTCAGAACTCATTTGTTGAATTTCCTAGACAAGATGAAATCTTTCTCTCCCATCATGCAGCTTGCAAATAAAGAACTGTGGCTTTCAAAAAGACTTGTAGTTTATGTTCCAGGAGCTTAAGCTTTACATTTTCACAGTTCAGTCTCAGCATCAGCCCATCTGATACCATATTTCATATGAATCTCCCCAATTAGCTCCTGTATGTTTTATTTTTTCTCAGCTAAGTTCTTGGGATCTAGCTTGCTGCCTTAGATATGATGGATGATCAAAAATTTATTGCTGAATTTTCATTTTTAAGGTTCAAAATGCTTTTAGAGGAAATAAAAATTCCAAGGATCAAAGTCATAGAATAAATGTTAGAGGCTTTTCTAGAATCCAATTCTCCCTTAAAGCCAGAGAAAAAATTCAGAGCAATTACCTATTAAGCATTATCACGTTGATGTGCATGAAAGTTTCAGGTAAGGAATCTCAAATTCTACCTTATTTGGATATTAAAGAGATAATAACCTCAAAAACAACATTTGTGAAGTAGCTGCGATTAAATAACTTGTAGAAAATCTCCCAAACACTCCCCAAGACTCCAAACACTATCAATTTGGGGTGACATGTTACCTTTAAAGGTGATCTCTAGCCTTATTGAGCCTAATGGATGATGATACCAAATGTCAGATTTCCCTCTTTTTATTTGACCCTTGGGTTTCTGAGTGAATTACATTTATCACCAAAAGGTCAGCAGATTCTCTGAAGTGAAATGTGTTCAGAGAAGAAGGGAAATTTAATAGTTAATAGGAATTGACTTTTCAGTATAGTTGCCAGTGGAGCTAGGTCATTCCAAACCCTTAGTTTTATACAAGAAAAACCCAACTAAAATTTCACTAAAGAAATATCAGAATCAACTAAGCAGTTGGGTCTAAGCCTAAACAGACCCAATAAGATGAACATCTTGTGAATGTGAGCTTTACAACCTTTTTCCAACAACAGTAGTGGCCGATCGCACTGGAGCACATGGCCTTTGGTTTCCATCAGGGTTTTTGCCAAGGATTCAGGTTCAACACCTCAAGAAGTATCTGCCTGTCTGTATATCATCTCTTGAGGCATTCTACACACCAAACTTTCTCAAGAAATAGTCTTGGAAATAAGGAGAGATGGAGACTTGTTTGGCCATGGTATGAATGGATAAAAGTTGTAGATTCCCCTCTTTCATATAGATAAATCTATGATGTGAGTGTGTGCACGTGTGTGTGTTCAATTACCAGAACTAGGGTATAAAGCAAAATTCCAGCAACAATTCAGAAACCATTGATTATACAACTGTAATATATATACTAGTGTTAGGTAGGAAGTCAGAAATGAGCTTATATGTGTGTGACAAAGGCCTAAGGAGTTGACATCTAGGTCCAGTATCCTCATCTCAAAGTCATCCTGACAACCTTCCAGGTGCAGCCCACTATCTGCCCCTTTACCCGATAGCCATCCTTCCTCTAAGGCTCCTCTAAGGTGGGGCAACGCCAGGCAGGCTTCCCCCTGTCTGATAACTTCAGGGGGAAAACTCAGATAGGAATTTTTTGTATTTACATCCAAAAAGTCCTTTGTTGCAGGAGAAGCAGAGGTGGGGAGGCAAGACCCATCCCATTAAAAACCCCAGCCTCAATTGGACTGTGCGCTCAGCCCTCTGCCTCTCTTCTGAACCACCCACCAGGCCTGCCCAGGTGTATTCTCTCCACTCAACCATGTAACCTCGTTCTCCCCCAGTCTGAGCAAGTGGGCACTCTCTCTCAGGTTCTGTCTGGTGAGGTGCCCATCCATTCTTATGGATGTCCCTGCCCTAACAACCTTACTATTGGCTTTCCACTTACTCTCTGTCTCACGCCTGAATTCTTTCTTGCATGAAGACAAGAACCCTTGCATTCTCCACTAACACTAGGACCTTCTTACAAAGATGATATTAGATGGCCCTTAAATTGTTGGAACTCAGGGTCCCATAGGTGAGAGATGTATGGAAATATATTTCTCTCTCTGTTCTAAATTCAGTTCTTTCAGAAAGCTTTCTCTGGCATCATTTCTCCAGAATCTTCACATACAAATGTCCTCACCATATATTTATGTGTTTATATTTATCACTTTGTTAAATGTTCCTTAAGTCTCTTCAGTTCTGTAGTCCTAGAAGTTCCAAAAGGGTGCCAGTGCTGTGGCACAGTAGGTTAATCCTCCACCTGCAGCACTGGCATCCCATATGGGTACTCATTCTAGTCCCAGCTGCTCCTCTTCCAATCCAGCTCTCTGCTGTGGCCTGGGAAAGCAGTAGAAGATGGCTCAAGTCCTTGGACCCCTGCACCCATGTGGGAGACCCAGAAGAAGCTCTTGGCTCCTGGCTTTGGATCTGGCAGCTCCGGTCATTGCAGCCATTTGGGGAATGAACCAGTGGAATGGAAGACCTCTCTCTCTCTCTCTGGCTCTACCTCTGTAGAGGATCTGTACCCCTACCTCTCAAATAAATAAATAAAATCTTTAAAAAAAATCTTTAAAAAAATAAAAAATAAAAAATAGGATTGAATCCAAAAAAACATTACAAAAAATCAGCCAAACAAGGAGCTGGTTTTTTGAAAAAATAAACAAGATTGACACCCCATTGGCCCAACTAACTAAAAAAAGAAGAGAAAAGACCCAAATCAGTAAAATCAGAGATGAAAAAGGAAATATAACAACAGACACCACAGAAATCAAAAGAATCATCAGAAATTACTACAAGGACTTGTATGCCAGCAAACAGGGAAACCTATCAGAAATGGATAGATTCCTGGACACATGCAACCTTCCTAAATTGAACCAGGAAGACACAGAAAACCTAAACAGACCCATAAGTGAGTCAGAAATTGAATCAGTAATAAAGGCCCTCCCAACAAAGAAAAGCCCAGGACCAGATGGATTCACTGCTGAATTCTACCAGACATTTAAAGAAGAACTAACCCCAATTCTTCTCAAACTATTCAGAACAATCGAAAAAGAGGGAATTCTCCCAAATTCCTTCTATGAAGCCAGCATCACCTTAATTCCTAAGCCAGAAAAAGATGCAGCATTGAAAGAGAATTACAGACCAATATCCCTCATGAACATAGATGCAAAAATCCTCAACAAAATTCTGGCCAATAGACTGCAACAACACATCAGAAAGATCATCCACCCAGACCAAGTGGGATTCATCCCTGGTATGCAGGGATGGTTCAATATTCGCAAAACAATCAACGTGATACACCACATTAACAGACTGCAGAAGAAAAACCGTATGATTATCTCACTAGACGCAGAGAAAGCATTCGATAAAATTCAACACCCTTTCATGATGAAAACCCTAAGCAAACTGGGTATAGAAGGCACATTCCTCAATACAATCAAAGCAATTTATGAAAAACCCACGGCCAATATCCTATTGAATGGGGAAAAGTTGGAAGCATTTCCACTGAGATCTGGTACCAGACAGGGATGCCCACTCTCACCACTGCTATTCAATATAGTGCTGGAAGTCTTAGCCAGAGCTATTAGGCAAGAAAAAGAAATTAAAGGGATACAAGTTGGGAAGGAAGAACTCAAACTATCCCTCTTTGCAGACGACATGATTCTTTATTTAGGGGACCCAAAGAACTCTACTAAGAGACTATTGGAACTCATAGAAGAGTTTGGCAAAGTAGCAGGATATAAAATCAATGCACAAAAATCAACAGCCTTTGTATACACAGACAATGCCACGGCTGAGGAAGAACTGCTAAGATCAATCCCATTCACAATAGCTACAAAAACAATCAAATACCTTGGAATAAATTTAACTAAGGTCATTAAAGATCTCTACAATGAAAATTACAAAACCTTAAAGAAAGAAATAGAAGAGGATACCAAAAAATGGAGAAATCTCCAATGCTCATGGATTGGAAGAATCAATATCATCAAAATGTCCATTCTCCCAAAAGCAATTTACAGATTCAATGCAATACCAATCAAGATACCGAGGACATTCTTCTCAGATCTGGAAAAAATGATGCTGAAATTCATATGGAGACACAGGAGACCTCGAATAGCTAAAGCAATCTTGTACAACAAAAACAAAGCCGGAGGCATCACAATACCAGATTTCAGGACATACTACAGGGCAGTTGTTATCAAAACAGCATGGTACTGGTACAGAAACAGATGGATAGACCAATGGAACAGAATAGAAACTCCAGAAATCAATCCAAACACCTACAGCCAACTTATATTTGATCAACGATCCAAAACCAGTCCCTGGAGTAAGGTCAGTCTGTTTAATAAATGGTGCTGGGAAAACTGGATTTCCACGTGCAGAACCATGAAGCAAGACCCCTACCTTTCACCTTACACAAAAATCCATTCAACATGGATTAAAAATTTAAACCTACGACCCGACACCATCAAATTACTAGAGAGCATAGGAGAAACCCTGCAAGACATAGGTACTGGCAAAGACTTCTTGGAAAAGACCCCAGAAGCACAGGCACTGAAAACCAAAATTAACTACTGGGATTGCATCAAATTGAAAAGTTTCTGTACTGCAAAAGAAACAGTCAGGAAAGTGAATAGGAAACCGACAGAATGGGAAAATATATTTGCCAACTATGCAACAGATAAAGGGTTGATAACCAGAATCTACAAAGAAATTAAGAAACTCCACAACATCAAAACAAACAATCCACTTAAGAGATGGGCCAAGGACCTCAATAGACATTTTTCCAAAGAGGAAATCCAAATGGCCAACAGACACATGAAAAAATGTTCAAGATCCCTAGCAATCAGGGAAATGCAAATCAAAACCACAATGAGGTTTCACCTCACCCCGGTGAGAATGGCTCACATTCAGAAATCCACCAACAATAGATGCTGGAGAGGATGTGGGGAAAAAGGGACACTAATCCACTGTTGGTGGGAATGCAAACTGGTGAAGCCACTATGGAAGTCAGTCTGGAGATTCCTCAGAAACATGAATATAACCCTACCATTCAACCCAGCCATCCCACTCCTTGGAATTTACCCAAAGGAAATTAAATTGGCAAACAAAAAAGCCGTCTGCACAGCAATGTTTATTGCAGCTCAATTCACAATAGCTAAGACTTGGAACCAACCCAAATGCCCATCAACAGTAGACTGGATTAGGAAATTATGGGACATGTACTCTACAGAATACTATACAGCAGTCAAAAACAATGAAATCCGGTCACTTGCAACAAAATGGAGGAATCTGGAAAACATCATGCTGAGTGAATTAAGTCAGTCCCAAAGAGACAAATATCATTTGTTTCCCTTGATTGGCGATGACTAACTGAGCACCAAAGGGGAAACCTGTAGAAGTGAAATGGACACTATGAGAAACAGTGACTCGATCAGCTCTTGTGCTGACTGTTGTTGTACAATGTAATACTTTATCCATGGTAGTATTTTTTTTTCTTTATCCTAGTACTAGTGGTTGAACTCTGTAATTAACACACAATTATTCTTAGGTGTTTAAATTTTAACTGAAAAGTGATCTCTGTGAAATATAAGACTGGGAATAAGAGAGGGAGGAGATGTAAAACTTGGGACATGCTCAATCGGAACGGCCCCAAATGATGGAGTTAGAATTGTGCCAGGGGTTTCCAATACAATCCCAGCAAGGTGGCATGTACCAAGGCCATCTCACTAGTCCAAGTGATCAATTTCAGTTCCCAATTGATCACACTGATAGGTCTAAGAGTCAAAGGGATCACACAAACAAGACTAGTGTCTGCTAATACTAACTGATAGAATGAAAAAGGGAGAGAATGATCTAACATGGGAAGTGAGATACACAGCAGACTCATAGAATGGCAGATTTCCTAAATAGCACTCTGGCCTCAGAATCAGCCCTTAAGGCATTCGGATCTGGCTCAAGAGCCCATGAGAATATTTTAGGCATGAAAAGCCAAGACACTCTGGAAAAAACAGAAGACCTAAATGAAAGATCTCTGCGAGTGAGATCCCAGTGGAAAGAACGGGGCCATCAAAGAAGGAGGTACCTTTCTCTGAAGGGAGGAGAGAACTTCCACTTTGACTATGGCCCTGTGGGAATAAGATCGAAGTCGGCTAACCCTAAAGGCTTCCATAGCCTCGGCAACTCATGACCAGAGCCTAGGGAGATTACTGACGCCATAAACAAGAGTGTCAAATTGTTAAATCAACATCAGGAGTCACTGTGTACTTACGTCTCATGAGGGATCTGTCCTTAATGTGTTATGCAATGTGAAGTGATGCTATTACTAGTACTGAAACAGTATTTTTACACTTTGTGTTTCTGAGTGGGTGCAAACTGATGAAATCCTTACATAGTATATATTGAATCGATCTTCTTTATATAAAGATAATTGCAAATGATTAAAAAATCTTGGTGTTAAACTGGAAATTGCATAGACAATTAATCAATTTTTTTATAAAAAAAAATCGTGTAGGATCTCTGTCCTTAATGTGCTGTACATTGTGAATTAATACTATAACTAGTACTCCAACAGTATTATCATTTAGTGTCTCTATGCGAGGGCAAACCGTTGAAATCTTTACGTAATATGTACTAAATTGATCTTCTGTGTATAAAGAGAATTGAAAATGAATCTTGATGTGAACAGAAGGGGAGAGGGAGCGGGAAAGGGGAGGGTGGGGGGAGGAAGGGAAGTTGTGGGGGGGGGGAGCCATTGTGGTCCATGAGCTGTTCTTTGGAAATTTATATTCTTTAAATAAAAGCTTTATATAAAAAAAAATAAATAAAAAATAAAAAATAGAAAAAGATGTTCCAATAATATGCACACTGTGTCAACAGTAGAAGTTTCATTCTAAAAACAAAATTAAACTATAAAAGGCACTTCAAAAAGTTTGTGGAAAAAAATGGAATTAGAGATAAGTTTATTTGGGTATAAAACATTTCAAAAACTATATACATTTTTCATAATGCACACTTTACACAAATTTTTGAAAACTCATGATTTCATTCTTGGAATATATGACAATCTTGTATATCTGTATATGACTCTCAGATATTAGTCAATATTTTCTTTCCTTCCTCTCCTCTCCTCTCCTCTCCTACTTCCTTTCTTCCTTCCATCCTTCCTTCTCTTTCTCTCTCCTTCTCTCTCTCTCTTCTTTCTTACTAGCAGATGCTGATTCCTTCTATTGCTATTCCTGGTCATATTTTTTGTATATTTGTAACTTTTGTGAGATAATCCTCAATTATCTAAAAACAAATGATTTTCAACAGTTTTGGAGAAATCAGCTCAGATTTCTGACACTGTACTTTGGATATCATTAGCATTCAGAGTTCTAATGGAGAGTCCTGAATGACTACAATATTCAAATGAGCCAATTCTCAAATAATATAATAAGTAGTCACAGTCACAAAAGAAGAGGATAACAAGTTGATGCCCAAATACACTAAGAAGTAAGGGAAAACAGAACAGCTGGACCCTTGGCTTGTTACAAGACAGTGTGATATGGCTCAACAGCATCTATGATGTACATCCCCTCATCAAGCAATGGCTATACCATCTTGTTCCTGGGTCTGCCTCTTCTGGTACCCTTGTCCTCCTCTTCCATCTTAAATCCACCTACCAAATAACTGCTTGTGATCAAATGCAAATACATGCTACTTGGCTCACTGAATATTTGATTTACACCTTCAACAATGCTTTTTTCCTTCTAATGTCATTCATCAATCACAGCTGTAAAATGTAGGGACAAAATCATATTCCCATTCTGCAGTTGGACGTGTGCACTGTTTCAGTGGGCTAACTATAGACCATTTTCTTTTAGAATGAAGGAAATCATCTTGAACTCACATTCAATTCTAGTAATTGTTTTTTCTTTTAGATCACAATATGGCAGAGGATATATATTTTTGTTTGCTCATTTCCCTGTTGTTGGTTCTATTATTAATAATTTTAAAATTCTGTATCTTTATGTTCATTTCACGATTCTGATCAGGAACTTTTACAGAGAGCACTGCTACATTTAGAATATTGAAAAAAGGCAGAGGGAGATCACTCAGTTAGACATCTGGCCAGAAAAAAAGAGAAGGATTTATCTTACTACAACGCCTTTATGCATAAAATCCATTTTACTTGTCTCAAGATATTTGCATGATTGGCTGACCAAGTTTCATTTTGTTGTTTTGCAGATGGAGACCTAATGCTGGGAAGCTGCAATAATTTGGTCAAAGTCATGTACATGGAAAATTGTGGATCTTGCTTGTTATAGAATCAAGTCCTGACTCTTCTGTTCTTCTAAATAAATGAACAAAAAAGTTACATTAATAAGAGAATTATAATAAAACAATAACACAGATGAGCCATTAAGCAATAAACAGTCATTATATAAGATTTCTTGGGGTATTTTTTAGAGAATTTATTTTTACTTTAATTTTTTTTTTTTGACAGAGTTAGACAGTGAGAGAGAGAAAGACAGAGAGAAAGGTCTTCCTTCCATTGGTTCACCCCCCCAAATGGCTGCTATGGCTGGAACTACACTGATCTGAAGCCAGGAGCCAGGTTCTCCCTCCTGGTCTCCCATGTGGGTGCCTTGGGCCATTCTCCACTGCCTTCCTGAGCCACAGTTGAGAGCTGGATTGGAAGAGGAGCAACCAGGACAAGAACCTGGCACCTATATGGGATGTCGGCACCAAGGCAGAGGATTAACGAAGTGAGCCACGGCGCCAGCACCTACTTTAAATTTAAATTTGTAATTCAAAAATAATATTTTATATATTTATGTTATAGAATGTGATGTTTTGACACATGCATACAATGTAAAGTAATTACATAATCAACATAACCATAGTTAATTGTGTCCTGTCTATTCCAAATTTGCTAACAGAATAGATTTTATGTGCTGTCACCATAAAAAAGTGATAGATATTTTAGCTGCATTGATAGAATACTCATTTCAGGATGAGGAAGCAGGTTCACAAAGGAAGAAAGAAAGGCACTACAGTGTGAACGGTAGGTATTCAAGAGCTCACCGTTTTCTAGGACGCTGTACTTAGATTAATTAGATTAATTTAAGTGTGACCAAATTCAAGGCCTGTACATTTCCGCTATTTCACCACTGACTTGCAGTCTTATTGCTAGTGACTACATTTACTCAAGGCTAAGTAGGAAGCGAATCAATGAACTTCGAAGGAATCTCAAGAACACAGGAGTTCACCAGGGTTTTATCTGGTTAGGCTCTAGTTGATAAAATCCCAGGATTAAAATTAAAACTTAAGGAGGAAAAGACACACAAAAGAATAGTTAGGGAAATCAGCCAATAATTTCACATTAGGACACTATTCTCAACAGGAAAGGACCAGTTATGCAGATGATTTCTTATCCTGCTTTGGCTGTTGTAACAAAGTACCATAGACTTGGATACTTAAAACCGTAACATTTCTTTCTCAATGTTCTGTAGGGTGGAATTCTGAGTTCAGGGAGCCAGTGTAGTCATGTTCCAGTAAGGGCCCTCCTTCTAGACAGAGAGAGGGAAAGAGAGAGAGAGAGAGGATGAATCTTTGAACAAGGAATAAAATTATATGCAGTTTCACTGTTGCCCCAAGATAGCTGTACCATGTGCCACTCAACACTCCCAACACAGTCTCTTCTTGCTGATAAACACTGAAAGCCTGCCACATGTTCTCAAGTAAAGAAGATTCTCAAGACTTTCCAAATAAAGATCAATGGGCTCATTCTGCATGCAGACAATTTCATCAACAGAAATACACACCATAGAAATAGACTACTCCCCACGGTTTCCTGCCCTCCAGCTTTCGTAAAATCATAACAGATGCTCAACAGCCTTGCAGAGCTCAGACTGCTAGCAGCTGTGCATTGACTCCTGCTAATTAAGCCACCTATCACCTGACCAACAGTGCATTCATTCCAAGTTGGGATTGCTGTAGGAGAGGCAACAGTCACACTAATCATTCACCTTGAGTAGAGGTGATTTCAGACACAAAACAAGCTGCTTCCAGCACTGTCTGCTCCTACAGGGGAGGAAATAAGCTTCTCATTGACAGCAAGACCACAGTGTGTTGGGGATTAGTGTTGTCACTAGTTTTGAGAATGAAAATAAATAGCTTAAGCATTTAGCTAAGGTGCTCTCAAAGTATACCTTTGATTTATTTGTGAGTCTATTAAATTTAGTTTCCTGGACCCACCCTTGACCCCCCTGAATGAGATGCTACAAGGGTAAACACTGTATAGACTTCTAAAACTCTTTAGTATACTACAACTTAGTTTAAAACAGTCATTTGATCAACAGAATTCCTGCCTCTATAACACATAAGGAAGTTGATGTACAATCCAGTAGAGGGGTTAACTAGAACTCAGACTTATTGAAATTTAAAAATAAAAAGAACACAAAAAGATTAGGAGACTTAGGCTATCGTACTGTAGGTTTTCTTGAAAAGCTCATTTTAATATCTGTTTGTCTATCATATCAGAGAAGAGGTAAGGAACCACAGATGGGCTCATGTTAACCAGCTTATATCCTGAACATGGCTACCTACTTGGCAGTATATGATGAAAATAAAATAACACTAAGAGTTAATAGTGCTTAGGTGAGAAAATTTAACCCATCACAACTTAGAAATCTTATGCTAGTTAGTTAACCTCAGCATTCTCAACTACAAAGTTGAGATATAAGAGGGCATTTCAAAAAATACATAGAAAAAAGAAAATAGAAGATGTTTATTCTGGAGCAAAACGTTTTGACTTCTATGCATGTTTTTTCATAATATACATTTCCCATGAACTTTTTGAAGACTTCTCATATGCATGGAATTCAAATATTTCCGTACCAAAATAAACTTATAAATATGGATTTCACTTTTTTAAATAAAAATAAACTATTTTAATTATATTTTCCACAAATTTTATGTGATATTCTTGTAGTAATATGCATTTAATTGTATTGTGATGAGATTTAATTGTTAATAAGTCACAAATGGTAAACACTGTTTCAAGACAGGTGCTTAGCATAGAGGTGCTTGCTATATAAGAGCCAGGACTCTTTAAAGCTGAGAAACGTGATTGTTACTGTAGCTACCAAAAGATAGGCCACCTGGGCTAACTCCTGACTAGGCCATTCACTAAATGCCTTGACTCACTTACCTGTTCTGGTCCAAGAGTGGGGTGAGCCAATTTGAGTCTAAATAAGGGTGACAGAGTGGAAACCAGAGGCTAGAAGTCAGGACTTTTAATGCTTCATTTCTCAAAATGTGAGCCATGGAGCATCCAGTGTCAGTGTCACCAGGGAGCTTGTAAAAAACTAAGGATCTAGTGCCCCACCCCAGACCTACTGAATTCAAGTATGCATTTTAACAAGATCCCTAGGTGAATCATAATACACTAAATGTTGAAAAATACTGCTTTAATGGACCAAATCCAGGTAACACGGATGCTAGAAAAACTGAGTGAACAAAACACAAAATAAAAATAGAATTCCCCAATGGTGGATAAAGATAGTTACAAGGTAAACCCACTGACAGGCCACTGACAGGTAATTTTACAGAGACACAATCAGTAAATAGAATTCTGGAAGAGAAGCTTTTGCTGTCTGGGACTGGTATTTTAGTGTTTTAGGGTCAGTTCACATAAAAGGGTCTGTAGACCTAACCAGAGAGGTGAAAATACTGAGAAAACTTAGAAAAGAGTAACTGACTTAAAGCAAATGTTCAGAGCTGGAACTGGGTGCAGGGCATGAGCACAGCTGAGGGTCACACACAAATATAATGATAGTTGAGTGCACATGTCCATCTCATGTAGGCTGAGTGTAGAATGTTATACAAAATAAAGAAAAAATTTAAAATGAACTATAAGCCACTCAGGGATCTAAAACTCTTAAGAAATAAAAATAATGCCCGTGCATAGTGAAGAATTGAAAACTCCCTTAATCACACAAAAAAAGAACCCTCCACCTTTTCAGGTATCAGGCACCTGCTCAAGAATAATCATTGCTAACAAACTCTTATAATGTCACTTAGAAATTCAGCTGTTCTGTGTAACTCCATGTGTACACACATATGTACAGATATGATGTATACTGGCAAATCCTAACAATTAACAACACCTTCATTTCTTTTCTTTTAATAACTTGAGTGTACTGGAGTTTACCTATCTATTTCAGCACATGCACATTTGTTTCAATCCTGGGGAATGTCACATCATTTGTCATTATTTGGATGCACCGTAATTTATGTAGCCAGCTTCCCTTTGAAGAATGCTTTGTTTGTTGGTGGTGGTTGCTTATTACAAAGCTGAAGTAAGCATCCCTGTGTGTCTTGGTTGTTTTGTCTGCATACCTGGACAGATGTCTGTGTGTCTATGACAAGATAACATGATCAAAGGATACGTATTTCTTATTGCTATTTTTGATGTTTTATTTCAGAATAGTTTACATTGGCAAAACCAAAAATGTGAAATGGAAATCTTAAGAATTCCTATATGCCTCTCCCCTGATTTAACCTATTACCATCTGATATTAGTATCTGTCACAACTAATGAACCACACTCAGCCTCCCCTATTTTTTTAATTCAAACTCCTTTTATCCCTTCTACTCTTCTCAGTCTCTTGTAACCAACATTGCATGTTCAGACTAAGGTTTCTCTTTCTTGCTGTTGCTGCTTTTGGCTCCCATAGGGAGAACTTGTAGTATTTATAGATATTTTCCAAAAATATCTATATCTAAAAGATTGACCAATCCTTTTTGGGTTTTTTAGCTATGTATAGAGAATGTCTGTTTTCCCCACACCATACCCAGCAGTAGATATTATCAAACATTAACATCTTTACCAACCTCATGATGAATTCTACTAACCCAGTTTGGTTTGAATTTACACTATTTAAGCATGAATCACCCTGGACCTTAAATATATCACTAGACCATCATGGAAGCTGTATTTGTGTTTCTTTCTTCTACTATATTGTGAGTCTTGCTTCATTTGTTTTTTTTCACCCACTCTCACACTCAACCAATCTCTCAATATCTCAAAGAATGACTCAGCATGTGACATCTGCAAAGCACACATGTATTGCTTGAAGTTGTATCCCTGTGTCCCTGTCACCTCTCTTCTCTCCCATCCCTACGCCTGCAGGATCTGAGGCTGCACGGAGAAGCCAGCTGGAGAGTGAAGAAAAGCAAGCAGGTGACAGGGCTTTCACTGCCCTCTTCCCTTACAACAATGCTCTAGTCTGTGGCAGAACTAGCTGAAGGGCACGAGAGATCCCACTGGAGGAACTGTATAATTTTTGTACCTTGAAGAGACAAAATAGCATATGGAATCCAGCCCAGATTCTACCCACAAAGAAAGCTTCAGACAAATGTCAAGGAAGTGATATTGGAAGTAGTTTCAGTTGGTTGCTCCATTTGCCTCCTTACAAATTTATCCTTGCTTTTATCAACTTGAGGTTTTGGTTAGAACCCAGTAGCATCTGGCTCTAAGTCCTGGGACACTGTCTTTGATGTCTAGCTCTGTGTTGTTCCCACCATGAGCTAATTCAGTCCTTTCAATTGGGGTATGATGGCTACTTGCCTCGATCCTGCCCTCTGTCTTATTTTCCAAATTATTATGGGAAAAGATTGAAAATGAAGGAAACTATGACAGTGTTGTCCTGTTATTATATCCAAGGCTCTATTTGATGGCATGTAAACATGCACCAGTGCTCTGCATAATCATAATTTGTATGTTTTATCATTTGCTATTAGTTTTACTTCTCCAATTTTAAACGTCATTATCCAAACAGGCTGGGCACAAGCTTTCTGCACTTGTTCCACCATAAATAAACAAAAACGCCTAAACACAATTTGTAAAATGTCATCTCCAAACCACAGCTAGGAAGCTGCATAAGTAGGAAACCAAAATTAAATCAAACTGGGCACAATGCCCAGACCACATGCTTCCGGCAAACAGACAGGGAGGGAGACAAAAAGAAAAGACACTAAATTGGAAAAAAAAAAGCTGGAGGAATAGCAGGGAAACCACAGTAATTAACCTGAGGACCAATCTGTCTGTTCTGGGAATCACCTTTTAGTTACCTTTGGGGAAAATGTTAAAAAACGTTTCATTTTTATTTGAAGTAAGCCTCCATTATTGACACTGCTTTAAAGTAAAACTAGAGTACAGTGCACTTTTTTTTGTTATTCTGCATGGGTTGATAATTTTTAGCCAATTACAACTTTTCAACAAAGTAAGATAACAAGAAACAGAGTGATTACTTTCTCCCTAATATGCCCTTACGTGGCCTGTTGTCTAATGCACTTTACAAACTTAATCTCTTGTAATTTTTGATATGTTCTCTGCCCTGTGGTTTTGAATGTTCTAGAATATCATATAAATGGAATTATGTTGGAAAGAAAAGTAAAATAACAACAGTAGTGGTAGTAATGATAACAATAACAACTGCAGCAACAGTAGCAACTACAGTATGCACTAAGCCTGAAGGTGCCTCACCCCATACTTCTCCGATAACACTGAAAACCCTGGATCTTGCCAGACAGACAGCTCCCAGCTTCAAACATTGGCATCAAGAATGAACCAAGAAAACAAGTGGGAAGATAAGTTTGAGAGAGAACCACTTACCTTTTGACTGGCAACAAGGGCACAGCACAAACAGAAGGGGAGTGTTGATCATTACCAACATAAACGTGATTAAATCTGAAAATTCCACTGATAGGAGTGGGCATTAGACACAATAGTTAGGAACTGCTTGGGATGCCCATATCTCATTTTGGGGTGCCTGGTTTGAGTCCCAGTTTCTTTCATTCCATTCTGGTTTTCTACTAATGCACACCCTGGAGGTGATAGTGATGGCTAAAATATCCGAGCCCCTGACATCCACAAGAGACCGACATTGAGTTCTGGGCTCCTGGCTTTGGCTGGGCTACCGCTGACTATCGCAGACATTTAGGGAGAAGATTCTCTCTCTCTCTCTCTCTCTCTCTCTCTCTCTCTCTCTCTGTCTCTCTCTCTCTCTCTCTCTCTCCCCAGCTGGAGCAACCATACTAAACAGTAAACTTGACAGAGCACCTCAATAAATTCTTAAGTATATAGTGTGTGGATTTTGACATTCTGTTCTTTTCTATCCTCAGAAAAGATTATCAAGACAGTTTTCATTTGCATAAAATAAAACGGACACACACACACAAGAGACACAACTAGTTTTGTAGTGGGGATACGTTAACTCTTCCACTCTCTGTCATATCAAGTCCAAAGTGACATAAACTTTCTGCATATTTTGACAGACTGCACATTGACAAATTATATTGATCATGCTATGCTGATCGAGTTAGATGAGCAAATGCTGGAGAACAAGCTATAAGACTCGGTAGGAAATGCATGTTGTAACGGTTGAAAACAAATCTGAGAAACCTTTGGGGCCCATACAGATCAGTTCAGTTTTAAGAATCTGACAGTCACAAAGTCGTGAGACCGTATTTTAGAGACATTGAACCACAGTCAAAGTTACTAAGTCTCATACTATGAGGAAGCATAGTGATAGTGTGAGGAGTCAGATGGGTTAATAGGTAGTCAGGGGATCCCAATAGAATTTGGGGTGTAAAATATTTGCTATCCTCCCCAAAATGTTATCTTTAGCTAGAACAAACAGGCTGCAGTGAATCCCATTAGGATGGGGGTGGAGTTTGACACAGGTGAATGGGCCACGTGTCTACCAGGCTTCCAACAATGGAAGAGGGGCTAGAGCCTAGGATGGTGTCAGGGTGTAGATCGCACCACAGATAAGACTATGCCATTTAACTGACACTGGCTGCCCTCCTTCCTTCAGAATCTCCAAATTTACCATGATAGCAAGGGAGCTCCTCCTGAGCTCACAGCTTATTGTGAAAACAAGTTACCCATCCTACTCATAGCAGACCAGACAAGATGGAGACTTGTAAATCAGGTCTTTTGCTGAGTGTATCTCTACCTTGTTGGTTGCCAGTTTGGTCCCCAAGATTGTACTTAAAAAACCCACATGCTAAGAGGCCTTTGGAGGTCTTTCCTCTCTTGGAAGCACCCCCCGCCCCATGCTGCTCCCTCTGACTCTAATAAATACTTTGAAATTTCTTTGCTCTCTGCCTGGAAATTCTTCTTCCATGTGAGACAAAGAACTGAGGTAACAATAATTTCTCTGCAACCATTTTCTGGTAAAAATAGTCATAAAAAAGAGCAAAATAATAGAACCCGAAAGGCAATGATCACTGGCAACCACTTGTCACACATTATAATCTCCTTACTTCTAGTAGCAATGCAACAAAAGAGGCAGCAGTATTTTTTTGAATTTTACCTGTGAGACTCTGACGCTCAGGACTAGTTAGTGACCTACTCTTCTTGAAATTACGTGAGCAGCAGCACTATAAATCTAGAAAACAGAGGAATAGACAGAAATCAAAATTTAGAAGTTCAGTGACTAAACCAATGCTAACAATTGCCTATCCTCAGGCCTCTGTTTAAATGGAATTTATAAACCCCTATTGTATAAGCCATTTTAAGTCTAATTGTTGGTTATTTGCAGCATAAATCATCTCTCAGTAATTGAGTGTATCTTTAATATGTCATAAAAGCTTTTGTTAGTATTAGGCTCTTGAAAACAAGATCATATGCAATTCATACAATCATGATTTTAACGAATATATTTGAAAGCAATATTATATAATTAGCAAGATTTCCTCTTCCTTGTCCCTGTCCAATTAAAAACATTCTATACACAGAATAGTTCTTCAGCATCATAAATTCCAGATGAGACAGCAATAGAGATTACTGCCATACAACCATGTGCCTGATATAGGTATCCATGTATCCTCAGAATGCACAGCAATGCTTGCCTTGAGCATTTCAACAATGGTTAATAAACTGTATGCCTGTTTCTTGGAACCAGAGATGTGATATTTTATAAAAGTCCCTCTTTTTGGAGAATTAAATAATTTCTGTAGAACATCATTCATTGAGCTCGTTTCTGATCCCTGAGGCTAACAAGTTTATTAGTTCTCCTTTATTTCATAAAGATAACTATTTTTGTCTTTCTTTCCTGCAAAGCCAACATGTTCTTTCATTCACTTAGTAAGTATTTATTTGACATCCACCATACACCAGGGACTATTTTAGACACAAAAGTTATAGCTGTGAATAACATGGACAATACACCTGTTCTCTTGGGATAAGAGTATAGAAGAGAGAGGCAGATGTTAAATGATTAACAGGATATAAAGGTTTGCTATGAACACCAAAGTCAAAAAGGGAAAAGAGTGTTACATACGCTTTAACAGGAGCTTCTTTAGAGGAGGTAGAAAGGGAAGAAATATGTAACCTGCGTCCTTAGAATGCCAGGAAATAGACAACACATGAATGGAAATTTTGAGGAGGAGTTTTGCAGGGAGAGGAAAAATAAAGTATAAATTCCTCGTGGTGTGAGTAAGTAGGGTCTTTGTGGAAACAACCACACTAAGGTGTCCACAGAGTCTTGCACGAGGAGAAAGTGAAAAGGGATGACATTGGGAAGAAAGGAAAGGCCAGGTAAGTGGGTGGTTATGGCCCGGGTGAATTTTGAGTTTGATCAATAATAGAACAATGGGATAAGCATAGAAATAGCTCTAGATTACCTAATACTTGCACAAGGTACTTACATCCCTAACTTACTTAACCTTACTGGCTCTGCCAGATGCAAATCCAGATTTCTCATTTATAAAAATAAGGGACTCAATTAAACTATAAATTCTTCTGAAGGATAAGTGAGAAGTCAGTCATGTGCATGTGGTTTGTAGTTTTGAAAGTGTTGTAGGTATACGTACTATTTCTAGTATCAGAGTTTTCCTTTGCTAAGCTAAATCTTGTCAGTCCCCCACTCTTCTTCGTGTTACATATGGCATGGCTTCCTGTTTCTCCTTTATCCTGATGCCCTACTTTGAGGTCTGAAGTACCTAGGGAACCTGACTACCAGTGCAATCTCAGACATCACTTTGTTTTGCTTTATTTACAGTTTGCCTCAGATTCACGTACCAAGCATAGCAAAATGTAGCATCTGAGTACATACAAAGATAGAAGCTGAAGCCTCCTCAAAGCCACATCAGCAGCGATATCCTCATGGAGCTATCAGCATATCCACTTGTATAATAGGGATAATAGCCTTCCAGATTAATTGGATGAAATGGACACACAACGAGGCATCCTGAGCTCCAGGTATACAAAGCAATGCCAAGCATGTTCCTGTCTATTCCTCTATGGAGTTCACAAATTGCTTCTTAATGGGTTTGAAACTACTGTGATGCCATTTAGTGCAGCTTCAGCAGTAATTTATTAAATGGAATCTAGTGTAGTGACCAAAGACGACTCACAGTAAGGCATGCTCTCCTCTCACAGGAACATGATGTAAGAAAAATAAAAGGTTGCTGGCGCCGTGGCTCAACAGGCTAATCCTCCGCCTTGTGGTGCCGGCACACCGGATTCTGTCCCGGTTGCCCCTCTTCCAGGCCAGCCCTCAGCTGTGGCCCAGGAGTGCAGTGGAGGATGGCCCAAGTGCTTGGGCCCTGCACCCCATGGGAGACCAGGAAAAAGCACCTAGCACCTGGCTCCTGCCATCGGATGAGTGCGGTGCACCGGCCACAGCGCGCCGACCGCGGCAGCCATTGGAGGGTGAACCAACGGCTAAGGAAGACCTTTCTCTGTCTCTCTCTCACTGTCCACTCTGCCTGTCAAAAAAAAAAAAAAAAAAAGAAAGAAAAATAAAAGGTAAAACAAACTGCAAATCTATATATGTTTACAAGTATAATTTATCTTCTAATAATCATTTCTCATTAATTCTATATTTGATTATATGCACATAGAAAATTATGAGTAGAAATGACAGGTAGACTATATGGATATGTAATTATCAACAAACACATATGAGGGAACTTCATGTGTGGAAAATGGAATTGAAAAATAATCTTATTTTGGGGCCCATGCTGTGGTACAGTGGGTTAAAGCCCTAGGGTGCAGCACCAGCATCCCATATAAGTGATGGTTCAGGTCCTGGTTGTTCCACTTCTGATACAGCTCCCTGCTAATGCACCTGGGAAAGGAGCAGAGGATGGCCCAAGTCCTTGGCCCCCTGCACCCATGTTAGAGACCCAGAAGAAGTTCCTGGATCCTGGCATCAGATCTGCCCAGCTCCAGCAGTTACAGCCATTTGGGAATTGAAGACTTTCTCTCTCTCTCTCTCTCTCTCTCTCTCTCTCTCTGTGTGTGTGTGTGTCTACCTCTCTCTGTAACTCTTTCAAATAAATAAATTTTTAAAAGAAAAGATAATCTTATTTTGGCAAAATTATTTAGACATATGCAAAATTTTTTCATAATGGGCATTTTTCATGACCTCTTTGAAGTATCTTCATACATAGGGCTGTGTGTGAGAGATAAATAGGCATTTATACATATTGTTACTAATTCTCACAAAATGTGAATTATGTACTATTGTCATCCAGCATCTGTTATAAAACACTGAAGCTTAGAAAAATTTTAAATCCACCCAACATTACCTAGCTGATGAATTGACGTGTTAAGATTCTAGCACAACTCCATATGGTTCCAAGTCTACACTTGTTTTCTTATCAATATTTTTCTTCTTTAAAATTATTTATCCCATACTAAAATTGTCATAGTCATAACATCATTTTACCAGATGGCTTTTATTAAGCTCCCACCATGAACCTTAAGTGACTTCTTAAACAGAGTATGCAGCAACTTTAGCATCTTTATTATATAAAACAATGGATAAAACTGAGGAGCACTCAACGTGCTATCCCAGATCCACATCAGCACACAATAGATCTTTGTCCAAACTCATTTCCATCAGTTTTTTAAAATTGTATTTAAGTTATACAATTTTCTTGCATTTCATATATATGAGCTTATTAACATAGTGATACTTTCCATCTTTCCCTCCCTCCCTCCCACACATCAACCTTTCTTCCTCCTCCCTCTCCCATTCTCACTTTTAATTTTTACAAAGATCTATTTTCAGTTTACTTAATGATCGTAAAGCATCATTTGAGCACAAAAGTTTTATATTTTTTTTCTTTTTTGACTTGTGCTTTTAGTGTTATATTTAAGAAGCCATTCCCTACTCCAAAGTTATAAAGAATTAGTCTTATGCTTCATTAAAAGGCATTTGCATTTTAGCTTTAGACTTAGATATATAGTTCCTTTTGAGTAAACATTTGTGTATGGGATGAGGAATACTTTTGTATATGTATAATAAGTTGTCCCAGCATAATTTGCTGGAATGACTATCCATTTCCTATCTTATTGTCTTGACAGC
Organism: Sylvilagus floridanus; assembly: GCA_949820135.1. Taxonomy (NCBI): domain Eukaryota; kingdom Metazoa; phylum Chordata; class Mammalia; order Lagomorpha; family Leporidae; genus Sylvilagus; species Sylvilagus floridanus. The sequence goes on along the minus strand of OX463241.1, from coordinate 162,479,057 downwards.
CTTTTCCAAATCAATTGATCATGTGTATAATGTCAAACAGTTCATTTCTGGATTCTCAATTCTATTCAATTTATACATAAAAATACATATATTCTCATTGATTTTATATATATTTCTGTATATATACATTTATATATTTATAATATTTAAATAATATAAACTATATATAATTCATATTATACATTTATATAACATAATCAATATATTATATATCACATGTATTTTATAATGTATAATTTATATATTATATATAAATATATATATATATATATATCCCACAAAGTAATACCTTTTCTTGATTGCTATAGCCTTATTGTAAATTTTGAAACTGGGACTATAAGATCTCCATTTTTTTTCTTTCACTCTTGGTGCTTTGAATTAAATATGAGTTTTAAACTTGACTTGTCAATTCTGTAGATAGTAAAAGAAGAAACTTTCTGAGATGTTTATAGAATTGTGTCTGTGGATTACTTGGGGAGTATTGACAACAATATCAAGTTATCCAATTGACTTCTTTCAATAATATTTTATAGTTGCATTTGTTTTCTACTGCTGATGTCACATTTTACCATAAATAGTGCACTGAATGGCTTGAAACAGCACATTTTCATTTTATAGCTCTGTTTTTGTTTATTAGAAGTCTGACTCAGGTCCCACTGAGCTAAAATCGTGATGTCGGAAGGGCTCTGTTCCCTTCTGGAAACTTTAGAAGTTGTTTCTTTGCCTTTTCCACCTTCCAGACACTGCCAAAATTCCTTGCTTCATGATCCCTCTCTATCTTGAATGCCAATAATGGTAAAATAAATCCTTCTCATATTAAATCGTTCTTACCTTGACTTTTCCTCTTCTTCCGACTTCCCCTCACAACAGCCTTTGTGACCACACAAACCCACTTGATAAAATAGGATAATCTCCGTATCATAAATGCAGCTAATTAGCAATACTAATTGTATGTGCTACCTTATTTCCCCTCTTTGATATAACACAACAAACTCTTTCCAGGTAGTACTGGATCACCTTTGAAGGGCCACGACTCTTCCCATTACAGTGCTCTTCAGTGCTTTTCTCTGGAACATTTCGAATTACATGCTTCCCCCAATTTTTTTTTCTTTTTGGTGATGTTATAATTCTTATTTAAAGCTTTGAACTGTTCATTTATGTTTCTATAAGTCAATCAATGTCATCTCACTGTCTCATCTTAGGTCATGTTCTTGAACTTATTTATTTATTATTTCTTGTAATATTTTAGAGAATTCATCAGTGTTTTCTGTAGCACAGGACCATGTCATCTAAAAATACAGATTTTTCACTCCTAAATTTCAATCTAGATGCAGTCTATTCACATTTTTATCTAATTTTACTGGTTATAACCTTTAGTACTTTGTTGAATAGTAGGAGCAAAAGTAGGTATCCTTGTTGTGCTTGAGTTCTAGGGAAAAAGCATCAAATCTTTCACTTCTAAGTAAGATTCTGGGTTTATGTTTTTCACAGATAGCCATTATCTAGCTGATTGCTCAGTGCTTTCCAATAATGTCCTGGGGTGCAAACCAGTTAAAGTAGAGACTGTTTCCAGAGGCCTCTTTCTAAAGTGTACTGAGTGAGGCTGCTAAGGCCCCATGAGGGCTCTTTTTAGCTGTCTTTTCTCCTGATTTTCTCCATTTATTATCTACTTATCCCTAGTACTCTTGTTGCCATGAAATTTTGCAGAAACTGGCCTCCTCTCAGTTGTTCACCAGCAAAATATCTATTATTTCTGACAATACCCTGAGGTATGACTTCTCCACACTCTTTCAAATAAAGTCAGTATTGGCAAGCAAAGGTGTACACACTTCCTATTTTCACAAGTGCACTTGAAAACGTACTGACTTAAACAACATGTATTCATTTTATTCATGATTAATCTTAGGTTAAGAGGTCGAAAATCAAAGTGTTAGCAATACTGTATTTCTTCTGAAGTTTGCATGAGCAAATCTATTTCTATACTTTTCGGCTTCCAGCAGCTGTCAGCATTCCTGGGATTGTCATGGGGGTTCCTACAAATGATTCAAATTCTGACTTTCATCCTAACTTCTATTCTTTATGCCTCCATCTTATAATGTCCCTTTAGATTACAATGGGCCCATCCAGATAATCCATTGATATTTCCATCTCACAATACTTTCCTTAATCAAATCTGAAAAGTTCCATGTAAGGTAATCAAACTATTCAGCAATTTTAGGTTTTAAGGCATGGCATATTTGGAGGGACATTAGTCAGACTTCATCAGACTATGTGTCTATAAGGCATGCCTCTCTTCATAGAATATAATGCCATTGTATCAGGTAATACCCTATTTTCAGTGCAGTAGTTATTCTGATCTGAAAGAGGATGTTAGATCCCAGTCTTCCAGGTTACACTTCCTGGCATGGAATCTCTACCCTACATAAAGTCAAGGGCAGCCTGATTAATTGGAGACTCATTAACCTGTTTAACCTACAGTACAGTGCTCACTCTACAAATATGGGCTGTATCAGAAAGAAGACCTGGAACAGGGTTTCTATGATATGGAAGTGGGGTATAAGATATGACAGTGGCCTGGCCTCCCTACTGCAATTGTAGTCCTAGACAGAGCCAAGGTGGAGAGCCCTCTTTCCTTGCTACACATGCCTGGAAAAGATTCCATCATACAATGTGGGTGGATAGGAGAGTCGTGTGAGTCAATATGGCTGAAACGCCATAAACTCTGTTGTTACTAAGACTTAGTAGTTTTTTTTTTTTTTAAATGTAAGTGTCCCTCTATTTACTGTATGTTCTATGAACAACTTCTTGGCAGTGTGTGTGTGTCTGTGTGTGTGTGTATGAGAGAGAGAGAGAGAGAGAAGAAAAAAGACTCAAACATAATCAGAGGTGGGAAAGGGGATATTACAACTGAGGCCACAGAAATACAAACAAGTAGGAATTATTACAAAAAGTATGTACCAACAAAATGGAAAATCTAGAAAAAATGAAAAGATTTCTGGGCACATGTAATTTATCAAAATTGAGACACAAAACAGAAAATTTGAATAAACCAATTACTTAGAGATTGAATTAGTAATAAAGAGACACTCAAAGAAGAAAACCCAGGACTGTATGGCTTCACTGCTGAATTCTACCAAACTTTTAAGGGAGAACTAATCTCAATTCTTTTTAAAATTATTCAAAACAATTAAAATGGAGGGAACCCTTCCAAACTGATTCTATGATGTCAGTATTACCTTAATTCCAAAACCAGAAAAACATCTAACAATTACAAAAATACAAACAATGGAGACAGAACTATAGGCCAATATTCCTGATGAACATGGATAAAAAATATCCTCAACAAAATACAAGCAAATCAAATCCAACAACATATTAAATAATCACACACCTGGACCAAGTAGAATTTATCCCAGGGATGCAGAGATGGTTGAACAAGTCAAATCAATAAATGCGAAACATAACACTTAGAGAACGAGGGACCAAAACCATATGATCAACTCAATAGATGCATAGAAAGCATCTGATAAGCTACAGTATCCTTTCATGATGAAAGTATTCAGAAAAATGGGTATCAAAGGAACATACCCAAACCAAATTAATGCAATATGTTACAATCCAACAGCCAGCCTCATACTGAATGGGGAAAAGCTGGACTCATTTCCACTAAGATCCAGGACCAGACAAGAATGTCTATTTTCATTATTATTCTGAAATATAGTTCTGGAAGTTTTAGCCAGAACCATTAAGCAAGAGAAAGCAGCACACTGAACATTCAGTGTTACTATTCTAGAAGCTCATCTTCTCTCTATCCATTTAAATGTGACAAGCCGTAATTCCTCTGTCCTACAACTGCTACTAATGCCAATATAATGGAAAATCCCAAAGCAACATGGAATTTCACACTCACTGTTCTATTAGGATATACCTTCTATTTTTTCACTTCAGTTGCGAGAAAATCCACTTCCGGTACATCTAAGAAGAGCCTACTAAAGAGGAAATTAATCTATATGTTGCCTAATTGAAATAATTATTTCTTGAAGCCTACTATGAATTACCTCAATATCATTTGCATATTTTTCTCTCTGAACTCAGTAAAATATCTTCTTGTATTTTTCTCCTTGAGCCTGTAATAGTATCACTTCCATTCTATCTATAGTTTTTCCTTAATAACCCTTTTCTTCTCTGTTGCCTTCTTTAAGTTAAAATAACCTCTCTGTCCATAATTTACTTTGCAGCTGTTTCCACTGTCCAAGTTATTATTCTCAGGTAATTCTAAATTTAGGATTATTGATGCTTCTATAATGTCATGGAATTTTGTGTTTCCAAGTGGGGTTAGATAACCTGAGAGCAATGTAGTTCCATTAATTTTTATTATCTTCTGATATACACTTGACATAAAAGTCCTTGTATTATATATCATTTTATGCACTGATCTTTTTTTTTTTTTTGAGATTTACAAAGATTTATTAGAGTCAAGGACTTCCAGCCAGAGTGGCATGGAGGGGGGCTTCCAAGAGAGGAAAAAACCCAAAGAACCTAACAGCACTGGGTTTTTCCAAGTACAACTTTGAAGAAAAAAAAAATTGGCAATCAGATTGGCATTCAGCTACCACGCTGGGAAAAAACCCACAAAAGTCCTGATTTACAGATTTCCATCCTGTCTGGCCTGCTCATGATAAAACAAAAGACCATCCAGAAGGGTGGGAAAGGCAACTTGTTTTCACAATAAGCTGTCATTTGGGGGTGAACCAACAGGGGGAAAACCTTTCTCTCTGTCTCTCTCACTGTCTAATCTCCCTGTAAAATAAATAAACAAACAATAAGCTGTGAGATCAGGAAGAGCTCCTTTGCTATTCTCATGGTTGTTTGGAGATTCTGAAGGGAGGAGGGTGGCCTGTTTGTTCTCGCTAAAGATTGTGGTGGAATGAGAAGGCCATGCCAAGGTGGCCACTGGCAAGCAAGCTCAGTTACTCAGGAACGGCTTTGAAACCCACCTGGCAATGGAGCCTGCCTGGCAACAGGCTGTGATTGGATGGATTTGAAACTGCCTGGCAACAGGCTGTGATTGGATGGATTGGAAACTGCCTGGCAACAGGCTGTGATTGGATGGATTTGAAACTGCCTGGCAACAGGCTGTGATTGGTTGGGGCATAGACCACCCCTTGACCAAAATGGCTGGTCTTGGCTATATAAGCTGTTGTACCAACTGAAATAAACGAGTCTGTGGGCTGCTCACCTCAAGCCTGCTTTCACCCGACTCCCGGGGTCTGTGTGTTGACTCCACGCCTCTTGCCCCCACCATGCTACTCCTCTCAGAAAGGAATCCACTGCAACATTGTTGAGAAATCAACTGCATCAAAAGATAATGATTTTGGGGGGAAGGAAGCAAATATTTTATACCCCAAATTCCATAGGGACCACCCTGACTACCTAGCAACCCACCTGACTCCTCATATCCCCCACTCTGAACATGAATGTACCCTAATATCTCTTGGTGGCCTGGAGGATGATCACTCTGGCTGCTTCATGCTGAGAAGGGATGCTTTGGGGAAGGAGAGTCAAGACAGAGTTCCAGCAGGAGGTGGCTTCTCCAGGGGGATGGAGTGTCAGCTTGCGGAAACTGCTTCCATCCCAGTTTTCATGCATAGGGCCACCTAGCATGTTACTTTATTAAGTCTGGAGAAAATTAATTTAACAAGCAGTTTAAACCCACAGGATATAAAACCAAGGACAGAGTCATTATTAGAGGCCTTAAGAAAGGTGTCCAAACCATGAGCAAGATTTTTTTCATTGAGAGGCAAACAGAAACTGACAGAAATGGCTTGAAAATATTCAGGTGGGTTTTAAGGACTTGCCAGTTATAAGGCTCAGACCTAGCTATCTCTTCACATGTGGTCCATCATAAAGGAGGTACCCTGTTGACTTCCATTACCTAGCTGGCCTGGGAGAAGAGCTGGCTAAAGGTTTTAGTTAAAATACGGTTCTGCCTGCAATGCTGCTGACCCGACTTGGCCATCCCCATGACAGAAGTGGTTACATTGGAAGCTGGGCCGAGTGAAGGGCCTCTCAGCTTAGAGCAAACAAGGTCTGCAGCTCTGACCTGGAACCCTTCAACTCCAGAGCTGGTCCCTTTCCAGGGACTTAACTCTTATATGCACTGGTCTCCCATACCAGAATTTCAGAGAGGATAGAACAACAAAGCAAATCCAAGCAAATAACAATCAAAAAGAAACAAAAGATGGAACAGTCAAGGATGGATTTTTCACTTGAGAGAGAACAAAAAAGAACTTTATCAAAAGGAGAGTAACTTGATAATAATAATAATAGAAGACCAGAGGACAGAAACGTAAGTTTAGGAAATTGTAAATGTTTACAACAACCTATTTTAAATAGGATGATATTTGGCAAATGCTATACCCTAGTATCTTAGGCAATGAGATTTCAAATTTGCCTTGTCCTCAGGATCTCTTTCCATGCTGTTCTTCTCCTTCTTCCTTAAAAAGAAGTGACAGAGAAAAAAGTAATGCTTATAATTGTATTTTAAATCTACTATCAGAATTTCCTCTCTGCAGGCAACTGTTTTATCTCTAGTAAAACAGAGATTTTCTTAATTATGAGAAATAGACTTCAGATAATTTCTGGTTAAGGGAGAAAACAAGCTATAATTGATGACAGATAGATTGGGATCAACAGATGTAGATAGATAGATGATAGATCATATTGCATAAGGAACAATGTCAAAAATAATAAGAATTTACTGAGATCTTACTGTGAACCACATATGTTTGTAGGCACTTATATGTTTGTACATGATAAATCCTTTAGTATTTACAATCTTTTGTGATAAGTATTTTTGATCTTCCCATTTTCTAGATTTTGAAGATGAACTTTAAACTGATAACTTTCCCAAGGTCACCAGAATAATGTTAGAGTACAGATTCAAATTCAAGTATTTTGACACAATGTAAACATCATCAATCTTCATATTGGCACAGCAAGAAATATATTGCATTCATTTTGATCAAAAATGTTTGGGTATAGAGGAAAGGGAACTCTGAATGACAAATAGAAGAGGAAGAGCTGAAATGAATCAGAGCAAAAAATCGAATTGAACACCATGACTTGACATTAGCACACAAAGAAGAAGGTCAGTTAATGAAAATGTCTGCTCAAGGTAATATTGGAGAGTTTTTTTTTAACAATATAGTTATCTAATATTCAACTTAAAATTATTCCATTTTCTGTGCTGAGACATGGATACCCTTTAGTAACTCAAGTCTTAAGTAACAATTTGCAATGGGTTTACAGTATCTTGAATAAAAAATAATGGAAAAACAATCTTCCTCCCCAAGATTGACAGCAGAAGGAGATGTAGGATACATAAACCAAGAGCTTATCAGGCCCAGGATGAGAAAACAGAAGCAATCAGGAGGACATCATCTTGGAATTCTGTAAGGATTTAAGGGAGGCCATTAAACTCCCTTGAGCTATGAGAAATGGGCTCAAAGCATATTTATCATAAGTTGAAATGATACTAACATTGCTGGGGGGCTTTAAAATACTCAGGATATAGTCATTTCAGGGGCATGAACACTACATTTCAGACTCCTGGATTTGTGCCTCCTGAATGTTAGGCTAGATGTTGGCTATTGTGTTTATACTTTTTCAAATATTTTATTTATTTATTATGCTAATCACTCCAGCATCATCAAGGACAAGATCAAGAACCTCCAAGAAGACCTTGAAGCTCTAGTTACCTGTGGTCTGGCCTTGGGGATGGCTTCCTTATCTCCTCCCCCTTGTGGACCCTTGGTCTCCATTGTCCTTGTGAATTTGTCTAAGATTGCATTGCTTCGGTCCAGTTAATGGTGGTCCAACAACTATATGCCACTTTTAAGAACTGGGTTATGCCGCTTTTTAAGTGTCAGATTGGGAATTTATACATCCGCCCATGGCCACTGCCAAGATGTAGAGATATAATACATCATACACTGAGTTACTGAGGTGGTAGCCAATGATGGGTAAGATCCCCTGGGGCAGCCCCGAACAGTTGGAGTAGTAGTCGAAGACGGGTAAGATCCCCAGAAGGGGACAACCTAAGACAGACATGCTCCCTAAAGGGCTGATCCCAGTCAGAGGGGACAACCTAAGACAGGCACACTCTCCTCTCAGTTCTTCTTTTTCTTTCTTTTATATAAAACTAAAAAGGGGGAATCTGTGGGGAAATTAGGCACACGTGGCAATTCAAAGATGGCACCCAAAGCAAGTAAGGTGGGCGGTGCCCAAAGTCATTTACCACCAAAGCTGATTGGCCACGCAGCATCAAGGGAGGTGACAACTGATGACGAGTGTACACACATATGGCTGGTCCTGTAAAAAGTCGCCCTGTAAATGACCTTTTAAGTAATTGGTTGGTCCTTAAGCCCTGCCCCAGTAATCATGTGGTCTTGTGCTTTAAAAGGCTTTGCTATGCACTCAATAAATGGAGTTCTTACTTACTTGATTGAAAAAAAAAATATTTTATTTATTTATTTATCTGAGAGGTAGTGTTACAGAGAGAGGAAGATACAGAGAGAAAGGTGTTCTATTTGCTGGTTCTCTCTGCAAATGGCCACAATAGCCAGAGCTAAGCCAATCTGCAGCCAGGAGCTAGGAGCTTCCTCCTGGTCTCCCACGCAAGTGCGGAGGCCCAAGCACCTGAGTCATCTTCTACCCATCTTCTACTATTTTCCCAAGCCATAGCAGAGAGCTAGATCATAAAATGAGCAGCCAGGACACAAACTGGTACCCGTATGGGATGCTGGTGCTACCGGTGAATGTTCAGCCTACTGCTACACAATGCCAGCCCTGTGTTTATACTTAACATGGCTCATGAATCCTTCCAATTATATGCTTCTCCAGTTACATGTAGCAAATGAATAGAAGAATGCAAAGATAGATACATAAATAATATTAGTAAGCAAGGAAGTGCTGGATAAATATGAAATTCTCCCTCAGTTAATTATGCATTCTTTCTCTATGCATCATTCCTCTTATGAGGTTCTGAGACTCAAAACAGGTATCAAATAGAAAATGATTATAGATTCCTTGATATATGTATTTCTGTGCTTAAAATGTTCTAGTAATTCATATCAGTATGTTCTGAAAAGTAAAAGCTTCTAGCAGTTAGGCAATTGTATTTATTGATTCACTGACTCATTTACTAAAAACATTTCTAGATCACATACTACCAAAAACTGCTCCATGCAACAGAATATTGATAATTGAATGGAAAGAAAAGAAAAAAATTATTTTTTAAGATTAGTCTAATAGAGAAATATATACAAGAGGTCAGGTATGATTAAATAGGAGTAAAAATAATACTTTATTAGTATTTTACCTCAGAAGTAAGAATTGACCTGGTTTTCCATTGATTTTCCATTTCCTTCCCAGGGGAAGATGACCAGAGTTCTGCTCCATACCTTGTCAGGCAGAAGTAGCAGACTTGGGCTCTGCAGCAAGCTTTGAAAAAACAATGAAGAGAATTGTAGAGAACACACACATATCTCTAAGCAAAAGTTGGTTGATCATCACTAAGCATTTTGCTTGAACACAGGGCAGAACTTCATGTTAAAGACAAGTGAAAAGGAAGAAGGACAGGGAAATGGTCAAGCCACTTCTAGACCCTTCCCAGTGCTCTTAGCTTTCCAACACCCTTGAAATCTCTACTCTGAGCAAACAAAATTCAGTCACAGAGTCTGACCAGATTGGTTGGTGAATCATCCTTCACAAATAGGAAATAGAAACATGACACGAAACCGTGATTCCCCTGTGGATCCCATAGGAACACTTGTACATATGCAGAGTCTTCAAATTGTTAATAGGAATTTGAAAACATTATGTATCAGTTGAGATATGTTTGAATCAAATAAACTTTTATTCTAATTCTTTCCATGAACTTTTTGAAGTTCCTTCATAAAAGGATCAAAAACTAGTGCAGAAGGAACACAATACACTCCAGTGTCCTTGCAGCAGCAGAAGAGAAAAATCACACAGAAGTCTAAGTTATACCAAGCACCAGGACATGATCAGAAACTGCTCATAAAGAATCTCTTTAATATTCCCCATCCTCTTGGACAATCAAGAAAAAAAATAAAATATTTAAGAATAAATTTAAACAAAGATGTAAAAGATCTCTACAATGAAAATTATCAAACATTGATGAAGAAATCATCAAAGACATAAAAAATGGAAAGATATTTCTTGCTCAAGGATTGGAAAACTCAGTATAATTAAAATGTCTATACTACCTAAAACAATCCACAGATTTCCCTATTAAAATACCATTGATATTCTTTACAGAATTAGAAAAACAATCCCCAAATTCATATGGAATCACAAAAGACCCAGACTAGCCAACATGATCCTGAAAAGAAAAATCCAGCTGGAAGCACCACAAACACCTGGCTTCAAAGCATACTACAAAGCTATGGTAATTAAAACAGCATGATACAGGCCTAAATCTGATACATAGATCAATGGGACAGAATGTAGAGTCCAGAAATTAATTCAATTACATAGAGCCAACTGATTTTTGACAAAAGTGCTCAAACCATACTTTGGGGTAAAATCTTTAACAAATGGTGCTGGCATTCATTCCTATATATCAATGAAATTAGATCCATATCTCTCACCATATCCAAAAATCTGCTCAAGGTGATCAAAAACCTAAATTTAAGTCCTGCAACTATGAAGTTGCTAGAAGAAAATCTATGAGAAACACGCAAATATAGAGAGAGAGGAGGATGACATCTTGTCCAGAAGTCCAGTTGTATTTATGGGCCCGGGTTGCACTAAACAGCCTTGAAGTTCACAGTAAATGTCTTAATTTGCCTAAGCTAACAAAAGCGGTTTCTACTACTTACAACCCTAAATCAGAAATTAACAGGAATGACCTCTGCCTTTAACGACTAACAACTGCAGAAGAATGGAAGATAATTAGCAATTCCTATATGAACCTTCAGAGGGGCTATTACAGGAAGAACATGAGAAGCACACCAGCTCAATATTTTTCCTGGTGTTCACCACTAGAAACTTATGGGCCCAAGCTGCATACCAGGACTGGCTAATCCTAAAGCACAAGTCAATTCTAGCAGAATCAATATAGCAGGGTGGGGCTATCCAGAGTCTCTGAGCCAACATTCTTGCATGGACTCATATTTCTTTATCTTGAACATGGGTTTGATAATAGGAGAGTAAAAAGGCAGGTTCTTGGAGCCGTGGTTTATTTCCCAGAGGCATGGTTTATAGGCTTAAATAAGCATGAAGGATAAAACCGAAAGGGTTTCATTGTCTCATGAAATTATTCTGAAAGCATATCTAGGAGAGAAGTTCAATGTGTACAAATCCACAGTTTATTAAAGTCACTGGGATAATCTGGGGAAACTGGAATCAGCTAGAAGTGGGACTAATATCCTATGCATACAGAAACATTAAGTCCTAATAGTACCCTGAACTAAGTTTTGGAAGAACTATGACCAAGCAATGTATTCTTTCTAGTGTTATGGCCGTGCCGGAGTAAAGAATATACCAAGAGACAGTCTCTTATGCAAAAAGCAAGTAGAGTATTTAATTGACCAGCATGCTGGGGTCGCAGCATCACGAATGTGAGCGAGCGACCCTGAGTACAAATCGCATCAGGTTTTATAGTCACACAAAAGCTTTGAAGTTAATCCATTGAATCTGTAGAACATATTTCACATGGGAACCAAGGGAACAGGGGGATCCCGTGAGCACAAAGTATACATATGCAGGGTACAGATAACATCAGCTATTGGCCAGATTTACAACAGGTAAGGGTCACTTTTACCATACATTTCCTAAGGTTAAATAAAACCCTAAGTTCATCATCCGGATGCCTATCAAGGTGAACAGGTTTGTCTGGGTTCTGGTTTTGATGGGCCATTCCCCTAATTTTACAAGCCACATTCTGGTGTTATCTCTTCTTGACCCAGCATCACCATGTCTATTCAGTAAAGACAGGCCTCAACCCCTCCCTGAGTCAGGAATCCAGAAAGTGGGTCAAAAGTTAATCTGGCAAAGGTCAGAAGAGAAAGGGGGGGGGTCTGCTTAGCTTTAATATTCCTTCACTAGAAACTTGTCTCATTAGAAAGTAAAAGACCAGACTGGATAAACCGCGGTTCCTTGCAGATATACGAGAGTCTTCAAAAGTTTATGGACAATGCGTAATATGATAAAACTATGCATAGATTTCAATTTTCACAACAAAATAAACTTATCTTTTAATTACATTTCCCATGAACTTGTAGAAGTCCCCTCATGTTAATTTATAAGGTTTTAGGTTTGTACTATGTTAAGAAGAAGCCATGAGTTCAATGGTCTTATAGTCAGGGTTTTCTCTCTCTCCTCTGTCTAGAAAGGACGAGCATTTACAGGGATCAAGGAAGGACTGAGAGATGCAGTCAGGGACACATGGGGGACCCTGGTGTGAAGATGGAGAGGTGGGAGGAGGGGTAGAGCTGCTTTTCCTGTGTTATCACTTACTCCCTCCTGCATTGCTGCAGTGTGAACCAGGCCCACTGGCTCTTTCTGTTCATTAAACTTCCTCTGCCCTTGGAAAGTCATTTGAAAGGAATAAAGTATGTTGAGCAAGAACTTATAGACTGAGTGGGTTGGGCTGCCCCCACCTTACCAGAGAATTGGGAAGTCTCTTCTGTGTGCCCACTCCCCAGCCCAAAGTTCCAAGTTCCCATTGAGATGCGAATATAAGGGTTTCCTGAAGATGATGGTGAAGGAATGGCTGCTTTGCCTCTTATCTGGGGGCTTGAGTTTAACTGTAATTGTCTGCATTAAGCCTACTGAGATACATACTCTTTGTTTCTTGGCCTGAGAACAACCACATTCAAGCATTACAATTCTTTCCATTATGGATACAATGCCCTAGAGCAGGTTGCTAAGGGCCCTGACAACTTGAATTACTGTCTTTTCCTACTCAGCTGCTTGTGACTGAGCTTACAATGAAATGGCTTTAAACACTGTCACACCTCTTTACAGAGCCTCTTCACACACCAGTGGCAATGTGAGGAGGGGGAGTACAGGGCTCAGACTCCTCCCAGGTCCAGAGTGGCTGATGGGTTCTGTGACCTTGGCAAAGTCATTTCCCAACTCCTGCACTCACTGTCCCTGTCAAAGCAAAACAAGGGGTTCAACGAGACCAGAGAGAAACTTTATGAATCTTTCTAGTTCCAACTCAATTCAATTCAGCAAACATTTACAGAGTTTATACTATGTTTCAGTCACTGTGCTATATAGCTCCCAGCTGTATAATTTATTTTTTATTCCATTGAAAACCAGAATAAGGTAATTTTCATGCAATTTTTAGCACAGAATCACTAGACTGGGAGTCACAAGCCCTAGGTTCTGCTTACAGCTTCATCATTAAATATTTGTGTGATCTTTACTGATCTTTACAGATCAGCCATCTGGGTTTCAGTCTCTGAAGGATAGGGAAGGATGAAGATGATGTTGCCAAGTTACAGCCAGTCTGAAAGTCTTTTGTCACCTACCAGTCCTGCAGCAACGGTGTACTGAATGCACTTGCTGTGCTAGGTGCTCAGGCAAGGAGTAAGGACATGGGGTGGAGGGGATAACCTGTAAGGTCGTTAAAGAAATTAGAGGGGGAGGTGAAGTTGGAGTCATTCCCTTTTGGTTTTTCCTTATTTAGGCAATCTCCCTTGATGCATAATCAGAATATTTCTCCTGTCACTGTTATTTGTAATTCTGAGAATTTCATAGCATTTTATTTATTTATTAGAAAGAGAGAAACACTCCCATCCATGGGTTTATTCCCCAAATGCTCACCATGAGGCCAGGAGCCAGGAACACATCACAAACCTGTAATGTAGTAGGAACACATTTACTTGAACAAAAATATATTTTTCTGCTTTTCTATGTCTGTAGTCACACCTTCTCTGTTTTCCTGTATCTCTTCTTTCTCTGAAAGGTAGCCTTGCCTTCAGGTTCTGTTTTCAGTTCTCATCACAAGGATTTTATCTATTCCTAGAACTTCAAGTATCAATTCAAGTTTCTGTTTTTAATCTCCACAAATATTTTTAAACAATTACCCTGAGGTATCAAGTACATGCCATAAAATTCACTCATTTAAAGCATATAATTCAATGTTTTTTTAGTAGCCTCAGAGTCCCACACAGACTTTTAAATAAAAATCTTTGCATTTCTTTCTAATGAATCTGTCTCAGGTTGAATTGTCACATTGTGATAGCTGTATTATGGTTTACTATTATTAATGGTGTTTGCAAGATGAAGCTGTCTCGCACTGTGTGTTTGGTAGCAGTGATGAACACACACCAAGCTACACACATTATTTCATGCAGGTCTCCCAGTGATCGAGATCTACAGGTTGACTGATGGGGATTAAAGAGATGATTCCTATACAAGAAAGTCAACTTAGTTGGCCTTCAAGGGACTGGACTTTTTATTTCATGAAACTAACCTTCTTGCCAAAGAAGTCAGATCCCAAAAGTTAACCATTTTTCTAGGAGGATAGTCCATTGAGGGCAAGGTAGCAAAAGAAGACTACACATATATTAAATTCAGAGAAATTCTGAAAATACTGGAAGACCAAACACACATATACACAACACAGGCATGTATGCATTCACTCTTAGAAACGTTACACCTGACTCCTTGTAGAGAAGCAGCAGCCACAAGTGGAAGATAATCAGATTGGCTGTGTAAGAATATGCAGGTCCATTCAGAGCCCAGTAGTCTGAGCTGCCTGCAAATCAGAGGCCCAGTAGCTACCTACTGGTATTGGCTCTGCATGTTCTGGAGACAATTCACAGCACTGACCCCCAAATTGGCACTGTGTGCACTTTGGGCCACCCTGGTATTCTTTCCCTTCCTGTTTCATTGCTTAGGCTTTGCTTAATAGCAGTCCTCCCGGAAGCCCAGAGAATCAGCTCTCTTCATAGCCTGGTTAGCTAACCCAACTTCCCTATGAATTCCAACACACAAATGCTCCAATCAATAGAAAAAAAAGATGTCACTCACAGGTCATGGTCTTCCTTAACACAAGAAAAGATTGTTCTGTGCAATAGATCCTGATCTGTTTCTGTGCTCTTCTCCTTATTGAAAACCAGCATCATACTACATCTTTAGTCACACTGCATATTTAGCCCAATGGCACAGATATCATTAAATGCAGCAGAAACCTCACTCCAGGGGCAGGTGTTATGGCATAGCAGGTTACGCCACCACCTGTGATAATGTTTAGTTCTGGCTGCTCCATTTCCAGTCAGGCTCCTTGCTAGAACGCCTTGGAAAAACAGTGGAAGATGGCCCAAATACTTGGGCTCCTGTCACCCAAATGGGAGACCCCAATGATGCTCCTGGCTCATGATTTCAGCCTGGCCCCACCCAGGCTGTTACAGCCACCTGAGAAGTGATTCAGCAGGTGGAAGATATCCTCTCTGTCTTTTACTCTATATTTGTAACTCGGACTTTCAAATAAGTAAATCTTGAAAAAAAATTCATTGAAAGAAAAAAAAAAGACACCTCAATTCAGCACATGTGTAAATGGGTAAGAGACTTGCACAATCAAAAATTATTTCCTGTGTCTCACTGTGGCTGGAATTACTACAATGATATGAAGAGATTCCATAAATGAATAAAGAAAGAGTTTTTATCGAAATAAACTTATTTTGCTTTTTTTTTATTAGAGCAGAAGCAGAGAGAGAGAAAGAGGTCTTCCATCGATGGTTCACTCCCCAGATGGCTGCAATGGCTGGAGCTGTGCCAATCCGAAGCCAGGAGCTAGGAGCTTCTTCTGGGTCTCTCACATAGGTGCTGGGGTCCAAGGACTTGTGCCATCTTCTACTGCTTTCTCAGGCCATATTGGAGAGCTGGATTGGAAGAGGAACAGCCAGGACTAGAACCGGCATCCCATATGGATTCAGGCCAGAGATTTAACCTTGCACCACAGCACCGGCCCCAATTATTTTGCTCTTAAAAGGAAAAAAATTACTGGAGCAATCACCACTGCCTTACAGGATCTGCACTGATGGGCAGGAGCTTGAGCCAGGAATCGAACCCAGGTACTTCAATATGGGATGCCGGCATCGTGCTTACAAGACTGAAGAGCAACTCCTCAGCATTTTCTCATCAGAAGTCATCATCTCCTCTCTTCTACAGTGAGTGCTTGAGGACAAAGGCCATCTCTTAAATCTCTGTATTTGCAGTTCCTATTCAGGTTCTGCAACTCACATATGCCCAATAAAATTTGGAAATCCAAGATGAATAGTGATAAGTTGCATTGACCCCAGTAGAAAGATACCAGAAAAGTAAATGGAGAATCACGTTCCCAGCATCTTACTGAGAGAAATTTTCAGTGGGCATGCAACAGATAGAACAGAGTCTGTGGAATAGCAAGGTAAGTGACAGACAGAACTTGCTATGACACCCCACCATCAGCAGCTTTAACCATGGGAAAAAAATCCAGTGCTCTACTGACTTAAGTCCAGTCTGCAGAGCTGGCTAGGGTCTGAGTAACTACTTTGCTCCATAAAGGAAAGCCACACTGCCTCCTTCCCTGCACCTGTCCTCATACAGTGCCATATTCAGTTGGGTGTGTTGGAATCAAGGCTGAATCCTTCTTTGATTTAGCAGACAGCAGGCAGTCACACTGGGGCCAGAAGCAGCAAGAGCCCAAATCAGGGTAACTTACACAGTAGAGAACAGGCCCTTTGCATCTTGCAACTTTCAGAGTCCTAGGCATAAGTTCCATTGCTGTGTTTACTTACACTGCATGAACCGGGGGCTTTCCCTCAGCTTGCTGGAAGCAGAACCAGCAGCAGCCCATAAAATATCCAGACACAACCTGAGGAAGTTCTCTCTGTAGATCCTAGCTCTCAGTGCTAGCAGCCCCAAGCACAAACCACTCCATCACCCTTGCATGATGCATGAGAACTGGGGACAGTTCCATGTGCTAGCAGACCCTGGACTGTTGATGTTGGTATTACAAACTTAGGTGGAAACTCACACTCACAGTATCTGAAGTGCTCTACCTGCACTGCTCTGCTTCAGGTAGGTGGCTAAAACCATCATCCATACTGGCTCCTTTCCAGTGAGACCTGAGTAGTGATTCCACTAAATATTGCAATACCAGAGCATCAACAATATGTACTAATTTCCTCAACGCCACTGGAGTCTACTTGTTGGAATGTAGGGAAGAACCTGTCTGAATTCCACCTCTCTGGACTCACACCTGCAGTGCAAACTCTCCTGCATACCTCGTAAAACCCAAAATTACTGGATCAGGGTTCTGTTCCCATTCCCCAGTCCTGAGACTCAGGTTTTAGGAGCTCGAAGGTCCAGCACCAGTCACACTGCCCCAGCAAGATGGGGGAAAGTTCTCAACCACATCACACAGCTCTAGGGCCATAGCTATTGGTGCCACAAGCTCTAGCATCGTTCAGGCTTGCCAGTGGGGCAAGGTAAAAAAGCACCCTTTGTGTAACTCAGCACCAAGAACAAATCCCTGGCTATCACAATTCCTATTGTAAATGACACCCTATTCTCTGGTGACTGAAGATACGCACTTTAAAAAGCACACATTCACCTCAAAGTCATATGTTGTTCTTTCCCAGTGACCTGCCACAGACCAGACCACTGTGCAGCTTGTAGGCAGAGCTGACATTGATTAAAGGAAAAGAAGTCACACAGAAGCTATACTTCTGGTCTCACCTAGAACCAAAGCCAAAGCAAGAAGCCAAGTGATAACCTGCATTCCATCTAAACAAGCTCTTTTCCAATAAGACGTACTCTATAAAGAAGTAGGGACTATTACATCAGATGCACAGATATTAACATGGGACATAGGATATATGAAGAAGCAAGGTAGCATGACCCCTCCAAAAGATGACAATAGTTCAACAGATGTAGATCCTAATCTGAATGAAATCTATGAAATGCCAGAAACAGAATGCAAAATAATGATTGTAAGAAATTTCCATGCAATGCCAGAGAATACAGACTGCTTAAAGAATTGAGGAAAATAGGTGAAATGAATTACAGCTTCACTGAGGCAACAGAAATAAAATTAAAAATGTAAATACACCTAGGATTCTACATTTTAACTTTTAAAAATTAAATATCCATATTTAATGGGGATGGAATGGGACATATACTGTATGACACAAAGCACCTATTCTAACTTGACAGAGCTGACAAATTTTATTTTATTTTTCTTCCTAAAATTGGTTCAATGATAGGATTAAGTCTATGTGACTTGCAAATTGTATAATAAACACGACAACCACAAATCCAAAAAAAAAAAAACACAAAAAAACAGAAACTTTGGACATGAAAACTTCAAGCAATGAAATAAAAATACGATTCAGAGTTTCAATAGCAGAAGACCAAGTGAAGGACAGCATTTCTGATCTTGAGGACAAAACTTCTGAAATAATTCAATTAGACAAAAAATGAGCTCCTGCAATACCATTAAGTGACCAATACACATATTTAGAGATTCCTGAAGGAGAAGAGAAGGAATAAGGCATTGAGAACCTGTTAAATGAACTAATATTTGAAAACTTCTCAAAGCTTGAAAGAGAGTTGGACATCCAGATACAGGATGTTCAAAGGATCCCAAACTGACTCAACCAAAAAAAAATTCTCCAAGTCATATTGTAATACAATTGTCAAAAGTTAAGAACAGGAAAGAATCCTGAAGACCATTAAAAAAGTCTCAACTTACATATAAAGAAAATAATTAGACTAACATCATGATTCTCAGCAGAAACTCTAAATCAGAAGATAGGATGATATACTCAAAGTATTAGAAAACCTTCCAACCAAGAACAGGACTAGAGAAACTACCCTCTTAATGAGGGAAAAATAAAATACTTCTCAGATAAGCAAACACTGACAGAATTCATCATCACTAGACCAGTTTTTTGTTGTTGTTGTTGTTTTGACAGGCAGAGTAGACAGTGAGAGAGAGAGAAACAGAGAGAAAGGTCTTCCTTTTTGCCGTTGGTTCACCCTCCAATGGCCACCACAGCCAGTGTACTGCGCTGATCCAAAGCCAGGAGCCAGGTGCTTCTCCTGGTCTCCCATGCAGGTGCAGGGCCCAAGCACTTGGGCCATCCTCCACTGCCTTCCCGGGCCATAGCAGAGAGCTGACCTGGAAGAGGAGCAACCGGGACAGAATCCGGCGCCCCGACCGGGACTAGAACCCGGTGTGCCGGCGCTGCAGGTGGAAGATTAGCCTATTGAGCCGTGGCACCAGCCACTAGACCAGTCTTAAGAGAAATTCTGAAGGGAGTCCTACATTAGAAGTAAAAGTCATGAAAACAAATAACACTATCAAATTCACTAACAGATCAGATATAATCAGTAACCAATTAACAAAGTGGCAGATGTTAATTCCTGTGTATCAGTACTGATCTTGAATGTAAATTGAATTAATTTCTCAGTCAAAATACTCAGGCTGATTGAGTAGATTAAGAAAAAAAATCACCAAGATTCAAGTAAATGCTGCCTATAAGAATCACTCTCCACAAATACAGATACACATAGACTGAAGGTGAAGTATGGAAAAAGGTATTGCAGGCAATTGGAATATCATAGATGAAATATTTATTCCTCCTCTGGCTTCCATTGTTATATGCAATGCTTCCACTCATGTTGGAAGTAAGTCGCTCCGACCAATACAATCTTACCAATTACTATGTGATCAAATGTTTAGGATAGGATCTATCTTTTCCAGATCTGCAATCACCAGGATAGGAACATGGCCTGGTGGTCCCTGTTTCCTGAATAGGGAGAGACGTGTGGAGTACACAGGAAATACAAGTGAAGTTTGGAGCAAAGCCCATTATAGATCATTTAACATTTAGACAACACTCATTCATGAAAAATAACAAATTTGGTTGCTTTAATTCATTGTTTTGAGATAATATATTATCTAGCTTTGAAAGCCACACATGAAAAATTTCTCGTTGAGACTTGCAGCTACTGTGTCCTTTAACTCTTCAATTCCTAAAAAAACATATTTGGTCAAGAGAGATTAAGTGAGAAAACACAAATGGTTTAGGGACTTGGAATCAGAGATTAAGGACACAGTCACTGACTTGCAGGAACTCACAGTCTAGTAAATGAGGCTGAGAAGTAAATTGATTAACAGAATAAAATCTGGTATGTGCTTTTACAGGCTGGAGCAACTGGGAGGGACTACATAGAGGAGAAATAGAAAAAAACTTAACTGGATTTCAGGAAAAGCTATAAAGAGATGATGACATCTAAGCTGAGTTTTGACAGATAAATGAGAAACAAGAACACATAGAGAGAACAAAGATGGCCAAGCGGAAGGGAATACTATGTGTAGTGTCTTGGGAAAGAACAATTATGAAATGATGAAGGATAGGAGGAATCTCGAGACTTTGAGACAGGAAGTGTAGTAGGTCCATTTCTGCAAACCACCACTTACTAAGTATATCCATCTGCATGCATCTTACCTTCTCTGAGATTTGACTTATTGACTATGCAATGTGAGTCATGCATTTCTTGCAAGGTGGTTGAGTATATCGCAAGTAAAACACAAAACTGGAGAGGTGGCTAACTGCATCAGTTATGTCTAAAACCTAGAAAAAAGTGACTGGAAAATTGTAGGTGTCCAATAATGATTTCTGACACACACAACCAAGAGAGAAGTAATTGGTATAGAATCTAAGGAAAAATAGCTGAATAAAACACAGATTTATCTAAACCAAGCCTTCCTCAAAATGGGAGAGAGATTACCATGAAACTGGGGTGAGTGTAAGATAAAAATGTAGGTCTGATCTAAGCTGAGAGATGAAGCAGCAGGTGTCCCAGGGGTGATCCATGGAGATGCATGGCTGTCACATTAATATAGTCCATTTTATTATCTGGATAATATAGAGCCTCTGAGGGTACATCAATCAGAGCCCTTGTTTGAAAAACAAAATCAATCTCACTAACTCAAGGAGGAAAAATATTTCTATTCCAACACTCAGAAACTCTGAGAGGATCAGGTACTCTTGGATTGATGCTACTCAGCCACAGAGAGGGCAGCTAGGGTGTAGCCCTCGACACATGCCCAAGGCTTTTCTAGCAGACACCTGACTGCCTGCATGGCTACTGTGGACAACTGACTCCATGCTGCTTACCAGAAACATCAGTACTGCCACAATATAGAGGTGAACAATTTGCTCACGGCAGCTTCCTCATCTCACTCATGTGCATCATTGTGTTGGCTCTCAGACCTGTGTGAAATTGTAGTAACAAGACCATTTAAGTAATATGGTTCTTATCTTTTCAACGCCTCACAATCAGGTGAGCTTGGATGATGATAGGTAATGAAACCCACTCTATATGCCACCCAGATACGCAATTGAGAACTTGAGACTGTCTAAAAGGTAACGCCAGATGACATGGAGAATAGTCCAGAGAATGTGGGTCTAACTGTTTTCTCAGATACCTACTGTCACTGAGATTCTTTGTCTCTTTGGGGGTCTACTTCTTGAAAAGAATTTGAGTTAAGAAAACAGAATCATTTTTACTGAATGCCCACCACGTTTCCAAACATTGCATTGAAGCTGTTGCATTAACTCATAAAATCATCTCAGAAACTCCAAGAAGGAAGGAATGAAAGGACCCTCTTGTTTTTTTTTTTTTTGACAGGTAGAGTGGACAGTGAGAGAGAGAGAGAGAGAGAGAAAGGTCTTCCTTTTCCATTGGTTCACCCCCGCAATGGCCACTGCAGCTGGCACGCTGCAGCCGACGCACTGTGCTGATCCGAAGTCTTTCACTTTTTGTAATGTGATTTTTTTCAGACACTAATACAGAGGTCAGTTTTTCCCGTGTGTGTCTCCATCAGATGAGAATTATGAATAAGTAAATGTGATTGGTGAATAATGGATTGCACAACATCACACAGAACGACTGAGTACAGATATTTTGCTGCATTGGGCCAATGCCATTTTCCTAGTTGTATTGTTGTAACAGTTTTTTTAAATGACAGCCCTTGTGCTTATGGAGAAAGGTACAAGGGACTTCTGTATATTTTTTCAATTAATTTTTATCATGTATTTCCTCTTCTTAAGGGAAGATATTGCATCACTTCCCAAGCACATGCAACAAAAAGGGGGAAAAGTTGTTCTTAGATTAAAACAGGTTGGATTTTCCAAAAATAGGAAAAAAAGAAAGTAGATATTTCATAGCTGCTTCACAGCAACAGAAATGGAAGCTCAACTTTACTACGTAACTTGTTCAAATTCATAGTTAGGAAGAGACTGTGTTTGGATTTGGACGCAGCTGAGCCCTGGAACGGCACAGAATGCAAAGAGAGGTGTCCCCTATCCCTCCAGAAGGTTGGGCGCTCATGTAACATTGGGAAGGGTGCTCAATAACACTGTCCCTAAAACTCCGAGAAGTAGCAAGCCTGACAGAGCCCCTGCACAACTTCCAGGGGGACTGCTCTTAGCCAGGAAGGCTTCGATCCCTGAGAGCATGTGGTGAAACCATCATGAGCATTTTTCTCTGTCAGAACTATTTCAGAAACCTGTCCATGAGCCATGCAGGAGCCACGTATTGCCAAGAATAAACCAGTGAGAACACCCACAGATTGTAAATTTCAGTCCTACAGACACCTCTGTGATTTGTGAGTCTATCATAAGCTTGCAGACACTATTATTCCACAGAAGGTCTCAGCAGAGTGTATAAGGACAAGGCAGCCAAACGTAGGACATAATGTAAGGAACTGGAAAGAAATCCATGTTCCACTAAAAACTAAAACAACTGGTAATCAAGTCTCCTTTTTATTTTTTTATTTTATTTTTTGACAGGCAGAGTGGACAGTGAGAGAAAGAGAGACAGAGAGAAAGGTCTTCCTTTTCCGTTGGTTCACCCCCCAATGGCTGCTGTGGCCAGCGCACAGCGCTGATCCGATGGCAGGAGCCAGGTGCTTCTCCTGGTCTCCCATGGGGTGCAGGGCCCAAGGACATGGGCCATCCTCCACTGCACTCCCGGGCCACAGCAGAGAGCTGGCCTGGAACTTATTTTGATAAAGATCGCCCTGAAGATGTCTGCTCAAGTGGACATTGCAGCGGTACAAGAAAGGACTCGCGACTATATGAGACTTTAGTTAACATCGATTATAGGCACATTATCTTCTGCTATTTTCAGTAAACAAAGGAGAGGGGGGAATCCAGGTTGATTTTAACTGAAAAATGCGAACAGAAGGGGAAGCCGAGGAGTTCTATCACTGCAGAAAAAATGACTAAGCGAGTTGGGAAATATGGATTATGGATTCAGGTCCTTCTCTGTCACTGTGTGACCTCAAACAAACATTTTCCATCTCTTTTGCACAGCAACATCCTGGAACAATTGTGAAAATCAATATTAATATCAGGGAAGTAATTTATATAAGGTAGATAATTTTGCAAATATAAACAATCACAATATTGAATTTTTGGCTTAATTTTGGTTTTTGTTTGTTTTTGGATATCAGCTACAAGTAAGTCTACTGTCACCTATGTGATGTCTTTGCACACCAGCTATTCTGTGTCTAGTGACTTCTCACCAGCTGTTTCCTCTGCCTGGAATAGTCTTCCTGCTGAGGTTTTACTTTCCTTAAGATTTTTTATTTACTTGAAAGAGAGAGAGAGAGAGAGAGAGAGAGAGAGAGAGAGAGAGAGAGAGAGAATAATTTCCATCTGCTAGCTCATGTCCCAAATGACTGGGGCTGAGCCAGGCCAAAGCCAGGAACCCAGAACTTCTTCCACATCTCCCATGTGGGTGCGGGGGCCCAAGAGCTTGACCCATTTTCTGCCACTTTCTCAGGCACATCAGCAGGGAGCTGGGTCAGAAGTAGAGCACCTGGATCTCACACTGGCACCCATGCATTATGCCGATGTTGCAGAGGGAGGCTTACCCTGCTATGCCACAACGCAGGCCCCTGATGTTTTCCACATCATTCAGTTCTTTGTTCCACTTACCTCCTCGGAGTCTTTGTTGATTTTCATATACAACATAGAGCCCATAACAGTTTATCTCCTACCTTCCTGTTTATTTTGTTTCATATTTACAATTGTATATTATTAACTTCATTTTAAGATAAGAAAATCCAGGTCAGTGGGCATCTTTCTATAGAATAACGGGACAGAATACAATCACTGAACACTTATACTGTACCAAGTTCTGACAAAATGGTTTAAATCTTTCAACTCATTAACATAAGTTTTGTTAATTTACGAGCAAATAATCCTCTTGAAGAGATTAAACTTTTAACATGGGAAGTGAATTTAAGACAAACGTCACGGGTTTTAAACTCTGACGGAGACAAACTCTGGTAGGTACTGAGGCAATAAGCCTGTGTTTTTCTCTGACTTTCCCACTAGACTGTATCTTGTTAATTGTTGCACCCCAGAATCTAGTACACTGTATGCCATGCAATAACTGAATTATATGTGGTCACTGAAAGAGAAGAAAAGAACTTTCAATTTAGTATAAGTAATCCTTTACTAAGGCAACCATATAACAACCAAATATGATCATTTACATAATTATTAAGCTCCTCTGGGAAATTGGGATTTTATTTCCATATTCAAATGCATGATTTCACTGAAAACAGAATCTGTCTCAGTTGATTTGGTGATCTGCCTTTTTATTTTTGAGAATTCTGATATTAGCACAAATCAAGTGAGAAGATCCACACCTAACTTTTTCCACTCCACCTTTGTTGACTCTTTGTAAAAACTCAAGTTCAAGCAAACTCTAAGGCCTTCTCCATTCCTATTTCACTATCTTTCAATAGAACAAAATATGCCAAAGAAAATCCATTTCACATATTTTCTTTGACAAGTTCAATAACCACTCAGCACAAAACACAGAGTTTGTGCTGTGTTCCAGGCAAAGTGCCGAGTAACAGGAAATCACAGATGAATTAGGCCCCATTACCACCTTGAAGTGGTGCTACATTTAATGAAAAAGAACATTACACACAAAGAAATTCTGGTGCAGTGTGGTCAGTGTGTCTAATAAAGATGTCCCAGGCAGGAGTATAGCTTCAGAGAGAAGACTGAATCTACCTCTAAACCTCTTCTGATCCCAATGATTCTGACTCCAGTTCCAGTCACTAAGCTCTCTCCTTCTATCTACTTCAGAAAAATTCATGACTTAATAATGCATGAGGGAGCATTACCTTAAGGTATAATTATGCATATCCACAAATGACCTATGCAATTACACCAGAGTGGTGAACAGCAATTGCAAGGAGAAGTTGGAACAAGTGCACAGGGATATAATGCAGCAAAATGATCTCTGTTTCAATTTTCCTTTTCATAACTACATAAAAATTGCATTTGCTTCTATCACAGACATGTGCAGGAAAATGAAAAAGACCTATTTGATTACCCACTCTCATCTCTCCCTGGAAAGTTTTGGGTTTTTTTTTTTTTTTCTATTTTAGGTCTTCTAGGGACTTCCTTCTATTCTATTATCCCAAAATAACAGGAATACTGAGGGAGGAAGGGTATCTCTCTTCCCAGTGTTTACCATCAGTCAGTCTGTAGGGGATACTCAAGAGTTGCTACTATGTATGGCCAGGATTTAGATGGAAGTCAGAGCAGTCGTAGGGGAGTGAGGAGGCTCAAGGCAAGTCCTGGATTATAAAAATGGAGTTAGTGCCACAGGCAGGATAAAAGAAAGGGCTCTGTTAACAGTCATGTGGGCAGTTTCTGATGAGAGAAACCAGAGGTTTGGGATCCGCATATTTGAGATAAACATGGGAATGACTATAAAGTTGTTATACATTATTATGGTGATGTAATGTTTCATAACATTTCAATCATATTATACAATCTCCTGATTTTGTTCCTTTAGTATCAAATCCTAATCCTCATTAGTGTCATTAAAAAGAATCTTAAAACCATTGTCCTAACCGTGATCTTATATGTGGATATTAATTAGTTCAATCATTGCTGCAGTGTTAGGTAGTAAAATTGATTCCACTTCTTGCGTTCTTTCTTCTCTTCTTTTTTTTTTTTTTTTTTTTTTTTTTTTTTTTTTTTTTTTTAATAAAGCTTTTATTTAAAGAATATAAATTTCCAAAGAACAGCTCATGGACCACAATGGCTCCCCCCCCACACAACTTCCCTCCCTCCCCCCACCCTCCCCTTTCCCGCTCCCTCTCCCCTTCTGTTCACATCAAGATTCATTTTCAATTCTCTTTATACACAGAAGATCAATTTAGTACATATTACGTAAAGATTTCAACGGTTTGCCCTCGCATAGAGACACAAAATGATAATACTGTTGGAGTACTAGTTATAGTATTAATTCACAATGTACAGCACATTAAGGACAGAGATCCTACATGATTTTTTTTTAAAAAAATTGATTAATTGTCTATGCAATTTCCAATTTAACACCAAGATTTTTTAATCATTTGCAATTATCTTTATATAAAGAAGATCGATTCAATATATACTATGTAAGGATTTCATCAGTTTGCACCCACTCAGAAACACAAAGTGTAAAAATACTGTTTCAGTACTAGTAATAGCATCACTTCACATTGGATAACACATTAAGGACAGATCCCTCATGAGACGTAAGTACACAGTGACTCCTGATGTTGATTTAACAATTTGACACTCTTGTTTATGGCGTCAGTAATCTCCCTAGGCTCTGGTCATGAGTTGCCGAGGCTATGGAAGCCTTTAGGGTTCGCCGACTTCGATCTTATTCCCCAAATGATGGAGTTAGAATTGTGCCAGGGGTTTCCAATACAATCCCATCAAGGTGGCATGTACCAAGGCCATCTCATTAGTCCAAGTGATCAATTTCAGCTCACAATTGATCACACTGATAGGTCTAAGAGTCAAAGGGATCTTCTCTTCTAAATACAATGAACATCCATCAGTAAGAATATGTAAAATTGTTTATTCATTTTAATTCTGTAAACCATTAACTAGGGATATATTTTAAAACAAAATCAGGGGCCAGTGCTGTGGCATAGCAGGTGAAGCCACAGTGTGCAATGCTGGCAACCCATATGGGTACCAGTTCAAGTTCCAGCTGCTCCACTTCGATTCCTTCTCTCTGCTATATATTGGGAAAACAGTAGAAGATGGCCTAAGTCCTTGGGCCCCGTACCCGCATGGGAGACCCAGAAGAAGCTCCAGGCTCCTGGCTTTGGATCGACTAAGCTCTGGTCATTGTGGTCATTTTGTGAGTGAACCAGTGGATGAAAGACTTCTCTCTATCTCACTCTCTATGCCTCTGTCTCTCTGTAACTCTCTGCCTTTCAAATAAATAAATAAGTATTTTTTTAAAAAAAAATCAGATATGAAGTTTAGTATTTATGTATTATTTCATATGTGCATGAACTCAGAAGCGGTGCTAATTTCAAAGCTCATGTAATTCACTCTGTCATGTCATTTTGCATTATGCAAAAAATATTTGTTAAAAATAAATAGAATTAATAAGAGACAAAGGATGATGCTGACACATGTGTACATTATTGCTTAAAACCAAAGGTTGCTTTTGGAACACAGTGACATTTAAAAAAAATAATAGTTTCAGTACCAGAAGAACTTGCCTGCCCCAATGTTAAAATTAACAAAGACTTAACTCCTTTGATAATTAGCTTCTGTTTCTGTGATTTGTTTTAAGTGTCACAACATACCATCATCATGTGAAGAACTTGGGAAGATGCTAAGCACAAACTTGAACTTAGCAGAGCGAATCCTTGTTCAACCTTTCAGGGTACCTGGGAAATACCATTTCATCCATCCATTTTTATTTCTTTCACTATAATTCATCTTTTCCCTCAATTAATTTTTGATATCTCATTAATATATTTAACCTTTTTACAAAGAGAGCTAACCTCTTCTTTCTGACTCCTACATGTTTTTTCAGAGAGAGAAAGAAAGATAGAGAGTGGGAGAGAGAGGGAGAAAGTTTCAGCCAGTAGTTCACTCCCCAAATGCCCACCATGGACAGGACTGAAGCTGGGAGCTAGGATCTCAATCCACAGGGGTCTCTTAGACGGGTGCTGGGACCCGATTACTTGAGCCATCACTGCTGCTTCCTACAGTTTGCTGAAATCATGAGCTGGAGTCAGGAATCAAACCCAGGTATATTGATGTGAGACATAAGCATCCTGACCAGCATCTTAACAGTTAGGCCAAGCACTCAAATAATTTTATATTTGTTTTAATTTAATTTTACTCCCTTTTCTAGCTTCTTACAGTAGAAGTTTAGGATATTGATTATAGATTGTTCTTTTCCAAGAATTTACAACTACATTTTTTTCTTTGATTTAGTTAGAAGTGTGTTTCTTCAAATTCCAAATGTTCAGGGATTTTCCACGTATGTTTTTCTCATTAGTTTCTGCTTCAGTTATGTGGTGTTTGGAGCACTTACTCAATATTAAATTCTTTTAAATTCTTTTAAATTTATTGATGCTTCTTTAATTGTCCATAGTTTGCCTGTCTTGATGAATATCCCATGTTTATTGGAAAGAACATACATTTAACTGATTTATTATAATGTTGTAAAAATGGCAACTAAGTCAAGTTTAATTTAGCATTGTGGTAGCTGGCACTGTGGTGTAGTGGGTACAGCTGCCGCCTCCAGTGTCATCATCCAATGTGGGCGCCAGTTCGAGTCCTGGCTGCTCCACTTCCAATCTGGCTCTCCGCTGTAGCCTGGGAGGGCAGAGGATGGTCTATGTCCTGGGGCTCTTGTGCCTGCATGGGAGACCAGAGGAGGCTCCTGGCTCCAGGCTTCGGATCAGTGCAGCTCTGGCCATTGCAGCCATCTGGGGAGTGAACCAGTAGAAGAAAGATTCTCTCTCTCTCTCTCTCTGCCTCTCCTCTCTCTTTCCCAGGCTATAGCAGAGAGCTGGATGGGAAGTGGAGTAACCAGGACTCGAACCGGCACCCATATGGGATGCTGGAACTGCAGGCAGCGGCCCTAACCGCCACAGCACCGACCTTCATCATCGTACTTTAATCTTGCTCTTTACATATTTCTTTTCAACAGCAACATTTTATGTTGATGTTATGGTTAATTTCAGGAGTCAGTTTAACAGTACAAAGTGATAACCTCAGTAACAAGTAAATCATTCTTACTGAGTTTGGAAGGAGGAAATTAGCATATGAGTTCCTCATGTTAGTGGAAAAGATCCACCCTCAAAATAGCCAAGAATCATCCTATTAGCTGTAGAAGCAGATAACAAAAAAGCAGGGAAAAGGTAACTTTGCCTTTCTCTTCTCTAGAGTTCGGATACATTTATTCTCTTGGCCTTAGACATCAGAATTTGGACTCCAGGGCTACACCAGTGGCTTTCCTTATTCTGAGGCAGTCAGACTTGTACTGAAACACACTATGCATTCTTTGTTATCCAGCTTGCAGACAACCTACAGTGAGACTTCTCAGCCATCATAATCATGGGACCCAGTTCCCTTAACAAATCCCCTATCATCCTCCTCATCATCTATATGAACGTTATCTATCCATCCATACATACATACATCCATCTACAGCCTGTTGATTCTGTCTGGAGAACTCTGACAAATACAGCTGATTTGTACTACGTTGTTACTACATCTACTTTTAAAATTCAGATGTTTAGGCCGGCGCTGTGGCTCACTAGGCTAATCCTCTGCCTGCAGCACCAGCACCCCAGGTTCTAGTCCCAGTTAGGGCTCTGGATTCTGTCCCGGTTGCCCCTCTGCTCCTCTCCAAGTCCAGCTCTCTGCTGTGGCCCTGGAAGTCAGTGGAAGATGGCCCAAGTCCTTGGGCCCTGCACCCTTATGGGAGTCCAAGAGGAAGCACCTGGCTCCTGGCTTTGGATTGGCGTGGCACGCCAGCCGTAGCAGCCATTTGGGGGATGAACCAACGGAAGGAAGACCTTTCTCTCTGTCTCTCTCTCTCACTGTCTAACTCTGCCTGTCAAAAATTTAGATGTTTAGACCATTTATACTTAATCTACATGTTCATATAATTCAACTTGAAACTACCCACTTGATATTTGTTTCCTATTTGTCCCATCTATCTGATCTGTCTTGTTGAATGTGCTGTGTTTACTTGCAAATAATGTAAAATGTGTTTTTGTGCAATATAGCATTGCATACTTGTCAATTGGTAAATTAGATCACCATTGTTAAATTTTCTTTATATTTACATACTTTTTGTTTACTTGTGTCCTTTATTATAGGGCACTGTTTTTCTTCAACTTCCAAGATGCTTTAAATGAGTTATCTAGTTAATCTTTCCCTCATTGTTCAAAAATTATTTTTACTTATTTTGGGAACTACCCTTGTTCACCTTCACATCTGGGGTGGGAAAATTTTCCTGGAGCTTCACTGATCAAAACCCTATATGGGGGGCCGGCGCTGTGGCATAGTGGGTAAAGCTGCCACCTGTAGTGCCAGCATTCTATCTGGATGCTAGTTCGAGTCCCTGCTGCTCCACTTTTGATGTAGCCCTTTGCTATGGCCTGGGAAAGCAGGAGAAGATGGCCCAAGTCCATGGGCCCTTGTACTTGAATGGGAGACCCAGAAGAAGCTCCTGGCTCCTGGCTTCGGATTGGCTCATTTCTGACTGTCATGGACAACTGGGGAATGAACAAGCGCATGAAAGACCTCTCTCTGTCTCTCTCTGACTTTCCTTCTCTCTCTGTGTAACTCTGATGTTCAAGTAAGTAAATAAGTCTTTAAAAAAAAAACCTATTAGGTTGGTACCAAATACAGAATCAATCTTAAACATTTTAATTTTACCATGACAGAACACTACATTTTAGAGTAATAGTTTAATTCTCTATCCTCTAACTCTGACTCTTTTATCAAATTTACTCACAACATACATCAGCTATTGTGGGTTTATATGGCTCATAAATAATATCCCCTCCAAGTCTGACTTTGGAATCAGTGTGAGTGGATCAGATTAGTTGTATCTGGGATATTTACCACTAGTTTACAATATGTCTAGGACAAATTGAAAGCATGTGGTTTGGTGGGAAACAAACATACAAAGAAGGGTAACAGAAAGAAGCCACATATGCTTTTTCCTTTACCCCAAATTATTAATCGAAGAATTTCCTCCATTCTCTCATCATTTTCCCCTGAAAGGAGTTAGTAAATTGATGGAGAGAAGATAGAACCACTGTACTAATGGATGGATCCCTTTTACTTATGAAAATATTATAAGTAATAAGTCATGCAATGTAATAAGCAAGTATCCCACTCTTCCAAAATAAGTACTTCCTTAACTGTAACATTATATGCAACTTCAGTTAATCTTACAAGTATCTTTTGCAAAGTGCTGTTAATTGGAAACAAACCATAGACTTCTAAAAAGAAAACTACAATATAATCCATTAAACAGCATTTTAAACATTTCAAGTAGTTTATGGTAGTCATTAAAAGTTTACACAATCTCCTCTCTTGCTCTTACAGAGAAATTCTTGAGCACAACATAAGACCTGCATAATGGCACACAATCACACACATACACATCAGTTATTGCATGCTGCTTTAATACACTATAAGACGGATTTCGTGATCCTAAGTTATTTTGTCTTTAATTTTGCATAATCACATCTGATTTCCCATTGCCATCACTATAGTTACAATTGACATGCTTTCACTCAAACCCAGACAATTTATTGTAATTGACTGTCTATAGGAACTCTGGTCAAAATAGCATTAGGTTTTAAGTTAAAACAACTGTATTTGTGTAGTGAATTTGAGACAAAAGCCTGGATAGTGAGTTTGGGAAATTCCTTCTGGTTCATTTATGATTCTTATAGGCCTTCCAGATTTTAAGATATCTATTTAATAATTGTCACATATACTTCTAATTTACTGAATGGTAAAGCTATTCTAAATAAAATACAGAATAATTTACAAGAAACTATGGGCTAACTATAGTATTATGGGCTAACTATAGTATTATTCCAATTCTACAGTTGGGGAAACTAAGCTACAAAAATGTAATTAACTTGCTCAGAGTCATTATGTTAACAATGAACAGATTCCAAGCTTGCACTTGTTACTCTTAACACACTCAACTTCTCCTTTATAATGTCCTACTATGTCTGTATGTCTGGGGGACTTGGAGAGAAGACCAGGCACATTTTAATAGAAGTTGAGAATGTCATTAGATGTGCCTTTTCTCTATGATCTAACAAGGCTTTCTTTAGTTCAACAGATTATAGAACAAAATGGCAAGATGGACTGTGTTTTAGAGTTTGGAACTTTATGAATATTTGTTATTTGCTGTCTGATTAGTTGACTGCTTGCTGTATCTATAGGCTAATGATAGAGGTTTGCACATGTCTCAGTCTTAATTAACAAAATGAGACTCCAGTGTTCATTAAAAGTAGAAACTTCATTTTTTAAACCAAATAGTGCTTACCTTGTTGATACATTTTAGTAGGATGAAATAGATTTAACACAAAACTAACCATCTTGATCATGTTTAAATGTACAGTTCAGTGGTATTAAATACACTAATGTTTTATAATAGTCCCTACCATCCATCTCAATATTTCTTTTTATTTTGTAAAACTGAAGCTGTATGTCCATACAAGAACAACTGTATTACCTCTTCCCCTACAGTGCCAAACCTAATGATTCTACTTTTTGTCTCTTTTATTTAAACTAAAGAAGACTAATATAGTGATTGTGTGGCTGGCTTATTTCACTCAGAATAATATCCTCAAAGTTCATCCATGTTGTAGTGTACTTCAGAATTCCTCCTATTAAAGGTTGAATGCTATTCTTTTATATGGATATACCACATTTGCTTATCCATTTATTTGTTAAGGTATACTTGCTCTGCTTTCATGTTAACTATGATGAATACTGCTATGAAGGTAGGGTACTAATATTTACTCAAGGCTCTGCTTTCAATTTCTTGAGTATACATCCAGAAGTGGAATTGTTACTTTAAAATTAGTTTTGATATAATGTATTTTTAATTTACATTGTAGTAAAAGCCTTAACAATTCACTAAGTAAGGAATTCAACAACTAAAATGTGAAAAGACCATAGTCCAAAAGGAATGTAAGGGCTATGAACAATTTTGTCAAACATGGTTTAATAGTTTTGCCAAATTGTTAAGAATGATGTACTATTATAGATTTAATATTGCATGAATATTTTAAACATATTGTATATGAGTGAAATTGACACTGTTTTTATTTTTAAGTTTTTGAGTAATTGCCACAGTGTTTCCTACAGTGGCTATACAATTTTGCAGCCTCACGAACAATATGGAAAATTTCTGATTCTCCCATACTCTTGCCAGCAGATTTTTACTTACTTCTTATTTATTTATAACAGCCATGCTTCTGGTTATAAGGTGGTATTTCATTATAGTTTTGATTTGCAGTTCCCTAAATCGTAGTGATATTGGGCATATTTTCCTCTGCTTATTGGTCATCTGTATACCTTCTTTGGAGACACATCTGTTCCAGTCTTTTACCATATATATATTTTAGGCCTGCTAATTCAGAAAGAAATATTGCCATTGGTTAAACATTGTTCCACTTTAGCAAAGTTCCAGATATTGCCAGGTTAATGTACCTCTTATGTGCAAATATGTGCTTAGCATTCTGATATCTGCTTTATAGGAAATATCTTGTTTTATCTTCCATATTGCTCCTTGAGGCAGAGATTATTAGTTACATGTCTTAATAAATATGGTATGCTCTATGTAGGTTATATAACTTGCCCTCTCCAGATAGATAGCATTCAATGGTAGCAGGTGGTTGATGGAGTTTGTATTGGAATTCAAACTCTTAGCCCCAGAGTCTGATGTACATAATTGCCACATAAGAGCACATAGGTATGCTCACTTGCAGGTTGTGTGCATGTGTATGTATGTGTGTACATGCGTGCAGGCTGGTGAAATATAAATAATTTTCATTTGAACTCAGACAATTAGGGCAGCAACCAGGTTGGTGATGAGTAACATACTACAGTAACCTCCCAACAGATACACCAATTTGAAGAGCTATTTATGCACCCTGTCACCTTTAGAAGTTATGGGAGACAGTTGGGAGGCCATGATATCTTCTTTGTAATAATAAGAAAAGTCATGTTAAAGAAAGCAGGAAGTGAAGATCTGCCCATGTCATCTTCCCCAGTTACAAGTGATGTAGCATGGAGAAAACCATTTCCAGTTTAGGAGAGGGAGAGTGAACTGAATCCCTGTGCCAAGTGTGCTGTCATAAACCTCACAGTCAAATTGTGCCACATGGCTCCTGCCCCGGGCCTGAACCTGCAGGCTGAGTATTTGGAGCCTCCATAGCCAAGCACCCTACACTGGCCTTACACAGTCATTACCCAGAAAAAAGCCAAACAAGACTCTAGGCACCCACCGTGGAGAGTGTGAGTCAGGAGCTGACATAGGAGCCCAAAGCTTAGCCCAATGCCCTGAGGCCTAGCACCTGTTAAAGCCCCACAGCCTCTATCCCAGTGCAGGGCTTGCAAACTGAACCATTGGACTAGTTCCAGAATCAGACTGAGATCTGTCCTCCAGTGGTATGGACTCATTCCTGCATGTAGCAGTACTGGACTCATGCTGGCATTGCATATATGATCAGACATTGTGGGGCCCAAGGATTGTTGGGCTAAGATGTTTCCCAGCCTGATCCCTCACTGGAAGCCAGCAGGCGACCTTTATTACTCCTCTTTCAAACCTTGGCTGAGAGTAAATGGCCCAGATGGTTCCTGCCTAGAAGACTGAGAGGACATTCCTATCTCCCCTCCTACAACCTTGAGCCAACCAGCAAAGCACCACTGGACTATTTTGGGACACGGTAACAGGCTGGTAAAAAGAACCACTGAGCAGAACATAACAGCCTCATCCCCAGGCCCTACAGAGTCTCTGAACCTTCTTTAGTGTCAAGTGGAGTCTGTAGCCCCAGTTGATAGACCTTACACCCCAGCCAGTATCACTCATGGCTGGTAAGTGTGGTATCAGGCAGTGAGTCCTCTTCAGCAGCATACAAACTATAGAAATGTCTATTTGGTCTTACAACAGGCTGCACTTATCTTGGTGGGCTCTGAGTTCCATTGTGATCTACCATTTTAACATTTGACATGGACAAGGAGTCTGAACTTAACCCTGCCCCAGAAAGAGGATTGTAGGAACAAATTATCCCTTTTTAAGCACTTCCTCAGATCTTTCTGAACAACACATAATTGTATGGTTATGATAAATTTTAGCTTGCAGACACAGATCCAGGACCTAGGACAAACCTGAACTTAGGGTGCTATCTAGTACTGAAATACCATAAGTATCTTTCAGCTCCTAGAAAACAATAGAATTTCTAGACAGACAGCCACAAATGAAACCAGGTACTGTAACTAATCCTTCAACACACACACAATGTTAAATATCAAAAAGTGTCAAGAAAATTTAGGGAAATATGATTTCATGTAAAGAGCAAAGTAATGTTCCTAACAAACTATCTACAAATTGACATTTTCATATACTCAAGTGAAGATTTCAAAATAGCTGTTTAAATGAAACTCAACAAACATCAAGAGAACATAGAAACTGTTTAATATTCTAGTAAAAGATGGATATAGAAGTAATAAAATAAATTGAACAGAAATTCTTCAACTGAAATGTACACTAAGTAAAAATAAAAATTTGATATAAAGAATCCAAAGGAGAATAGATCAAACACAAGAATTAATGAGCTTGATGAGAGGTTACTTGTTAATACAGAGTTGGAGGACAAAAAAGAAGAAGAATCAAGAAGAATAAA
The DNA here is from genome assembly GCA_949820135.1 of Sylvilagus floridanus. NCBI lineage: Eukaryota > Metazoa > Chordata > Mammalia > Lagomorpha > Leporidae > Sylvilagus > Sylvilagus floridanus. The sequence goes on along the minus strand of OX463241.1, from coordinate 162,443,215 downwards.
GAAAGTTTACTGGAACTCTGGGTCAGCCTTAAAAGATAAAATATCCTATGCACTGGAATTTAGGAGGGACTATAAATGACAAAGAAGAACAAATAATATTTTAAAAATAATAAAAGAAAACTTTCCAAACCTAGATAAAGATGCAAATATTCGGGAAAAGGGAGATCAAAGGTCACCAGTCATTCAAGTTAACCAAGTCCTCTCCAAGGCATATTATAATTAACTTATTCAAGGTTAATGATAAAGAAATGTTATAGCTGAAAGAGAAAGAATTACATGAAAATATCACATAAAATAGGCCACATTCTCTCCACTACAGACTTCTTGGCAGAAATTGTATATGTCAATAGGAAGTGGGATTAAATATTCACACTACTGAAGAAAAAAAATGCTAGCCACCCCAAAATAATACTTCTTAGCAAAGTTATCCTTCAGACAAGAGGGAGAGATGATTCTATTCCTAGACAAACAAAATCAGAGAAAGTATTGCCATCATTCCAGTCTTTAAAGAGATGTTACAGAGCATGCTTTAAATTGAAATAGAGACATGCTAATGAATAGGAAAAACATATCAAAATGTAGAAAACTCAATACAAATTGTAAAACAAATTCTGAATGCTGGGCAGGCGTTGAAGCTTGGTGGGTCAACCTGCTACTTCGAATGCCCACACCCCATATTAGAGTGTCTAATTTGAGGCCTGGCTACTCTCTTTCTGATACAGCTCCAAGCCAATGCATACATGGAGTCAACAGATAATGCCTCAAGTGCTTGGGTCCCTGTCACCCATGTGGGAGATCCAGATATGGAGTTCCAGGCTCTTGGTATCAGCCTGGCTCAGCCCTAACTGTTGTGGGCATTCCCACTGGATGGAAGAATCCACATTCTCTCTCTCTTTCTCTTTCTCTCCATCTGTTTCTCATCTTCTTCTGTCACTCTTCCTTTCAAATAAATGAATATTTAAAAAATCTAAAATGATCTAAATTATAATTATGGTGGTATAGATCATTCATAACTTTAGAGTACAATCTAAAAAAATTACAATATCAAAAAATTAAAAGTCAGTCAGTATAGAAAGAGCAAAATAAAGCATAAAATTTCAAAATGTGATGAAAAGAATTGGAACTCGGATATAGAGTTCTTTATTAGTGTTTCTTATGCATATGTTTTATCTCTGTTGTATTTAAAAGCAATATTAAATTATTATAATTTAAAAAGATATTATTAAAACTAAAATATTGTTGTAAGTCTCATGGTAACTAACAAGCAAAAATTTATAATAAACTTAAGAAAAATAGTAAGCATGGAATCAAAATACAATACTAGAGAAATTCTCTTAACTACAAATGAAGATTTTAAGAGAGGAAGAAAGAAAGGAATGATAATAAAATAAAAAGAAGGTATAAAATGGCATTAATAAAACTTTACTGATTATTTTATCTTAAATATAAATAGATAAGATTAATCAATTTAATGACACACCGTAACCAAATGGATAAAAATACAAGACCCAACTCTATAGTGCTTACAGAAAATTCACTCAATTCTAAAGACAAACATAGACTGAAAGTGAAAGATTATTACAAGAAATTCCATGAAACCGGAACCCTAAAAGAAGCCGAAGTAGCTGGGCACCTATCAGATACAATAGATTTTAAATCATAGCTCCAAAAAGAGGCAGGAAGTGACATCATATAATGATCAAGGGTTAAATTCAGCAACAGAAAAACAACAATTGCTAAATATAAATGCACCAAATGTCAGAGTATCCAATACATAAAGCAAATATCAATAAAACTGAAAGACACCAGTACAAAATTATATTTTAACATTCCTTTTTCAAAAATGGCCACATCATGCAAACAACAAGAACAACAACAAAAACAGCAAAGTTAAATCATACCCTAGATAATCTGACCCAACAGACAAGTACAGAAAGCTTTATTCAACAGCTGTAGACCACACATTCTTTTCAACAGCACATGAAGCATTATCATACAGTAAGCCTGAAAGCAAATTTCAACAATGACAAAAACTGGTATCAGTCAAGTGTCTTTTCTGACCACAATGCAATAAAGCTAGAAATCAATAGTAAGAAAAACATCAGAAACTACACAAAGGCATTGAAATTAAACAACTTATTCCTAAACAACAAATGGATCAAGAAAGAAATTAAGGAGGACATTTGAAATCATTTTGAGATGAATGGAAATGAAAACACAGCAAACCAAAGCCTATGGGACACAGAAAATGTTGTATTAAGAGGAAAGCTTGGGGCCAGTTCTATGGCATGGTGTGAAAAGCCACCGCCTGCAGTGCCAAGATCCCATATGGGTGACAGTTCAAGTCCCAGCTGCTCCATTTCCAATCCTGCTCCCTGCTGTGGCCTGGGAAAGCAGTAGAAGATGGCCCAAGCCCTTGAGCACCTGCACCCATGTGGGAGACCTGGAAGAGGATCGAGGCTCGAGGCTCCTGGCTCCTGGCTTTGGATCGGCACAGCTCTGGCCATTGTGGCCAATTGGGGAGTGAACCAGTGGATGGAAGACCTCTCTCTTTCTCTGCCTCTGCCTCTCCTTCTCTCTGTGTGTAACTCTGGCTTTCACAGAATAAATAAATCTTTAAAAAAGAAGAGAAGCTTATAGCATTCGAAACATGCAACAAAAAAAGCAAAAAGATATATAAGCAGCTAAGCATAGCACCTCATGAACTAGAAAAACAATGATAAAATCAAAATTTGTAGAAGGAAATAAATTAAACTCACTGAAAAATTAAGTGACATACAGATTGAAAAACTATAAAAATATCAATGATAAAGAATTGGTGGCCAGCGCTGCGGCTCAATAGGCTAATCCTCCACCTACAATCTCTATCAAAATTCCACAGGTGTTTTCCACAGAATTAGAAAAAAATTAAAATGAGACTGAGGGGCCTGTGTAGTGGCATAGCAAGTAATTGAGAAGACAATATTCCTCCCCATACATCTGTGAATTTACTTCATAAAACACATGTTCCAAAGTTCTAATTTCATTGTTTTTCCTTCTTCAATAAAATACTTATGGTTAAGCTTTAGATAGATTCAGGACGTGAAATTTGGCCATGTGGGTACCAGTTTGTGTCTCCATTGCTCCACTTCCAATCCAGGTCTACACTAGTGGTCTGGGAAAAGCAGCAGGAGGTTGCTCAAGTGTTTGGGCCCCTGCCACCCATGTAGAAGACCCAGATGAAGCTCCTGGTCCCTGGTTTCAGCCTAGCTCAGCTCCGACCATTGTTGTCACTTGGGAGAATGGACCAGTGGATGGAAGATTTCTCTGTCTCTCTATAACTGAGTTTCAAATAAATAAATAAATGTTTCATTTTTAACAGAATCACAAAAATAACCAAAGCAATCCCAAGGGTGAAAAAAACAGACAGGATACATTACACTCCTCAGTTTAAATATAGCTTTCCCCATCTTTAATATATATAAAATAACAGTAATTAAAATAGCATGATATTGGCATAAAAATACATCATAGGCCAGTGGAACAGAATAAAGACCCTAGAGGCAAAATCACTTATTTATAACCAACTGATGTTTGACAAAAGTGCTAAGAACATGCATTGGAAAAAGAACAGTATTTTTTTTAAGATTTATTTTTTATTTATTTGAAAGACAGAGTTATAGAGACAGGTAGAGACAGAGAGAAAGGTCTTCCATCCTCTGGGTCACTCCCCAAATGGCCGCAATGGCTGGATCTGTGCCAATCAGAAGCTAGGAGCCAGGAGCTTCATCTGGGTATCCCACGTGAGTGAAATCCTTGGGGCATCTTTTACTGCTATCTCAGGCCATAGCAGAAATCTGGATCAAAAGTGGAGCAGCCGGGACTAGAACCAGCTCCCATATGGGATGCCGGTGCTTTAGACCAGGGCTTTAACCTGCTGCACCACAGTGCAGCTCCGAAAACAGTATTTTCAATAAGTGGTGCTGAGAGACTTATATATCCCATACAGAAGAATGAACTAGATCCCTATCTCTCACCATGTACAAGATCATTTCTAAGTGCACTGAAGACATAAATGTATGATCTGAGACATTGACAGTATTAGAAGAAAACAGAAGGGAAAAAGTTACTGGAGTGGGCTAGGATTTTGGGGATCAAATCCCCAAAGCAAAAAAGGCAAAGAAAAAATCGACAAGTAATATTTAATCAAATTAAAGGCATTCTACAAACAAAAGAAGCAATCATCAGAGTGAACAGACAATCAAAATGTTTTTTGCTGTAGACCTGACAATGTTAATATGTAGAGCATATGAAGAACTGAAATAACTCAAAGGCAAAACAACAAATAATTAATAAACTGACAGTAAATTTACACAGACATTCTTCAAAAGAAGGTATACAAATGGCCAACAGGTATATAGAAAAATGTTCAATATCATTATCATCATGAAAGTGCAAATCAAAACTACCATTAGATATCACTCTACTCCAACTAGATTGCCTATCATCAAAAAGTCTAAAGAGAACAAATGTTTATAAGGATGTGGAGAAAAGACAACCTTTGCACACTGCTGGTGGGAATGCAAATCAGTAAGTCATTGTGAGAAACAACATGGAGGCTCATCACAAATCTTAAAATAGAACTACAATCCCACTGTAGGACACAAATCCAAGACAAATGAAGTCAGTCCGCTGAAGAGATACCTCAGCTCCCTTGATTATTATAGCCCTATTCACAACAGCCAAAATTAGAAACAACCTAAGTGTCCCTGCACTGATAAAAGACTAAATAAAATGTGGTACATTAGACAACAGACTACTACTTAGCCATAAGAAAAGGTAGAACCTTGTCATTAATAACAACATAGATGCAACTGGAGGTCATCATCTTAAGTGGAAGAAAACAATTGCAGACAAACAAGTATCCTGTACAAAGAAAAATATGATACAAGGGGAGACATTGTTAGGAATGGAGGGAAGAGTTGCTGCAGAAAGAGGAGAAAAATAAGGCAAAGTAGAGGAGCAAGGAATGCAAAGGGTTAAAGACCTTAACATGGGAGGTCTCTGCCTTTTTCCTTCAAGAATTGCAATTATTAGAATCAAACAGAATATTCTAGAGCATCTCAGGACAGAGACCTATACTGCTTCTGAGAAAGTATCATAGGAAAATGATAAACTTTGCTGATCCTCATCACATCTGATGGTTTAAAAGCAATATGCTTCTTTTTGGGCAGAAAATTGGAAAAGGCTAAGAAAGTATCTTGGTTTATTCGACTCAGTTTCCCTACAGCCTGTCTTTGGTGTCTAAAGGGATCAATGATGATCCTGCATGTTCTACTGACAGGATATAAAATAGCTGATAGGATACATGGATTGAAGATTGGCTGTAGTGAGGGACGATGCAGAGTTGGGAGTTGTGCCAGGAATACTTGACTTCAGGGCAGACCCTACCACAATGTGGAGCACCACCCCAGCTCATCCATGGATTACTGAGAAGCCAATGGATCAACACGTGCACCGACACTCAACCCCCACCCTGTGGGCATCTGCAATGTCCACAGCGTCTGAGCAGTAGAGAGCCATGGAGATGACACAGACTACAGTAACAAGGATGCTACGTTTTTAAATGGCTGCTACTTTCCTCCCAAACTCATCAAACTTAACACCCAAAGAGCTGATGTTAAATCAGGCAAGACTGAATTGCCTCAATTTTGCAATCAGCCAACTGAGGGAACCCAGAAGATATTGGAATAAATAACCAAAAATAAATGGAAAGTGCTTTATTATTTTTCTGCACCTCTGACTCAGAGTATATAAATGTCAATTTTAAAAGAAAAATAAAGAAAAAGAAAAGAAAATCCATCTGGGACCATCTTACGGTTTCAGATAATAGAAACTTGATGCAGATTTCCATTACCAAAAAGTGAGATTAATGATTGAGAACAGTGGTGGTGGTGGGTGCTTTATGATGACTGTGTAGTTGCACATGGAGAATCAGCCTAAAATGTATTTGTTATATTCTAAATGAACTTTAGATACTATGATACAAGATTTTTGTTACTTCATAATTCTCATTAGTGTTCAGGAGGTCAGAACCAGGCAGTGTGGTCACAGCTAGAGCATATGGTGGTGCAGTTTTTATCCACCAACTGAGAAATGGGGAGGCAGCAAGAAGTGGCATGTTCTATCCTTCACTTAGACTCCAAGCTCAGAATGCACTGAGGTAATTCCTATGAGACAAAAAGTTCTTAGTTCTAAACCATGGGGGTCTAACATCCTAAGGAATGCCATCTGGGCTGAGACCTGGAGGATGAACAGCAAGTCAGATAAATGAAGACATTGGAACTTGGGGGAAGCTGATTCAAAGACAAGGATTTGTGCACTGGACGGAATGTGTTCTCCCAAAATCAAATGTTGACATTAGAAAGTGCAAATAATAGGAGGTACTTAGATTTGGGGTCCGGAACCTACTTGGTGAACTTGTGAAAGGGGTGAACAGGTCCTCACCAGCCACTGAAATTCCCAGCACAATGGTTGTGGACATTCAGACTCCAGAACTGTGAACGATAATTTATGTTGCTTAACCTTTCCAGATTAAAGAACTCTGTTACAGCAGCACAGAGAGATGAAGGTGGTTTGCCAACAGAGGGAGGGACTATACTGGTGTTCTCTTAAGCAGAAGTTCTCAAGTATTGTGAAGATATTGAATATTTAAAATACATTAGCAATAGTTATTCTCACCTGGTTCTGGTCAGGATTTGGTGACTGAGTTGAGTTGGCAGGAGTGAGCTGGGGCAGGCACAGCTGGTATGACACTACAAGCCAATTTAGATAATGGGGTATTGCATTATAGCCTTTCTTTTAGAGAAAAAATGTCAGGGGGAAAATGTAAATTTCCTGGAGCCCAGAGGAACACATGTGTGTTGCATGATCGTAAGCCCCTAACAGAATCTAAAATTCTGTTGGTACTTTCTCTTCTATGAAACATCAGGCTTGCAAATTATTTCTCTACTCTCTTCAGGGTTGAACATACTGACTCAAGAATGGGTCCACAAGTGTGAACCCACCCCCTCCACCCCGTCACCTACAATCCTGGATTCAGCCTGGCCTAGGCCCAGCTGTATATCTGGGTGTAACAGCTGGTGGAATATATTTTTCCCTCTCTCTCTGATTTTCTGTGTGTGTGTGTGTGTGTGTGTGTGTGTGTGTGTGTGTAACTCTGCCTTTCAAATGAATAGATATTCTTAAAATGAAAAAAATAAAAGAAACTTTTCACAAAACAATAAGCAGAAGTTCACAGCTGGCATGTTCAGATGCATAGGAAAGATCCTCAAAATAAGTCAACAAAATAAGGTTTGACACAAAAGTGCACCCAAGGGTATTTCTAAGATCATATAGCAATTTTTTGTACATTTCATTATTTTTATTATTTACAATATCATATTTTCAGTTTATTTTATAATCATAAGCTTAATATTCCAGCAAGTAAAGAATTCAGCAAATAGTAAGAAGAGAAAATCACTGTACCTCAACAGTAAAGAGTTATAAACAATAATCAGATCTTAAAATGTCAATTTCACTTTTATATATTATCTTTTTATGCTCTGTTAGTTACCACAAATCAGTGAAAATATATGGTATTTTGTCTTTCTGATACTGGCTTATTTCACTAAGTATAATGGTTTCTAGCTGTATACATTTTGATGCACAAGATAGGATTCCATTCAATTTTATGACTGAATACTATCCCAAAGTATATAAACACCCCATTTTCTTTATCTAGTCTTGGCTTGTGGACATCTAGGTTGATTCCATATCTTAGCTATTGTGAAATGAACTGCAATAAACATGAGGTACAGATCATATGCTGATTCATTTCCTTTGGGTAAATTCCCAGTAATGGAATGGCTGGATCATAAAGTATACCTATTGTCAGATTTCTGAGGAATCTCCATACTGTCCTCCACAATGACTGTACTAGATTACATTCTTATCAACAGCGTATTGGGGTACCTATTACCCCATATCCTTGCCAGCATTTATTGTTTATTGATTTCTGTGTGAGGGCCATTCTAACTGTGGTGAGGTAAAATGATATTCTGGTTTTTATTTAATTTCCTTGATAACTAGTTATCTTGGGCATTTTTCCATGTGTATGTTGGCCATTTGAATTTCCTCTTTTGAAAAATACCTGTTCAAATTTTTGCCCATTTCTTAACTGCATTATTTATTTTGTGGTTGTTGAGTTTCTTGAGATTTTTATTAATTGTGGATATTAATCTTTAATCAATTTTATAGTTTGCAAATAATTTCTTCCAGTCTGTCAGTTGCCTTTTCACATTGCTGAGTGTTTCCTTTGTAGCACAGAAGCTTCTTACTTTGATATATTCCCATTTGTCTATTTTTGCTTTGATTGTCTTTGCTTCTAGGTTTTTTTCCAAGATGGTTTCGCCTATGCCACTGTTTTGCAAAGTTTCCTCAATGTTCTCCTCCAATAATTTGATGGTATCAGGTTGTAAATTTAGCTTCCTATATGTAGAATCATGTCATCTGCAAACAGGGATAATTTTACTTCCTCCTTTCCAATTTGTATCCCTTTGATTTATTTTTCTTGCCTAATGACTCCGGCTAAAACTTTCAGAACTATATTGAATAGCAATGGTTAAAGTGGGCATCCTTGTCTGGTTCAAGATCTTAGTGGAAATGCTTCTAATTTTACTGACTGTGCTTATTAGTAATAAAACATCTCCCAAAGTCCACTTCCCAGGATCCCAGTATTCCAATTCATTCCATTTTGTTATCTGTGGTTCTATACAATTATTTGGCAATCCATAATTAATATAGATATCTCAAAGACCATATTTTAAGAAACACTTCTCTGGATATACTGAAACAATAATCTCAAACCTTGCCTCATTTACTCAGTAAGAGGTCTTTTTCCTTTGGTACTTACATAGAATTTTATGTTACTGATAGAATGAAGTGAAAAAATGTTGTACATACTGACGTTAGGGTCTTGGTCCTAAATCCCAGGCATCCTAAAATTATTCTTAGGCATTTTAGCTAAGTGAGCTCTTCACAATCTAATTACAAACAAGCACTGATGGCAATAAGGGGAGCTTCTGCCCACTTAGCTATACTCATCACTGTCTGCTTAGAAGGGCGTTACTAATTCCAAGTGGAACCATCTATCAGTTGGTCCACAGAGTATTTTAACTTGTACTTCCTTCAGACAATGTGAAATGGGAAATTATTTTCAGCTAGGAACAAATAATGAATCTACGGAACAAATGAGAAAAACAGAAGTTCTGCATCTGTTTCTTCTCATAAATCAAATCTCAGCAGAAACAGACATGATAACAAATTTGGAATTAGAGCAAAATATATCTAAACATGAAACAAACCATTTTCCTCCTTTTTCATTAATTTACTTGAGAGGCAGTTACAGAGAGAGTGTGAGGAAAGAGAGAGGGAGAAAGAGAAAGCTTTCTCTTTTTGGTTCATTCCTCAAGTGGTCGCAACAGCCAGGGATGCACTGGTCCAAAATCAAGTATTTGGGCCATCTTCTGCTGCCTTCCCAGGCACATTAGCAGGAAGCTGGATCAGAACCAAACTGCCAGGACTTGAACCAGCATTCAAATACTAGATGCCAGCATTGGAAACAATGTCTTAAACCACAGAGCCATACAATTGGTCGTAACATTGTTGAAAGTTAGTTTGGTCTTAGAGTTTAAAGGCCACCAGGAAAAGAAGAACCCGAAATAGAACAATCCTATTCATAATTGTTGTTATTTCCTTCCTTGTTCACTTTTTATTATTTATCTTACTGAAAATGTAGTCCACAAACACTTTCATAATTAAGGCCTCATTTATCACTCATAGCAACACTATATCATATGCAAAACAAATACTATAGTTGAAGAAACTGAAACTAAGAGGCTAAGTGTCTTTGTCAGGGTTATATAGCTACAGAGAGGAAGGAAATATGTTCAAAGCAAAGCGATTTGCTCCAAATCCATTACTTATGCATCTTGCTACTAGGATTCTACTCTTTTAGAAAACTTTAGAATTAAAAATGAAGTTTCCAGTGACATAGTACAAAATCCAACTTGTTTGTGTGAAAAGAAGCAGAGATGAGTGTCTATGTCCAGGAATGGTGTGAGGGTACTAGATTATTCCCTTTCATGGACCAGAATGATGTCAGATGATGTCAGATGATGGATGTTTCTGCCTGGGTGGATTTGAAGATCACACAAGGTTGGCACAATAAACAATGACCAAAGAAAAGACATAACCCCAATAACTGCCACTGACAACTCCATAATTTTTATCATGGCCTCCCAGCAAGATACCCTAAGTCAGTCATCACTCACTGCTCATCTGTGTCATAGGTGAATCCAATTGTGCTTCTGACCTCTGAAATCATCTCAAGGCTATTCTAAGCCCAGCTCTTGTGTCTTACATGAGTGTCAATCCAAATTTTAAGCTCATATTACAAGATGAGATTCAAATCTCTCTGTTATTGTAAATGCTTAAAAATCAACCAAACACATAGAGTGGTGTTCCTAAAAAATCAGACATACAACTAAATGATAGCTTCCAATTACTGAATATCCAACAGATATTAACAAAACTGTCTTCCTTACTCTTAGAAACTGTCTTGTGGACTTGAATGTCACTTCCATTATTACATATATCAATTAAGGGTCAGAATATTAAATTATTACTTATAGTTGTTTGGTAAGTAAAATTACAGGACTTAAGTTCAAATCTGACTACAGAACTCACTGTTTACTGCTTTCTTCCAAGGTCTTTCAGAGATAGCTAATTAGTGTTCATCATAGTGAGGAATATGAACCTGGACAAAGAGGAGATTAGCAGAAATATATTGGCAAAAGAAGAATGACTCACAATTGTAAGTGGAGAAGATCAATAAACTAGGTCAAGGGGACACAAAACTCTTCCAACTAGAGAATATACCATTGAATTTTGCCTATAGGCTAGGTTTGAACTTGATTTTTTGGTTTATTTAGAGGAAAACAAATATCAAAAAGGCTATACCCTAAAAAGCCATAAGGCTAAGATTATCCAACAAAGGACTAGGAAAAACAAGGTTAAGATTATCTATTAATAAGTCATGAAATCAAGCTTGCAAACATCCCTCAAAGAGATCAGAATTGGAAAAAAAGTAAACCATGACCCCTGGAAGCTCTAAAAATGAAGTGAAGACCACAAATGAGAAATATAGCCAGACTGGGTTTCCAGAAGCTAAACACAGGCCAGCAGCATTGAACCTGGGAGAAACACAATCAACATTTCCAAACTGGTAGCCATGAAAGGGAAAGGAATCTCTTACATCAGTGCAGGCTGGTTGAGAGCAAGAAAACTAGAGCCAAATAGGACCAAGCTTAGAGATGATAGAGTCTGGTTCATAAAATGAGCAAGCATGGAATGCTAGCAGCAGGTAGATTATGGTGATGCAACAACCAGTGACAAATACAAATCACAAGGTTATTTGGTTTAATTGTTCCAAAAGTAAAGTCTGTACAAGAATTCTAGTGCAAATTGTATACATTAGTTGGTTGGGAAGGACAGTGTACAAGAAACATGGATGGGGAATTAAATAGTTGTATTGGAAAGGAAAGTAAATCAATACAGGGTAAATTATCAAGCAAGCTATCTATATGGGAAACCAGGGAAAAATTGCACTAAGAAATGTAGAATATAGTATGTAATACTTCAAATTATCCTGACTAAGGCAGGAAGACACAGGGATGTTTATATATCAGCTCTTTGCCTGGAAGTGATTGAAGACAGATCACAAAGGTGTTAACTGTCCAACATATGTGGCTTATCATTGCTGTCACAGCTAGATAATATTCCCATAGGTGCATAAAATGAAAACCCTTCAGAGTGTGAGGAAGCTCACTGTAGTAGATGATATTAACACCTTATCCTTATTTGCATGGAAAGCCAAGACACTCTGAAAAAAAAATGACCTAAATGAAAGGTCTCTGTGAGTGAGATCCCAGTGGAAAGAATGGGCCATAAAAGAAGGAGGTACCTTTCTCTGAATGGAGGAGTAAACTTCTACTTTGACTGACTATGGCCTTGTCTAAATAAGATCAGAGTTGGTGAACTCAAGAGGCTTCCATAGCCTTGGCAGCTCATGACAAGAGCCTAGGGTGATTACTGAGGTCATAAACATGAATGTTGCCAGCGCTGTGGGTTAATAGGCTAATCCTCCATCTGCGGCACTGGCACACCGGGTTCTAGTCCCAGTCGGGGCACTGGATTCTGTCCCGGTTGCCCCTCTTCCAGGCCAGATCTCTGCTATGGCCCGAGAGTGCAGTGGAGGATGGCCCAAGTCCTTGGGCCCTGCACCCACATAGGAGACCAGGAGAAGCACCTGGTTCCTGGCTTTGGATCAGTGCGATGTGCCGGCTGCAGCACACCGGCTGCAGCAGCCATTGGAGTGTGAACCAACGGCAAAAGGAAGGCCTTTCTCTCTGTCTCTCTCTCTCTTACTGTCCACTCTGCCTGTCAAAAAAAAAACATGAATGTCAATTGTTAAATCAACAACAGCTGTCACTGTGCACTTACTCCCCATGCTGGATCTCTGTCCCTAATGTGTTGTCCCATGTGAATTAATGCTATAACTAGTACTCAAAGAGTACTTTACACTTTGTGTTTCCGTGTGGGTGCATCTGTTGAAATCTTTACTTAGTGTATACTAAGTTGATCTTCTGTATATAAAGATAATCGAAAATGAATCTTGATGAAGAATGGGATGGGAGAGGGAGAGGGAGATGGGATGGTTGTGGGTGGGAGGGAGGTTATGAAGGAAAAAGCCGCTATAATCCAAAAGTTGGGCTTTGGAAATTTATATTTATTAAATAAAAGTTTAAAAAATACAGCATACCTAATAAAATAAAATTACTTTAAAGAGCATGAGGGCTGGCGCCGCGGCTCAATAGGCTAATCCTCTGCCTTGCGGCGCCGGCACATCGGGTTCTAGTCCCAGTTGGGGTGCCAGGTTCTGTACCGGTTACCCCTCTTCCAGGCCAACCCTCTGCTATGGCCCGGGAGTGCAGTGGAGGATGGCCCAAGTCCTTGGGCCCTGCACCTGCATGGGAGACCAGGAGAAGCACCTGGCTCCTGGCTTCGGATCAGCAAAATGCGCAGGCCGCAGCGTGCTGGCCATGGTGGCCATTGGAGTGTGAACCAACAGCAAAAGGAAGACATTTCTCTCTGTCTTTCTCTCTCACTGTCCACTCTGCCTGTCAAAAATAAAAAAAAATAATAAAAAAAAAGAACATGGGAAGAATTTTCTAGATAGAAATAATGACTGGAGCAGAGAAGTGGAAGCAGAAAAATATAAGGTACAAATGACATATTTAACAATCTCATTTAGCTGCAAGTCAAAATTGGTACAGGTAAGCGAAGATGAACCCTGGAAGAGTAGCTGAAGAAAGACCAGCAAAGTGTGAATCTCTCTCCAGGGTGCTGCAATTGTGAAATCACTGGAGGAGGAAGCAACCTGAGAAAACTGATCATTTGGAGAGTTGAATCTATCAATACAATGAAGAATAAGATTATAAAGGCAACTGGCAATGAGGCAAGTTAGAGGCAATTGTAACTTCCCAGGTCCAAGCACATCTTGATAATTGATGTTCATATGGTTAGCTCCAAATCACCACAAGCACTGACTGTTGCAAGCTGATTCTTGCTGACATCAAGGACAGAAAGGTAGGGATATTTATCTCTAGCTATAACCCCACATGGGACAACCTGTGAATAAAGCAATCTGTTCACCCATATGGACCCCACAAGTTTTATAAATGTGAGTAAATTCACTCTCAACTTGGATTTCTTATAATTAAATTTAGTAGAGATTCATCTTCAAAATTACAGCAATTGTAATTCCCCATCGTGGGGAGTTCTTATCAATTATATAGAAGCAAACACATGCATATTCACAAGAACAACAACGAAAATGTTTCAGTCAACCTAGTCTAACCATTGTATATTCTATAAGGTGCACTTGATCAATAAAACCACAGTCAATCAGCAGAGACTATCATGAACTCAACTGACTGTATAAGGTGAATGCATTATTACTATTTAATTATTGATTTAAGAAAATAAATGGATAATGCTTTAGATGGAAACATTCCTTTATCTGAATTACTCTTAACCTTAAAATACACTCACTGAAAATCTATTTATCTGTAATCATTCATTGTAATAATCACGCAACATGTATAAATTAAATGCCAGGATATATTTTTGTGAAAAGAATGATCTAGATCCTTGGGAAATTAATATGAAAATAACAAGGTTTTTATTTTTGGTGAATTCAAAGATTACTGGAATGTGTTAACAGATGCTATGATATACAGAAAGGTTAAAAAAATGGCTGGTTCTAAAAATAAATAAGATCCCAGTGTTATGCACCATTACCTGTAAGTGATTAGAAGCTTAGAATTTTTTTAAATACAAGCATATCTATTGTTTACATATTAAGGTGATGTTAATAAGTATATTCTTATGGATCCAAACAGACTTGGCTCCCCAGGCTCATGGAGATATTTAAAACCCAGTCTTGATGAAGGCTGGAGACTTGATCTACTACGGCATCCGAGAGTTTGACATGGTGGGCAGCCTCTCAGTCACTGGAGTTTGCCCTTGGAAAGGTACTCTTATGAGTGGATGTGTTGTATGAGCAAAGTGTTTCACCTGTGTGTCTCTCTGCTTCCTTACTCGCCTTATGATCATTCTCCATGTTCACTCTGCCATAGGCAACCTCCACTAGGTACCAAATAGGGGTGTCTGATCTTAAACTTTGACCCTCTACACTATAGGTTGAAATAAGTATTTTCCTTCCCAAGAAGTTCCTTTCAGGTATTATATTTAAAGCAACAAAAATCTCTTTCTATCCCTCTCTCACACACATATATACATAGACACAGAGACACACACAACACACAGCTTCCACTTGTCATTCAACAATATTTTTACTGAGTACCTACTCTGTTCCAGGCACTGCAGTAAGCTGTACAGATTTTAACACAATAAAAACGTGGTCTATATCATAAATATCTTATTACCTAATAGGATATGTATATCAAGATAAATTAAATTACATGAAAAACTTCTTAAAGACAACTTTTAGTTCTAAGTTATGCTATTTATACATCACAGTTGAGTCTCACCTTTGCTTCATATAGTCATTAAAATAGAACAGCGTTGGTGAGGAAGCTTGTATTTTAAATATGACTGATCTTTTGGTGAAGGGGTACAAAGAAATAGGTGCACATATTACTTCTGCTAACATTTCCTTGTGCATACACAGACTATTTCCATCATAATACCAAAAGCAGAGTGAAGGAAATCTGTCCGACAGGCAGGGTATCACAAGGATAGCACTAGGATACTTTGTGAATAATGCAAACTAACACAGTGAGTAGAGTAGAACCACATGCCCTCCCAGTAATAATTTCCTCGGTTCTCAAAAATATGATCAACATGGGCATACATGGTTTGCAAATTATCACTCTGGTAATTTAGCCAGGAGCTAGTATACTAGGAAAAACCAAGTATAAATGTTTAAAATTTTACCTACTATTTAATGTAAAGAACAAAAGCCAAAACAAGAGCCCATCACAAGGTAAATGGCCCCATAAGATTTGGAATTATTATTCTTAGCCCCATATTTCTACATTCTGTGTGTCTACAGATCCTGATTTCCAAAGCAGGAAAATTTACACCATAGAGTGTACTAAGGGTCTCACTAAATATAAAATTGTGTGGTATCAGGTATTTCTCCTAGCAATATCTTATATGTCAACTCCATAGATTTGAATTTCCATTGTTCTCACTGTTCCTGCTGCTGTTATTACCACTGGCATTATCTGCCATATCATCCTCACCACTACCACCACCAATATCTTTGCCATGAACACCAACACCATCACTACAAGCAACACTACTGTCACCATCCCATTACCATCATCACCATCACTACTGCCGACACCTCAACCTCCAGCATTTACTACCATTATTGCCATCACAACTACAACCCATGTCAACATTACAACCATTGCCTTTGCCATATTTTTCTAAGATGTTTGTGCATCATATATGTATTTTAGTTCATTCAATATACAATAATTCTGTGAGGTAAATAATATGACTATCTTCATTAATGTAATGAAGACAAATGAGGCTTAGTGGATTTTATTTAATTGCTCAGATTTGAAAACCTGAAGCATAATAGGTTTTGGACTTTAAATCCAAGAATCCTGATTTTAAGATTCAATAACTTGATCAGTTTAAAAATTACCTCTAAGTTATACTAATTTAATAGTAAAGTATCTATATTCTATTTTTTTCCATAATTCCAAACACAAGACAATAGTAACAACAAAATAGTGCTCTCCTTGTTTCGCTGCTATTGGAAATCACTGAGTTCCAAATCAGAAGGTAGTTTTTCCATTCTAGTTTCACTGCCAATTGACTGTGAGACATTATATGAATTTGTTAATCTTTCTGAGGTATAGTTATACAATTGATACAATAATACTGGATTGCTTTACCCAGGAATTCTGAGAAATATAAAAGTATATGTGAAATCCTGATGAAAACTATAATTACAAAGTAGTATACACTACTATTTTTTCTTTTTTAAAAATTATTTTCTTTACTTTAAAAATCAGAGCTACAGAGAAAGAGAGGGTGGGAGGGAGGGGGGAGGGAAGAAGAAAGGGAGGGAGAAAGAGTGACAGAGATTGAGATATTCCATCTACTTGTTCACTCCACAGATGACTGCAATAGCCAGGGCTGGGGCAGACCAAAGCCAGGAGCCTGAATCTCCACCCTGTCTCCCATGTGGGTGACAGGGCCCATATGACAGTTTTCCCCAGGCCATTAACAGAGAGCTGGATCAGAGGTGGAGTGATTTCGACTCAGACCAGTACCCATTATGGGATGCTAGCATTCCAGAAGGAGGATTTACCTGCTATGCCTCAAAACTGGGCCCAGATTGTTTTATTATTATCTCTGGAAAGATAACCTCACTTTCCATTATAAAATCTTAGAATATGTCTAATTGATGACTAGAAGGATACTTACAAAGTTAACTATAAGGGTTTATCATAAATATTTGAAAATATCTGTTTTTCAAGAATACAAAAATTGCCATTGTGAACCTGATGACTAGGAAAGGAAGCCACCTCTGATTGGACAAGAATTTAAAGAGGATCTTAGCTTAACATCAGTGAGATTCCCAAATAGTCCTGACTCAGTGAGATGACAGTAAAAAGGGGGAAGTGGGAGCTCCTATTGTTAACACGGAAAAATAAATTCTAAAGGGGAGTTCTTTGACTCAATGCTATAACCACCGCTGCCACCCTCCTCACCATCAATTATACTTGTTACACACTGGCCATACCTTTGTTTCATCCAGAAAGGAAATAAAGGGGAGATGATCGAACAACACAGCACATTTTTTCTTGGGCTTGTCTTTTTTGAACAGAATATATTAAGATCCTACACTGAAGAGATTACTTCAGGAGACACTATGCACTAGGATGTATTCCTGAATGACTTAATTCCTGAAAGAGTTCTTGGATACGCAGTGTTGGCTTTTCTGAACAGATGCTGTGCTGTTCAGATCATTCTGAGTCGCTTTTACTTTACTTGTAGAACTTTACTGCAGACAAACAACATCCGTGGACATGGGAGAAGAATCCATGAAATTCTACAGAACCCCGTCCCCTTCCTTTGACATAAGACTTACTAATGACAGAATCTTTGTAAAAGTAGAGATGACTTTCTTCTCTAGATAAAGCCTTATCTTTATACTTTTAAATGCCCTTAGAAGTGTGTCATTGGCTACAAACATAAAGGAGACTGTCAAAAGATTTTCACTACTCCTTTATATTATGCATAGCTCTGTTAAACAATGCATGGCTATTTCCTACATTTTATCACCCTGCAAAAGAGGGAATTATTTCAAACATGCATAGAATCCTTTGCCCTAGACTTAACCTCCTCTATAGATCAGTGAATATTGGAGAGTTTGTTTATAACTCTAAGCCAAAATCTAAGGGTTCCAATATGCAACTGCTTTCAAAAGGGAAAATGTTCCTGATCCCATTATTCCCCCAGATGCAACAGAAATATTGCAGCCCAAAAACATCTATTCATAACTCTTTGACCTTTTTGAACACTAAGATATAGATTTTTCTGTATTCTCTAATTGAAACAGGCAAGTCTAATTTCTTATATAGAGGGAGTTTTTCTTTTAATAGGCATGTTGCTAAATATACCTATAATCTTCCTGTACTGTAAAGTGTGTAATTTATCATCTCAGCTATGACACTCACATCTTAATATAACTTATGTCATGAAAAACAATTCTGAGACAGGACACCATCTTCTTGGCAGTACTGGCAGTGGTGGTGGGGAGACAGCAACATTAGGTCAATAATTCTTTTGTTTGCATGTGATCCAGAGATTCTAGCATAGGGAACAACCCACAGTCTTCACTGATTTTGATCCTGGCTTGGAGGTGGCTGGGCAACCACATAGGAGGGTGAGGCACCTGCAGCCTTCTAGGATCAAGACACCTAGGCAGAGCTGTCTCAAGGAACATCTGCCTCTCTGTTGACTGGACAATCTGGCAGGATAGAGAGAAACCTGTGGGATCCTTGTGTGCTGAAACCATGGGAACTCAGTAGTTACAAGAAAAGGTGTAGGGTGTAGTGGGGTCTCTGGGTAACCACTGGGTGCAGTTCCACATTCTCAGAGCTCTTTGGTTGCCTACAGTAGGTCATCACAGTGGGAACTGTGCTCACAGTGAAGACCATGCAGATCATTTGTGCAGTTCATATGGTGACATGGGACACACTTGGGGCTAACACCCAGGCATTGAGATTTACCATGCTCAACTTGGGTGTTACCCTGGATACTCACCCCACCTCAGAGCACTGACCAGAAATCCCTGGCCACAACCACCACACACCTCTAGGTATTCACTAAAAGTGCTGACATTCCATTAAGCCACAGAGGTATAGCTAAAAGATAAATGCTATCAGAGGAAAAAATAGAACAAAACAAAACAAAAATCAACTATACAATTGCCTAAAAACAAATACAGAAATTCAAGGAACAAGAATAAATAAGACCATGAACCCCCCTAAAGGAATATAGTATTTCAATATTAAATGTGAAGATGAAGAGATTAAGAAAATGCCAGAAACAACACTCAAAAATTGATCATAGGATTACTCAAAAGCCATCAGAGACAATATCTACAAACTAAAGAAAACCATGCATGACATGAATGCAAATTTTTCCCATGAAATTGAGATTTTAAAGAAAAATCAAAATGCAATATTAGAAATGAAGAATTCAGTAAGTCAAATAAAAAGTGCAGTGTGTCGGGGGTGTTGCTGTGGTGTAGTGGGTTAACACCCTGGCCTGAAGCACCAGCATCCCATATGGGTGTGGTTCTAGTCCTGGCTACTCCATTTCCGATCCAGCTCTCTGCTGGGAAAGCAGTAGAAGATGGCCCAAGTCCTTGGGCCACTGCACCTGCATGGGAGACCTGGAAGAATCTCCTGGCTCCTGGCTTCGCATTGGCGCAGCTCTGGCTGTTGCGGCCACTTGGGGAGTGAACCAGTGGATGGAAGACCTACTCTCTCTCTCTCTCTCTCTCTCTCTCTCTCTGCCTCTCCTCTCTCTGTGTAACTGACTTTCAAATAAATAAATAAATCTTTTTTTTAATAAATGCAGTGGAAAGCCTTTACAACAGACTTGGTGTGGCAGGAGAAAGAAGATCTGAGGTAGAAGACAAATCTTTGCAAATAAAATACCCAGAACAACAATAAAAAAAAGAAAATAGATTCTTAGCCGGCGCCGTGGCTCAACAGGCTAATCCTCCGCCTTGCAGCGCCGGCACACTGGGTTCTAGTCCCGGTCGGGGCGCCGGATTCTGTCCCGGTTGCCCCTCTTCCAGGCCAGCCCTCTGCTGTGGCCCAGGAGTGCAGTGGAGGATGGCCCAGGTGCTTGGGCCCTGCACCCCATGGGAGACCAGGAGAAGCACCTAGCACCTGGCTCCTGCCATCGGATGAGCGCGGTGCGCTGGCCGCAGCGCGCCGACCGCGGCAGCCATTGGAGGGTGAACCAACGGCAAAGGAGGACCTTTCTCTCTGTCTCTCTCTCTCTCACTGTCCACTCTGCCTGTCAAAAATAAAAAAAAAAAAAAAAGAAAATAGATTCTTAAAAACATTGTTGGATATTGAAGGGATACTGTCAAATGATCCAACATACAAGTCTTAGGAGTTCCTGCAAGTGTGGATAGAGAAGAGACTACAAGTCCTATTTAGTGAAATAGTTGCAGGAAACTTTCCCATTTGGAGAAAAAAAGAGATGTCCAAGTAGAGGAAGCACATAGAACTCCTACAAGCAGAAAAGATCTTTACCAGAAATGCCAGATGACTTTCAGAGGCTCTCCAACTAGACTCACAGCTGACTTCTCATCAGAAACCCTCCAGGCTAGGAGAGAATGGTGAGGTATATTTCAAGTATTAAGAGAAAAAAACTCCCATCCCAGAATACTGTACCCTAAAGCTCTCACTTATGAATGAAGGTAAAATAAGTATCTTCCAAAACAAACAAAAACTGAAAGAATTTGTTGCCATTCGTTCAGCCTTACAGAAGATGCATAAGGATGTGCTACACAGATAAAAAAGAAAAATATCCATTATTATACGAGAATGTGAAGGCAGGGGCTGGCACCATGGCACAGGTTAATCCTCTGCCTGCAGTGCTGGCGTCCCATATGGGTGCCAATTCTAGTCCCAGCTGCTCCTCTTCCAATCCAGCTCTCTGCTGTGGCCTAGGAAAGCAGCAGAAGATGGCTCAAGTTCTTGGGCCCCTGCACCCACATAGGAGACTGGAAGGAAGCACCTGGCTCCTGGCTTTGTATTGGCACAGCTCCGGCTGTTGCAGCCATTTGGGGAGTGAACCAACAGACAGAAGACCTTTCTCTCTGTCTCTCCCTCTCACTGTCTGTAACTCTACCTCTCAAGTAAATAAATAAATAAATATGAATGCAGAAAATCATCTGGTAAAAGTACAAAATAAATCTAAGTAAAAACAGGAACATTTATGGAAAAATGGAAGGACAAAATTGTTACTTATCAACTCATATTAAATGTAAACGGCCTGAACTTTCCACCTGAAAAATACAGACTGGCTAAATATATTAATAAACAAGATTCATCTATTTGCTGCCTATAAGAAACACATCTCACCATCAAAGATATATGCAAACTGAATTTGGAAGGATGGAAAAAGGTATTCCATGCTAAGGGAAAGCAAAAAAGAGCTGGGGTAGCTATCCTAATATCAGACAAAATAGACTTTAACATAAAAACTGTTAAAAGAGATGAAGAAGGGCACTATGTAATGGTTAAGGTATCAATTCAACAGGAATATATAACTATTATAAATGTATATACACACAATTACAGGGCACCTGGCTATTTAAAAGAAATGTTAAAGGATCTAAAGGGAAACATAGACTCCAATAAAAAAGTAATGGGGACATCAACTCCTGACTTTCATCAATAGACAGATCAACCAGAAAGAAAATCAAAAAATTAAAAACAGAGGTAATCAATACTATGAACCAAATGGACCTACCTGATATCTACAGAACTTTTCACCCCACAGTTGCAGAATACACATTCTTCTCAGCGGTGCATGGATCTTTCTCTAGGATAGATCACATGCTAGGCCATAAATCAACTCTCACGAGATTCAAAAATACCAAAACCATACCATGCATCTTCTCTGACCACAATGAAATGAAGCTGGAAATTAGCAACTCAAGAATCTATATATCATATGCAAACACATGGAGACTGAACAACATGTTCCTGAATGAACAGAGGGTCACAGAAGAAATCAAAAGAGAAATAAAAAAGAATCTGGAAACAAATGAAGATGACAATATATCATATTAAAACTTATGTGACACAGCAAAAGAAGTGTTAAGAAGGAACTTTATAGAAATCAGTGCTTGCCTTAAGAAACTGGAAATTTGAGAGGAGGAGGAGGAGGAGGAGGAGGAGGAAGGGATAGAATGTGGGCAGGAGGAACCATAAGGGAGAAAGAGTCTCTATGTTCGTAAGTCTGTATCTATGAAACTTGTACAACTTAAATAAAATTTCAAAAAATAAAAACAGCCCACAATCACAAAATACTAACTTTCTGTTTTCTTCAAAAAGAGAGAAAAAGTGATATACATTGCTATCATAGGCCTACATCCAGGCTCTGCAACAGAAACATAACACATCACATAATGCCCTGCTGTAATCATGAGCTCCCAGGCCCCTTCCGTGTGGATACCTTTATATAAAGCTCCATCCTCTGCAGAAATCCAAAAATTTTCTTCATTCTTCTTGACTGTTTTAACTATTCATACATTGGCTTTCTTAATTAATATCTTTGGAGTGAGTTTTGATCTTGTGTAACTCCTGCATTTACATTCAAATTAGTGAGTCTTAGAATTTGAGGCTGAGCAATATAGCACCTGAGACTCTCTAGTGATCTCCCAACTGAAACATCAATTTGATTAGACATTTATCCATCAAGACAATTTCTCAGGACCCAAGAGAGCCAGAAAGGAGATCACAGTTCCTCATTTTAGTATAAAGTAAAAAGATGCATTGAAGTGCTAACTTCAGGGAGAGACTTCTGTCCACATGAAATAGACTCATTTCAGCCTATATCATTGCCAGTATCACATAGGCCTTGACTACACCGGGCACAATAGCTGCGAGACCCATGCTGGATGACTAAGTGACTGTCACCATTAACCTTCCCTTAACCTTTTGCAGACAGCTCAACAAGACTATGGCCACTGGTGAGTAGGGCAGAAAATGAGCTTATGACATTAGCTTAAATCTCAGGGCAAGGCCTTCCAGGAAGAGACTCAGCACCAGATAAAGCCCCAGGGCACCTATCCCCAGGCAATTGCTCACAGACATAGCCTCTGGATCTTTCCACACTTCAGGCAGAGATCTGCACCTTGGTGAGACAGAGTTTTTCAGAATATACTGTTCCAGCATTTCCAAGGCTTCACATGCATTGATAAGACCTGCCCTGAAGCTCTGTCACTCAGGTGTAACTCAGTTTATTGTCAGTCTGAGAGGCCAAGAGACCATCTCCACTACCACTCCTCCAAACACAGACAGACAACAAGTTTCAAGATTTTGGTCACTGAGGAACAGGACATCAAAGTAAGCATAGCACTACATCTCAAACCTGATAAGAGGATAATTTGGAATGCCCTAACAGTTAAAAATAAATGCCTATGTATATAGCCCCTGGACCAACCCTTGTCCCAACTGAAGATTAGTGGCCCCAGTCAGCAGGAGGTTCTATTCAGCATCACCTGTGGCTGCTGTGATCTCAGTCTACAATCCTACCTCTCCAGAAAGCAAGCAATAGCAATATAATCTTTGGGCCAATTTTGTGCTTCAGTGGTGGTCAGGGGCCGTGATCTCTGGGCATAATTTATATTGTCGTGAAGATGGCCATAAAATAGCTCACCTCATATGTCTCCCACATTGGACAACACTTTAAGGACAGGGATCCCACATGAGGAGTAAGTACACACTGATTCCTGTTGTTGACTTAACAATTTGACACTCTTGTTTATGGCATCAGAAATCTCCCTAGGCTCTAGTTATAGGTTTCCAAGGCTATGGAAGCCTCTTGAGTTCACTGACTTTGATCTTATGTAGACAAGGTCATAGTCAAAGTGGAAGTTCCCTCTCCCTTGAGAGAAAGGTACCTCCTTCTTTGATGGCCCGTTGTTTCTACTGGGATCTCACTAGCAGAGATCTTTCATTTAGGTCTTCTGTTTTTGTTTTTGTTTTTGTTTTTTTGCCAGAGTGTCTTGGCTTTCCATGCTTAAAATACTCTCATAGGCTCTTCAGCTAGATCCAAACACCTTAAGGGCTGATTCTGAGGCCAGAGTGCTGTTTAGGACATCTGCCATTCTATGAG
The DNA here is from genome assembly GCA_949820135.1 of Sylvilagus floridanus. NCBI lineage: Eukaryota > Metazoa > Chordata > Mammalia > Lagomorpha > Leporidae > Sylvilagus > Sylvilagus floridanus. The sequence continues at coordinate 162,419,149 of OX463241.1, read as the reverse complement.
TCTGCTGTGTATCCCACTTCCCATGTTGGATCGTTCTCTCCCTTTCTTTATTTTTCTATCAATTAGTATTTGCAGACACTAGTCTTGTTTGTGTGATCCCTTTGACTCTTAGACCTATCAGTGTGATCAATTGTGAACTGAAATTGATCCCTTGGACTAGTGAGATGGCATTGATACATGCAATCTTGATGGGATTGTATTGGAATCCCCTGGCATGTTTCTACTCCACCATTTTGAAAAAGCCTGATTGAGCATGTCCCAAATTGTACATCTCCTTCCTCTCTTATTCCCACTCTTATATTTCACAGGGATCACTTTTCAGTGAAATTTAACTGACATGCCATTTTTCAAAAAGAAATCCTAGTTGATATTTGAAGAATGCTGGGTACTAGAGAACCAAATATGAAAAATATTTATTAAACTTGAGCTTGCTTAATAAATGCCACATAAAGGTAATCAATATATGCTTATAAAATGATAAGTATTAAGTAAGAATTCTTTTTATACATTTAAACCTAGAGCTATAAAAGTAATGTTATTTCCAGATTTGTGTTTATGTTTTTGTGTCTATATACAAGGATTCACTAAACTTACCAATCCCTGAGAACAGATTTAGTAATATTCTTGTTAAAAACAACTTAACATGTCAAATTCACACTATTCTTAGTTAAACACCCTAGCAGTATTTCCAGACATCTCGCAGAGTTCTTATGAATCTGTTCATTTCCTTGCATAATATTCTTTGGAGAAAAATTAGCATTTTTCCCTATGCCTCAGAATTTCCAACAGCATCAACATTACTGTCATTTTCTGAGGATCTGCCCAGTCTGGGTTTTTCTGATGCTACCACAGTTGTTTTTATGGGTGAAATCTCTTCTAAGCCAGGGATGAAGTTGCTGAACTCAAAGCAGCAATCTTACCTATCAGCTACCCTTCTCAAGATAAGAATGTCCTTTCCTTGCCAGCTGGTGATCTAGGCCACAGTGGTATTTACTCCTCATTTCAGAACAAGTAGATAGAACACCACAAGGAGAGAAGGCAGCTGTTTCTCCTCTAAGCCAAATTCATTTCCACTGGACCCACAGAAGTTCATCTGCCCATTAAGAAATCAAAAAGTCTGGGGCTCGTGTTGTGGAGTAGCAGGTTGCCCTATGGGCAACAGTTCCAGTCTTGGCTGCTCCACTTATGATTCTGCTCCCTGCTAGGTAGCGGAGAATGGCCCAACACTGGGGCCCATGCACTTAAGATGGGAGGCCTGGAAGAAGCCTGGCTTCAGCTTGGCCCAAACTTGGCAACTGCAACCATTTGAGGTGTGAAGCAGCAGATGGAAGACCTCTCTCTCTCTTTCTCTCCCTCTCTCTAACTCTGACTTTAAAATAAATAAAAGACATCTTTCAAAAAGAGATAGCACCAAGGCTGGATGCACATCTGCAAATGACCATTTTTGTCTTGGAATAGTATAAGAGATAAGTGGCCATCTTCTAAAGAATGAATGAATATGTGCCCGTGTCAGAAATATCCTCTAGAGCTCTATGCACCTGAAAGGTAACAACTTAGATTATGATCTTGTAAGGTTTTCCTTGACTATATGTTTTGCAACTGAACTTCTATCCTCCTGTGTTGTTTCATTTTTAAAATTTAATTCACAATTTTTTTCACTATCCAATGTATCTTATCTGTATGCATATTGTTTCTTTTCTATCTTCATCTACTAGAATGTAAGCTACCCGCAGGCAAGAATTCCATTATATTCTTCGATATTTTTCTGGTGCCAGAGTAGCACCTTGCAATACTAAGTAACTAATATACATTTGTTGAATGAATAACAAATCAGGGGCTGGCACTGTGACATAGCAGCTAGAGCTGTAGCCTGTGGTGCCAACATTCCATATGGGCACCAGTTTGTGTCCAGGCTGCTCCACTTATGATCCAGCTCCCGGCTAATGCACCAGGAAAAAACAGTGATTTATGGCCCAAGTAGTTGGGCCCCTGCATCTACATGGGAGATCCAAAAGCTTCTGGCACCTGGCAACGGTCTGGCCCAGTTCCAGCCACTGTGGCCTTCAGGGGGGTTAATCAACAGATAGAAGATCTCTTTCTACCTGTGTCTCTCTCCCTCAATCTCTTTGTAACTCTTCCTTTCAAATGAAATAAATAAATCTTTGTTTACATGCATTTCTTCACTCCCTAGATGGTTGTAGCGTCCAGTGCTGTGCTGCACACAAGTCAGGAGCCAGTGTCCCAAGCACTTGCACCATCTTCCATTGCTTTCCCATGCACACTGTCAGGGAGCAAGACAGGAAGTGGAGCAGCTGGATCATGAACCAGTGCCCATATGGAATGCTAGTATCTCTACATCATGATTCTGTCTCCCTAATTTATTTAAACTTATGCGTTTGCTCTTCTGTGTTTCAAATAATTTTATACTAATTCTTTAGAATTCCTTTTCAGGAATCTCATCAGTCACCTCATCTTCATAGTCTAATATTGAAATATTAATATGTTCTTTTTGATGTATCGTTTGTCTTTCTTGTTCATGTTAGTAGTATTTCTACATTTGCTTTGTACACATGGGTAAACATTTGTTGATTTCTTCTCTGGAAACTCTGCTCTTTGGAATGTGCCTATGGCTTAGTAGAATGCCTGCACCTTCAGCAGATATTGCGAGTTGTGTTCTGGATGGGATGCAGAGAGAGCTCAAGGATGGGGCAAAAGTCCAGAGTGGCACCCAAGTTGGGCATGGTAGATCTCCTTTATCACCTGCAGAGGGGAAGGTATGATCATCCTGGCTGGCTTGGCCAAAACTCCAGCTCCTCTCTGCCAAGGTGAACCAACGTCCCAGGCTGAGTCCACAGTATATACACACCCCATCCATTCAGGCACACAAATCCCACAAAGGATCTATGTGCTCCATAGTGTAGGCACAGAGACAACCACAATGACCATCACCAGTACTCAAATAGCTCTGTGCTTCTGGAGTTGGACCCAGTGATTGCACAAGGACCCAACCACATGCCACACCCTTCTCATTCCCTGGCCTGTTGCTCAATCCCAGGATTCCCCATCACGGAGTTCAGGGTCCCCACAGTTGCAAGGTGCAGGGCATACAGCTCCTGCCCTGCAAGCCTCTCTGGCACAGAGGCAGCTGCTTGTCCAACAGAAGTTGGTCAGGTGAAGAGAGGGGAGCAATGTATCCTCCCTTAATGTAACTAAATACGTGCCCTTCTTCCCCCACCAACTCTCCAGGCTAGACTTAAAGTCTATGGAAACTGCAGATGTCTTCCTTAGGAAAAATCCACCAGTGGCGCTGGGGCCACAGCAGCCTTTTCCTACCTCATTGTGGGAAGATGTTTCCTTCTTGCTTATCACTGGGCACCTAGGTGTGGCAAGCAGAGGAAATCAATAAGCCCTCCCACCATGGGGTTAAGTGGGCACCTGCCAGCCTCTTGGACAGACTCAAAGTCAGTAGGCACCATGAGGTTCTCCCCCAGATAAGACAACCAGTGGTGCATGGGCTGCTGCAGATTCCTGTCACCTTGGTCTGAGAAGATGGCATCCCTTCTGGCTATGGGAGTAACTTTTGGCATCCTACAAGCTGCTGCATGATTGTACAGCCTTCACTGCTGCCTGGAGTCTCTTTTCTTTCTGTAGACATTCCACTAAAAACTCTCCAACCATCCCCTAGAAATCAGTTCCTCCTCGGATCTTCTGGTATATTCCCACGGTCAAAACCAGCTCATCCTTTCTCTAATGAGCCACCTTGAATCTCCTTTTATGTTCATTTTTAAGGCAATGTTCTGGATGGATGTTGTGGTACAGTGGGCTTGCCCCTACTTGGGATACCTGCATCCCATGTAGGAGTGCCAGTTTGAATCTTGGCTGCCCTGCGTCCCATCTGGCTCCCTGATAATATGCCTGAGAAACAGCAGATGATGGCTCAAGTTCTTGAATTTCCACCACATACATGGGAGATCCAGATGGAATTCCTGTTTCTGGGCTTCAAACGTGCCCAGCCCAGCCATTGCTGCCGTTTGGGGAGTGAACCAGTTGGCAGTTTTCTCTCTCTCACGCGCACACACGTGCTGTCACTCTCACTCTCACTCTGTCTCTATTTCTCTCTGTTCATTACAAATAAATAAGTAAATGAATAAATGTTTAAAAATAAAGCAATGTTATATACTAATATGTTGTCTAATATAGCGTACTGATTAAACAAAATACTGACTCAGAATTTCTGACATGAAATATCTGTTGTTTTAAATATAAGCCGTGAGTGGGTTGGAAGACAAATGCCCATTTTCACATATCATTGATATCTCTTATCTTGGGAAAACTATCCAATTTCTCTAAGGCTCAGTTTCTTCATCTATGGGGGTAGTTCAAAATGGAACTAATGGAAATGCAATTAGAAGATAAGTTAAGTTCCATAAACAAACAAAAACAGGCTGAAATCCATGCAATGTTTTCATAAAACTCACTTTTTGAAGACTTCTTAGATAACATGAGTACGGCAAAACCCCTTATCCAGGTTACTGTGATGATAAACTGTAATGAAATGTGAATTAGTCCTGAGAAGTTCAAAGGCTACTTTTTAAGTAGTGCTAACTTCTATCTGTTTTGGGGGCTGCTGTAATACATTTTCATCCAAGGTGGAAATTTTGGAATCTCGTGTTTCTAAGAGTCAAATACTGAATCTAAAAGAAAGTTAATAGTCACTACTATTTAGATTTGGCTTTTTGACAATAGAAGAAAGGGCCATACACTTCTTGGTCATGGAAATAATTGATTTGCCTGATAATTTGCTTTTAAAAGAGTGATATTTGTAATATATTTGTGTTATGACACACTACATAGCAACAAACTTGATTATGCATACTTTTTCTGCTTTAGCAAATTTTGGCAATTAGTTTTATTCTTTTGAAAGTTATCAATCCTTACCCACTTCTTAAATCTTTGCTCATGATTTTGACCATAATCCCGTATTGTGAAGGCTTCTATGATCACCATGTGACATATGCAGACAGAAAGCAAGGGAGTCACCATAGGAAAAAACATTTTGCCAAGAGTCCCACATGCACCCAATTGGCACTTTATATATTATCATTTTGGCTTTAAGGATAAGAAAATTTGTCTTCAAAAGGCCATAACCCATCCTAGTGAAAGAATTAGTAAGACACAAGACTGACTTTGATTGATTCCAAATTGGTAGAGTCCACACTGCAGCCTCTGTGGGCTATAGGATACTGCCTTCTCATTTTACTGACTGGATTAACTACACAAGGCCCAGCATGTCACTATAAAAGTACAGCATTTGGTCTGACCAGTTCCATTACTAAAGAATCAAAATATAGTCTAGTATTGGTATTTGAGCCTCTCACAACAAATTAGAGCATTTAGCTCAACTATGTAATCTAAGAGACTGAACATACACTAAGCAGCAAAGCCAACACATAGCTGTTTTACTCCAATTACAAGAACTGAAAAAACACAAAAGCAGGCCTGGACTTTTAACAATTATACTTGTATGGAGGTAAGGGAATAGGTTATCAAAATTGAATCTGCATTTTATTATAGCACACACAAAATAAAATGCAACATCAAATCACTTTTGCCACAGTGTTACTTTAAAATAATACTGCCACTATCATAGGTTTATTTGTTTATATAAAATATTTTATTATTATATTTTTGCAAAAAGAAACAGAAATTGCCTTTCTCCCTCCTTCCCTTCCTCCTCTCTTGCTACCACACACATATATACACTTTCAGACATTTAATAATGAATCAGAAACAGCCACCAATGGTTCTTACCTTTTTCCTCTCAAAACATAAAGAATCTATACTCAGCCAAGTCAAGAAGACTTACTACTGAGTTACTTGCTAAATTCAGAGAACTGAAACATAGTAGAATAGAAACTAAAAAGCTTCTTTAAATCAAAAACTGCTTCTCATATTTAATAATTTCAGTATAGGCAAACAGAATACTTAGAAATCAAAATAACTCTTTTGAGGTCCTTAGAAAAGGATGTCACTCATTCTTGACCTTCACCTGGTCCTTATGGGTAAACAGAGAAAGTAGTATCCATGTAGCATGATTGAAAAATGAAATTTTTGGAAAAAAATTCATGAATCTCTGAAGTGTCTCTTTTACTGTTTCAGTGTTCAAATAAGGCATTCATCTTTTGTGAATGACCTATAATTATTTGAAATGAGTATGAGCTCTTAGAAGTACCTTGAATCTGGATGTGAATCTAAACTTGGCTGTGATGAGCTGCAGGAAACTCAGTTTACTCCTCCATGAATGGGAAGTAGTATCTCTGTCTTCCTCCCATGGTTGCCACACAGATTTAGTGAACCAACTTCTCCGATCCTTATTTATCTATGTTATCTGGGAAATAGACTTGTTCCTATCCCAGGCTGTGATTTGTCAGGCAGCTGCCACACTCACTCAGAGTCCTTGGCAATGATTAATTGACCTAAGGAGGAGTTCACACTGGGATGTTTGGATCTTGGAACATCAAACAAGTTCCAGCTCTGTCCCTGTCAGACAACAAATCTGTAAGATGGCATTAAAATGCTGCAAGTATCCATGTTCATAGTTCATACTCCATGCACCATCCATTCAAAAACATTGGAAGAGTTGATTGCAGACTATGTTCACACAGATTTTACATTCTCTTTTCAATTCAGCATTTTCCCCTGCTTCTTCACTAAATCTGTTCTTATCAAGGGCATAACATCCTATATTTTGCCACATCCAATTTTATCTTTTCTTGTGTCTTTGTGTGTGTGTGTGTGTGTGTGTGTGTGTGTCCTTACAGCAGCATTAAATACAGTAAATACTCTCTCTGCCTCAAAATCATTGTTGCTGGATCTGAGACCTGAAGCCCAGGATCTGGGAACTCAACCCAGGTTTTCACATGTGTGGCAAGAACCCTACGACTTGAACCATCACTTGCTACCTCTCAGGGTTTGCATTAGCAGGAAACTGGTGTCAAGAACAAGAGGCAGGTATTGGACCAAGACAGTCCTGTCTTGCACATGGGCATCTTAACCACTAGACTGAATATCTTCCCCCACTGCATATTCTGGTCCTCATGTTTCCACTGGTTCTTCCTCCATCTGAGCTGTATTTGTGGGAGGGCCAGCAGAAGACTCCGGTTGAACTAGCACTCTTCCCCACTCTATTCCCATATTTTCCTTTGGATATTCTCCTTAGACAATCTACCTGGCTTTAAACACTATCCAACTATCCATGAGTCATCTCTGTGTGGATGCGGAATGCCATCCCAAGGATCTCAATGCTATTCTTGATTACTCTTTTCTGAAACTGTCTCTTCCCTACTCTTGTCATCTTAGTAACCAACATTAATTTACTCAAGCCCAAACGAGGAGGTGTTTCCTTTCAGTCTTACAAATTCTCTTTCTCTTTTGCCCTCAGTAACTGTTTCCTGAGTCCCTTCTAAACATAGTACCATAAAAGGTCCCCGGCCAATAATTTCCACTTTATACCCCTCAGGGGGATCTAATTAAAAGAGGTTAGAGACACAACACAAGCATATGATGCACACCAAATGACTGCTAACTTTTTTGAATTTAGATCAGATTAAGACCAACTATTCTTCTAACACATGGCCCCAACAGTGCACTCAGGGCCCACACTGGATTTGTTTTATGCCATCTCTTCAGGTGGCCTCTTGTTATGAGAAGGTTGAGGAAGCTGTAGCTGACTTCTTGGTTCCAACCTTCTAGAAGGAGCCGATACTATTTCCAGAAAACTTGCTTTGTGTTCTTAGTGAATGTCTTCACAATTGGATTTTTTCCTCCATGAAATGAGGAACAGAAGATGTGATATCTTCTGTGTACCGACAAGAACTTTACCGTTTTCTTATGTTTGTTCTAAGAATTCTGCATGTAAAAAATTATGACCCACAACAAACTTATAAGACAAAAGTTACCTACTTTCTTAGGTGTAGATATTAAGGGCTGTGCTATGAACCACAATAAGAGGGGTACTCTTATTATTAAGGGGAGTTTAGGAGAGCAGCCTTGCCTTTGGATTGTACTTAGCTGGATACTTTAGGTGTAACTAACATGAGTGCTTCAATTTCAGTATGAAACCCATGAATGAAGGTGCTAAGAGTGGTGACTATTCTCCAAGGATCACTTTTAAGGGCTGAGTTGTGTTCTTTCAAAATCTTACTTAATGTCCTAAAGTCCGGTACCTTTGAATTTGACAGAAGTTGGCAACAGTCTTTCAATGTGTAATTACATTAAAATAAGTTTAGAAGATGGACCCTAATCCAAGATGATTGATTTCCAAATAAGGAGATTAGGACATAGACATACAGAGAGGGAAGACTGTGGGAAGACACAGGAGAACAACAGCCATCTGCATGCCAAGGAGAAGCAAATTCAGCTGACCTGTTGGTCTAATACAGGCTCTGATGGATGACATGAGCCCCAGAACTCCAGGGTTCTCTGTCACACAAAAGAGTAGCCCTCCTATGGACCAGCCCCTAACATCCTGGAAGAATAGAGGGCACTTGGTAGAGTAGAAGGTAGAGTTTATGACAGAAGAAGTGCAACACCTACTCTATAAACTTGTCCTTACATCAGTAGGGACACAGAGATTAAACCTCTGCAGGAATAAGCCCCGTCAAGACCCAAAGATCTTATTCTAATCCTGACAGTTGGTGTCTGTGACCCTGAGCAAGGCCATCAATGAGTCAAAACTTCAGTCAACTCATTGGTGAACCATCCCGGCCTTATAGAACAGTACAAGGGGATGACAGACAGCAAATGACTTTGGTAAATCTGACGTGCTCTACAAGTGTGAGAGGTTCTTCTTATTATTTTTGCTTCTGTTTTCATTTAGAAAAATCTAACCAGTGGCCCAGGATAAAATGCTTCCAGCTGCACTGATGAATGCTGCCTGCCTCTGCAATTGCCTTCTTCATTTGTTTCCATTTCAAACACCCTGTGAGCAGAGTAATTGAGTTTGAATTGCTTGGGGGATCCTCCCCCCTTATGTCTCCATGCAAGGAGAAACTCACGGTTGCTAATGATTTATTATTTCCCCTGCCAAGTGTATGTGGTGCGAGTGCCCAGCACAGTAACTACTTAAGGGGAGTGCACACGTGCCGTCACTTCCAATATGGACATGAATAAATCCAGGGCAGCCCTTCTGTCTTGATCACTAATGGAAGCAGCTCTTTCACTCCTAAAAATGGATTTTTTTAATCTCAAGCCCCTCTCATGGGAACTGTATCTAAATTAACTTGTGTCCTCAGGAGCCCTGGCTTACACCCAACCCTCAATGTTTCTACTGCTCTGGGAAGGGGAGAAGGAGTCTGTGATTTTTGCAAACACAGAACTATTCCTGTGAATTACAGTCCACATGTAAGTAAAATTAGTTCACATTTTGAATCAGTCATTACATTCTACACCATGTTGTAAGTGTTTTTCGAGTATAGCTAATTTGAATACTCACAATGGATAAGAATTATAATTGTCATGTTTTACAGGTGAGACAGCTTTAAAATATGATGCATTATTGTACTCTTACACATTCCTCCCATTGTAATATTGGGCCTATGCCCTCTAACCTTAACTTTGGGTGGGTTATAATGATGTTCACCAATAGTGAACAACAGGAAAAGCATTCAGTGACTCTGGAAGTTTGACCATAAAAGACCAAGCAGCATCTACCTTGACTGCTGAAGATATCACTTGTGCAGGCTAGAATCACCAAGGGAGAATTCCTACCATTCTGAGACCACCTGAAAAGAGTGGCTCTGACTTTGGTCAACAGTTCTCTAGAATTCCAGCCACACAGCCATCATTGCCACATGATAGTATGGTAGACATGAGCAATCCCCTTTTGGATCCTCCAGACCACCCCACATGACAACTCAACTCAATGCCATCAAGTGGCTTCGATCAACACCATGTAGAAAATAATAACTTTGTACAGCTCTACCCAAATTTCTTCCTGAAGAATTGTGATAAATTTAAGCATAAATATTGATTTAAGATGTGACATTTTTGGCAAATTTGTACATAGCTGTAAGTAATCCATATACAGTTGCAAAACTGAGGGAAAATAGTGCAGAAATTGTACATGGTCACATTGATGACATGATATGGATTGGGATAGGACTCCTGAGGGCCTAAGTTTCAGAAACTAACCTATTAAATTTGTATTCTTTTTGTAGAAAATCCATAACAATTTTGTAATCATAATATGAATAAGACTAGAAGAAAAAATAAAATTTGTCGCAACAAAAATAGTGCTGTCTAAAATTGCTCCACACTAAAGAAAGGATAGCTTTGTTTTTAGGCACAGGGTAGTCAGAGTGCTTTTACTTCCAGTCTGCCTCTAACCCCTCAGCTGTGTAAACCTGACCCAGGAACTCAACTTCTCTGAGCATTTACTTACACTTGTGAAATGTGAAGATAAAAACCAAGTTCAAAAGAGATTAGCCCATCAGTGAGTACACATTTGATTTTAAATACTGGGGAAATTCTTGGAGGATAATTTCCTCTCTCATGATGTTAAAAAAAGAAGAGTGTTTGGGATGTTTGTCAATGGTTGGAGACAATTGTTAATATTTTCAGTGTGTATGTATTGGGGGAAACTACTGGAAACCATCAGCTGGAGATCAGGGATTATAACAAACATCCTACAGTGTGCAGGACAGCACCCACCCTCACCAACAAAGAATTTATCTGATCCAACATATCAACAGCTCTGCTGTTGAGAAACACTCTCATAAAAGAATCTATACATTATGAATATCTAAGACTTCACCAAGATTCAATTGCATGCCTCAAAAACGCTATTATTCCAGTTCTAACATAGTAGGATTCTGACCTTTAACAATCTGTGATCCCAAGATTATAAGATCTAAAAGCCTTTAAGTGACATGATTCTAAGGAGACATTGTTATAGGCTGGCGCCACGGCTCATTTGGCTAATCCTCCACCTGCGGTTCCAGCACCCCAGGTTCTACTCCCGGTTGGGGCACCAGATTCTGTCCGGTTGCTCCTCTTCCAGTCCAGCTCTCTGCTGTGGCCTGGGAAGGCAGTGGAGGATGGCCCAAGTGCTTGGGCCCTGCACCTGCATGGGAGACCAGGAGGAAGCTGGTCTCCTGGCTTTGGATTGGCACAGTGCACTGGCTACAGTGTGCAGGCCATAGTGGCCATTTAGGGAGTGAACCAACTGAAAAAGGAAGACCTTTCTCTCTGTCTCTCTGTCTCTCTCTCTCTCACTAACTCTGCCTGTCAGAAAAAAAAAGAAACATTGTTCTAAATTTCTGATTCTATTTATTATTCTAAGGTTCTTTAAATCTAAGACTACTTTTCTAAGCTCCTACAATGCTAAGATATTAAAAAGCTTTAATAGTAGATTTTAGATTTCTTGAAGTTATGTTTCTAATAAACTCAATTCCAAAAATTAGGCTGCTATGGTTCTAAGATGGCAGAATGCTGCAGTGCTATGATGCTAATACAATGCAATGCATATTTGGAGGTTCAGAGTCAAGAGCAAAGACTTTGGAGGAAAAGGGGCTAATATACAGCTCTCAGCTTAGATCCCCCAAACTGTTTGATTATCTGGTTTATAGGCTAATAGCTTATAATGTTTAAAATACTTCTTTCAGTAGATCATGTCCCATTGTTGTGCTTCAGTATGGAGTTACTTAGTTTTAACAAAGTTAAATGTTCTTAGGTATAAAGAGGGTACTAACATTTTTATCATTATGTTGAAAAACCATTATATATGAGACAAATTTATCTTTTATTTCCTCTTTCCTATGGACATGGTTATGTCCTGTCCCTAGATCCTATTTATGGTTTGTCTTATGCTTTCTGTTCTGGTAATGGTAATTAACATGATGGAAATCAAGAAGCAACTTTCCTGTTCTAGTAAAAGTATCGGAATTTGAAACAACAGCACACTATAGCTCCTTGCCTCTCCAGGATCTAATTACTACCCACAGGCCCCTGCCCTGGAGGAGGGGGTCATTGTTGACTTCCTTTTTTAGCATCGTTTTTAAATTTCCTTGTCTCCTTCTAACCATGATTTCAGACCCTTGCAGATCAAGGGAATAAGGCTGGGGGAGAAGGAAGTGGGGAAGAGGTAGGGGATGTGTTAAGTGAGTGGAACTTAAGGGAGGGAACATGGGTCCTCCTGAGGGCTGGCGAGTGTTTGACTCTGCCCCATCTCAGGAGATACCTGTGAATTCTCCAGACACTATCACTCCCTCCACCCCTGATGGAGCTCTCATCCATGTGATCCTCGCAGCATGAGACACCATCTGTATGACAACAGAGCACCCGTCTGTCTCCTTCTTCTGGTGTGCCTCCACCTTTTCTAGCAGTGCTGGTCATCCTAAGGCCACATCACTTCATTTGAGCCCAGAATATATTCTTTGTCTTTAGAAATGTTGGAAAGACCAGTCAGTCCCAACCCAGACACTTTTTCTTCCTTTAGCTGGCCCCTTGTCATTCGAACATCTCAGGTGTCAATCACACACATGCTTACTGAGTCTCTCCCTGAGACATCTCTTTAAACACCCTCTCTTTCTTGAGGTAAAGGTGGGATGCTCTCCACTACACTGCCCTGTACTTACTGAATGTGCAAGGGTTAGTAAGAGGCCTACTATAAATGAGCAGCTTTATCCAAAAATCCTCTTCCAATCTCCAAAACTTTTGTTCAGCTGCCCCAACATCTTTCATAAATTAGAGCAGCTATCAGTAAACAATGGCTTAGCCAAATCCTGCCTACTTCCTGTCTTTATAAATAAAGTTTTATGTCAACAGCCATGCTCCTTTATTCACATAATGACTACAGCTACTACTGCTCTGAAGCAGGGTTGAGCAGTCGCAATAGCAATCACATGGTCCACAAAACCTAACCTGCTCTCATCTGGCTGTTTACAGAAAATGTTTCATGGACTCTGAGCTGGAGACAAGAGCACAAAACCTGGCTTTTACTACCTTCTTTAAAAGATACAGCAATTTGCTCTCTTGCTTTTCCTCTTGGAAGTTAGCATCTATTCTAATAATACCTATATCAAACTAATGCCATAATAACTGTATTTTAACTTCTTTCATTCTGTTAAACTTGTATTAAGTAGTGACTCCTAAGCCAGGGTTTTTACTGGAATGTTTGTCCAAATTACTTTGTTAAGTTTGTTTAAGAATATTGAGAGGCAAGCAACATGGGTCTCATTTTAAGATAGAGGATATTCAGCCTCAGAGAAGTTTACTAAGTCACATGAGGACATATGGCTGTTGACTAGACGGTGGGGTCAAACCAGGTCTGTCTGACCCAGAGGAGTCGCTCTTCCCCTCCTCTTCCTCTCTACTGGTGCAATTCAAGAGACTAAAAGCTACATTGTGAAGTCCTCCCCTCCCATCACAGTGCAGCCATCATCATTATTCCTGGAACACATAAGCTGGCAGATCTGGAGTCACAACTTTATTCAAAAAACCTGAGAACTACTGATCTAACAATTCCCTTTCAAATTAGAGCCAAATAGGATACTATCAAAGCACAATCGACAAATTTAAATTCCACGTTAATTTTAGAACTCTTCCTCCAAGCGATAGTGTATTTTCCTGAGTTCTGGTTATAAAAACTTATATCCAAAGGAAAATATATCTTAGGATTCTGATTTACTTCATTGCAGAAAAGAAGTAAAGTATTAGAACAGACTTTTGACACAGGGTAGACAACTCCAATTGCACCTCCCACTGTCCCATTTTATGGATGAGAAAACTGAGATCAAATGAAGTAAAGAAATTTCTGTTCCAAATGACAAAATAATTAACTCCTGAGGTAAGACACCAAATCTTTGACATAAGCCTATTTTTCTTTCCAGGACAGCTGGAAAAAAAAAACAAATTTGTGTTCTTTTCCACCTTTCTATAAAACTTTCCTGTTACATAGTCTGTGTCCCTATTAGATACTCTAGTATTTTAGCTATACTACAAGAGAAAGAAGAATTAAGATTTTAGAAGTTCATGGAGAGGTTAAGTTTACTCAGCAAGAATAATCATCAAATAACCCCTGGAAAGATTGAATTAGTACAGAATATACAGGCAGAGGAAGGTTTACACAAAGGGTCCCAGCACAGCAGAAGCCAAGGGGGATCTGGAACAACAGAGAGAAGACACACAACTTTGGTGGTATTGGGAGTGGGAATGCTGTGTGAGGGAAATATACCTATTGAGTGGAATATTGTGATGAGATAGAGAAACTATATTTAAAGCACACTGAACCTTCCATTTGTATTGTATAAAAGTAGAACATTTTAGGAGTGGTCACTGGGTTAAGCCATGGCCTGCAGGGCCATCATGCTATATGGGCACTGGTTGGAATCCTACCTGCTCCACTTCCCATCCAACTCCTTTCTTTTCTTTTCTTTTTTTTTTTTTTTTTTGACAGGCAGAGTGAACAGTGAGAGAGAGAGACAGAGAGAAAGGTCTTCCTTTTTGCTGTTGGTTCACTCTCCAATGGCCACCGCGGGCGGCACGCAGCAGATCCGATGGCAGCTGCTTCTCTTGGTCTCCCATGGGGTGCAGGGCCCAAGGACTTGGGCCATCCTCCACTGCATTCCCGGGCTACAGCAGAGAGCTGGCCTGGAAGAGGGGCAACCGGGACAGAATCTGGTGCCCCGACTGGGACTAGAACCTGGTGTGCCGGCGCCGTAAGGCGGAGGATTAGCCTATTGAGCTGCGGCACTGGCCCCAACTCCTTTCTAACGAGCCTGGGAAAGCAGAGAAAGATGGTCTAAGTGCTTGGTTCCTGCACCCATGTTGGAGACCCAGAGGAAGCTCCTGGCTCCAGGCTTTGGTCTGACCCAGCCAGGTTGTTGCAGCCATTCGGGGAGTGAACTAGCTTATGGAGGATTTCTGTCTGTGTCTCCTCTCTGTAATTCTGCCTTTCAAATAAAAAGTATTTTTAAAAACCCCAAAGTAGTATATTTTTCAACCCTCTTCATTCTCTTTCAGATATCAGACTGGTGTTTCTTTTAAATATAACACATGCTGAGACTCAAGCAGTGACTCATTTTTGTTCACAATAATTAATTTGATATTCATCAGTCCTCTGTCCTTCATCCAAACAGTTCTCTTGTTGATCTGTGACACTAAATTGTCTCGATCTTGCTCTATTTGTTCCCTTGAACAATTACTCTCAGGAGGACTCGCTGACTACTATTGCTGCAGTATACGATCTTGCCTGTGCTTTTGTCACACTTGTCACGACATCAGGGACAGAGAAAGCCTTTAGGAATCAACTGTTACATGTAACTGAGCTGAGCTACAGCCCCTCTCTCAGCTACTAGGGACCCAGGTCTCTGTCAAAGTTTTCAACCTTGAGTGAGTCATGGTGACTATGAGAAAGACTGACAGGTAAAAAATACATGGAACACACTGTGGTAAGAGGTAGAAGAGGAGCAGAGAGCATGAAAGAACTGCCAGAGGCAGTTTCCCTTACAAGCCAATCACGCTCCTTCATTTCTTTACATAGATTAAGGAGAAAGGTGACTCTGGCTAGCTCAGAGTATTCTCAAAGAAGCAAAAAAATTAAGATCCTGAACCTCTCCGTCTATGTGTTGCCAAGTACGTGGCTGATTACTTGCATTTCTTGACTATAAGAGGCTTGGACAAGTAACAAGTGTGGAACATGCTGGGAACTGATTATTCTATTGAATAGACTCTGGATAAGCTGGATAAATGAAAGGCGTGCTGTTTGCCTCTGAAATCCAGGCTGAGAAATAAAGTGGAATTGGCAAATACAGCATGTCCAATGAATTCCGGCAACCGCCTTCAAAGACGCCAGAGTAAAACCAATATTACAGGTTCATGAGACAGTCCAAGGAGCTCAGTGTGTACTAATTGGCAATGTCACTCCTGAGTACACATTACATGGAGATATATTGAATCTCAATTCCAATTCAACCCACCTACTTTTTAAAGATTTATTTACTTATTTGAAAGTCATTGTTACAAAGAGAGTGAGAAAGAGAAAGAGACATATCTTCTGTCAGCTGATTTACTCCTCAAGTGGCTGCAATAGCCAGGGATAGACCAGGCCAAAGTCAAGAGACAGGAGTTTCATCTAGTTGCCCGGGAGTGGGAGGAACCCAAATATCCAGGCCATATTCTGCTATTTTTCTAGGACCATCAACAGGGAGCTGTATCAGAAATGGAGCAACAGGGACATGAACTGGTGCCCCTATGGGATGACAGTGTTGAAGGTGATGGCTTTACCTGCTACATCACAATATTTGCCCCTCAACACACATCCATTAAAGGCCGACCATCTGTTTATTTATTTATTCATCACTTGCTGTACAAAGATCTTCTGAACCCAAATCTATACTCAGGCTATAGAGCTTAACTGCTATTGCCTTACTCTGAGGAAGTTTGTAATCTAATGATATGCACAGTAAGTAAATCCTAAGCTAATTGGCTAAGGTTGTGGTAAATAGCTAGGAGAAGTACAGAGTGTGAAACAATTGTATAGTTACATGTTATCCACTCTGAATGCCAGCAATGTCTCCAGGAGGAAGTCACGATTGGGAAAGGAGAAAAAGATGAATTGGGAATAACAGGCACGAAGGTAGGCTCCTTAATTAGAATAACTGGCTATGTCTTCTGCCACAGTGTTGTGACTACACAGAGAGGTAGATTGAGAGAAGTTACTCCATCATGGTCATAATGCTTTTACAGGAAAACTGAAGCGGGTGTAGACAAGAGGGCAATTTATCCCCACTCTACCCCTCACTGTCCTGTCCTCTCCTAGGCTCCAGCTCCTGCCTGAGTCTGAATCTGGGAGTGTGTGCGCAGTCACAACCAGGGCTATCAGAGGTAGAGCATGTCCACGCTGCTTTGTTCCCGTTTAGGAGGAGCGCACAACAACCTCTTCTTCCGACACAGGCTGCTGGGCCCTTCCTCCGTTCCTCCATATGACTCATTTCCTTGAGTACTAAGCACGACAGGGGACTACCACTTATTTTGTTTCCCTTTTTAGATAAATCAGAATCTACACTTTGAAGCAGAGCGTGGAGCCACCATTCTTTAGAGTGGATAGATCTGAAACAAAAACAAATCTAGTAAGAAAGCAGCAGCAGGTTATATGGAATAAATGCTCAGTGTTGAACAACGAATGGCCGCCACACTGACTTCCATGAACAGAGTCAAGCCATGCACAGTCCATGGCTTGATACCAGTTGTGAAGAGGGTATAAGCTTTGGGCTCGAGAAGATCTAAGTTCTAGTCCTGTTCTTCCACCTACTGCCTGTAGAACGTAGACTAGAAACTTCAAATCTCACTATTAGCT
Source organism: Sylvilagus floridanus (assembly GCA_949820135.1). Taxonomy (NCBI): domain Eukaryota; kingdom Metazoa; phylum Chordata; class Mammalia; order Lagomorpha; family Leporidae; genus Sylvilagus; species Sylvilagus floridanus. Next base: position 162,401,793 of record OX463241.1, on the reverse strand, counting down.
TAGTAATGTTTAAAATGGAGAAAATGATTACTTCATGGTATGGTTTTGAAAACTGAACACAATAATATAGGTAATGACCTTTATATAAATCATATAATCAATGCACATTTCTTCCTCCCTTCCTGACCCTTAATCAGTCTTGCCCCTTGAAAAGGAGAAAAATCAATTCTCACATAGATTCATAGTGAGTATGAGAAGGCTCAGTGGCAAAGTTGAGTTAGAAAACAGAGGAGGGCATGCAGAGGTATGTGTTGCCTGTCACATTGATGGTAGCATAACACGACTTAACAATGGGGAACAGAAAGACACGAGGGTGCACAGCATGAATGCAGAATGTGTTTGTGAGTAAGATGAGCAATGGAAGATGGAAGAGGCATGGGTCTTATATATTTAAAGACAGCTATCTGGCCTCAGAGCCAGTCTTCCTTTTGATGGCTAAAACCTTTCTCCAGGACAAGATCATTCTGTTCTTTGCTTCAGCGGGAATTTGCTCTATACTCATGCAAAGTGGCCATGGGTGGGCCACTCAGGCAGGTCACCCAGTGCCTAGACAAGAGTAAATACTGTCCAGGTCACTCAAAGCTGTACTGTAGGAACAGCATGCATTTTAACAAAGGTAATGGAGATTGACTCAATAAAGAAATACCGACGTGTTTCTCTGGTGTCACTGCAAATGATGGAAGCAGAGAGTCTGATTTTGCTCTAATTGCAATAATTCAGAAGAATAAACAAAGTGATTACATACTAAGGAGAGGGCCAAAAAATGAGAAAGGATGTAAATTTTAAATATAACCTTTTCATAAAATCTAGAGGGCTTAGAAAGTTCTTATATATGGGGAGAATTGAGAAAGCAAAGTAGAAATTCAATATGGCTTTCAAGCCTTGCTTTAGGAACATCTTGGGATATTGTTAGTGAAACGGAGAATGAGAGAAATGAAACAGCGTATTTGGGGAAAAGTAAGTAACTGAAAATTGCTGAAACATATGCTTTGAAGAGGGTTTGGCAGGAGATGAGGCTGCAGACATAGACAGACTTAGGGAAAAAAGAACCTCTTATCCCGTGCTAAGATGTTTGGCCTTTATTCTGAAAGTGAAGCTGAATCACAGAATGCCTTTAAAGCAGAAACATGTTATTTATCTTTTTGAAAGACTACACTGGCTGCATGGGAAAGATGGAGTGAGTGACTGCAGACGGGAGATCAGTTAGGAGATTTCTATGAAGACCCAGGTAAGAAGCAAGGAGGTCCTAAAAATAGGAAGCTATAAGAAATAGCAGGAGAGAAAGGCTGAAGAAATAGGGCAAGCAGATAAAAAAGGGATGCATCAGCCATCTTAAGTCATTTCTATTTCAAGAGGCAGAAAATGTTCTGGTTGGAATTCTAGGCTTGGCAGTAGTGAATGAGCATCAATAGATCCATCATTTGTGTGGAAGTTATTCTGCCTTCAGGTGCTGAAAACGGAGCCCAAACTCCATATGGGTCTCTAGGTAAGAACTCACAGCCTGAAGCTGCAAAGACATGAAGGGCCAGAGATTTTTTAAGAGGATAATTTTCCTAAAACGAATACTAAATTTCTGTTATGAGAGTTTGATTTTACCATGAGTAACTAATAAGAGGGAATTATATGGGGTTTATCTGTCAGTGAGTTATGCTGCTCATAAGCATTATTTGCATTGAAATCCTGACACAGGACATTCCTTGAGCCAAATGGTGTTTGCCAATGCTCATATGTTGAGGTCAAGTCCTAACTCTTAGTACCTTAGAACATGACAGACACCTTGACCATCTGCTTCTTACCTCCAGAACTTGAGAGAGTAAAGTCATGTTAGCTAAGCTGCCCAGCATGTGGTATTTTTATGGAAGACCTAGGAAAAGAATATGCTTGGTCTTAGTGTGGACAATCTAAGCTGGTAAATGTATGAGTGTTTTCTGGAAATCATCTCAATTAAGACTTTTTGTTCCTTACCCACAAGACATTTTTAACGTCACTAGAGTTGGAACTCTACATCTCAGTGGTCACGGACGGATACACAGGACACAGGAATGTTTGGAAAGAGATGCTAGAGGTGGCAAGCAGGACTTTCTTAATATCCTTCTAATCTACCACTACCAGGGCAATAGTCAACCCTGACCAATCAACCAGAACCTTGCAGTTAAGGCAAATGGGTCCACAAGAAAAGCAAAGGTCAAAGACACAGTGGCTTCCAGGAAGTGCTTTTTTTTTTTTTTTTTTTTTTTTTTTATTATCTACCTCTCCACCCTATCCCCTGGCTCCAGCCTTATTCATAATTCAAATAGGGTTCAAGAATCAGGACATTTTTGGTGGGTCATGTTTACTAAAGGTAAAAAATTTAAAAGATTTAGCAGCCTAAACACAATGGTATGACATATTTGGAGAATTCCAAATAGGCTATTCTCAGATGAGCTGTGACTGGTGGCAGTTGGAGCCAAGAATTGCACATATACAAGTCAATATTTTATTGGCATAGTTCCTTGTTCCCTGACATTGGTGAGCGCACACTGGATTATGAATTCCTCACATCCTGGTGAGATGAAAGACAGGTTAATTACTGAAAATAGGAGATTTGACATCATAAATAGGAAACAGTTTGAGTTGGGCTTGGTTCGTCTTGGTAAACCTTTAATTTTAATAAAATGTAGGTTTCCATGAGCTAAGCTGTGTTTACTGGTTCTTGCCTAATATTTTGCAATGAGGTGTGTAGTCAGGCATTTGGCATAGCAGTTTACATATTTCTTAGGACACCTGCATCCCAAATCAGAGTGTCTGGGTTCAAGTCCTGGCTCCATTTCTGACTCTTGCTTCCTGGGCTCCTGGGTTCAGCATGGCCCAGTTCCCAGCAATTGCAGGTTTTTGATGATTGAAACAATAGATGGAACATCTCTCATTCTCTCTCTCTCTCTCTCTCTCTCTCTCTCTCTCTCTGCCTTTCAAATAAATTTAAAAAAAAGAAAAAGAAATACATCAAAGGATAACTTTCCCTCATATGTGTGTTGACCATCTCAAGTCCTCACAGGGAGCAGTCTTGAGGGAGGGGAAGATTTGAAGACTCAAACCAACATCAATGTGCTATTTTAGTTCTATTATTTGGCCTCTGCAGTCTTATGATCACTCCTAAGCAACAGGATGCTGTTGAAGGTGCTTAAGTAAGGTCTGATATGGTAATTCAGATTATGGTAATATCTGCTTTAAAAATGGCTAACGGTTGGTAGGCTTGATTATAGAAGTCATTGAAAGCAGAGAAACCCATTAAGACAATGCTTCAGTGATCTATCATTCATTCTACACATTTATTTTGCGAATAATTATCAAGTGTTTACTTTGTGACACTGATTCTGTGTCTGAAGATACTGCAATTAAAACTGTGTATACAGGAGCTGGTGCTGCAGGACAGTAGGTTGATCCCCTACCTGTGGCACCAGCATCCCATATGGGAGCCTGTTCTAGTTCCAGCTGCTCCTCTTCCAATCTAGCTCTCTACTGTGGCCTGGGAAAGCAGTAGACGATGGTCCAAGTGCTTGAGCCCCTGCACCCGCATGGAAGACCAGGAAGAGCACCTGGCTCTTGTCTTCAGATTGGCACAGCTCCGGCCATTGTGGCCATTGCGGAAGTGAACCAACGGAAGCAAGACATTTCTCTCTGTCTCTCCCTCTCACTGTCTATAACTCTACCTTTCAAATATGAAAAACATTGTTATTGCAGATTAAAAGAAAAAAGAAAGAGGGGTTTAAGAGGGGAAAAGAGGGAGGCAAGTTTGGTTATTGTCTTATTATTATATCTATGAAATACATAAAATATATTTTATACTAATAAAACATTTAAAAAGAAAAACATTAAAGTCACTAATATTTATACTAGTACAGGAGGAACAGGGATAAAGATGCTCATGTATATAATGCTATAGAGAAAGAATTAGCACAGTGTGCCCCTGGGGGCAGTTATTCTGTTTGAGGGATGTCACAACTGTCTCCATGGATAAGATGGCATTCCACAAAGGTGGAGCAGAATGGAGAAACCAGCTATGAGCACATCTGGGCAAGATGGACTATAGGCAACAAAACCAAGCATAAAGGGCTTAAGGCAGAAATGTGCTTGACTTTCGAAAACAGCAAGACCAGAGTAGCTAGAAACGTAATGGGAAGGCAGCTAGTAACTGAATTGTAATGTTAGCAAGGGTGGGTGGAGGAAGAATGGTCATATTTGGACTTAGAAGATGCTCATGTATCTTTGGGTTAAAATGTCATCATCATGCCCTCTTTTGAAAGATTTATTCATTTATTTGAAGGGAAAGTTACATAGAGGCAAAGGGGGAGAGAGGGAGGGAGGGAGGGACAAAGGGAAGAAAGGAAGGTAGGAGGAGGGGTGAGAGAGAGGGAGAAGGAAAGAGAGAGAGAGCAAGGTCTTCTATCTGAACTTCTCTTCCCACATGGCTGCAATGGCTGGAGCTGCACTGAAGCCAGGAGCCAGGAGCTTCTCTGGGTCTCCAACATGGGTGCAGGGCCCCAAGCACTTGGGTCATCTTCTACTGCTTTCCCAGGCCATAGCAGAGAGCTGGATTGGAAGTGGAGCAGCCAAGACTCAAACTGGTGCTCATTTGGGATGCTAGCACTGCAGATGTCAGCTTTACTCCCTATGCCACAGTGCCGGCCCCACACTTTTGTTTTAATTACTTTGTTGTTTCCAGTCAGTCTCACCATCCTTCCTGAGCCATGGGAAGCTGTTGAAGGTGTTGAAGTAGGAACCAACATTAGATGGCATGGCAAGGACTTGGCCTAGAGAGAACAAAGGACCTGAGTCAGGATGGCAGTGACAGACGTGAACAGGGGAGGATGAACACTGAGCTCATCTACTTACTTAGAAAGGCATCAAGGCAGCTCAGATGTCCCTGGTGGTGGTTAATTGAAGGAATGTGGAGAATGTGAAGGGTCCTTTTAGACTCTGTGTGGATTTGCCTTCTGATTTCTCAGGTTATCCAGTCGTAAGTGTTCCCAAAAGCACTGCCACAAGATGACAGCACTGACAGCTGTAGAAGCAACTTTAATGTGTGCACTATCACGCGGTATTGACTACAATTTTAAATGTGCCTTCATTTACCAAGAGCCACATGATCAGCTCTGCTTTATCTGGAATCTGCCATGTGCCCGAGTTTCACAATTGCACCTATGAGTGGGTGTTGTATCACTTTTGTCATCAAGTTGCAATAGGAACAAACAGGGTTAGGCTTATTTTTAAGATCTTTTTGATTCAGTAATCATCATCATCACATCATTATAAACACTCAGAGCCTACTGTTTGCCAGGCACTGTGAGAGAATCTTTATATGCAAATTCATACTTAATTCAAACAACAACCCTTTAGGTTTTATCCTCATATTTAGGTGAAAACACTGAGGGACTGAGAAAGTAATAATTTCTCCAACTCCATACTAATGGTCTGGGCTCACTGGACCAGAGGACACTTCCTGACCACACTGTAATGCCATCATGATGGTAGATGAATAGAGTTATGCACTTAACCACACTGCACCCCACCATGAAAGCAGACTGACAGAGGCATGCACATAATGACCCTATATTTCTTTGACGAGTAGAGGGAGGACAACTATGCATTAATTACTTAGGGCCCACAGCTAATTTATTTCAGGATCTATTTATATGTGAGAATGTGTTGTTTAATCCTAAGAGCAATCTGACGTTTACAGATGAGGAACCAGAGCCCAGAGTCTGAAAACCATCAGTGGGTAGGGACTTGAGCCTGTAACTGATGACTGACATTTCCTTTTTTTTAATTTATTTATTTGAAATTCAGAGTTACACAGAGAAGGAGAGGCAGAGACAGAGAGAGGTCTTCCATGCGCTGGTTCACTCCCCAATTGGCCTCAACGGCCAGAGCTGTACCAATCCAAAGCCAGGAACCAGGAGCTTCTCCCAGGTCTCCCAAGCAGGTGTAGGGACCCAAGGACTTGGGCCATCTTCCACTGCTTTCCCAGGCCATAGCAGAGAGCTAGATTAGAAGTGGAGCAGCCAGGACTCGAACCAGCGCCCATATGGGATGCTGGCACTGCAGGTGGTGGCTTTACCTGCTACGCCACAGCACCAACCCCTGACATTTCCTTTTGCTTCCTATCTTGTCAAGACCCTTTATGATCAAAGCCTAGCCAAAGGGCTTAGGTTTTCAAGCTACAGATTTCGATGTAGAGATAGCGACCAAGTATAGCCTCATGTGACAGAAATAGAATGTGATACATACATGTAACAGTAATATTTTGAGTACCAGTATAGGAAAAAATGTTTTCAAAGGGGATTAATTTAAAAATATATGTTATTTAATCAAAGAGTACTTCAAAATATAAGTGATATGATCAATATTAATAAGATATTTGACATTCTTTATTGCTTGTACCAAGTCTACAAAGCATGGTTTATACTTTAGACTTAGAGCCCACACCAATTCAGAATACCTTGTTTCAAGGGCTCAATAGCCACCTGTGCCTGGTGGTGTCGACATTGGTCAGTGGAGTAGGAAATCCCACAGAAGTGTGTGTTTGTGAAAACAGATGCAGAGCAACACACTCATTTATTCAGACACTTGTGGTAGAACAAAGCAGTTTCTGAGAGGAGCCTTGTTTATATCCATGTTTTTCTGCCTCCCTCATGTGTGGTCTAAACCCTATACCTTCCGAGGAGACACTAGACTCTGCCTGCATCCTCTACTTCCTCCAGGAGCAATCACATTTTCTGAGGGGTACCCCATTCTTACATTCCCCCATGACACTTTCAGATCCATCCATTCTGGGTCCTTCTTTTTCATAGATATGAGTGATTCATTAAAAACATGCTGCTGAAAGAGGGGAAGGATGTTCCATCTTTGTTCCTGTAAGAAAACTGGAGATAAGAAATCATCAATGATGGAAAGAGTACTGGAAGTAGAGTCAAGACAGCTGAAATCAAATATCCCCATGCCAATGATTGTGTAATCCATGAAATGCACACAAAGTCAGATAAAACATTTTCTCTGCCCTAAGTTCTTTCTTTCTTTTTTTTTTTTTTTTTGACAGGCAGAGTGGACACTGAGAGACAGAGAAAAAGGTCTTCCTTTGCCATTGGTTCACCCTCCAATGGCCACTGTGGCCAGCGTACCGTGCTGATCTGAAGCCAGGAGTCAGGTACTTCTCCTGGTCTCCCATGCAGGTGCAGGGCCCAAGGACATGGGCCATCCTCCACTGCACTCCCGGCCACAGCAAAGAGCTGGACTGGAAGAGGAGCAACCGAGACAGAATCCGGCATCCCGACCGGGATTAGAACCTGGGGTGCCAGTGCCACAGGCAGAGGATTAGCCTATTGAGCCACGGTGCTGGCCCTCTGCCCTAAGTTCTAACCGAACCAAGCATTCTCAGGGCATCCTACTGTGTAATGGGCTCATTCCTCTTCCAGGATGCAGGATGTGACTTTTATTGAAATGACCCTTTTGCCCTCCCTACTTCAAACCTCCTTGCAAAATGGCTGCTCATTCAACTAACACATATCTGAGGATGTCAGTGAGTGGGAGTACATTTTTCACACAGAATAGTTGACATTTGGGTAACTAGGTTAATGATAGCACCAGAGATTTCTTAGTCTTCAAGAAGGACTCGAGTAGTGGCCGACACTGTGACATAGTAGGTTAAGCTTCCACCTGGGGTGCCAGCATCCCACATGGGTGCCAGTTTGTGTCCTGGCTGTTCCTCTTCTGACTCAGCTCCCTGTTAATGGTCTGGGAAGGTAATGGGTGATGGCCTAAGTCCTTGAGCCCCTGTACCTGTGTAGGACACTTGGAAGAAGCTGCTGGTTCCTGGCTTCAGATTGGTCCAGATCTAGCCATTACAGCCATTTGGGGAGTGGACCAGCTGATGGAAGACCTCTCTGTCTCTCCTTCTCTCTGTCTATAACTTGGCCTCTCAAATAAATCTTTTTTTTTAGAAAAAGACTCAGTAATAATATGATTATTATGAAATAAAATCAATATCCAAGGCTATTCCATCGATAGACCTGGGTGTACATTTTAAAAAATGATGTTACAAACATGATAGCTAGTTTTTACTTTCTAGATATTCAGCCTCTTTTTTCACACTTCCTTTGGGCTCACATATTTTAGTGTCTTTTTGTACTGATAATTTCTGAATTGATACATCTGTTCTCAACCTCACATCTGAGCCCTAAGTTTATACCACCCAATACTTTTGTGTCTCCTCTTTAATGCCTCATAATATGAATGTATCTTTAGCATACCCCATATCTTTCTTGGACCATCAGAAAACAGAAAGAATTATACTATGAAAAGAATGGTTCTCATCAAGGACAGACTTTTTCAACTGCACTGATGTTGCTGAGAACCAGACATCTGTCGTACTTGCCCTCCTCCCGTCAGAATATCATGTTTGAATTGAAGTTTCCCGTGAACTGGTCCAATTAGAGGAGCCAGTGCATGTACCTGGCTGCTCTGGCTGCAAAACAAACCTGGTTAAAAACTCTCTTCCTAATTGGAGAGTTGCTCTTTCAACCTGTGTGGTGGAACGAGAGGGCCATGGCACGATGGCTGCTGGCAAGCAAGTTCAGTTACTCAGGAATAGCTTTGAAACCCATTTGGCAACAGAGCCTGCCTGGCAACAGGCTGTGATTGGATGGCTTCAGATACTGCCTAGCAACAGGCTGTGATTGGTTAGGGCATAGACCTTCCCTTGAACCACATTGGCTGCCTTGGCTATTTAAGCTGCTGTACCAATTGAAATAAACGAGTCTGCAGGCTGCTTCCTCAGGCCTGCTTTCACCCGACTCCTGGGTCTGTGTGGTGACTTCATGCCTCTTGCCCCCAGCATGCTCCTCCTCTCAGAACGAATCCACAGCAACAAATCTGAGTTCTTGAATGATGAGACCTAACTTAATCATAGTCTCAGAGCCCACAGCTGCCAATGTCAACATGAGCATAAAATAGATATTTATATGTGTAAGCCTCTGATGAGGCAGTGAGAAGTGCTCTCCATTTTCTATCATCCCCATTTCAGCATGTTGCACATCACTGACGCGATTTAAGTCATAAACCTAGGAGTCGCTGTTGAGCCTATCGCCCTTACTATTACCATATTCATTCCATTTCAAAGACCTGTTGATTCTCTCCTGAAACATCACCCCAGCTTGACTTTCCTCCAGTGTTCAGCAATAATGTGACTACTGTCATCTCTCACATGGATTATTGCTGTGGCCTCTTGACTGGTCTCAGATCTTCCAGTCCCACTGTCTGCTACATTCCATTTCAACAGAACAGTCAGCATGTGCTTTTAAAAATTACAAATCAGGGTCACTGCCTGTGACATCAGCATCCTATATGTGCTCTGATCCCTATCCTAGTAGCTCCACCTCCAATGTCCTAGGAATAGCAGAAGATGACCCAAGTACTTGGGCCCTGCCATCCATGTGGGAGACCAGGATGAAGCTCTTGGCTCTTGGCTCCTGGCTCCTAGCTTTGACCTCGCCCTTCCTGGCAGTTGTGGCCATCTGAGGAGAAAACCAATGGATGGAAGATCTCTCTGTGTTTCTCCCTCTTTCTCTGTAAATATGACTTTGAAATAAATAAAAGCTATTAAAAATACAAAGAGCATGTTTGTTCATGACTGAAACCAGTTATTGAGTTTCCATTACACTTAAAATAAAATCCATATTTTTAGTCAGACCTGAAAAGTTCTGGGTGACCTAGCTCCTATGACTTGTCATCGGCATTATATTTATCCTCAATCACTGTGCCATCTGCCCCAGTCTCATTCCAAATCTTCTTACTGCATACTTGGGTATTTTGCTCTTTATTGTTTTCTCTACAACTATGCCCATGGGGTTTTATTTTCATCCTGAGCCTCAAGTTAAATGTCACTTAATCAGAAGATTTCTTTATTTAGATTTTATAACATAAAGCTTCTTTTATTCACCATTTCATTGTCTCTAATTTTGCCTTACTAACATGTATTTCAACTCACAATGATTTTTAAATATTTAACTATTTGCCTGTTAATTCAAATATGCTTTTCTAGACTGAAATTCAAAATTTATATAGGCAGATGTCGAGGGTATTTTTTAATATATTTTTTTATTTGAAAGGCAGAGTAACAAAGAGAGAGGGAGAGACAGAGACAGGTCTTCCATCTCCTGGTTCAATCCTCAAATGGCTGCAACAGCCAGTGCTGGGCCAGGCTGAAGCCAGGAGCCAGGATATTGTTCCTGGTCTCCCACACGAGTGGCAGGGATCCAAGCACTTGGGCAGTCTTCCACGGTTTTCCTAGGCACATTATCATGGAGCTAGATCAGAAGTGGAGCAGCTAGGACACAAACCTGCACCCATATGAGATACTGGTGTTGTAGACAATGGCTTAATCCACTATGTCACAATGCTGATCCCAAAGTTTTTGTTTTTGGTTATTCTTGTTCAGATTTATCATCTCTTGCCTAACATTGTTCATAGTATTTAACAGATATTCAATAAATAATTTGTTGAAGGGGGAAAGTGGGAAGCCAGAGAGGGAGGAAGAAAAGGAACAATGAACTAATAAAAAACTGATGCAAAGGGTAAAAGAGAGAGGGTAGGAAAGTAGGTAGGTAGGCATTTAATTCAATCTCATTTAATGGATCTTCCTGTTGGTATGATATTAATTAAAGAGATAGGATTAGATTAATGAGCTGGAGATCATACCCCGCCGTGCCCCTAACTGCTCTCACCTCTGCATCCACCCACCTGACAATCAGACTATGTAACAACTCCCCTTGTGGAAGTGAGTAAGAGGTCTGGAGTGCCCTGAGCCCACCTGTTCTTGCCACTGTTCCTGGCCCTCCACATGTCTGTGTGGCTTCCCTGCACACCTCTGACCTGCAGACTCCCACACGTGGCCCTGCCCTGCCCCCAGAGATTTTGGCATGGAGTTTCCCATTTAATCTTTCTGACCCACTCTCCCTTATAAAGCCCTCATGTTCCTGTGTATTCCTCTCCCTTTCTAAATAAATCTCAAACCTTACCATGTTGTGTGCTTCATTTGAGCCTGTATTTAGAATTCTTAACTGCACAAACAACAAATACCCCAAAATATTAATTTTGGCTTAGGCTCCCCTATAACACTGTTACTCTTATGTATTGAACCACTGGAGTTGAATTATCAAGGATTTCTGTGTAAAAAAAAAAAAAAAAAAACAAAGCATCTTGTGTACTGTAAAGCAATATTCAAATTGGAGTCACTAGGCTTGTTCATAACTCTTCCCACCATACCTTTCCAGAGCCATGTCTCACTAATCAATGCCTAAAACATACCTGATGCAGCTGCTCTCCTTCCAGCCTGGGCCCTCTCTTCTCTAGGACTCAGATTTTATTTCAAGTGTAATAGGAAGCCACAGGTTGTTTTGGATATTGCCTGCTCTATTCTCTCTGCTTTAATTATTCCAATTCATTAAAAATTCCAGAATGTTTCCATTCTGTCCCACTTTCCTGAATTTTGAGTTACTGCATCTTATCTCTATGGGATTCTGTGGTGATTGTTTGACAGTGATCTACTGCCATGATCACATGGTTTATAAGAATCTGGGTTTCTCTTTTTTATTTAAAAACAAGATTTATTTAAGACAGAGACCTCCAGCCAGAGTAGCCTGGAGGGGGCTCCAACAGACACAAAACCCAAAGAAGCTGGTGGTAGCGGGGTTTTTAAGCACAATCTTGAAGAAGAAACTGTCAAGTTGTACAAGGGAGAGACAAAACCATCAAAAGACCTGATTTGTAATATTTTTTCCCTGTCTGGCTTGTTCATAATGAAACAAAAGAGCCATCAGAAGGCGGGGATATCTAATTTATTTTACAATAAACTGTGAGCTCAGAAAAGTGGAATCATGCCCTTGCTATTCTCATGACAAAACTGGAAATTCCCAAGAAGAGGGGCAAGCACTTTTGACCCTGGCTCTCCCCAAGGAGGTAAGGTCTTTTTTTCATTATAATAGCTGCATTTAGAAAAATACTGACATTACCAGCAATGAGAAGATACTGAATCAATATACTAAAAAAATGATTGAATAAGTAAATGCATGAGTGAGTAAACATTTTATACTTGCTGAACACAGGAACCGTATTATAACCATTTACATAAACCTTGGGGCATCTAGTGTTTTAAATAAAATAGGCACATAAATACATGGCAGTTATATTTTTGGATGCATGGTTATTTCTCTATAGAAGAACCAGTATTCTCTGACTATAATACCAAATCAGACTGCAAATAAGGGTGTTCTACTCCTCAGGAAAGGCCAATGGGCATTATTCCAGAGACATCCACTGCCTGCACAAGAGCCGAGTCCTTAATTTACTCTGACACTTTCTTTTAAGTCGCCAAAGTGAATTGGAAAACTTCCCTTGAGACATTATTGGAAAACACAGTTTGGATTAGTCTAATAACTGAATGTCAACAGATTTACAAAACAAAGCCGTGAGACACACTTCCCTCTTTACACATCAAGTAACCCAGAAGAACACAGCCTTAGCAACCACTAAAAAAAAACTTCTCAGAGGACAGAAGCCAGCAAGGGAATTGCTATTACCCACAGGTGAAAGTCCAAATACCCTAACTTGACATTCATAGTCTTTTATAAGCTGATCCCCTGATGTTCCCAATCACTGAACATTCTTGGTGAAGTCCCCTAAGCTTTTCTAAAGAAGTAGAGGGGAGAGGGCAATACAAATTGAACAATTTGAATAAATTTGGGGGAAGTTGGTTAAGATCAGTAAATCAGGAATAATCACCAAGTGCATATGTGGGAAGAATTAATAATAAAGTATGGAAACAAAGGCCTGATTGGTAGTTCTTAAATGTTAGGTGGAGCAATATGTATCCCTTTGATGAAGGACATATCTTATATGAGGTGGAGAAAATCACCTTAGACTATATTATTTATTATGAGTTGTACAGAAACATGCCAGAGGTCTATACCAGAGGTCTATAAAAAGTTCATGTAAAATGTGTACTATCAAAAAAAGCTCCATGGGCTTTAAATATTTTTACACCAAAATAAAGCTATTTTTGATATCACAGGATAGGAGGGGATGCACATATATCGTGGCAAAAGACTTAGCAAAGAACTCAACAACAACAAAACAAAAAATCCAGTTAAGAAATGGGCACAGGACTTGAACATGCATTTTTCAAAAGAGGAAATTCAAATGGCCAACAGACACATGAAAAAATGCTCAGGATCACTAGCCATCAGGGAAATGCAAATCATAACCACAATGAGGTTTAATCTCATGGGTCTCATACAGAAATCAACAAACAACAAATGCTGGCAAGGATGTGGGGGGAAAAGTATTGTAATCCACTGTCGCTGGGAATGTAAACTGGCCAGCCACTATGGAAGACAGTATAGAGATACCTCAGAGATCTGAATATAGACCGACCATATACTCAGCCATCTCACTCCTGGGAATTTACCCAAAGGAAATGAAACTGGTAAATAAAAGAGTTATGTATACCCCCAAGCATATTGCAGCTGAATTCACAATAGCTAAGATATGGAATCAACCCAGATGTCCATCAACTGAAGATTGGATAAAGAAGTTGTGATATATATACAGCATAGACCACTACACAGCAGTAAAAAAGAATGAAATCCTGTCGTTTGCAGCAAATGGAGCCAACAGGAAACCATTATACTTAGTGAATAAACCAGTCCCAAAAAGACAAATCCCTTGTTTTTCCTGATCTGCAGTAACTAATAAAGCACCTAAAAGATAATCTGTGGAGCTGGTACTGACAATTTGCTATAATAATAATAATATAATATAATATAATATAATATAATATAATATAATATAATAATATAATATAATATACTATAATAAAATAATTTTGAACAGCCCTTATCTTGACTGTTGAGGAACAGATTTTTTTTCCATACTATTTGTTGAAATTTTTACTTACTCTAGGGTTAATCTTATGAGTTTAAAGTTAACTGAAAATAGATCTCTGTATGAAATAAGAGTGAGAATGGGAGGGGGAGGAGGAAGAGGGGCAGAAGTGAAGGCAGGAAGGTGGTAGAATGGGAAGAATTACTGTGTTTCTAAATCTGTATATATGAAGTATATGAACTTTATATATCTTAAATAAAAGTTTTCTAGGTTGAAATAAAAAAAGACTCAGGTGTTGCTATTGTGGCAGGGAGGGCTAAACCCTCACTTGGGATATCAGCATCCCATAATAGACTGGTTCAAGTCCCAGCGGCTCTGCTTCCAATCCAGCTCCTTGCTAAAGCACCTGGGAAAGCAGTACAAGTTGGCCCAATGCCTGAGATCCTACCATACACATGAGACTCAGACAGTATTCCAGACTGCTAGCTTCCACCTGGCCCAGCCGTAGTTCTGGTGGATGGACGATATCTCTCTAACTCTGCCTTTCAAATAAATAAATATTTACTTTTTTAATGAAAAAAATAAAAAGGCTAGAAAAAATGTCTCTGGGACTTCAGGTCCAAACTAGATGGCACGGCTTTCCCTTGAACATTCTCACAAAGCACTGCTATAAACCCAGAGCCACTGGAAGAGACAACCAAAGGAGAATTCCAAAAGGTATAAGAAGAAAGTCAACTACGGTTGGACGCCAGGTCTGGAGGGCAGCACAGCAGGACAACTTGTGACTTCTCACCCAACAGAGTGAGGCTGCCCATCCCTGGTGTATACAAATCCCTGACTCACTAACACAGAACAGCCCGGGTAGGTTCATTCTAGCCCTGATCCAACAGGAGGCTGTCTTATAATATGGGATTAGCCCATAATTGGCAGGTAGCCCCCAAATAACAAGAGACCAAAGAGCTTTTCTTTCCCATTGGGTCCTAGACTGCTTTATTCATATCAGTATTCTGAGGAGGTCAAGCACAAACTCAAGAGGCACTCAGGGGGCCGGTGCGGTGGCGCAGTAGCTTAATCCTCCACCTGTGGTGCCGGCATCCCATATGGGAGCCAGCTCTAGTCCTGGCTGCTCCTCTTCCCATCCAGCTCTCTGCTATGGCCTGGGATATCAGTAGAGGACGGCCCAAGTCCTTGGGACCCTGAACCTGCTCGGGAGACCATGAAGAAATTCCTGGATCGTGGCTTCAGGTCAGCACAGCTCAATCAGTGCAGTTCAGCCATTGCAGCCATTAAGGGAGAGAACCAAAGGAAGGAAGACCTTTCTCTCTGTTTCTCTCTCCATTTGTAACTCTACCCCTCAAATAAATAAAGAAAATCTTTTAAAAAAAGAGTCACTCAGCAAACAAGTTGCCAGGTTCACAACACCTCCTTGTCCCCACAGGACAAGTATTCTCCCTCCCCATCTGGAAACACCAGAAAAGTTAGAGATGCTGATAAATTAGTCCCACTACATTCATCACTAATTCAAGCCATCAGGCAGCCAGTAATAACCCCCCTCCCTATACTCCCTCACTTTCCATATACACACGTATATGGTGCATTAGCCAGGACCAACTGGGATTCAGCAGCACCCCACTAAGCAGATCCAAAGGTTCTGCATATCAAACTGACATTAGAACTATATCACACAAATTTGGCCAAATCTGTATCCTAAACCTACATGACTGTGTTAACATAAGTGATTTAAGGGGTCAGCATTGTGGTATAGCAGTTGAATCACTGACTGCAACACTAACATCCCAGAGTGACAGCTGTAGTCCTAGCTGTTCCAGTTATGATCCAGCTCCCTGTTAATGTGCCTGGAAAAGCCATGAAAGAAGGCCCAAGTACCTGGACCCCTGCATCCATTTGGGATACTCAGATGGAATTCCAGGCTCTGGGATTCAGTCTGGCTCAGTCCTAGCTGTTGCAGTCGTTTGGGAAATGAATCAACAAAATCTCTCTTTCTCTCTCTCCCTGCCCCCCGTCTCTGTAATTCTGCCTTTCAAATAAATAAATAAATAAATATTTTAAAAGACAAGTAAAAACAAAACTATTCTAATATAATAGACAAAATATCCTGAGTACATTTGAGAATCACTTATAATACCAAAACCCAGAAAATCATGACCTGCACAAGGTAATCCAATGATGTCACTTCAGGTGAACCAGAAGGTGGAATGATGTGGCATGGATTTTAAAGAAGCAGTAATCAATAGGATTCAAATGTTGAATACCAATTTTCTGGAGAGAAATGAAAAATGGAAAAATCTCAGGAAATGGATAGAAGTTCTTTTTAAAAAATCCAAATGGGAATTAATAAACTGAGAACTATAACAACAGGAAATAGTTAGGTGTATGGACTCAATATCACAAATTGTAATGACTGACTACATAGCTATAGTAATTAAGACTGTGTGATCTATATAAAGGGATAGATACATAGATCAATAGTAAAATACAGATCCTGGAAACGGAGCCATACAAATGTGTTCAGCTGATTTTAACAGAGTGAAAGACAATGTGATGAAGGAAAGAGACCCAGAAAACAGCAGAAGCATTTGAACATCCAGAAGCCAATAACAACAGTGAAAGTAGACCTTCCCCTAAATCTCACACTTCGCACAAAAATTCAGTCAAGTATAGTGACAGTCTATAAAATATAAGTATAAAACACAAAACTATAAAAGTCTTATACAAGAAAAATGAGGAAACCCTTAGGATGTAAGGATCACATGAAAGAGTTCTTATATGACAGAACAAATGTATGATCAAAAAGGGAAGAAAAATTGGCATATTGTATCTCATAATTTTTTTTGACAGGCAGAGTGGACAGTGAGAGAGAAAGACAGAGAGAAAGGTCTTCCTTTTCTGTTGGTTCACCCTCCAATGGCCACTGCGGCCAGCGTGCTGCGCTGCTCCGAAGCCAGGAGTCAGGTGCGTCTCCTGGTCTCCCATGTGGGTGCAGGGCCCAAGCACGTGGGCCATCCTCCACTGCACTCCCGGGCCACAGCAGAGAGCTGGCCTGGAAGAGGGGCAACTGGGACAGAATCTGGCGCCCCGACCAGGACTAGAACCACAGGCGGAGGATTAGCCTATTGAGCCGCAGCACCGGCCTTTTCAGAAATTTTTTTAATTTTCAACTTTGAGAGCCCATGAGAAGAGGAAGAAAAGACAATCTATAGATTGGGAGTAAAGATTACAAACTTTCTGTCCGGCAAGGGCCTGGTATTCAGGACATTATCAAGAATGCTCGAAATTCAATAAAGAAAATCAAGAGACATTTCCCTGAAGAGAATGTATAAGTAACAAATACCACATAAAAATGTTCAATATCATTAGCTGTCAGACAAGTGCAAATTAAAGTTACAATGATGTATCCATACATACCTATAAAATGGATGAAATTAATAAAGAAAAAATATTGAAAACACTACATGCCTGTGAAAACACAGAAAAAAAAAAGGAAAAAATGAATCATTTCTACACTATCAGGAAGGTAAAAAAAAAATACTGAGGGACCCAGTGCTGTAGTGGGTTAAAGTCCCAGTTTGTGGTACCAGTACCTCCTATGTGTACTGGTTTGAGTCCCAGCTGCTCCACTTCTGATCCAGCTCTCTGCTATGGTCTGGGAAAGCAGTAGAAGATGGCCCAAGTGCTTGGGCCCCTGCACCTGTGTGGAGACCCATAAGAAGCTTCTGGCTCCTGGCTTCAGATCAGCTCAGCTCCAGCCATTGCAGCCATTTATGAAGTGAAACAGCAGATGGAAAAATCTCTCTCTGCTTCTGCCTCTGCCTGTCTGTAACTCTGTCTTTCAAATAAGTAAATAAGTCTTTAAAAAAAGAATGAGTTTGGTCAATAATTAGCTAGTTTGTAAGAGGAAAAAGAAAGAGACAAGTGATAGTTTAAAAAAATGGGACCCTTACAAGTTAGCAAAATGCAACTTATAGGTCCCTACAATAGAAAATACTATTGTCAAAAACTCACACATGGCCAGCCCCATGGTTCAATAGGCTAATCCTCCACATGTGGTGCCAGCACCCTGGGTTCTAGTCCTAGTCGGGGTGCCGGATTCTGTCCCAGTTGCTCCTCTTCCAGTCTATCTTTCTGCTGTGGCCTGGGAGTGCAGTGGAGGATGGCCCAAGTCCTTGGGCCCTGCACCCACATGGGAGACCAGGAGACGCACCTGGATCCTGGCTTCAGATTGGCATGGTACGCCAGCTACAGCGTCCATTGGGGGAGTGAACCAACGGAAAAGGAAGATCTTTCTCTCTCTCTCTCTTACTGTCCACTCTGCCTGTCCAAAAAAAAAAAAAAAAAAAAAACCCTCACACGCTCATACGCAGTCTTTCTATAAAAAGTAATGCCTGAGCCTTTTTCTCTTGAAAGCAGAGCATCACATTGTTTATGTTCATGTGTCTTATTTGTGTAGGATGCAGGGAAGGAAGAAATTGCAATCTAAAATACATGATAATGTTGGCCACTGCTGGGTGACAAGTGTCCAGTCATAACAAAACTTTCTGAAAATCCTTAGATTGTCAAGTCATTAAGCTGACAGTAAGAGGCAGAGAGAAGAAAGCTACACAGTTAAAGCTTCTGCGTTATGTCTGGGTTGGGATAAATGCCCAAGTAGGCAATTGCTGGGGCATAAGGAAATTTTCTTTGTTTTGCAAGAAACAGTCCAACTATGTTTCAGAGTGAGTATACCATTTTATAACCATAACAGCAGTGGGGGAATGATTCAGGCATATGCTTTTCTCTCCCTCTTTGCACCTTCCCTGTACTGTTCCTCCTCCCCACCCTCATCCTCATCTTCTTGATCAAGTTCTCCTTCAGGCACACATTCTTCATCCTCCTGCTGACACTGAGCAGGGAGCCTCCTGGCCCTCGAGATCTCAGCTGTCTGGGCAGGACAGCTTTGATAGGAGCCAGAAGAGGCCTCTCCTCAGCCTCCTCCAGGCCAGTGACCCCACAGGTGAACACATCCAGGCTTTTCAGGCATTTCCATTGTTTGAAAGTGGCACTGGTATCTTTTAGTTTCTTCCCAGTCTTTTAGATGTAGGTTATTTGGACATTTTTTCTGCTAACATGTCCAGAATTCCCAAGAGGGAGCAGTGGGGAAAGCGGATTTGGTGATCAATTAACATTCACTGTCAAGAGAGGATGCTTCATACCACACACAGAAAACTATATCACTTCCTAAACAGAAAATAAAGTCAAATAGAATAAATTAAATTCTTGGTGTAACCTGAAACCCTGAGATACAGTTCCACCTTCATGAAGCAAAGTGAGGATAAAAAAATTCCCTTTTCCACCTCTATTTGCCCTTAGAGTCATTTTGCTCAATTCTTGTGTACTGAATGAGTCAGGAAACTACATTTGCACTCAGATTATAACACACCCATTGTGCTCCTTGAACCACTCTCCTACATCCATGGTCTGTAGACACATCTGGGAGAACACAAGTGTGGAGTCATTGTTCTCAGCCTGGGTGATCTTGCACCCCAGATGGCATTGGCCAATGTCTAGAGAGAGTTTTGGTCACCAGGACTAAGGAGAGGGATGTAACTGACCTCTCCTGGGTAGAGACAGGGACACTGCTAATCATGCTAAAATGCACAGGACAGGCCACTCACAATAAAAATAATACCTGTCCTGAATAGCAACAGCACCAAGAATAAGAAAACTTTTCATGGAGTGAATAGCAATCGATGTGTAATTTAGTGATCACACTGATTCATGTAGGGAAAAAATCTTAAATATAACCTATGTGCCAGGCACGACTGCGTGTTCAGTGATGCAAAGATGGCAAAGCATACAGAGCCTGTTCCTTCCTGTATTCTGACTTATTGCACATGTGGCCCTGTTAACCACCCTGATTTTTAAATTTCTCACCCATGAAATAAGAGCTCATAGAACTCACAGAGCACGTATGGAATTTAAATGAGACAATGTATGTGTAACGGGATGTTAAAGTGCTACTCTTCATGTTTCATGGGGCATGAATTCAGCAGATGTTACATTCCAAAATGAATTGGAGACAGACCATCAAGGAAAAGCAACTAGTTAAATCAATTTACCAAAATGAAGATTACAGTGTAGATAGAGTGGTGACCCAGGAGAATTCTGCAACGCAGGTCTTTGAAGGAGATTGGGGCTAATACTGACAGTGGACAGGCAACAGCCATAACAGAGGGCTTTGACTATGAAGTGAGTTTCCATGTGTGTCCTTGTAGTTGAGCCAGGAATACAGGCATAGGAGCTGATCATGGACTGGATGGAAACTTGAAGAATGGAGAGCCATATCTGAAAACGACCTGCACTCCCTTCAAGAGTCCATCAAATAGGCATGAGGTTTCTGGACCAGGTGCATAGGTAGATTGGAAGCCTGTAATCTTTTATACAGTAGTCCTATCCAACAGAGCAGGCTGTTAGGGAGCTAAAACCCTGCAGTAGGGAGGTATGGGTTTTTTGTTAGGGTAGAAGGTAAAGGGTGATTTGGAGGAAGACAAGCAGAGGCAGCCAAGCCAAGGGATTTGCAGAGGTGAGGTCTCAGTAGCAGAGCCCCGGATAACTCCTCAAAGCACTCACAGAGGAACTCCACTCACCTGACACACATGGAAATTGCAGCACAGCTAACCTCTCCCTGCTTGCTGGGGCCAGAAATTAAATTATGAGTTTAGAGAGAGAGAGTGATGCCAGGAGAATGAAAAGGAAGATTAGACAGCACTCTCTCATTTTAGATAGGCGATTCCAAGTCAGTGCCAGCTCACAGTGGGGAAATGATTTAAAATTACATCAAGTTTAGGAAATTAGTCAGGCTAAGCTAGGTGATATGCAGTGACAAAGAAAGCTAGTGGTCTCATCAGATCATCTATTAATCTTTATTTATTCTCGTGTAACAAGTCTAATGATGACTTCTTCCCATGTCCCAATGGCCAGGATTCAACAAGATGGCAATAAATTACTTGCAATAGCGGTTAACAAATGCCATCGTCCTATATGTCCAGCAAGGAGCTATCTGGACATGAGTGAGCACTGGGCAGCTGTCAGCTTCTGCCTCATCCATCACAAGGTCTTGTCATTAGCAATAGCTGACTTTGGACTCCTGTGGGTGTAACCAAGGAAATCAGAAAACTGAGTTTTCACTCAGGGGAAGAGGAAGGGCAGCCAACTCTAAAAGGATGGCGAGAACAAAAACTAAGCATTTGTAGTAGATTCCCCAAAACCACAAAGTTTGCCTTGGTAATCTAAGCCAAACACGAAGTACAGAGAATCACACTTATTAGAAAACAAAACAGTAGGTCCCTCTTATCTTTCTTTTGTCTAAGAATTAATACAGTTTCAAAATCTGCCTACTCTCAGATGTATATTAAAATCATAGCCTGTATTCTTTCCTGTTTGTAACATTTCTTCAGGACCCACTTTAAGTCACATACTTATACTTTGCTAATATTTTAACTTTGCCACACATAGTGAGAGGTTCTGTGTTTCCACAATGAGATCAATGCAGAAGACAGCAGAACATGAGGATGCACAACATCTTAATTGCCTTCAGTGTAGCTTTTTCAGACCCTGTATAAGCACTGTCACTATGAAATACTATATTTATTCATGTGTGTATGTGTGTGTTTGTGTGCATGTAACTTTTTGACCTAGTAGATGCATCAGAAAGTCACTTTTCTGAGGAGTGAATCATCTTCGAGTCCTGTGAGGAAAATAAACTTGGGCATGGACAGAGGACACCATGATGAATACAGAGGGAATAATCCTCTCATGGCTATTGGCTGGTTCTCAAATTTGGAGGTGGGGCACAGGACTGATGATATTTTAAGGCTTAAACATGGGAGCTGCTTGAGTTTGTTCTAAGAAAGTGATTCCCTCGATAATGGAATGAGTAGGCACATAGGATCTGCATAGAGGCATTTGTCTGAACTTGTCCATTACGAATCAGGATTCTGGTAGTAACAGGTGGCACGGATAAAGATATGGCATGCAGCTGAAAATCCTGTTGAGTAACTGGGTCAGCTTCCTTAAATGCCTATTACTGGAGCAACAAAACCAAGGTTACTCACTGCATCAGCTGAGAAACAAAAAACAAAGTGTTTCTACATGCAAGTGTTAACAACAAACATGAAATACAAAAACTCTCTCCTTTTGACCACAGAAGTCTATCTGACTCAAATTACACACTTACTACCTGTGCCCGAGAATCAGTACTCTACACCCACAACAAGGCAATTATAGCATTCAGTAGTGCTGCCTCTGTCAATCACTAGTAGTAACATTTATTATTTTTTTGAGAGGTAGAGAGACAGAGACAGACATACAACAGAACCTAGGCTCTCATTTGCTGGTTTGCTCTCCAGTGCTCCCAGTGGTCAGGATTTAGCCAGGACTGGGACACAGCAAGGCCACTGTCAAAGCTAGGAATTGGGAACTTAGTCCAGATTGACCACATGGGTGGTAGAAGCCCAGTTAGTCTAGCTATCACCTACAACCTCCCAAGGTCTGCCCTGGCTAGAAGCTCGAATCAGAAACTGGAGTTGAGAATCAAATTCTGGCACTCCAAAGTAAGATGTCAGTATTTCACTTCCTGTGCTGAATCCAGGGTCTAGTCACAGAGTTTTTTTTTAAGAAATTTACTAGGGTTTCCATGGCTGCATATTCTCATTCTTGCCCTGTGCAGACCTCTCCTCTCTCTTCCTCTTTTCCTCCTCCCCATTCCTTGCTCCCTCCTCCTCTCCTACCCCTCCTCCTCCTCTTTCTCTCTCTCTCATTTCTCTCCCTCCCTCAACTCAGTCTTTCAAATAAATAAATAAAATAATTGTTAAAATGAATGTTGAGCTGATTTCCAAGACTATATACACATGTAGCTGCGGAGGACCTAGCTTTGAGTTCACTGCTCAGGCCCCCCTGATGCAGCCAGGGTAAGCTGCCTCAGCCTTTGGATGCCTTCCTGGTTCCCAGCAGGATGGCCTTGCATTTCAGTTTGTCACTTTGTTGTTACACTTTCAAAACTTACACTGAGTGGAATGAACAAAGATACTCATGGCGCTGTGGTGTTGAACCTGTTACCATCCCTCTCAGAGCCTCAAGTGATTTATTTACTCAACACATCTTTATCATACCCTTGCAGCCATGACTTTTCATGTACTGCACTTTTATATAAAAGGGTGTGTATGTGCATTCATAGAAGATTATGTTTGTTCATTTGTTGGAAGAAAATGTGAAAAGTATATAAAAAAATGACCATGAGTGACTCCTAGAAGTAGTGACTTAACTTTGTGTTGTATTATTCTCCAGAACTTTTTCATCGACATAATTTATTATTTAGCAATAACCATCTTCTTTTAAAATTTTTTGTTACCATGGTCTTATTCAATTAGCTTTTTAAAAATAAGCAGTTATTGGGGCCAGGACTGTTGCATAGTTAGTAAAGCCCCCGCCTGCAGCACTGGCATCCCATATGGGTCCTTGTTCGAGTCTTGGTGGCTCCACTTCCTATCCAGCTCTCTGCTAATGGCTTGGGTAAACACTAGAAGATGGCCCAAGTCTTTGGGCCCTGCACCCACATGGGAGACCTGGAAGAATCTCCTGGCTTCTGGTTCCTGGCTTCCGACTGGCACAGCTCTGGCTGTTTGTGGAAATCTGGGGAGCGAACCAGCGGATAGAAGACCTCTCTGTCTCTCTGTCTCTGTCTCTGTCTCTCTCTCTCTCTGCCTCTGCCTCTCTGTAACTATCTTACAAATAAATAAAATAAATCTTTAAAAAAATAAGCAGTTATAATTATAAGCTATTTTATATTTTAAAATGTATTTAAAGTATACAGATTTCATGTACAAAGATTTAGGAACATAGTGATACTTCCCACCCTAACCTACCTCCCACACATTCTCCAATCCTTCCTTCTCCTTCCTGTCCTAATCCCTCTCTTAATTTTTATAATGATCTAGTTTCAGCTTGTTTTTTATTCATAAGATTAACCCTACACTAACTAAAGGACTCAACAAATAGTAAGAAAGAAAAAAAAAAAAACACTGTTCAGGGCTATAAACAATCATCGAAGCTCAAAATGTCAACTTCACTATGTATATTACATTTTTGGCACTTTCTTAGTTACTACAGATCAGTGAAAACATATAGTATTTGTCTTTTTGGGACTGGCCTACTTCACTAAATATAATTGTTTCCAGTTGCATCCCTTTTGTTACAAATGACAGGATTTCATTCTTTTTCACAGCTGAGTAGTATTCCATACTATAGATTTACTATAATTTATTTATCCAGTCATCAGCTGATAGATACTTAAGTTGATTCCATATCTTAGCTATAATGAACTAAGCTGCAATAAACATGGGATACAGAAAACTGAAGAAAATAGATGTTCACTTTAATTTCATATGAAATACGTTTTCAGCTTCTCATAATTATAAACACTACTGGGGTGAATATTTGCTTGAACTTTTTTTATTTTTTGTTAATATAAAGAGTATAGATTTTATGCATTATATAGGCACAGCTTCAAGCAGAAAACCAACTTCCCTCACTCCCCTGCTCCACTCAAATACCCCTCATTTCCATCCCTATCTTTATCGGTTTTGTGGAGACATAATTTTAATTCACTCTTAATTAACCACTAAATATAATATTCAACAAATAAAAAGTAGGAAGATCACAGTTCCACAGGAGTATAGACAGGGGCTAAAAATGACAATCATATCCCACTGTTCTGTGTTCTATATTAAATGCCACATATCAGAGAACATATAAGATATTTGTATTTTTGAGACTGGCTTACTTCACTAAATATAATGGTTTCCAATTGTATCCATTTTATTGCAAAGGCAAGTATTCCATAGTGTATATATACCACATTTTCTTTATCCAGTCATCATATCTTAGCTATTATGACCTGAGCTGCAATAATCATGGGATATAAATAATTCTTATGCTTGTTTTAATTTATTTGGGTAAAATCTCAGGAGTGGGATAACTTGGTCATACGGTAGATCTATTTTCAGATCTCTAATGCATCTCCACACTGTCTTCCATAATGGTTGTATTAGTTTACATTCCCACCAACAGTGGATCAGGGTACTTTTTTCCCCACAGTCTTCCCAGCATTCATTATTTTTTTTTGTATGATAACCATTTAAACTGGGGTAAAGTGATATCTCATTTTGGTTTTTATTTGCATTTTCCTAACAGCTAGAGATCCTGAGCATTTCTTCATGTGTCTGTTGGCTATTTGTAGTTCATCATTCAAAAATTGCCTATTCATACCTTTTGCCCATTTCGTAACTAGGTTGTTTGTTTTGTTGTTATTAAGTTTCTGAGTTCTTTATAGATTTTAGATACTAATCTTTTATCAGTTGCAGAGTTTGCAAACATTGTCTCCCATTCTGTCAGCTGTCTCTTCACTTTTTTGAATGTTTCTTTTGCAGTGCAGAGCTTCTTAGCTTGATGAAATTCCATTTGTCTATTTTTGCTTTAATTACCTGTGATTCTTGGGTCTTTTCCAAGATGTCTTTGCTGCACCAATGTCTTACAGAGTTTCCTCTATGTTTTCCATTAGTAATTTGAATGTATCAGGTCATACATTTAGAGACTTCATTCATTTTGAGTTGATTTTTGTATAAGGTGTAAATTAAGGGTTTTGTTTCATACTTCTGCATGTTTAGATCCAACTTTTCCAGCACCATTTGTTGAAGAGAATGTCTTGTCTTCAGGGATTTATTTTAGCTTGTTTGTCAAAGATTAATTGGTTATTGATGTATGGATTAATTTCTGTGGTTTATATTCTGTTCTATTTGTTTACATGTCTGTGTTTACATGTTTTGATTATAACTGCCCTGAAGTATGTCTTGAAATCCAATAATATGATACCTCTGGCTTTGTTATTTTTGTTTTAGATAGATTTTTTTGAGTTTTTTTTTTATTCCTTTTATTATTTAATAAATGTGAATTTACAAAGTGCAACTTTCGTATTGTTGTGGCTTCCCCCACAACCTCCCTCCCTCCCAAGGCCCTCCCCTCTCCCACTCCCACTCCCATCCCGCCCTTTATCGAGTTTCATTTCCAATTACCTTCATATACAGAAGATCAACTTAGTATATACTAAGCAAGGATTTCAACAGGCTGCACTCACACAACCACACAAGGTATAGGGTATTGTTTGACTAGTACTGTTGTTTTTAAGTTTCATAGTAAATCACATTAAGGACAGAGATCCTACGTGGGGAGCCTAACCCAGTGACTCCTATTGTAGATTTAACAATTGGCACTTTTATTTATGGCGTCAGCAATCACCCGAGGCTCTTGCCATGAACTGTCTAGGCTATGGAAGCCCCTTGAGTTCACCAAATCTGAACTTGTTTAGTCAAGGCTGTATCACAGTGGAGGTTCCTTCCTCCCTTAGGAGAAAGGCGCCTCCCTCCTTGATGGTCTGTTCCTTCCACTGGGGTCTTGTTCACCAGGATCTTTCATTTAGATTGTTTTTGCCACTGTGTTGTGGCTTTCCATGCCTGTGAGACTCTCATGGGCCTTTTAGCCATATCTGAATGCCCCAAGGGATGATTCTGAGGCTGAAGTGCTGTTTTTGGTGTTTGCCATTCTATGAGTCTGCTGTGTGTCCTGCTTCCCCCGCAGGATCATTCTCTCGCTTTTAATTCTATCCATTATTTGCTTACACTGGTCTTGTTTGTAAAATCTCTTCGACACTTACCCTATCTTTTTTGATCAGTTGTGTGCTTATACTTATCACTTTACCAAGTGCGCTGACATTGGTACATGTCTCCTTGATAAGAATGAGTTGAAATCCCCTGGCACATTTCTAGTTCCACCATTGGAGGTAAGTCCGAGTGAGCCTGTGCCAAGCTATACATCTCATCCCTCTCTTATTCCCACTCCTATGTTTAACAGAGATCACTTTTCTGTTAATTTTTAAACACCTAAGAATGATCGTGTATTGATTACAGAGATCAACCAGTGGTATTAAGTGGAACAAACCAAGCAACAGCAACAACAACAACAAAATTCTAAAAGGAATAAAATAGTAAGTTGTTCCTCAATAGTCTAGACAAGGGCTGATCATATCTTTGTCTCTGAGAGTGTCCATTTCACTTCAAAGGGTATCATTTTAGATGCTCGTTTAGTTACCATCGATCAGGGAGAACATCTGATATTTCTCCCTTTTGGACTGGCTTATTTCACTTAGCATGATATTTTCCAGTTTCCTTGTAAATGCCCAGATTTCATTGTTTTTTACTGCTATATAGTGTTCCATAGAGTACATATCCCATATTTTCTTTATCTAGTCATCCGTTGATAGACATTTAGGTTGCTTCCCTGTCTTAGCTATTGTGAATTGAGCTGCAACAAATATTGAGGTGCAAGTGGCTCTTTTTTTCTCCCCTTTAATTCCATTTGGGTAAATTCCAAGGAGTGGGATGGCTGGGTCCTGTGGTAGTCCTATATTCAGGTTTCTGAGGACTCTCCAAACTGTCTTCCATGGTGGCTTTACCAGTTTGCATTCCCACCAACAGTGGATTAGTGTCCTTTTTTCCCCACATCCTTGCCAGCATTTGTTGTTCATTGATTTCTGTATGTAAGCCAATCCAACCAGTGTGAGGTGAAACCTCATTGTGGTTTTGATCTGCATTTCCATGATGGCTAGGGATCCTGAGCATTTTTTCATGTGTTTGTTGGCCATTTGGATTTCCTCTTTTGAAAAATGTCTGTTAAAGTCCTTGGCCCATCTTTTTATTGCGTTGTTTTGATTCTGTGGTGTTTCTTGATCATTTTATAGCATCTAGTTGTTAATCCTTTATCTGTTGTGTAATTTGCGAATAGCGTCTCCCATTCTGTTGGTTGCCTCTTCACGTTCAAGCTACTTGGGTTTCTATAAGAATTACAGCAATGTCTTTTCTAGGTCTGAGAAGAATATCATTGGTATTTTATTGGGATCACATTGTATCTGTGAACTGCTTTCAATACCATGGATATTTTGATTATATTAATCCTTCTAATCCACAAATGTGGAATTTTTTTTCCCACTTTTTTAGAGTCTCCTATGTCTGCACTTAATGTTCTATAATTCTCATTGTAGATATCTGTCAGTTTCTTAAATTTTGAGGTATTTAATTTTTTGCAGCTATTGTGTATGGGATTGTTCTTACAAGTTCTTTCTCAGCCTTGGCATTTTCTGTGTTTAAAAGACTTTTGATTTTTCTGTGTTGACTACATATCCTCAAAATTAAGCAAAGCATTTTATGAATTCCACTAGTGTCTTAGTGGAGTCGTTTGGATCTCCTATATATAGAATCATGTCATTTGCAATTAAGGATAATTTGACTTCTTCCTTTCCAATTTATCTCTTTGTTTTCTTTTTCTTGTCTAGTGGCGCTGGCTAAAACTTCTGGGACTAAATTGAATAGCAATAGTGAACATGGATATCCTTGTCTGGTTACAGATCTTAGTGGGAATGTGTCCAACTTTTCCCCATTCAATATGTGCTTGTTGTGGGTTTGTCATATGTTGCCTTGATTATGTTGAGGAATATTCCTTCCATACCTAATTTGCTTAAGTTTTTTTTTTTAATCATGAAAGAATGGTGTGTTTTATCAAATGTTTTCTCTCTATAGATATTTAACAGGTGATATCCTTATTGATTTGCATATGTTGAACCATCCCTGCATACCAGGGATGAATCCAACTTGTTCCAGGTGAATGATCTTTTTGAAGTGTTGTTGGAAGCAATTAGCTGCTATTTTGTTGAGGATTTTTGCATCTATGTCATCAGGGGTATTGGTCTATAGTTGTCATTCTTAGTAGTATCTTTTTCTGGTTTTGAAATTAAGATGATGATGTCCTCATAGAAGGAATCCTTTGCTTTCAATGGTTTTGAGTAGTTTGAGACTAATTCAAATCATGCCAGGGGATTCCAATACAATCCCATGAAGGTAGCATGTACCAATGCCATCTCACTAGTCCAAGTGATCAATTTCAGTTCACAATTGATCACACTGATAGGTCTAAGAGTCAAAGGGATCACACAAACAAGACTAGTGTCTGCTAATACTAACTGATAGAATCAAAAAGGGAGAGAATGATCCAACATGAGAAGCGAGATACACAGCAGACTCATAGAATGGCAGATGTCCTAAACAGCACTCTGGCCTCAGAATCAGCCCTTAAGGCATTCAGATCTGGCTCAAGAGCCCATGAGAGTATTTTAGGCATGGAAAGCCAAGACACTCTGGAAAAAAAAAAAGAAGACCTAAATGAAAGATCTCTGCGAGTGTAATCCCAGTGGAAAGAACGGGGCCATCAAAGAAGGAGCTACTTTTCTCAGAAGGGAGGAAAGAACATCCATTTTGACTATGACCCTGTTGGAATAAGATCGAATTCAGCAAACTCAAAAGGCTTTCATAGCCTTGGCAACTCATGACTAGGGCCTAGGGAGATTACTGATGCCATAAACAAGAGTGTCAAATTGTTAAGTCAACAACAGGAGTCACTGTGTACTTACCTTTCATGTGGGATCTGTCCTTAATGTGTTGTCCAATGTGAAGTAATGCTATAACTAGTACTGAAACAGTATTTTGCACTTTGTGTTTCTGTGTGGGTGCAAACTGATTAAATCTTTACTTAATAGAATAAAAACTCCCAGAGTAGATTCTAGAAACTTTTGCTCATCTTCCCACCTGAATTACTAGCTTGTTAATACCTCCAAAACCCTTTAGTGCCAGAGAGGAATAATAAGAAATTATGAAAGCATATTTTAATTCCAGTTCAAGCAAAAAATTCAATGTAAAAAGCCTGCATCAAACCTCAACTATTATGATCATTTATGGAATGATTCCTTTGAATCTTTTCTAAAACAAGGCAAGCTACACATAAATATATGAGATGACAGCAGTCATAGAAGTACTATAAGCCACTAAGAGTAGTGTAGAGCTGTATTTTCTAAACCATTGCTTCATGGGATAATAACATAATGGGATTTCATTAAAAAAGAATAGAATGATACGGCCATAGTATTTTATAAATAATGTAAGCATTACAAATTGATATTAGCATTAGTATCAGATTCTGAGAAATCTGATAAGACAAAGGCTAACTTAGCTTAACTAGCATTTTCCAAATTCATTTATTCACAGAACCATTTCTTCTGTATAATGAATGCCCTTGATTAAAAAACACTGTGTGTATATGCCCTATAGGAGTTCAAGGAGATCACTTCTCAGCCTTTTGGCTAAGATCAACTGTAGAAGTTCAAGGAGACCCAATTACTTTTTGCTTCCCAGCCCTTCAGTCAAGTCTTTTCATATGTAGAACCTGCCCTACCTGCTGTCACACCATTGTTAAATGGAAGCTCCATACAAAGGGCAGCATAAGTCTAAATCTTGCCTGTTTCTTTTCTGAAAGCAGCTTTGTTGCCTTTTCCTGCTTCCCTCACTTTGGTTATTCCAGTTGGGCTGTTTTTCCTGGCTCAGCCCAGTGGAATCTGGTTTGGGACTTGCCCGCTGAGCCCTAAATTAGATATCCTTCAAGAACCTTTGACCTGGTCTCTGTGTCATGAAGTCCCCATACTATTTTATACTCCTCCCAATAATTTAAAAAAAATCTTTTTTTCAGAGTCTGCATTGAGCATCAAAAAGTAGAATCAATATGTTCATATAGTTTATGTGTATGATTTGTAACTACACAAACAGGCTAGCACAAGGCAGTGCAGTAAACAATAGGCCCAGGCAACCACACACTAACAACAAAGAGGATTTGCCCCACACTTGGAAGTTAGAAGAGGATTCAAAGAGAAATTAGCTTATCCCCTAGACCATGAAGGGAGTAGGGTAGTGAAGTAACAGAATTTTCAAGTGGAAGCAGTGTGTAAATGTTCCAGATGGAATTTCATGAGTTAAAGTTTGGTGTTAAAGGGAGCTGGCATTGTGACACTGTAGGTAAAGCTGCCGCCTGCAATACTAATATGCCAGAGGTGCTACTTCTTGTCTTGGCGTCTCCTCATTCAGTTCCATGCTGATCACCTGGAAAAGGTAGTGGAGGATATCACAGGTGTTAGGGCCCCTGCCACCCAAGCAGGAGACCTAGTGGAAACCCCTGGTCTTGGTTTCAGCTTGGCCTAGACCTGGGTATTGTGGCCATCTTGGAAGTGAACCGATGGATGGAAGAGATCGAGCTCTCTCTCTTTCCCTCACTCTAACTCTTCCAAAATAAGTAGATAAAAAAAATCTTATTTTTTATTTGAAAGACAGAGAGAGAGAGAGAAAGTCTTTCATCTACTGGTTCACTGCTCAGATGGCCACTATGGCCAGAGCTGGGTCAGACCAAAGCCTAGAGCCAGGAACTTCCTCCAAGTTTTCCACATGGATGCAGGAACCCAAACACTTTGGCCATTCTCTGTTGCCTTTCCATGTGCTTTAGCAGGAAGTTTATCAGAAGTAGAGTGGGCCAGGTCTTGAACCAGTGTCCATATGGGATGCTGGCCTTGCTGGCAGCAGCAGCTTTATCCTCTATGCTACAGCACCAGCCACTTAAGAATCATTAAAAAAAGTTTGGTGTTAGGAAAGAGAAATAAATTCCTTCAGCTGCAATTCATGGTTTAAGGAGCTGAATGTTGAGATATGGGGCTTATGATGAAAGGGCAGGAAGATGTGCCCTGGATACACTCTGTCTAGGCCTGGATGCTTGGCTTGACCAATCTTCTTGGCCAGTTCTCCCCTGAGCTCTGTGAGCTACAGGCATCGAAGAGTTTTATCTTCAAGTCAGAATTCTTCCATCTCTTAGGCTTTTCAGCCAATCAACATAAACGCAAGCTACATACTGTGCACCTGCTCCCATCAACACTAAAACTATGAATAGGAACAAAATGTGGAGTCTGAGCCCAGATCCCTACATAGGTGGGAACTCTATAGCAAGGGCTGCCCTAAGATGATCTCATCTACTAGCTCATCTGATCCTGTACATTAAGTGCTAAAACCCCCATTTATATCTGAAGATGTGGAGGATGAGGGAAATTAAGAAACTCATCTAAGGATATACAGACTGTAAATCACCATGACAGTCCAAACACTGATATATCAAAACCCATCATCTTTCTATTATGCTGTCTCACTTCAATGCATGTTTGTTTCCTGGTACGTTTATTAATAGCAGCAATAGTGATATAATAACGTCTAACACTGATTAAATGTCTTTGTTGGACGTGGAGTTCATTAGGTGTTTTGTATTCATCATCTCATTTAAATCTAACAACAGCCTATGAAATAAATACCATTATGATTTATTTACTGAACAACAGTCGATAGTCCAAGGAAGGTAATTTTCTGGCATAAGCAATTATTACATATAAGACATAATAGTAGAAGTCTGGTTCTTCTAAGTCTCAAACACATGTTCTTTCCAAAACCAAACTGTACATTGAACAAAGGAATTGGCAAATACATGAATGACTAAAGTAGGCCCTTGCCCTTGTTTTAAATAAAAAGCTTTTAATGTTTAATTGAATCAAAATTTATTTTCTATTATCTTTTGAAGATGAAGAAGCTTGCAAGGGAAGCTCTTTAGAGGTGTGGTGTATTTGTCTACAAGTGTCCATTACAACACAGGTGCCAAAGTCTCCTACATTCATCATGGGTTTATTTTATGTTATTTCAAGGTAGATAATGAACATCCCATTTATTCCAGGCACTTTTGTTGATGACATACTAGTTGCCATAAAATTTGAAAAGATCAATTTTATGAGCAATTAAATGGGGTCTATCCAGAGGTAATTAATTTTATGATGGAGGTTGAACAAGGTGATAAGAGATCCTGCTTTAGATGCATTGGTGATAGAGAGGAATAATGGCACATCAGCTATGAAATGGTTTCAAATTACCTTGCTTTCAGGTCATTATTTATATTTTAAGTCTGCTTCCCTGTTTGCATTATGAAGGGAGAGCATATTGTTATCCACAGCCTTTTGGGAGAGCAAGCTCCCTTTGCTCTTGTGAGTGCAATGGATCTTGGGCAGTGAGGAAACAGAACTTTCCTCTCCTGGAGGACAAGTGTCCTGGGATCTATAGTAGAAGCAACAAGACGGTTTAATAGTGAAAGGAGTTGCACTATCTTAAATCTCAGAAATTGATGGCAAACAGATGAGAATCAGGTGTTTGGAGGTCATACCCTTGGCAGAATTAATTGGTCCTTTCAATCACTTAACAAACATTTGTTGAAAGCACCCCACATGTCAACCAGTATGATAAATATTGGGACATAAGGTTGAATCAGACACAGTCATTGAGGAGCCAATGAGTCCGTGGTGGTATCTGCAGATCCACAGCTTTGATCCAAAAATTAAAACAAGTTGTTCCTGAATGGGCTTGAACACTGTCAGATCCTGTTGTTGCAAAAAAGTAACAGTAATGCATCCTGCCTCCAAGGTTGTTGACAATTTACATGATTTTGCTTAGAACGGTCTTCCTGCCATAAAGACAGACAGGCTTAGCTGTGATTATCAGGGCTGGGCTAACATAGTGAAAACAAATGCCAAAGGCTATTCCATTCACCAAGGTTTACCAAAGCATTACAAATCCCTCAAGTCTGCTCCCTGATGCTTCCTTCTCCCCTAAATATTCAGAACATTGTCTCATGGTCCTTATCATGTCACTGGCCATGAACAGAGCATGAACTCTGAAGTCAAACTGACTTAGTGAAGTATAAGTTGTGCTAGCCCAACTTTGATCTTAGGAAAGATACTGCACTTCCCCTACCCAGTCACAGAAGAAAACCCAACCTAAACTGATGAAACAAAGAAAGGAAATGCTTGGCTGGGTTGCAGCGCTGAGAAGTGAAGTGGAAACTGGCCTCCAGCACAGTTGTTTTCAGGACTCGGTTTCTCACTTTCTTTCTCACTGTTTTGTTCTTATTTTCTTTCTTTCCAGCAGAGATTCTCAGATGAAAGCCTCTATTATTCCCACATTTGCGCTGTCCCTATTGCCTGGAATTCCAGAAGGAAAAAGAACCCTTCTCTCTCTTAATGGCTCCAAAAACATTTCTGGGGTACATTTTGATTAGACCAATCTGGATTCCATTTGCCAAATAAAACCAATGGCTCTGGTTGACAATATTTGGGGCAGATCATTAGCCCTGGAAGTAAAAGGCAGGATTAACACCATATCAAAAAACGTAAAAGACAAAAATAAACAATCCGGGTAAGAAATAGGCAAAGGATCTAAATGGACCCTATACCCAGTTTACCAAGGAACCAGCAGCTCAGGGAGATCTGGGGGTTTAATTTAAAGCCCAATAGTCCCAGACCCTGAACAGCCAATGCAGTCGCTAACCTTCTTCTTCTGCTAGCACATGAAATAATTCCAGACATTGAGCTTCACTGGGAGGCAGATTCATTGATTAGGGTATCAAAATCCATCACTCTATTGTCTCTGCTTCCCAGGAAACTATTCTAAACCATTTATTGCGAACAGTCCACTGAAAAAAGTAGCTAGTCAAAGAGAGCTCAAGGAATATTACAGTGAACTTTGAAAGACCTATTAAATGAGGCTGAAGGTACACTATTTGCTAGACACTGTGGACCTACTACTCAGGAGCACCAACTTTTATGCTTGAGCCCATAGACAGTGCTAATGGTACAAATGAATGCTTGCCATGAAATCTCAGAAGATGAAGAGCCAACTGGTAAACCCTGTGGTTATTCTTCCTCACTCTTTCCGTCCTTCCCACTTCATGTATCTATTCTGTCCCCAGACATGGTGGCTTTTAAACAATGGCTTCTCATTTCTGACTCACATTGCCCAGCTCTAAAATTAATCATGATTCTGACCACCTCCCTCTCTACTGATAACATGATGGTTTCTGCCACCATATATTTTCTTCTGGAGATTACCAAAGTCTTCCACATGATCTGCCTGGTGCCAACACTGCAATTCTCAACTCTCATTCCATTCTCAACACAGGAGCCAGACACAGTTCAATGGCAGAGCAGTTCAGCTCAAACAAACTAAGTGACCAGATGGAAGAGAAATGTCCATTTCCAGGTGCAAAAAATATCTACTTCACCCTCTAAAATATGGTACAGAGATTATCTCACACGTGATTACAAATTAAGAAGATATAAAAATGGTAACAGGGGCCTGCGCTGTGGCGCAGCAGGTTAACGCCCTGGCCTGAAGCACTGGCATCCCATATGGGTGCTGGTTTGAGATCTAGCTGCTCTACCTCCTATCTAGCTCTCTGCTATGGCCTAGGAAAGCAGTGGAAGATGGCCCAAGACCTTGGGCCCCTGCACCCTTGTGAGAAACTCAGAGGAAGCTCCTGGCTTCTGGCTTCAGCTAGGTACAGCTCTGGCCATTGCAGCCAATTGGGGAGTGAACCAGTGGATGGAAGACCTCTCTCTTTCTCTCTGCCTCTCCTCTCTCTGTGTAACTCTGCTTTCAAGTAATTAAATAAATCTTTAAAAAAAATGGTAAGAAATAGTTATTTGGGGTCAAGATAGAAATTATTCCACAGAGGAAGGCCTAATGTTGGACCTGAAGTAATTATCACTCTGTGACTTTAAAATAAGTAATAAAAATTTGTTTAAAATATAGTGGGAAAATTTGGCATATGTGAGCAGATGGAAAATTTCAGCAGAGATGAAACTAATTTAAAAAAAGGAAGCTGCTAAAAATGAAAACTATGATGTCATTCCTAGGATTCAAAGCTTTATAAATACATCAGAGGAAAGGGTCATTGAGCCTGCAGGCAGGTCAACAGATATTCCCTAACCTAAATTACAAAGAAAGAAAAGGAAAGGAATTAAAAAAGCCTGCAATATCTAAACACTTCAAACAATCTTAGAAATGCTACATGTAAGCCAGAAGGAGAGAAAACAGAATTTTTTCAAAATGGTTAAAGACATCAACTAACAGAATCAAGAAGGTCAGAGAAACACAGATAAGATTAATGCAAAGATAATCACACATATTTATATTACAGTAAAATTGCCACATCTTTAAAGGGATGAAATCTAGAAACAAAGCTTAGAATTATTTATGTATCAGAAGTATTTCTCAAAAAAGAAATGCAAAGGGAGGGAATTTCAGTATATAAAAGATGAGGAAAACTTTCTATAGCTGAACTCCAATACAAGAATGTTGAAAGGAAATATTTGGGGCCGGCGCCATGGCTCACTTGGTTAATCCTCCGCCCGCAGCGACGGCATCCCATATGGGTGCCGGTATTAGTCCCAGCTGCTCCTCTTCCAGTCCAGCTCTCTGCTGTGCCTGGGAAAACAGTAGAAGATGGCCCAAGTGCTTGGGCGCCTGCACCCATGTGGGAGACTGGTAAGAAGCTTCAGGCTCCTGGCTGCAGATCAGCACAGCTCTGGCCATGGCAACCATCTGGGAAGTGAACAAGCAGATGGAAGACCTCTCTATCTGTCTTTACCTCTCTCTCACTCTCTCTCTCTCTCTGCCTCTCCTCTCTCTGTGTAGCTCTGCCTTTCAAATAAATAAATAAATCTTTAGAAAAAAATATAATACATACACTGAGACATACACACTGTCATTTTCATACATACATAAAATGCACTGACACATTCACATATGCACACATGTATGTACTTATGCACTCACACATATAAATGCATACTCACACATAAACACACACATATACACATATACTTCACACATGCATACAAACTGACAAGCTGTCACATATACATACTCACATATACATATTATATACACACATGTATGTACCCCAAACATATACATACATACATGTACATAAGTGTACTGCAAAAACTTAATAGAAAATTATGATAAAATATAAGCTTACTCCAACTTAATTTTTTTCAAATCCATGCACAAGGGTTTATAACACATTTTTAATATACTTTTTGAAGATCTCTTATATACATGGGTTGCAAACATCTTTGCACAAAAATAAACTTGTTTTTAAAACTGTTCTATGTGAATTCACTTATACATGCATAAATACATATGAATTTATAAAATGCATTTAGAAATGATTAAAACTTCCATTAGAAATAATAAACAGCATACCATGAATGTATAAAATATGTGAAAATAAATTATTGGACAATAAAGCCACACCTGGGGAGGAAACAGCTGAGACCAGAGCATGCAGGACATACAGTTTAAAGGACGTTCTCACCCTCAGGGTCATATTTGCACTGTAAGATACTCACTTGTCTCACCCTTGTCCTTGAGAGAGGTGTGAAATGCAAGACGATAAGTATAAGAACCTTGTCTATTTCATTAGGCTGTATTATTTTATTTGAAGAAAGACTATGATAAGTTTCTCTAGATATTAGAACGTGCCTAAATCTAAAGCAATTATTAGGAAATATAGGGGTACAAACATATTATTATAGAACAATTCAAAAATAGAGAATGAATAGAGAAGCAGAATAACAAAATGTAAAGGAAAGAAGTAGGAAACACATACCAACTATGGCAGAATTAAGTACAAACACACCAATACTCATATTTAGAGTAAAGAAACTAGGACATTCCAATTAAAGGAAAAAGTTAAGATTGTATAAGACTGGATACAGAGCATGCCCTGTCATGGGTTCTTAAGAAGCATCTTGTTAAATATAAAGACAGTTTAACAATAAAAAAAAAAAGATGGAAGACGTTATATCATAAAAAAGTTTAGTGAAAAAAGGCTGTGTGACTATATAAATATTCATTAATACATATTTTTAAAATGTGTGTTTAACAATGGGTATATAATGCATTAATCAAGAAAATTTAACCGTTACATTGGCATTAAACTAACGATAGGGTTTTGAAAATTTTCTACAGCAAAAATTGACAGAACTAAAAAGATATGTAGGGAAATCTACAAAGAAATTTCAATATCTCTCTTTTGATAGTTGATAAAAACTTGGATATATTA
Organism: Sylvilagus floridanus; assembly: GCA_949820135.1. Lineage (NCBI taxonomy): Eukaryota > Metazoa > Chordata > Mammalia > Lagomorpha > Leporidae > Sylvilagus > Sylvilagus floridanus. The sequence goes on along the minus strand of OX463241.1, from coordinate 162,363,912 downwards.
ATATTAATAGCATTAAAACTCTTAGAGCTTTGTAAATCAGAACTTAGGAGTAGTTACTGTTTTAAATGCTTCTAGTAAAAGGAAAGAAAAATATAAAGATCTGAGATTGCAATGATAAATTTGCATTATAAAGCAAATTAAATGCAAAATAGCAAAAAGAATCAACAAAGTGAATAAATTAGATAAAAGAGAAAAAAGCCAAAAATTATCAGGTTGGTTATTTCAAATGATTTACAAGATTGATCAAAACCAAAAGGAAAGGCCAGTGTCGCTGCTCACTTGGCTAATTCTCCGCTTGTAGCGCTGGCACCCTGGGTTCTAGTCCCAGTTGCTCCTCTTCCAGTCCAGCTCTCTGCTGTGGCCTGGGAGTGCAGTGGAGGATGGCCCAAGTGCTTGGGCCCTGCACCCACATGGGAGACCAGAAGGAAGCACCTGGCTCCTGGCTTTGGATCATTGCAGCGCACTGGCTGTGGCGGCCATTTGGGGGGTGAACCAACGGAAGGAAGACCTTTCTCTCTCTCTCTCTCACTGTCTAACTCTGCCTGTCAAAAAAAAAAAAAAGGACTAATTTTAAAAAAAATCAAAAAAGACCAAGCAACCAAAATATATCTAGTTATCTATAAACAAAGCAAGAAAAAAAACTTGAACTTGGATAATGGATGTACAGCCCAGTGTGTGGCTGCATGCCAAAAATGGAAGCTGGCTACAATATAAGTTCACTCATAGTCAGTCTTACAAAACCTTGATAAAGAAATATTTTCACCTGAGAAGGGCTTTAGGCACTGCACCATGTCAGCAATTTTGAGTTGGTGGAAGACATGGCCCAAGATTAGAATATACATGCACTCATTGCCTTTGATGAAAAACTTGGACAATTGGTCAAGGGCTTGGATGGAAGTGGTTGTAAGATTGACATAAGCTATGGGAACGTTTGGGATGGACATATGGAAGTGGGCACTAAGTATTAAAGCTTCGTATCATATGTTATTGCCCACCCAAGAGTGCCACCATAGGAAAGGTAATTGGTAAGCAAACAAAATAATTTGCCTGGCCAGTTGGCAATAGCCAACCTTTGGAAATAACGATGCCAGAGCTGGCATAGAAGAAGCATGAATTGCACATTTACAGTGGCATAAATGGAAGTTATGGATGAGTCCAAAAACATGGATTTCCATTCCCAAGACTAATACTGACTCCACTGCCAGATTGTCCAACCTGTGAGAAACTGAAATGAAGTATGAGCTTTTGAAATGGCACCATTCCACAAAAAGACTAAACCATCACCAGTTTTCAGTTTTCTCAGTGCAAAAGATTCATTCTGCAAAGGCCAGCAATTCATTCTCAGAAACAAACAAAAGCAATCCACATTTTCATATTCTGTGTTTACATTGTCTCTTCTGCCTGTAGAGACTCAAAAAATACTACATCCCAAGGCCTTATTGAGTGTTCGATCCACTACAAGGGGATTTCATAAAGTCAGAGTAAGGAGAATCACATTTCGGAAAAGGAGGTGTGTGTCTGGTGTGGGGTGATGAGTCAATAATCAAAGATCCAGCATGACATTACTTAACTGCCCAGAAGCTGTTGGCCTGATACACTCTGGAACAACTTGCTGAAGATATAAGCATCAGCTTAGAGGCAATATTCTATGCAGATGGAAAGCCATCCCCCAGCATACATCGGAGATCTATGTGTGGTACTGTGCTCTCAATAGGAAAGACACATGGGTTTAGGATCCAAATGATGGAGGCAGACGTTTCCTCACTTACCATGATCCTCAGTGACCATGAAGGAAGTTGTGTTTCCGTCCTGCAGTTGCAGGCTGTTGAGTTAGATGTCATGGACTTCCAAGAGACCATACTTGCACCTGAGTCACAGCATGAATCCCACTGAATCAAAAGCTCTGGCTGTGACAAGTTTGTACATGCAAACAAAGGAGTTACCATTTTGTCAGTAGTATTTGAGATGATATGGAGGAAGTTGAACTGCTATTATTCAAGGTGGAATAAGAAAGAATATGTATGGAACCCAGGGTTCCATTTGGCTGCTTCTTTATAATCCCTTGACCAATTAGGACAATGAATAGATGGGCATAGCAACTCCAGTCTCTGAAGGACATGGGAATCAAGGACTTAGATTCCTTTGTGATGAAGGTCTGGAAAGTACTACTGGGTATGTCATCAAGGCCAACAAAGGTAATAACTAGAGAGGCTCTGTAATAAGTAGCTATTGAGGTCTAATGGGATGGTCTAATAGTTCATACCATTAATTCCTTTCTTCTAAGTTTCTCTTTGACAGAAGGGCCCTTCTGGAAACTTAGAGGAGTGACTCTTAATTGATAAGGAAGAAAGGGATTCAGACATCCCAAAGGTAAGTTGCCATAGTCATGGAGATGTACACCCAAGTCTCCTTTCAAGAGAATACTTTATGTTCACCTTGGGCAGTAACCATGAGATCAATGACATCCACTTCAGGATCGGGCTTGCCTTCAGGGAGATGCTAAACACCAGGGCACACCCTTCTTGGAGCAGGCAGAGATACAAACGTACTATCCTTTCAGCACAAAGTGACCTGACTCTGATAGGAAATATCTTTTTCTAGAGCTCCTGATTTTATTGGCTAAGATTTTCTTAGAGTTTGGATTATTGTTTGACAACTCCTTCAGCCCCATTCTGCTTCTTCTCTACAGATGGTTTTATTTGCTAGTGCTTATGAAATTTCCCTGGGAGTGAGAGGACACTAGTAAACTCTCTTTCAGATTCTCCAATGATTTTAGCAAGTACTGATCTAAATTCATCCTCACCATTGATAAACAATTCATATACTATGTTCCAATAATGGAAAGACAGCAAGTCATCGTCACATGTGAAGTTTAGCTTCAAAGATGCTCCATGAATGTGGATAAAAGCTGCATTAGGACAGGCACCTATACAGCTAATATTGTGTTTTTATAGCCAACATTTATGGGCTGCTCACACAAATTCAGCCATGACCGAGCTTAGCATTTTACATAGACTAGTTAACCTTGGACTTTGAATAACCCTGTAAGATATCCAATTTAATTATTCCAAATCCACAGGTAGAGAAAATGAAAGTTAAAAGGTTAATATATTTTCCTCAGGCTACATGGTTGTTTTTTTTTTTTTTCAGTCAGTCTGATCCTTCAGTCCACCATCAGCACAATGTTCATCATTCTAAAATTTAACAAAAACGTAATAAAATAAATGAGAACATATTTATTGTTCTGGTTGACTCAAGGCCAAGACTACTTCATAAAAACCCCAGAGTAGGTATCTTGAGATTTGTATCTTAAAAAATTTACCTAGGAATATATAAAATTAAATCAGATCATTCTGTCCTATTATCTGTCTTGTAAGAAATGGTTATATCATTCATTAAGATATTGAAATAATTCCATCATGTCTGGTAAACAGCCACTGTCTCAAGTACTTGCAATGTCCCTTCACACACCCAGTCAACTTCTATGGACACTCCAATTTTATTGGGAACAAGTAAGTAACCAAGTCTAGTTTCATTATTAAGATAACCAACTTGTATTAGGCTCTTGCTCATCTTTGGAAAATATGGTAACAAGACTTCAAAGATATCATATGTACTGGATAAACTATAAGAAAATTTTAAAACTCTATAATTGTGAGGATCTGCTACCTATACTCATGAAAGTTGGAAATCAAAGAAATTTTATGTAATGATACACAAGTGTTAACCCAGCTGTACAAATGCTGACTTGTTCTAAATATTTATTTATTTTATTCGAAAGGCAGTGTTACAGAGAAAAAGGGAGGGAGAGACTGAAAGAGAGGGATCTTCTATCTGCTCTTTAACTCCCCAGATGGCCATAATGATCTAGCTGGGCCAATCCAAAGCCAGGAATTTCTTCTGGGTCTCCCCTATGGATGCAAGTATTGAGCCATCTTCCATTGCTTTCTCAGTTACATTAACAAGGAGCTGGATCAGAAGTGGAACACCCAGAATTAAACTGATTCTCACAGGAGATGCCAGTAGGTGGTTTTACCCACTATGCCTCAGCACTGGTCCACTATCTTAAATATTTATTTTTATGGCAAGTAAAAGTCTGTCACCAGAATCTCCGGTTCTTTCCCTTGAATCTACTCTTGGTTTGGAGGCTGATCAACTTTTACTCTATTCCCAAAGAACTCTTACACCTATTACAGACTTTGAGCATCTTGAATATGTGATCTCCATCTTCAGTACTCCACATATTTTCTGACAAATAAGAGATGATTATAAATGTTTGTGGAATAAATGTCTACTGAATCTTTGTGCAATAAATAAATGACTGATTTTCACATAGGTACTTGTTTATGTTTCTATACTACTCTTACATTGCTAACTATGTCAGGTCTCACTGACACATAAATTAGGCAGGGAAAATAATATAATAAATACTCTCAGTCAAAGGAGTATTAAACAGAATGTATTCCTGCCAATAGACAAGCATCATGCAACCAAAGTTTTGAGGATATTCATTATAGGCAGGAAGAGAGATAAATAGATAATGGCTTTGCAGATTCTTCAAAAAGTTTTTGCAAGAAGGGTCTTCAAAAAGTCCATGGAAAAATACATTTTATGAAAAAACTGTACAGATTTTAAAAATTGTAACACCAAAATACATTTATCTTTTTGAAAGCATCAATTTTTATGTTTTATTTTATTATTGTTTTTTAAAGATTTATTTATTTATTTGAAAGAGTTACAGAGAGAAAGAGAGGCAGAGAGAGAGAGAGAGAGAGAGAGAGAGAGAGAGAGAAAGGTCTTCCAACCGCTGGTTCACTCCCTAAATGGCCACAATGGCCAGAGCTGCTCCGATCTGAAGCCAGGAGCTAGGAGCTTCTTCCAGGTCTCCCACACTTTTTGTAGGGGCCCAAGGCCTTGAGCCATCTACTGCTTTCCTAGGCCATAGCAGAGAGCTGGATCAAAAGAGGAACAGCCGGGTCTTGAACCAGTACCCATATGGGATGCCAGCACCGCAGGCAGTGGCTTTACTCACTACTCCACAGTGCCAGCCCCTTTATATTTTATTATTTTAAGATAACTTATTTTAAATTTACATTATAATGAAAGGCTTAACACTCCACTAAATGAAAAGTTCAACAAATAAAAAAAAAAAAAACAAAGAAGCCCATAGATTAGCAGGAAATAGGCATGGGCTTTAAATAATAATTAAAAGGAAAAGATGTTCAACTTCCTCATAGACATTTTTAAATAGTCACAAAATCATTAAACTTTAGTTCTATATAATTCCAAACAAATTGTTTGACAAAGATGTAAAGCAAAGTTTGGCAAAATACTATATTTAAGTGAAACAGTCACATGTAGGCATATCTTTTATTTTATTTTAAATTTTAGCTTCCACATACAAGGCAGAACATATTGAATTGACCTTTTTATTACCTTTTACCTACATTTTCCTCAACATTCTTAATTATATAGCATACATACATGTATATTTGTGCATGTGCACAGATGGTCTGTTTTTGTGCATGTACATTCATGTCTGTGCATTTTATATCTATAGATCCACCTCTCCATCAGTCAATATTAGTAACTCTTCTAAAATGGTAAATGCATACTATGACTATGTTCCAACTGCCAGCTACTCTGAGTTTTAGTTTAGTGATTTCGCCTCATACCACAATATACTAAAAAGTACTAACTTAATAGTATTATCATTGCTATACTGATAGCACAAAATAGGTACTAACACCTGAGGGAGAAAGTCTCAAAACCTGGACATGAGGAAAAATGGCAGGTGACATCACTGGGGAGGCAAAATAGCTCTTTTCTCAGGAGGCTAAAATGATAGTCTATTCTTCCCACTTCATTGACTCAAAAGACTATAATGAACCTATAATGATCCATCATGTCAGGGAATACTAGTGTTTAGGGAGTGCTTGATCCAGGAGCTTTTGGCATGCTATGCTGTGCAGAGTCATTAAGGGACAGGTTGATGATGCACATGATATTTGGGGATACACATTTTCCAATGGGATCAGATTTTGCCTGCTAATGCTGAGGATCCATTTCTGAGATACAAATGAAAGATAAAGTTAGAGAGGTTATTCAGTGAAATCAGTATACTGTTTGTGAGGGAACAAAGGAAGAGTAACAGAGAGAGGAGGGAGGGAGAGAGAGAAGGAAAGAAGAAAGGAGAGAATATTAGCAGAATTCTATTAAAGAATCAAAAGAATCTAAAAGTATTCACACTGGCTTGCTTCAACATGTTATTTCAATCAGCCCATAGATGGTCATTAAGCCTCCAGGTTAAAGTATGAGAATAAACATGGGAATAAATGATATATAGAAACATGTATCATTTTTATATTTTTTCATAAGAGAGATAAAATTTATTTTTCCTTGGATAGTGAACTTCACCTAAAACTGAATCTGATAAATTTGGCTTTGCACTTTGCTATACCAATAAATTACTCAACTCAGGAACTTGGGCTGGGGAGATAAGCTTAATATCCCTCACACAGAAGGAGGAGAAGATAAGGATGAGCATGAAGAGGCAGTGGAAAAGGAGATGAGGAAGGAGAGAGGGAGGGATGGAAAGGTCTATTAAATTAGATTAAATTGGCCTATACCATTATGATATTCAAATACAAGAAGTTTCTCTACTATTTTCTACCTTAAATTTTTTTAAAGATTCATTTTATTTATTTGAAAGAGTGACAGAGAAAGGGAGGGAGGGAGCTGGAGAGAAAGAGAGAGAGAGAGAGTTCTTCCACCTGCTGGTTCACTCTCCAAATGGTTACAATATTTGGGTGGCATGAGGCTGAATCCAGGAACTTAAAACTCCACTTTGGTCTCCCACATAGGTAGAAAGGGCTCAGCACTTTGAGTATTTTCTGTTGCATTATCAGGGAGCTGGATAGGAAGCAGAACAGCTGGGATTCCAACCAGCACTTGATATGGAATTCCGGTGTCTCAGCTGGGGATGTAACCCACTGTGCCGCAATGCTGGCCTCTCCACCTGAATTCATATGCATGCTTTGGGAAAGAGTCATGTTCACTGTTTGTACTTCTTTACTCCAAATCCCCCCTGATGTTCTCCATGCTGCTTTTATCACCAGTATTTCATTGAAAAGGCCCTTTCCATATCAAGATAATGTTCATGTTGCCACATCCAATTACTGAGACTCACTTTTCTTTTTACTTGGCCCACCCAAAGATTTTAACACAGTTAGCACTCTGTTTCTGAATATACTTTGAGCATTCAGTTTCCAAGGCAGCAAACTTCCTGGTTGTCTGATTATCTCGCTGGTCTCTTCTTCTCAGTTTCCTTCTTTGGGTCTTTTATCCCTTTCTAATCTCTGGATGTTGGAGATCTCCAGAGCTCATTCATTGACCATAATTCTTTCTACTGACATGCATTTCCTACCTATCCTACTGAATTATGTGTCTTTAAACACATGTGCAAAGCTGATGGCCCACTTTTCTCTCTAATTTACTACTGCACAGAAACCCATCTGTGCATATTGTAACCTTTAGCCCAGGCACCCAAGGCAATATCCTTGGCCCTCTAGTTATTTATACCCCTTATAAAGCATAACAATAATACTTTCCATTTATGCTTTTAAAATATCCAATACATAATAAACACACATACATACTCATCATTCCCTCCTCTGGTACACTGGCACAAGCTGCCATCATCTCCCACCTACATCATAGTCTTCGAATAGGTATCTTGCTGTCATTCCCCCTCCCCAGTGCCAATAACTACATTCCAGAATGTTCTGTAAACTTGTTAATCAGCCCAGATTATTTTTCTGCTCACAACACTTACTATCAGAATAAAACTCAAAATTCCTCAAGTGTGTTGCAAAGTCTTATATCATCTTACATGTTACCCCTGCCTGCTCTCCCTGAGAGCCCTGCCTCTCAGTTGTTGCACTCCACCCATAGTGACTGGCTCATTTTTACATACACATGTCAAGCTCATTCTTCTCTGAGTTGTGTACTTGTACTTCCTTCTGATTACCACTTTCTTTTTCATGGCTTCCCCTCTCACTTCCCAGGAAACTATACATCTTTAGAGAACCCTATTCTGGCCACCATAACTAGAACATCCTCCTGCCTCCCACCCCACCTCCTTGCCATTATCACTGTTGAAGCCACTGCTCTCCTTTATTTTACTTCATTGCAATAATCCCTAGCTGAAATTCTATTACTTACTGATTAATTGATATAATTGCCAATAATAGTTTTTACATTTATCCTCAACTCCCACAATAATGCAAGCTCCAAAATTTTTAATTCTATAATATGTCCTACATACTTAGAATAGTTTGGGTCGTACTAAGGGAGATGATAGATGATAGAAAGACAGGGGTAGATAGATATGATATTGGTTATTTTAATTCTGTTCATGTCCTTCATTAACTCAACTAATGACTATAGACTTAGTATGTACAGTTCACAAGTAGGGCTATGTCCACAGTGTGTTGCCTTCCTTGGCCACTCTGAGTAACTGGAACAATTCCAGAATGCCAATCAAGAATCCATTCAGCTGCAGCTAACAAGGAGTAGACCCCTCTCCAGCAACAAGACCTTTTGGAATCATGTCTCCGTGGGCCCTTCTGAAATAACACAGATACAGTGCAGTAAAAACAGCCTGCAGAAATGGCATTTATAACTCTCTTTACTACCGAAGTCTATCACAGGAAATGTCGAGCAAACATATATAAATAAAAATGAATTCTCAGATTTATCTGCTGAGACTGTAACAACCTAATAAGGTTTCCCCAGCAAAAGCAGGACAGGCAGGGAGAATGAAAACACCCTCAATTTCTTTTTTTCAATCCACATATAAGGTAATTCTTTGTTTCCTCTGAGGGCCTTCTCCAGTCACCCCTGAATTACTCTATCTCTGACTGGGAGTAGGAAGGGAAAGAAACACACTTCTGCATTGCTCAATACTCCAGTGACTCCATTGGCTATCAGCCTCTCTGGGTTCACTGGGTGCACATCCCTCTATTTAGTCTGTGATCTACTACTACCTGAAGGTTTGGCCACTGAAATCTCAAAGGAAAAAGATACTTGAGCATGCACACATACCCTGTGTAAGCTGAAAAAATGCTTAAAAACACAAGGAGAAATAAATGCTAGTCTATTTCAACCCACTTTCTATTACATGAGCCTTAACAATATGCCCTAATGCTTATAACTGGACTCTAATCTCTATGTTTGAGTCACCAAATCCCGAGTACTCTCAGGATATAAAAAATATTTTACTCAGAATTTATATCCTTTGCATGGTTTATGTACTGCTAAATGTCAGGACTCTCTTCTTTGCTCTGCAGTACTGATGTCCAATAATTTTCCAGATTAAAGCAAAATAAAGGGCCTACACTGTGGTGCAATGGGTAAAGCTGCCGCCTGCAGTGTCAGCATCCCATATGGCTGCCAGTTCGAGTCCTGGCTCCTCCACTTCCAATCTAATTCTCTGCTATGGCCTGGGAAAGCAGTAGAAGACAGCCCAAGTCCTTGGGCCCCGGCACCCATATAGGAGACCTGGAAGAAGCTCCTGGCTTTGGGTTGGCATGGCTCCAGCCATTGTGATCATTTGGGGAGGAAACCAGAACGTGGAAGACCCCTCTCTGTCTTTCTGCTTCTGCTCTCTAACTCTTTCAAATGAAATATATCTTTAAAAAATTTTTAAAAATTTAAAAAAAGAGCAAATGTATTACTTTTCCATACATAAAGAGAAGTTAATCCAACAAAGGGACTTGGTAAGGAAATGACAAAGATAAAGAACTTACAGGGAGTCAGGGCCAGAAGAAATCTCCCTGCCTGAGGGAGGGATCTTTCATATCAGGAAAGGTTAGGGACTACAGGCCATGGCTCCTGTGCACACCAGAGCTATCTGCTAAAGAGCAAAAGCATAAATGTCCATTCTCTATGTGAAATGAAGGACAAAGTATGTATTCAGTTGCCAAGGAAAGTAGCAGGAAAGCTAATAACACCTGCTACGACAGAAACTGCGGCAGATCCTGTGAGGGTGTGTGAGGTTAAACCCACACTGCTACCTGTTAAAGAAGCTAGATCTTAAAAATGGTCCAGGTTCAAGAGAATCCATATACTCCCAGCCCTCCACAGTAGAGATAAGTGTAGCTGTATCTCAACAGATGCTCCACAACTTGAGGCAGCTCTTGGCAGTTCTCCAATAAACTTAATATCCACTAAAGATGAGTTCACAGTCAAAATTTAGAAATCAATAGAAGGGATAGGAAGCAGAGGCTAAAAACAGGAAAATTTGTGCCCAAGAACAAGACATATTGTATTCATTAGGTCAAAATATATTTACTGAGCACCTACTACTTGCAAAGCACTATTTTATGTAAATGAATCCATCAGCAAACGAAACAGAAAAAGACTCATGCCTTCACGCCACTTATAACCTGAAAGATACTTAAAAATAAGCACCTATCAGAATTTAAGCTCATTAATTATCAGTATAGTATGTGCTTCCTCCATAAAACACAGAAATCTCCTTAAAGAAATTCAGAAATGTACAAATTCTTCAGTGTCTTTAATTCATTCCTTAAGATGAAAAAAAAATGTAATAATATGCTTATTCATTTGAAATTCAATTTTGATGATGCAGCTTAGCCACTTGGATTTGGCATTGGCTGTCACTCTACTTTTATCAGCAAATATCTCTTTCATTTGGGACAGAAGTATGCACAGAGATTAAAGCACAAGCCTTAGAGTCAGCCAAACTAGGTTTGAACCTTTATTGTCTACATATGAATTGAAAGTCCTTGGGAAGCTTGTTTCCATAGTTTTAAATAGCAGATGACACTACAATAAAACTCACAGGGTTGTTACAATTTATGCGTAATGGTTTAATCTGTATAAAGAACTTTGCCACACTTTGCAGTTGGTAGGTGATCAATAACTATTAACTATTATTGTATTTAACCATTTTGAAGCCAGTTAAAACTACATCATGATAAGCTTCCTTATTCTCCTTTCCAGGGATGAGACTTTAAATTCTGGGAGGTACCATTATTCAAGATCTTGAATCTTTAGGACTCAACTGAAATGCAAACTCTCCCCCTTCATAGATAGCCTCAGAAAAAGAGAGATGCAGTTTTTAAACTGCTGAGGGTTGGCAAGGATTATTCCGAACTCCAAATAAGTAAAATGTGTTCAATACATTTTGACCAACAAGCTAACTGCCATGGAGAAGAAAATTGTTCAGACATGTGATTTGCAACAATTTAAGGATAAAGCTCCTTTGAAATGTACATCCGTTCTGTCGTTTAATACCTCCTGAAGGTTGATTAACTCACTAAGCTGGGTTGTATGAGAAAGTCCCTGTGATACTGGTGGGTGAAGTCATGCTGAAAATGACAGAGCACAGCATTAAGGGCAGTTAATCTTACCTTGTGGCTGTTTGATGTCAGTGGAATCTGATACGCTAAGCTGTGTTACTGGTGCTCAATGAAGTCATCAGAGACAAGTACACATACTTTCCCTAGAGACAAATATGCCACTGATACCCACAGTAACAATGGTGATGGAGATGATGAGGAAAATACTACTAACCAGAGAAATGAGTATTTCCATTTGAGGTATTGAGGTTGTTTTGATTACTATATTTGTACCTGAATACTATAATTTATCCAGGAACTGTTTTAGAGCATAGTTAATGTTATCTTCATGTTGCAATTCTATAAATTAAGACTTAGATAGGTTAAGTCACACTGCCATCAGTGGCAAAATCAACAGTCCAACTCAAATACCTGAGCAACATATTTCTGCATGCAATATGCTATAAAATACTCACAACAGGGAAGTCTAAAAATAAATTTTCTCAACGTTACTTTTTTTGAACTAAAGTGACCTCAAGTGAAAGCAAAACACATCTAACAATATTTATAAATACTATTAAAAAGTAAGTTTTAATATTCACTTGAAAACTTGCTCTTGTGATTCTGATATTTTTGTCTCTCTTACATGACAAACGCTTCCTATAATGTTCACTTGTCCCTAATAAAACAATGTGACACACATTATTATTGACTCTCCATAAGTTAGTTTGTCAGCTAATAAAAATCAACCTAAGAGAAGGAAAAATCTCAACTCCCAAATTGTGATGGGCACTTATTCGGACATTTGACAATGACTTCCGAGCACCTGGAGCATACTCCCAGACTGTAGTTTACAATTGTTTAGCCAGCTGCCTCCTCCCATTGCCGCAGGGTGTTATCTAGACACATGTCTTAATCATTCCTGAGCTCTCTGGAAAGAATCCAAGGGGAACAAATAACACCCACCATTCTTGCCTGGATGTTGTCAGAAAAGATGCACAGTCCTTGAGTTTCAGAGAAATGAAAGAAACAAAATTGATAATTTACGACAATTACCTCCTTTTGCAAATGAATGGTCTAAAAGCCCAGAGAACAGGATATGATCCATTAGAGTATTAGGATAGGCAAGGTTGTGTTGCAATGACAAATCACCCCACATTTCAGTCATTTATTTAAAATAAAAATCCAGTTTACTTTTCTTTTATGCTATGTGTCCCAAACCATATAACCAGGAATCCAGGCCAATGGAGCACCTTCCTCCAGATGGGTTTTCCTTACCATCACAATAGAAGGATAAGTATAATACAGTGTTTCTTCCACACAGTGAAAGTCATCACTTCTGCTTCAAACTTGGATAAAGTAAGCACATGCTCAACTTCAAAGGGAGAAAGGAAGCATGTTCCCCTGTGTACTCAGGAAGGAAAAACCAGACCTATTTGGTGTGTCCTAAGCTTCATAATCCAGGACACAAGCATGACATTAGCATGAGATTCAATGGAATCAATGAATTCAGTGAGATTCAATTGACTCCAGCAGAGCTAAACCAGGAAAGAGAATCTGTGGCAGATGATCAGGCAGCAGTAACATCTGAAGTCAGAAAGAAAGCTGAAATGGCATCCTGGTCATCTTTCCAGGTGTGAAAACTCTAAGTTCAGTCTACCTTGCTAACTCAGGAAAGGATTTCCTCGTGCTGACAATGACTGCAGAAAGAACAACATACGGATCAGGACTGAAAACATTCCAGTCAGGCTCAAAAAAAGCACTGACAAATGGAGACCCCCAAATCAAGGTGGAAAAAAATATCAAGCATTGTTTGCAGTACACACAATGCAAGCTAAAGTGTATTGAGGAATAAAAGTTAGAAGAATAAAGATGGAAGGTGATGAGTTTGACTTGGTATAGAGAAGAGGACACACATGACTTTCACATGGTCCTTAATAAGCTCTGGGCTGCCAAATGGGGTTAGCATGAAGATCCTACTGGGAGAACTTGGAAAGTGCTGAGCACAACCTCGGGGCTTCAGTATACCATTGAGGCAGAAAACCATGCCTTAGCAAGAAGCTAGAGGAAAAATGAGCCAGGGATGCAATCTAAGGAGGAAGCACAAAAGAGGAGATGGGGAATGCCATAGAGGAGAACACTGGAGTCACAAATCAAAGCCCTCAGTTCACCTGACTGACTCCCTGGTCTTCTAGGGTTTTGAATTTCAAGTTGCTCACACATTGCTTCACTAATCCCGTCTAGCCTACTAGTTTGCCACTGGCTAAGATAACAACATGGACATACACATCTCCATATAAAATCCTGGAAACATTTAGGTTCTCTAAATACAACAAAGCTAAGAAGAAAACAAATAAAGCTCAGGAACGCTAGAGACCTTCCTTCTCTTAGAAGAATCCACCAGCAAAACATCGCTTACTTGTCCTTAAAATACGGGTGTCACAGAGGCATGCTCAAGGACATAAGATTATTGATTGATTGACAAATTATTTCTGTGTGTTGGTGGAAGGGCATGGTTACACGGAGTTCTGTTTCTCAACAGAATCGCTTTCATATTCATCAATTCATGAGACACAAAAGCTGGAAGGAAAGTGACTGCAAACCACTCGTACGACGTGGAACAGTAAAATTGGAATCTGTTGGGCTCTATGTGTGTCGATGTGCATTGGCTGTGTTAAGCTTTTAAACTGGTTATACCTTGTACTCAACACTTAAGTCGGATTTTTTAAGATGACAAGTGTTCTTTTATTTAAGAAAACTCATTATCTCCTGTGTATAAAAAGAATTGAAAATGAATCTTGATGTGAATGGAAGGGGAGAGGGAGCGGGAAAAGGGGAGGGTGGGGGGAGGGAGGGAAGTTGTGTGTGGGGGGAGCCATTGTGGTCCATGAGCTGTTCTTTGGAAATTTATATTCTTTAAATAAAAGCTTTATAATAAAAAAAAAAAAGAAAAAAAAAAAGAAATAAATTAATTAAATGATAAGTTTATTGCGGTACAAAAAAAAAAAAAAAAAAAAAAAAAAAAGAAAACTCATTATCAAGTCTCTCTGGAACTACAAAATTAGAGCCAGAACCTGATATGAGGTAGAAATCAGAGGAAGTTTTCTACATAACAAATTAATGAGTTCTCTGCCTGTTCTCCAGATGTGAGAGTCCCAGAGCAGTTGGACAAAAGGGTAAAGGCTTAGGAAGGAGAACTGGCCCAGTAGCAGGAGCACCAGCAAGGACAGAGGGAACAGCTTGCAGTCAAAGTCAGTCCCTGGGGACCTATGGGCTACTGCTCCTCTTGAGGTCACTCTCGCCATAAGCATCTGCTATATCCCCAGTGTTCCTTGAAAGTTGGTTGCACACAATGACCTCGTGTTAGTGATGTTCGGAAGTCCAAGTCATATGATCACTCTCCATGGGAAAAACAGCAAGGCATAAAAAAGATAGCCATTGCTGGAGGCAAGGTGAAAAGTACAACAATAGGGGGAAAAAAAGGAAACAAGAAAAGTAAAAATCTTCAGGAAGTACGCAGGAGGAGAAAAATGCATGTAATTCCCACCCTGAGAGTCCCCAGGAGTGGTGGAGAAGATGTGATGTTTTGCTGCAGCTCCGGATGGGGGCTCTGGACATTTTGCCCAATACCCAAGTTAAGTGTGATGGGCACTGAAGGCTGGATGAACAGCTATGCTTTACACGCATAAACTTTGTGCTCAATTGTTGTGCCTGAAGGTAGATTTGGGAATTATGAAAATCATAGATTTGCTGCAAACCGAAGTATAGATGACTGCAAAAGATTCTGTCATTCTCCCTATAGAGCTGGTGGAACACAGAAATCACATCAATGCTCAAAAATGTGACCACCCCATGCTCTGAGCCAGTGAACTTGCTCTCTCAGGACCTTGACATTCTGATACAGAGCCCAGTAGAGACCCCAGCTAAGTGTTACTGTCTCTTGGCTGTTCCTTGTTATAGTATTGGATTATACTGAACTAAATGCTAGTCTTACTCTAACTGGTTTTGGTCTCTGCTTTGACAGCTGCCTCCCTGCCACCTTTGGACCCTTAATTCCTTCATAACTGAAAAGAGATCCTGTTGAGTTGTTTACTTGTTCACCACGTGGGTCTGGGGACAGTGTCTGTATCACTAACTTCTCCATATAAACAATAGCTCACAAAGTCTGAAGCACAATAGGGATCACTTGCCTGTTAAAGGAGACTGGCTCCTACGAGGAGTTAGAAACAAGAATGAAAAGCCAATCAGACACCAAAACTTCCCCCTCCCTCCCTCCCTCCTTCCCTATCTCTCTTTCTCCATCTTCCCCACCCACTCTCTCCTCTCAACATTTTCATATTTGTTCTTCAATCTTTCAAATTTCTTTATCTACTCTGAATACAGACACACAATCCAAACCTGCCTCCTCCATCCCTGGCTGGTATGACCTCCCAGACAATGAACAAAATAAAGACCAGCAAGACCCCGCGTCCCAACTCCATATTTCCTTCAGTCAGAGACTGATTGGCCCAGTTTGGACTGTTGAGTCATTTCTAGTCCAATAAGGTATAACCTGGAAGTCAAACTGAGTCCATGGCTTCTAGCGTGTACTCAGTGCAGGGTAGGTGATAGTCTGTAAGAAGGAGCATGTAAACAGGGGAAAGCAGCAAAGATTTTTCTAGTGTCCAATTTTAGAACATACACCATGCCCAGGTTTCCTAGATGTAACATTCAGTTAAAAGCGCTGTGTAATTCTCACAATAAACATGCAGCATAGGCATCACCACTCCAGTTTACAAGTCAGGAATGAGGGACAGATGGCACATTCCAACAGAGTTCAAAGAAGCAAGAGATGATGATGACCCAGGGACTGGCCATGGTGAGAATCCATTGCCTTCCATAGACTTGAGGGGCAGGCAGAGAGAACAGCCATAACTTGATGGGAGCAAGGGGCGTTGGATGGAAGTGGGTAAGTGCCACGTGGCCCGTGCACATCCACATCAACAGAGAGCTTAAAGGGAATTCTCTAGCTCCACTCCAGAAACAGGTTCAGCGGAGGTCCTCAGGTGGTCTGTGTGGATGCAAATGTCCAAGAAGGACTGTCCTCAGGCCTTAAGCTCACCACGCTCCAGGGTGCACTTTGCTTACTTATGTAAGGTGTGAAACAATGAAAGTGTTTTTTAATCTGCTCAGAAGCTTTTTAAAGAGAAATTCCCAACTCCATTGTGGCTAACGATACTAATTATGTGGCCCGTTTCTGCCAGTTTATGGAAATTTGCCGTTCATGGCTCAGGCTGGGACTGGGTGCACAAATTCTAGAGTCCAGAGATTGAGTCAAAAACATTGCCTAGAACAGAAACTGCATCAGATGACAGAAGAAAAAGATACATGGCCAAGAACTAATGAAGTCCATTTTGGAGAACTGCACATTGATTGTACAAGGATTTTACAAGGATTGTGCAAGCCTAGAGTTCCTTAGAGGCTGTCATTTGCCTAGGAAATGGGAAAGAAATGCAATAGGAAAGAAATGCAATGGAAAGAAAAAAAAGAAAATGAAAAGGATGTGTGACAGCAAAATAACTAAAGACAGTTACAAGTTCTGGAACTATCCCTGCATGCAAGTCCCTTGGACTCCTCACTTACAGACAATAAATTCATGTTTTGCTTCAGTTTGGGATTTGCTTTGTTTTTTGTCATCTCTACCTAATAACTGGGTGATTCCCAATCCTCTCTGCTGGGTGCTTTATATTTATATTCACCCTCTGGACAGAGCTTCCCTTGGCAATCTTTTCTGACACCTGTTCCTCAGCCAAAATAAAAATGCCCCAGCTTTTTGCCAAGACAAACTTGTGGACATATTCTGGCATAGTACTTATCGTACCATGTTACCACAGCCTCTCCTTTGTGTCTTTCCAAATGCACTACAAGCTCAGACCAAGGGCAAAGACCATGACCATCTTTTCCGTCACTGAAATACAGCATATTGAATAGTTCCCAGTACATTGTAGGTACTCAGTAAATATGTTTTTTAACAAAACACTCTGTAAGTAACTCTCTCATGTACTACATGTACACAGAATGTATTCTAAATCCTTGTGAAAATTTGAAAATAGCAGTATTTCAACAGAATTGAATAAATACTTCCAGGCCTGTCCAATAAAAACCAAGGAACAACATAATCATCCACTCTTTTCAGCTTCATTAAGTAGGGAATTGGAGGTAAAATCAGAAGCCAGACATCACTTGGGAATTTGATACAGGTCTTTTAAAGGACTTTAAAAGAATAATTATGAGGATAGGGTTCTATAGCTAAAATGAATATTAATTGAATCAGTCTGGAAACAGAAGCCTGAATTAGATTAAAGGAAAGTTTAAGGGATTCTTTATAATGAAGTAAGTGAATTCAAAACATTCACAGTGTAATAGTTTTGACCACTCCAAGGGATAGATTGAGAAATCCAGGAGAGTTAGTCTAAGTACTTTTATAAAATCCATACCCTGGGTCCAGCATTATGGCATAGAGGGTTAAGCCACCACCTATAATGCTGGAATCCCATATCACACTGGTTTGAGTCCTGGCTGCTCCACTTCCAATCCAGCTCCCTGCTAATGCACATAGGAAAACAGCATAAGATGCCCCAAGTGCTTGGGTCCTTTCACCTACATGGGAGACTCAGATGGAGTTCCAGGCTCCTGGCTTTAGCCTGGCCCAACCCCATCTACTGAGGCCATTTAGGGAGTAAACCAGTAGATAGAAGAGTCTCTCTCTCTCTCCTCTCCCCCTCCCCCTCCCCCTTTCCTCCCCCCCCCCCCCCCCCGTCTCTGTCTGGGTCTCTCTCTGTAACTCTGCCTATCAAGTAAATAATTTTTTTAAAATCTGTATCCTGTAGTTTTTTTTTTTTTCTTCTTCCTGGATGAACTAGGACCTGAATGGCAGAGACATTGGGTAGTGAGAGAAAGATGGCTCCCCAAAATAATAATGATTAACATTTGCAAAGTCAAACAATTACCAGAGGCTGCATTTCCAAAGATAAAATCTGTTAAAATATCTAAAGTCATGGAGCCGGCGTGGTGGCTCACTTGGTTAATTCTTCACCTGCGGTGCTGGCATCCCATGTTGGTGACAGGTTCTAGTCCCAGTTGCTCCTCTTTCAGTCCAGCTCTCTGCTGTGGCCTGGGTGGGCAGTGGAGGATGCCCCAAGTGCTTGGGCTCCTGTACCTGCATGGGAGACCAGGAGAAAGCACCTTCGGATCAGTGCAGTGCCAGCCATAGCGGCCATTTGGGGAGTGAACCAATGGAAGGAAGACCTTTCTCTCTCTCTCTCTCTCTCTCTCTCTCTCTCTCTGTCTATAACTCTACCTGCCAAATTAAAAAAAATATCTAAAGTCATGTTTGGAAATAAAAGCTTTTATATAGTCTTGAAATGAGGTGGGGGAAGATTAAGATGGTGGAATAGAGAGGGAGTCTGCTGCTCATGCCTAGTAGAATAGTTAAAAAAAAAGTGGAAAGAGTGCAGGCTCAGGGAAAAGTTAGGAAGAAAACAGCAGAGGAAACTCTATGTAAATGTGGAACTATGTGGAGAGCGAAGATGCATACAATTTAGGACCCCAGCAGCTGAGAGCCTCAGTACCAGCATTGGAGAACAAGGTGATACCGGACTGCAGCAGTCCAAACCACTGGCAAAAATACTACAGGAAGAGTCTAGAGGGAATCCAGCTCGGAGCCCCATTGGGGATAATGTACCCATCAAACTAGAGGAGAAAAAAAATTAGGGGGCACATTTTTCTCTTTCCCCATTCATCCTGCAAAGGCATCCTGTATTAAGATGATAGAGAGAAAGAGCCATTTTGGACATATGTATCAGCTGTGCCAGCTCATATCTGAACCCAACAACCAATCAAGCACAGACTCCTGAGTCTGATGGGCTGAACAGACTGAGGGCTGGGTACTCTTGACTGTGGAAGGCTTGTGTACTAGGACTGTGAAAACATTAATGCTGTGTGGGAGGAATCAGGGTGTGGTTGAGAAGTTGGGCAGTCACTGTGGGAGGCTACATATCATCAGGGCTTCCTGGATATCTGGCAAGAGACATTGTGGTGGAATCTGAGAATATACTGAGGACTGCACAGATCCTTTGTGTGGTCATTGTGGGAGAGCAGACAAATAATATATTCATTGAGGCTAGCACATATGCACTAGTCTCATTCGAGGAGAGGAAATCAGCTGAGTCAATACCAACAAAAAAGAACAAACCTCCCCTCTGATAAAAAAAAAATGGAGATTTATAAAACCAAACCTGGGTGTGTCATCTCAGACAAGCCCTTTGCCCTAGATCACTGAACAGAGCTCCCTGACCACATGCCACCACATGCCGCTAGGTATTCCCTGAAATCAGACACTCCACTAATTCAATCAGACATAGTCCAAAGATAAAAGCCACCACAGTGAAAAATCAAAGAAACCAATGAGTTTCCCCATAAATACCAAATAATAAATGCACCAATCCAAGAAACAAGAGCAAGGAAGGCAACAAGATATTCCCAAAAGAACACAACACCTCAATACTAGATTATGAAGATGATGAGGTTGAAGAAATGCCAGAAATGGAATTGAAAAATTGATCATAGGATTACCTGGAAGTAATCAGAAGCAAATGCATGAACTAATGAAATCCATACACTACATGAAAGCAAATTTCTACCACAAAATTGAGATCTTATCAAAATGAAATCTTGGAAATGAAGAATTTAGAACAACAAAATAGGTGAAGCAGAAGGAAGAATATCCAACTTAGAAGACAAAGCACAGGAAATTATATAGTCAGACCAAACACAAGAAGAAGAAATTAGAAAACTAAAAAACACTGGGAATCTGCAGGATACTATGGAACAAAACAACATACAGGTTCTAGGAGTTCCTGAATGTGTGGAAAGAGAGAAAGGGTTAGAAGGCATTTTCAGTGAAATAATAACAGAAAATTTTCCTAATTTGGATAAAGAAAGGGACATCCAAGTAAAGGAAGAACACTGAATTCCTTATAGACATGACCAGAAAAGATCTTCACCACGACACATTGTAGTCAAACTCTCCACAGTAAAACATAAAGAAAATATTCTAAAATGTGCATGAGAGAAATGCCAGATAATTTTCAGAGGATCTCCAATTAGACTTACAGTGGACTTATCATCAAAAACCTTAGAGGTTAGGAGAGAATGGTGAGCTATAGTCCAAGTTTTAAGAGAAAAAACTGTAAACCCAGAATACTATACCCTGCAAAGCTCTCATTCATGAATGAAGGTGAAATAAAGACCGTCCATGACAAACAAAAACTGAAAGAATTTGTCACCACTCATACAGCACTGCAGAAGATGCTTAAGGTTGTGCTGCACACAGAAAAACAGAAACATGGTCATCACTACAAAGGAAGGTCAAAGAAAAGTACAAAGGAAAACCAAAGTAAAAAATAGGAAAATTTATGGAAAAATAGCAGGAAAAAGTCATTACTTATTAATAGTCACCTTGAAAGTAAATGGCCTTAACTCTCTAGTTAAAAGGCACAGACTGGGGCCAGCGCCATGGCTCACTTGGTTAATCCTTCACCTGCAGCACTGGCATCCCATATGGGCACCGGGTTCTACTCCTGGTTGCTCCTCTTCCAGTCCAGCTCTCTGCTGTGGCCCAGGAGGGCACTGTCGGATGGCCCAAATGCTAGGGCTCCTGCACCCGCGTGGGAGACCAGGAGAAAGCACCTGGCTCCTGGCTTCGGATCAACACAACGCACCAGCCGTAGCGGCCATTTGGCGGGGTGAACCAACAAAAGGAAGACATTTCTCTCTGACTCTCTCTCTCACTGTTTAACTCTGCCTGTCAAAAAAAAAAAAGAAAAAAGTTTATAGCAACTGGTGCCTACATCAAAAAATTGGAAAGGCACAAAATAAAAAGCCATCAATGCATCTCAAGGATCTAGGAAAACAAAAGCAAACTAAACCCAAAAGAGGAAGAAGAAGAGATATAATTAAAATTAGAGAGGAAATCAAACAAATTGAAACAAAAATACAAATATCAGCAAAATGAAGAGCTGGTTTTTGAAAAAAATAAATAAAATTGACACACAATTGGCCCAACTAACCAAAGAAAGGACAGAGAAGTCACAAATGAATAAAATTAGAGATGAAAGGGAAATGTATCAACAGACACCACAGAAATAAAAAAAGAGTCATCAGAAATTACTATGCCAACAAAATGGGAAACCTAGAAGAAATGGATAGATTCCTGGACACATAAAACCTACCTAAATTGAACCATGAAGACACAGAAAATCTAAACAGACCCATAACCAAGCCGGAAATTGAATCAATAATAAAAACCCTACCAATAAAAAAAAATGCCAGGACCAGATGAATCCACTGATGAATTCTACTAGACATTTAAAGAATAAATAACTTGACTTCTCAAATTATTTAAAACAATTGAAAGAAAGGGAATCCTTCCAAATTCTTTCTATGAAGCCAGCATCATCTTTACTCCTAAAACTGAAAAGTATAACAGAGAAAGAGAAATACAGACCAATTTCCCTTTTGAATACAGATGCAAAAATCCTCAATAAAATTCTGGCCAATTGAATCCAACAACACATCAGAAAGATCATTCACTTGGACCAAGTAGAATTTATCCCTGGTATGCAGGGATGGTTCAACATTTGCAAATCAATCAATGTGATAATTCACATTAACAAACTGCTGAAGAGCAACCATATTATTATCTCAATATATGCAGCGAAAGCATTTGATAAAATACAACACCCTTCAATATGAAGACTCTAAGCAAACTAGGTATAAAGGGAATATTCCTCAACACAATCAAGGCAATTTACAACAAGCCCATGGCCAGCATCCTTATGATGGGGAAAATTTGGAAGCATTCCTACTGAAATCCAGAATCAGACAAGAATGTTCACTCTCACCATTGCTATTCAATATAGTACTGGAATTTCAGCCAGAGCCATTAGGCAAGAAAAAGAAATCAAAGGGATACAAATTGGGAAGAAGTCAAACTATTCCTCTTTGCAGATGATATGATTCTTTACTAAGGGAATCCAAAGAACTCCACTAAGAGACTATTGGAACTCATAGAAGAGTTTGGTAAAGTAGTAGGATATAAAATCAATGCACAAAAATCAACAGCCTTTGCATACACAGACAATGTCATAGCTGAAAAAGAACTTCTAAGATCGATCCCATTCACAATAGCTACAAAAAAATCAAATACCTTGGAATAAATTTATCCCAGGATGTCAAAGATCTCCACAATGAAAATTACAAAGCATTAAAGAAAGAAATAGAAGAAGATAAAAAAATGGAAACATCCTCATTGTTTATGAATTGGAAGAATTAATATTCAAATGTCCATTCTTATGAAAGCAATCTGTAGATTCAATGCAATACCAATCAAAATACCAAAGACAAATTTCTCAGATCTAGAAAAAAATGATGCTGACATTCATATGGAAACACACAAGACCCTGAATATCTTAAACAATCTTATACAACAAAAACAAAGCCTGAGGCATCACAACACCAGATTTCTTTTTTTTTTTTTTTTTTGACAGGCAGAGTGGACAGTGAGAGAGAGAGAGACAGAGAGAAAGGTCTTCCTTTTGCCGTTGGTTCACCCTCCAATGGCTGCCGCGGACGGCGCACCCGCGCTCATCCGATGGCAGGAGCCAGGTGCTAGGTGCTTTTTCCTGGTCTCCCATGGGGTGCAGGGCCCAAGCACTTGGGCCATCCTCCACTGCACTCCCGGGCCACAGCAGAGGGCTGGCCTGGAAGAGGGGCAACCGGGACAGAATCCGGCGCCCCGACCGGGACTAGAACCCGGTGTGCCGGCGCCGCAAGGCGGAGGATTAGCCTGTTGAGCCACGGCGCCGGCGACAACACCAGATTTCAAGGAATATGACAAAACAGTTATCATCAAAACAGTCTGGTACTGGTACAAAAATAGATGGATAGACCAATAGAACAGAATAGAAACACCAGAAATCAATCCAAGCATCTATAACCAACTTATGTTTGACCAAAGAGCTAAAACCAATTCCGGGAGCAAGTGCAGTCTCTTCAACAAATGGTGCTGGGAAAACTGGATTTCTACATGCAAGAGTATGAAGCAGGATTCATACCTTACACCTTATATGAAAATCCATTCCAAATGGATTAAATACCCAAATCTATGACCTGATACCCTCAAATTACTAGAGAACATTTGAGAAACCCTTCAAGATACTGGCACAGGCAAAGAGTTCTTGTAAATACACCAGAGGCACAAGCAATCAAAGCCCAAATCAACAAATCTGATTACATCAACTTGAGAAGCTTCTGTACTACAAAAGAAATACTCAGGAAAGTGAAAAGGCAACTAATAGAATGGAAAAAAAATTATTTTCAAACAATATAACTGATAAAGGATTAATAACCAAAATATATAAAGAGATCAAGATACTCCACATCAACAAAACAGACAACCCATCGAAGCAATGGGCCAAGGACTTAAACAGACATTTTTCAAAAGAGGAAATCCAAATGGCCAACAGACACATGAAAAAATGTTCAGGATTACTAGCCATCAGGGAAATGCAAATCATAACCACAATGAGGGTTCACCTCACCCTAGTTAGAATGACTTTCATACAGAAACAAACAATAAATGCTGGTGAGGGTTAGGAATATGGTACTCTAATACACTGTCCGTGGGAATGAATACTGGTAAAGCCACTGTGGAAGACAGAATGGAGATACCTCAAAATATTAATATAGACCTACCATGTGACCCAGCCATCCCACTCCTGGGAATTTACCCAAGGGAAATGAAATCAGTAAATAAAAGAGATATCTGCACCCCCATATTTATTGCAGCTCAATTCACAATAGCTAAGACATAAGCAACCTAAATGCCAGTCAACCAAAGACTGGATAAAGAAATTATGGTATATGTACACTATGGAACACTACACAGCAGTAAAAAAAAATGAAATCCCATCATTTTCAACAAAATGGATGAATCTGGAAACATCATACTTAGTGAAATAACCCAATCCCAAAGGGAAAAATACCATGTGTTCTCCCTGATCTGTGATAACTAATAGAACTCCAAAGGGAAATCTGTATAAGTGAAATAGACACTTTGAGAAGCAATGAGTTGAATAGCCCTTGTCTTGACTGTTAAGGAACAGTTTTTTTTTTTCCTTAATGGAGTTGGGACTGGGAATGGGATGGGAGGAGGTGATGGGGTGGGAAGCAGGTGGGAGAGTGGATATGATGGAAAGAATCACTATATTGTTAAAGTTGTACTTATGAAATCTGTACTCATAAAATAAACAGTTTCTTTGGAAAATAAATGAGGGGTCACTATGATCAAAATACTGCCAAATTTCTTAAAAAAAACCCAAGTTAGTAGACTATAGAGAACCAGGCCATGGTCTAACCTTAAAGAACTCTGGAACATGAACATGATTTAAAAAATAACACCAAAATTATAGCAGTAAAAATGGTGACACAGAGTAATTTTAATGCATTTACAAAAATAAAGACTTAAATGTGCAAGCAATTTCAATTACCTGTCATAGAGTACAACAAGTAACATATTCATGCTCAACCAGAGGTCTTTGGCAGGTACACACTGGGATAAATTGAAAGGGATTGGGGCATGAGGCAAGTGAAGATACAGGGTATTAGTGAAGAAGTGAGGATTAATTGAAATTTCCCAGAGTGGAAACTATCTTGACCATTACTGTATTAGCATAATTCAATAACAACAAAATGATCAAGTACCTATGGTGATCAGCACCTTGGATAATTGAGAAACTAATTTGATTACTCTAAACTGTATCATTGCATGAATTTTTATTCCCTGTCCTCAAAGCTTGCTGAAATAAAGTGAGGTATAACTCCTATAACAAGAGATTGTGAATATACTAAGAGGACTCATGATTAGTCTGTACTGTAACACTGAAAAGTTATGTAGAGGATTGAGTCTACTAGGCAAAAGTAGCATGATACTTCTATACAAGTCAAAATTGTTAACAAGTGATTCTAATTAAATGGATTATTTTATATAGAAAAGTTTAAAGGTAAACAATATTTCAGGAACAAAATAAAAGCACCTCTTGACAGAGAAGCCAGAAGAAACTCATGAATACAGATGTATATATCAATGTCAAGAACACTTTTAACTCATCAAAGATCTGTGGTTCTATTACAACAACCTCTACAACACAACTATGTCTTTTAAGATAAATGCTCTAGAAAATTGCTTGGAATAATTTATATTATCCTCTTTTATGTTACCCTTTTTAATGAGAGATGATCATGACAAGTGATTTTTATCGTCATTTTACAAAGAAATTGCAGTTTATACCAATGAGTCAAAAGTTGCACAAAGCTAAATTTTTCCAAGTCCAGACATGATGCTCTCTCTATACTGCAAAGCAGAATCAACAGGCAATAATGGAGAAAAAGCCTGAGTAACTAGATCCAAACTCTGGAAACTTTGAATGTTTATCTAAAAAAATTCAGCATTTAGAATATAGTTATTCAATGGTGATAATTTTATCTTAATTTTGATGGTCTTATTGAGAATTATCAACTTCACATCTGTTGCAGGTCTCCTTTTGGAAAGATAACAGTCATGTTCTTCAGTCACTATTTTTAGTCAAATATCTTATGCTAGTTCCTACATCATTCTTTAGAGGAATTTTTTAAAGATTTTATTTATTTAGTTGAGAGGTAGAGTTACAGTAAGAGGGAGAGACAGAGAGACAGGTCTTCCATCCACTGATTCACTCCCCACTGGCTTCAACAGTGGGAGCTGAGTAGATCAAAAGCCAGGAGCCAGGAGCTTCTTCCAGGTCTCCTATGTGGGTGCCAGGGCCCAAGTGCTTGGGCCATCTTCTACTGCTTCCCCCGTCCTTGGCAGAGAGCTGGATTGGAAGAGGAGCTGCCAGGACTCAAAAAGGCATCCAGATGGGATGTCGCCACCACAGGCTGAGGATCAGCTTGTTGCACCACAGCGCTGGCTCAAGGACTTTTAAGTCACTTCCTACTCTCGTCCCTCCTTCACCTTCCCAACACAAGGGAGTCTAGAGTTAGGTTGCAGCGGGCAGCCAGAGACTCCATGACACTGTGTTCGTAGCTTGGTATATTGTCCTCCCCTCCTTGACTGTGGGCTGAGTAATTAGAAGACAGCTAAGGTGATAGGAAGTTATTTGTAATTAGGTTCTAAAAGGACAGTGGCTTCCATCCTAGGCACTTTCTTTAACTGTCTCAGCTTTCTTTCTCTGGGAAACGCCAGCTGCCAAGTCATGCAGGAGCCCTATTGAGAGGCCCATGGAGTTAGGGATGGTCACCTGCAAGGGAGCTTGGCAATGGATGCTCTCTTCCAGCTCAAGACTTCAAATGACACCATGGCCTTGACAACAACCTCACTGAACTCTCAAGAGAGACTTTGAACCAGAGACATTCAACTAGTTAAGACATGAGTCCTCACCTCCATGAAATGTGAGATAACAAATGTTTATTGTTTGAAAGTGATAAGTTTTGGGGCAACTTCATCTTTCCAGCAATAGGTAAACAATACAAATGTTAAAGATGAAAAGTAGTCCTCAAGAATATGTAAAGTGTTGGTGCTTTTAACAGCTAATATTTATTTGGTTTAGTTTTCCTAAAAGGAGCATGAAACCATATTATGAGATTTAGATTTAGCAGAGCTGGGTCAAGGCTCGAATATCTTCATTTTCAAAGGGCTGCAAGATGATGCTGAAGTCCACCGAAGGTTGAAGTTCATGGGTTGAATGGAAACACCATAGACTTGAGATGATGACATCATGATACTCTATCCTACTTATATCATATATTGGTTGTAACATGTGAAACATGTTACTTACATACCCCACGCCCTTATTGCCCAGATATATAAATGGGGCAGATCCTATCATACTCTCAAAGGTATTGGCAGAATAAATGGGGAAAATTAAGTGGTTGTTGTTTGACACATTATAAGCCCTCAACCAAAGATTCTTTTCTTCCTCACTAGTTGACATTGGTCTCATAAAAGGACTGCATAAATTAGTACTGACAAGGTCAATGCTACCCGTGTATAAAGCCTGAGGGAATACAGTTACTGTTTTTTTTTTTTTTTGTCAAAGACTGCGGAAAAAAAAGCTATCATCTGGTATGTTTCTCTTTTAAGTCAAAATAGATAGAGAAATTGGAAAAATAAGATTGTGTCAGAATTCAGCAACTGCTCAAAATCCTCAATCTTCAGAAAGAATGTTATTACTCTCAATAAGAAAGCACTTTTTGTCAGCTGAGTATATTTTGAGAGAGATACAAAATTATATATATATATATACACTACCTATTATATATTGAGAGACACACATAATGTATATACACACATACAAGGGACCTTCAAAATGTCTTTGGAAAAAACCGAATTAAAAGAATATGTTAATTTTCTTGCAAAAGAGAATATGAAATCCATGCATAGTTGTTCATAAAATGCATTTCAATGAACTTTTTGAAGATTTCTTGTGTATGTTTTATACTTGTATATGTATACATACATATGTACATGTATATTAACACACATATACAATCTTCGACCCTAACTAGAGAGAAAATGTGTTGCTTTGCCTCAGGGTTTGTGTTTTTTCCTCTAAATACACAGTAAGCTGTGTGCATGCGTTCATCATCCTAAAAGCAGGGCACAAGTTCTAACAGACATTGTAGAATTACAGTCAAAGACATGTGTCACCAATAGCTTGTATACCACATTGCCCAATCACCCAAAGGAAAAGTGCTTTGTGTTCTTGTCCTGGAGTTAGCAGCCTCTATCTCTACTCAGCTCAGGGCATCTTGCTGACAGCACAAGGCCCTACCTTGGTGTGCCCACAGTGACTACAGATCATTCCACTCAGGTGTCAAATGACCTTTGGTTTTCCTCCACTTGGGGGCATACAAGTAACAATAGTGACTGTTAAAGATCACAGATGACAGCTAAGTTGGGAAGGGGAAGAATTTGGCTAACTCTGAAGTCTGGTTTTTAACTAGCTGAAGAGCACATCTGTATTACTACTTGTTCTCTACTTTTTTAAATCTTGATTGTGTCTCAATACCTCTTAGAAGTTTCAAATTCATGAAGTTATCAAGACAGGAAAACACCACCGTAATACACTGGCGCATAGTAAGAGCTCATTAACTGGGAATTCTATTATTGTTTTAGTTTTTGTTATATTTTATTTTTATATGTAAGTCAATATATAGTAATATATCCTCTCCCATTAAGGAAACTGAATGAGATAAAATACTACTGCAGCTGCAATGGTGCAGCCAAATTGTAGAAACTCAGTAAAAGTTATTTCAATTTATTCCTCCTCTTTGTCTTCAGGAATTTTCCCAAAGGCAGAAATTTATGTCAATAATAAAAAGTAGAAAAGTTGTATCTCATCTAACATGTCCATTACCAGCCCATTCCATGAAGTTGTTGGCTACTGTAGCTATACTATGTCTTCAAACTCTTCCAAGGGGCTCTGACAACACCCGGTTCTTCACATTTTGTGATTTCCAGTTTCCTCTACTCCAAAGGATGTTATGTTATTTATCCTTATGGAAACAGGAACAAAAAGGAAACTAAATGAAAAAAATAAGAAATAAAATTTATCCAGAAACATTTATACTCCAGTCTTACTTGAAATAAAATGTAGAGACTATGTATTTGTTCAGCAAATCTAACTTTGATAAAGACCATACGTATTCACTAAAGATCTGTGTTTCTCTTCCATGATATTGAGGTAGATACACTGCTTCTCAGCCAAGCACTGTAGTTCCCAGCATCTGTGGATGTAGAGATGAGCTTAATTGAGTTGTGGCCAATAGTGGGAGCAACTGAACTCACCCAGCATCCTCCTTGATGATCCTCCATTCTGCCAGCTCCCCATCTGCCTACCAGCTGGAGGACTGCAATCAACACCATCTCAGAAAGGAGCCCTTTAAGAGGATAGAGCCTTTACTGGCTTGGCATTTAACAAGCTACAACCTCTGTTGTCACCAATCAAAACTGATGTCAGTACAAATAAGTGTGTATGTTTTAGAAATTTAAGATTCTAATATGTTATAGAACTCAGTGTTTACTGTAAACAATAGAAAGCATGATGATCTGTAATGCACCAGTACAAATAAGTGTGTATGTTTTATAAATATAAGATTCTAATATGTTATAGAACTCAGTGTTTACTTTAAACAATAGAAAGCATGATGATCTGTAATGCACCAAGAGCACTTTAACTACTGATTACAAAGTGATGGACAAAACAAGCATGATCCATGATCTCATGGAGACAAAACATAGGAGAAACAAATAGGATTGCTGTGATGAAGGGACAAAACTGATGGATTCAAGTTATAGCATATGTGGGAATGCATTAGCACTATAATACTCTTTCCAATAATAAAAAAAATGGGTGCTAGCTCCGTGGGTCACTAGGCTAATCCTCCGCCTGTGGCGCCGGCACCCCGAGTTCCAGTCCTGGTTGGGGGGTTGGATTCTGTCCCAGTTGCTCCTCTTCCAGTCCAGCTCTCTGCTGTGGCCTGGGAAGGCAGTAGAGGATGGCCCAAGTGCTTGGGCTCTGCACCCGCATGGGAGACCAGGAGGAAGCACCTGGTTCCTGGGTTTGGATCGGTGCAATGCGGCAGCCACAGTGCACCGGCTGTAGCGGCCATTTGGGGGGTGAACCAATGGAAAAGGAAGACCTTTCTATCTGTCTCTCTCTCACTGTCTAACTCTGCCTGTCAATAAATAAAAAGAAAAAAGAAAAGAAAAAATGGGTGAGATCAACTCTTTTTCAAAGTTAAACACATAAGTGAACACAAAAGGCAAAAGAGAAGGGAAAAATACTCAGGTGCCAGAAACTGGTACTGTAAGTCTGTCTTGAAGCACAGGGCTGGAAGATACCATGAGATGGATGTTGCTGGCTGGATGCAGGAATGGCAACCAAAGTAGAAAAGAATTGCTATTGGATCAGGACTTCAGAGGTGTTTAAAAGAGTTCCTGCCACAAAGCGAGGGCCTGAGAAGCCCAGCACCCAAGTGAAGGAGGGAACACAGCCACAGGGTTCGCCAGCCAGTGCAGGGGGTGAAAGCTGTCTCCTGCAGGACTTCTTGGCTGGCAGTGCGGGAAGTGGGGGAGGGAACAAGATCACAACATCCAAACTTGCATGGGATGCTGGTACAGAATGCAAATTACTCTGTCAGAATGGCTTAGTACTTAGCAAACAAACTTTTCTCAGACCTGAAACACCACTAAATCATCCAGGCAAAGGAAACCAGAAACCATTGCGAGGCAACATTTCCAAAGACCAGGGTTATCCTGTTAATATCCACAATAAAAATAACCCTATGAGAACATTTATTCTAATATCAATAGCTAGATACTGGCTTCCTTTTAATATAGGCAAGACAGATACTAATTAAATGGTGAAAGCATTAATATGGATAAAGGTGACCTTTATAAATGATAAAAATGAATAATTCACCAGTAAGATATAATCCTGGACCTATGTGAACTCAAAAACATAGCTTCTAAAAGTAAAGCAAAAATGATAGTTAAGAATATTCTACACCAGATTTTAACACATCAATGTAAGAAAACTATAAATCAAGCAGAAAGAAAATAAAAAGGATATAGAGCAGAGATTGGCAAACATTTCTGCAAAAATATCAGTAAACATTTTAATATTTGAAGTCCATGTAATACTCTCCATCTCTTTCTTTTTCCATTTGTGATATACAAATATTCCCTTACAAATGGCAAAGTTGTTCTTAACACAATCACACAGAGCAAACCCTCACCATGGACTGGATTTCCCCTGTGGGTCAGAGTTTGTCAGACTTTGAGCTATGAATGAAGAACACAGTAAGCAAGGTTACTCCAATGAGCAGACGTAAAATCCTATGCTGAGCAAGTCAAACATTCATTTTGGGGGGTATATAGAAAATTCATAGAATTTATCACATGATAGTTTAAAAGCAAGCCTCAAGCAATATAATAAGAGCCAATACTAGAGAATTCCTATCTCTACCATATGGCTATAGTATTAGAGACGAACATAAAAGGAAACTCAAATATGTAAATGGTTAGAAAGTCAAACCAAAACTCTTAGATTATGGTTTGAAAAAGAACTAATAATAAACATTTCATGACATTCTTAATGAATACGTAAACACTACTTTAAAAATGAAAATGTACAGCCATAAATGAATATATTGGAATCAATTATTAAAGAAATTATGTAATTACGCTAATGGCATCCTATTAAAAATGTTCAAAGATTTCCTCTAAATCAGAATGTTGCCAACAATATCTACCATTACAATTTTTCCACTTACTAGAGATTCTTGTAAGCACAGTAAAACCAAAAGAGAAAAAAAAGAAACAGTATAAGACCCAAAAGGGAAGAGAACAAATTGGCATTATGACAAATTAGCAAATATCACAAAATATAGAAAAATTACAAACTGGAAACTATTGGAATTAAATGGACCAAGGTTGCTAGAGATAGAATCAAAATAAAACATTAATAATGTTTCTATATACCAGAAACAATCAATTAAGTAAATTATTTTGAATATAGGAGACACACAACACGATCTAATTCACGAAAACGTATTTCAAACTTTGAAAGAACACGTTTCATATCACAAAGTTGTTAAGATCACCACGAATTAGCCTTTAATCAAAATCAATGCAGTTTTATGTAACAAAGCAAGATGATACTGAAATTTCTGTAGAAACATGAAAAATTCAAGAATAATCTTAGCAAATTTTAAGATGAAGTGGGAGGGAAGGACACTCACCTTACTGATATTGAAATACTTGATAAAGATATAGAAATAAAAAGACAGTATGATATTTGATAATAATAGAAAAATAAATACAAGAAAGCCACGAGAGAATCCATGGAAAAATATGTATGTATATAATTTATGATATATATATAATACACACAGATACATATGAGGTATAACAAAGATGAATTAAAAATAAAATAAAAGTTATACAGGGATAATTATTATTCATTCATGTGTGAAAACATAAAATATATTCTCACCTGATATTAAACTTATAAACACTTTGACACCAGGTATCGATGGATATTTATATAGAAATAAATGTATAAGGCCGGTGCTGCGGCTCAATAGGCTAATCCTCTGCCTTGTGGCGCCAACACATCGGGTTCTAGTCCTGGTCGGGGCGCCGAATTCTGTCCCGGTTGCCCCTCTTCCAGGCCAGCTCTCTGCTGTGGCCAGGCAGTGC
Organism: Sylvilagus floridanus; assembly: GCA_949820135.1. Lineage (NCBI taxonomy): Eukaryota > Metazoa > Chordata > Mammalia > Lagomorpha > Leporidae > Sylvilagus > Sylvilagus floridanus. Next base: position 162,331,203 of record OX463241.1, on the reverse strand, counting down.
AGTGGAGGATGGCCCATGTGCTTGGGCCCTGCACCCCATGGGAGACCAGGAAAAAGCACCTAGCACCTGGCTCCTGCCATCAGATGAGCGCAGTGCGCCGGCCGCAGCACGCCGACCACGGCAGCCATTGGAGGGTGAACCAACGGCAAAGGAAGACCTTTCTCTCTGTCTCTCTCTCTCTCACTGTCCACTCTGTCAAAAAATAAAAAAAATAAAAAAATAAAAACAAATAAGTACATGTATATAAATGTCTCTCAAATGGATAAAGACCAAAATAGATAAAAATATATTATGAATAATTCTAAATATGAAAAACGTGTATTTTAGGCATTGGTGTTTGGTAGAAAATGCAAGATAACAAGGAAAAGATAAAAATTTTTGTAAATTTGACTAGACGAAATTTAAATGACAGTGGAGGTTACCCTACAGGATGAGATATCTGTGTCCTGCTTGAGACAAAATACCTGAGGTCAGTTCCCAGCTCCAGCCTCCCACCCGTGAACAGCCTGGGAGGCAGGGATAACAGCAGAAGTGGCTGGATGCCTCTATCCACATGCAGTGCCTGCATTGAATCCCAAGCTCCTGACTCTGGCACCACACCAGCCCAAGCTACTGTGAGCATTTGGGGAGTGAACCAGCAGAAAGATAGGAGATCTCTTGGTCTGTCTATCTCCGTCTGCCTCTCAAATAAATGAATAAAACTTTGAAAAATTAACAATTCAGTGAGATAAAACTATTTAATGAGGAAAAGAAAAAAAGATATTTCATACTCTGAGATTAGATAGATGCATATACCAATAACAAATTACTATATAGATTATCTGAAGATGTGCTGCAAATTAATATTTGCTGTAAATCTATATGGGAAAGGAAAGAATAAACAGTCCATAAACACCTAAATATCATTTCAAAATGTGAAAAGGTAAATAAATTCTGGCTACCCAAACTGGGTACACACATGAACAAAGAAGTACACACGCACATACAGACTTGTGTGAGTTCTCTCTTTCAGAAGAGTATAAACACCAGGTATAGATGGTTTCCTATAGATGAGTTTCATATTGTTATCCCAACCACCTGGGAAGGTTAGCAGGAAAAGAAAAACATTTCTCATTTGTGCGCAAAAAGGCAACACTCAGAAGGTACGACTAATCCAAATTCACAGAACTAGCTAATGTTGATTCTGGGCTTCAGTACTAGTCTTCTGTCTTCTACCCACCTCTCCCACTCTCTTTTTTTTTTTTTTTTTTTTTTTTTTTGAATCAAGTGCCTCTTGGCTTCCAATTCATATATTTCCTTCAGGAATCATGTTGAAACACTCCCAGAATCCATTGTCATACAAGACTTTCAGACACTTGGGAGCAGCTTGTGAAATTACTTGGCTTTCTCTGTATTGCTTATAACATTGATGGCAGGGGCCATCTAAAATGGAAGCTATTGTATGCCTTGGTGGACATAGTAAGAAAAGGGGGAACTTGGCCTGAGCTCAGACAGTGCCAGCAATTCTGCCTCATAATGACAGACAAGGGATAGAAAATGAAAGTCTTCGGGAAGTAGAATAGTAGTGTCAGGATTCCCCACTGAGAATCTGAGACAAGTAAAATAAAAAAATGTCCTTAAAAGTTGAGGCTACCCCCAGACTTCTGAAGTTAAAGCATAGTGACTCCAGGAATACCACAGCTGCTAAGATCCCACTCCATATCAAAGCATCTCCAGCTATCGGACAGAGAATCAGAGAATGGATGATGCAAAGAAGATAGAAGCAAAGAGTTGCTTCAAAACATGGATATGCACATCAGTGACCTAGACTTACTCTTCAGGAAAATTTCAAAGAAAGGAAGTGGGATCAAAGGTAGCTCTGAAAGGCTGCAGAAGACACTTAGAACAGGCTAATAAGGAGGAAAACACAACTTCACAAGAACTGAGAAATACAGCATCCAGCAATGACCAGAAGGGGAGAATGACAAAGGAGCATGGAAAAGGAGAGAAACACTGACAAGTGGTGCTTCCTCTGGAAATGCGAGCCAGGTTGACCAAAGACTTACTGGACCAGCATTGTCGTTTTATTTCTACCAATTTCCAATCCTGCTGCTTCCCTCTTCTCATCATAGTTTAATCCTTATTTGACATCTTGTTCTCCAAACTTCATATCCTCCATGGAACTGGGGTTTATTGATACTGGCACTAGATCAGGAAAGCAGAACGCTTTCAAGCTGACTTATCCAATATCTTGATGAGATGAGGACCCCATGCCAGTAATACAGCAAACTGGTACAAGTGGATGTCCATTTCTGAAACTATACACATATAATGAATTAGTAGGGAATACTAGTGAAAGGAAATTAATTAGCAAGGGCTGTATGTGTTGGGGCTGGCATTGTTGAATTGAACAATAGCCTGCAATGCCAGCATCCAACATAAGGGATAGTTAAAGTCCATATTGCTTCACTTCCAATCCAGCTCCCTGCTATTGTGCCTAGGAAAGCAATGGAAGATGACCCAAGAACTTGGGCCGCTATCAGCCATGTGACTACTCAGATGACGCTTCAAGCTTCTAGCTTCAGCCTGGCCCAGCCCCAGGCATTGTAACCATTTGGGGAGTAAACCATCAGATGGAAGCTCTGTCTGTAACTTAGTTTTAAAATAAATAAACAAATAATTTTAAGATGTGGGAGCCAGCGCTATAGCATAGTATCTTAAGCTTCTGCCTGTGGTGCTAACAGCCCATATGGGCACCAGTTTGAGTCTCAGCTGCTCCACTTCTGATCCAGCTACCTGCTAATGTGCCTAGGAAAGCAGTAGAAGATGACCCAAATGCATGGCCCCCAGCAATCCAGGTGGGAGATGCTCCCGGCTCCTGGCTTCAGCTTGGCCCAGCCCTGGTTGTCACATTCATTTGGGGAGTGAATCACTGAATGGAAGATATCTCACATCACTCTCTCTGTAATGTTGCCTTTCAAATAAATAAATAAAATATATACATATTTTAAAAAAATACCAGCTTCCTGACAATGTACACTCTAGGAAGCAGTAACCCATGGCTGAAATCACTGGGTCCCTACCACTCACATGAGAGACGGAAACTGAATTCCAATATGATGGCTTCATTCTAGCCCAGCCTAAGCAATTGTGGGCATTTCAGGTGTGCACAAGCAGATAGGAGATCTCTCTCTCTCTTTCTCTCTCTCTCTCTCTCTCTCTCTCTCTGTGTGTGTGTGTGTATGTGTGTGTGTGTGTATCTATCTATCTATATCTATATCTATATCTATCTATATATATGTCTTTCAAATAAATAAATTTATTATTTAAAAAAAAACAATGTAAGGCCAGAGTTGTGACATAGCAGGTTAAGCTCTGCCTGCAATACTGGCATCCCATATGGGCAACAGTGGAAGCTCCACTTCCATCCCAGCTCCCTACTAGTGAGCCTGGGAAAGCAGCAGAATATGGTTCAACTTCTTGGGCCTTTACACCCATGTGGCAGATCCAGAAGCAGCTCCAGGCTCCTGCATCAGCCTAGCACATCCCTGGCCATTGCAGCAATTTGGGGAGTGAACCAGTAGAAAGAAGATTGATTCATTCTCTCACTCTCTCTCTTTCTCTCCCCCCCCCACTTCTGCTTGTCCTCCTCCTCGACCTCCTTCTAGACCTCTCTCTGTAACTCTGACATTCAAATAAAAAATATTTCTTTAAAAAAAGAACCAATGCATTCTGTGTAGTAGAAATGTCAAACAACTGTTCCACCTTTAAAAATGCATAATTATTCATATAAAGGATGCAGCAGCAATGCCTACTGTATATCACATTTAATGCAACACTGTAGCCTTTGAAGAAATCAGATATATCCTAGAAGAAGACTGTAGAATAGGGTGAGGAACCGTCTGCCAAGGGCCAGTCGTATATTTATAACATAATTCACAGACCATATAAAATTATCAACCTAAAAATTAGCTTGCTATAGATTTATTGAATTTCCAGTGCCATCTGCACTTGTCAGGGCCAGACCAAATAATTTTGCAGACCTTATACAGCCCATGGGCTAGACGTTCTCTACCCTTATTAGAATAATACAAGACCAAGCAAGTAATAGATCTGATTGCAGCCATGGCACAAAATGTGTTTTGCTGTTAGACTAAATTAATATGAACTCAGATTTAATTATATTTAATATTAATAAATTAACATGAAATCAATGTAGGAATTGTTTGGATTAATTTGGTATGTTTCATTCCAACCAGAAGATAAGATGTAATTTTTACATGGAAATGACAACAACATACATTAACAATATTACCCCCCGATCTATGCTAACAACATTGCCTTCTGTCATAAAATAGTTTCAAGAGATGTAGATTTCCTATACGTCCCACAAAATATCATAAATCTAATATATTGATTATAGTATATTCATTGGGTGGACAAGCAAATAGTGGCTTTCATGGTGAAGGTCTTGGGGAAGTACAGAATCCCAGCGTGTAAAGGACAAATCTTGAGAACTTTTCATCCATTAAACATTTAGAGTCCAGTAGAAAGGAGTATATGAAAGGTTTACCTGAACCATATTCAAACCAAAGCAGAAAAACTCTACAGCAGGTACAGGCATTAGCATAAGCAGTAATACTGATTGGGCCATAAAATTTGGCTAAATCTATGGTTTTGAGGGTTCCATGATGGAAAAAGATGTCAGGTGAAGTCTGTGGTTTGGCCCACTGGGAGAAGCACAAGGTTGTGACAACTCAAGTAAAGAACTTTGTGAGGTAGTGGGCTACATGGAGGCAGAATACCTGGGAATGAAACAGATGACGATGTGTTGATAACTGTTCATCATAAGCTAGTTTCCTTTCAGATCCATGAAGTCATAATGCCAAGAGTACCCCATGATAATACACCATGAGATGCAAGTAGTACCTCTAGAATGTAGCATCAGCAGGAATTGAAAGTACAGCAAGATGGAAGGGCAAATATTTCAGATGTCTATGGCTCTCACTTCTGTTGGAGAGACACACTTTTCTCAGATATTTTCTGTGTTCACATATATGGGATATATCCAGGACTAAGTCATAAAAGCTTTAAGTTGGCTTACAAATGCTTTACTATACAAATGCTGGCTGACAATGGAAAGAAAGGCCACTACAGCCTCATTCAGAAATGGACTTGGAAATAATGACCATGACAAATCCCATGAGTAGAAAGGGCTTTAGATAATGCACATGGTCCCCAATTGTGTAGGAGTCGAAGTAGCCGTGAATAAATAAGGAGTCATGGACAGTAGTGAATGGTCTGGATGGATTTTCAGGAGCCATAATGGAACAGCCTGGAGCACTGACAAATAAGAAACATGGATGGACATTTGCAAGTTGTAGTGAAGTGTGGGGTGGTCAGTACTCACCAGAGAACATTTACCATGGCAGAGACTTTTTACAATCAGCTAAGAAAAGGACCCTGCAAGCTGGCATCACCCAGCCTTTATCCATGACTATCAGATTCTGGCTCATGCTTGAGTTGTTTAGTTACAGAGATGGGCATTTGTATGGGCCCATGAGTGGAGAATAAAGGTTAATCCTCTCCTCCCCCCAAGTGTCAAACCCACCAGAAACAGAAACAAATGCTGAATCTTCCATAGGAGACAATTTCTTGAAGGTCATCTAAGGTCATGTGGTAACAGTCTACACTGGGTACCTCTATCCTGAAAGAACCAGTGATTGTTTTTCACTGAAATAGACACGTATTCCAGACACGGATTTGCCTTTACTAAAAACTGGGTCTCCACCAGCACCACTATCTAATGGACTTTTGCATATTTGATCCTCAATTAAAGTGTCCTACATAATATCTGAATCCAGGGAGCTCACTTTACAGAAAAGGAGTTGAGAGACTGGAAGTATGACAAAATGATCTTGTGGAGGTAGCATGCTATACCACATATAAGCTCCCTCTCTTCTAGAATTTCAACTGATCAGATGCAAACATCAGTTCAGAGATAATATGTTAAGAGCATTGGGTTCCATCTTCCATGACCTAGTCTATGCTTTGCATCAAAAATTTATATGTCATTGTGTTTCCAATAGAAGGATATATACCTTAATCATATTAAGGTGGGTACAGCCCTTGCAATGATCCGTGGAAGAAATGTGTGTTTCTTATTCCTGACACTCTGGGGTCCATATAGTTATATGTTCAGATCCCCAAATATATATGGAGAAGTATTGCCAAGCACACAAGAGGCAAATTACAGAAGATTCAAAGATGTGCTCTCTTAATTCTTTCAAAAGGGAAATGATGCCCATCTGTAGGCAGAATAGTTCACAAATAGCTTCCTAGTGTTAACGAAATATCTGCTCTTTTGCCATGCATATATTTTTCTAATATAATCTTGATGACTTATATATAGATGAATATTATTTTATAATATTTTACCATTCATGTTGTAGGTTAATGTTAAAAAATTTAGGGATGGAACACAGAATAAATTTGTTACATCTGTTTATTAATCTTTCCCAGAGTATTCCTGACTTAAGAATTTAAATACCACTTGCTGTTCTGGCATCTGCCTTCTTTAACTCCAAAAAGAGTCTAACCCCAGGTAAGATGGGCCAGAGCAGATGGCACCTTTGCAAAACCAGTCTCTGGTGGTAACCTTAATTATTGGGTACAGAAGCAACTGAGAAGCCTGAAAAAATAAAACTTACATAATTCTGCTTCAATTTATACTTGCAATAAATCATGGCTCTGTTTAATTTGCTATTCTAACCACTGGATCATAATAAGAGAATGACCATGCATTTCTAAAAACAGACTTGACTGAGATTGTCAATATATTAAAGAGATTAATTATGACATAGTGCTGAATGGTAGTTTGTTCCTAATCATGGCATAGTTTTGGGGACTTTTTAAATATATAATCTGTGACTGTTCATATTTGTGTTTCTATTCATGTTTCCATTTGTTGCTCTGACCTCAGCACATAAAGGACATGTTGTAGAAGTGACCTTATCATCACATTGCCAAAAGCAGATGAGAAAATTCTCTGCAAGGCTTCAAGGAATAACCACAGCTATTTTTCTCTAAGCCAACCCTTCTCCAGTGAGGCAATACAGAGTAGTGTGGAAAACATGCTTCTATTCAAAGCTGTCCCATGCTAAGCCTGGTCATCTGCAATTGAGACAGCACTTATTTGTCCTTCAGGGACAATCTCTGAAGGTGGTATGAGAATGGTCTACACTACCTTGTAAGGTGGGTTAAACAGATATTATGGATACATTTTATGGCAAAGACCTTGCCTTGATTTATTCAATTATTGTTTTTATATTTATTAACATAAAGAGAAGAGATTTCCCATATCTCAAAGTTAAAATTCCAAGAAGATAACCATACTTCTCTCTCTCCTTTTCTCTCTTTCTCAATTCCCCTCCTTCGTTCATTTTATATTTCTTTAATTTTTGCTAAAACATAATTACAATTTACTTTATAATCAAAAGCATAATGTAGCATTAACCATAATATTCAATGAGTAAAAAATAGAAAGACCACAGTTCCACAAGAATATTAACAAGGGCTAAAAACAATAATCAAAGCATTAAACGTCCATTTTATTCTTATACTTACTTGTATTATATAATAACTATGACAAGTCAGAGAAAATTTGTATTTGCTTTTTCATTCTCATACTTTTTTGCATTCTATATTAACTACCATATATCAGAGAAAACATAAGTTATTTGTCTTTGTGGGACTGGCTTATTTCACTCAGCATAATATTTGCCAGTTGTGTCCATTTTGTTGCAAAATTCAGGGTGAGTTAGTTTGGGTGGTTTGTCAACAAAATAAACATAAACTTATTTATCACAGTTGAGGGATATAAAGTTCAAGATCAAAGGGCTAACAAATCCCTCGAGTGGTTAGGGGATTCCTCTGGATTCACAAAGAATGCCTTATCACTGTGTCCTCACTCAAATTGTAGAGGGGATTCTTAGGACTGGTTATAAGGGTATGAATCTCATCAAAAGGGATATAACATAGAGAAATAGTCAACCTTAAGGGCCCCACATACCATCAACGTGGGGCTAGGATTTCAGCACGAATTTAGGAGGGACAGCAGTTTTCAGACCATAGCAGTGCTAAATACCCTAAAGTCACAAACGACTTAAATGCAAATATGAAGTCCATCAACAGATACGTAGGTTTGGATAAACCACTTAATCTTTTTTCAAATATTTATTTTTGAAAAATTCATTAATATTTTGACCAAGATCATGTTGAATATGTAAATTGATTTTGGTAGTATGGGCACTTTGATGATATTCATTCTTCCAATCAACAAACATGGAAGATTTTTTCATTTTTTGTGTCTGATTCTGTTTGTTTCTTTAATGTTTCTCAATTTTCATCATAGATAGCTTTCACCTCCTTGCTTAAATGTATTCCAAGGTATTTAATTTTTTGTAGCTATTATGAATGGGATTGATCTTAGTTCTTTCTCAGCAAAAGCATTGTCTGTGTATATAAAGGCTATTGATTTTTGTGTGCTAATTTTATAACCTGCCACTTTACCAAACTATTTTATGAGCTCCAATAGTCTTTCAGTGGAGTCTTTTACTTTCCCTATATAGAGAATCATGTCATCTGCAAATGGGGATAATTTGACTCCCTCTTTTCAATTTGTATTGCTTTTTTTTCTTACCTAATGACTGTGTATAAAACTTCCAGGATTATATTGAATAGCAATGATGAAAGTGGGCATCCTCGTCTGGTTCCGGAACTCAGTAAAGTGCTTTCAGATTTTCCCCATTCTAAAGATGCTGGCTTTGGATTGGATTTGTCATAAATTGCCTTGATTGTGTTGAGGAATGTTCCTCTGTACCCAATTGGTTTAAGGTTACTATAATGAAAGGATGTTGTATTACACCAAATGCTTTCTCTGCATCTATTGAGATAATCATATGGGTTTTTCTAATTCTTGTTTGTTAATATGATATAATCATATTAATTGATTTGTGAATGTTGAACCATCCCTGCATATCAGAGATAAATCATGAATTTATCTCTCATGATTTGATCCACATGAATGATCGTTCTGATGTGTTGCTGGATTTTATTAGCTACTATTTTGTTGAGGATATCTGCAACTATGTTCATGAGGGAAACTGGTCTATAGATCTTTTTTCTATGTTGTATGTTTTTCTGGTTTAGGAATTAAGGTGATACTGTACTCATAGAAGGAGTTTAGCAGGATTGCTTCTCTTTCCATTGTTTTGAATAGTTTAAGAAGCATTGGAACTAATTTTTCTTTGGAAGTCTGATAGAATTGAGCAGTGAAAACACCTAGTCCTGTGCTTTTCTTTGGTGGGAACATCTTTATTATAGATTCAACCTCTGTCACGGTTATTGGTCTTTTTAGGTTTTCTATGTCTTCATGACTCAATTTTGGTAGATTTTGAATGTCCAGGAATCTATCTATTTCTTCTAGGTTTTCTAATTTGTTGGCCTATAGTTCTTTGTAGTAATTCCTGATGATTCTTTTTATTTTGCTGATATCCATTATAAATCTACATTTTCATATCTTATTTTTATTAAACTGAGACTTCTCTTTTATGATTAGCTGGAACAATGGTGTATCAATTTTGTTCACTTTTTTAAAAAAAAACAGCTCTTCATTTCACTGATCTTTTGTATTTTTTTTTTCTTTCAACATTGCTTATTTCCTTCTAATTTTAATTCTTTCTCTCTTCCTACTAATTTGGAGTTTGGTTTGTCATTGTTTTCTAGGTCCTTGTGATGCATTGATATTTCACTTATTTGGACCTTTCCAATGTAGACACCTATTGCTATAAACTCTGTCTTAACAATTCTTTTTCTGTAGCCTGGACATCTTGATATGTGTATTATCATCTTCATTTGTTTCCAGAAAAAAATTTTTTTGACAGGCAGAGTTAGACAGTGAGAGAGAGAGACAGAGAGAAAGGTCTTCCTTTTCCATTGGCTCACCCCCCAAATGGCCGCTACGATGCTGCACTAATCCAAAGCCAGGAGCCAGGTGCTTCCTCCTGGTCTCCCATGCAGGTGCAGGGCCCAAGCACTTGGGCCATCCTCCACTGTATTCCCGGCCACAGCAGAGAGCTGGAAGAGGAGCAACCAGGACAGAATCTGGCATCCCAACCATGACTAGAACCCAGTGTGCTGGCACTACAGGCAGAGGATTAGCCTAGTGAACTGCGGCGTCGGCCTCCAGAAATTTTTTTATTTCCTTTTTGATTTCTTTTATGACTCATTGTTTACTTGGGTACATGTTATTCAGTTTCCATGTGTTTGCATAGGTTCTAGAGATTCTTGAGTTGTTAATTTCCAGCTTCATTTTATTGTGGTCAGAAAAGATGCAAGATATTATTTCATTTTTTTTTTTATTTTGCTGAGACTTGCTTTATGGTCTGGAATAAGGTTAGAGATAGTTCCATGCACTGATGAAAATAATATGTATTCTGCAACTGTGGAATGAAAGGTTCTATAGATATCAGTTAAATCCATTTGAAAAATAGTGTAGATTAGTTGTTCATTGGTGAGAGTGGGGTGTTGAAGCCTTACTATTGTTTTGGAGTCTCTGTCTCCCTTTATATCCATTATCATTTGTTTTTAATAGTCAAGTGCCTTAGGATTTGTGCATATAGATTTATTATATTCACATCTTCCTGTTGAAATGATTCCTTAGCCATGACATAATGCACTTAATAGTCTTTTAACAATATCTGTGTTAAAGTCTATTTTGTCTGATATTAGGATGGCAACATCTGCTGTTTTTGCTTTCCACCAGTGTGGAATATTTTTTTCCATCTTTCAGTCAGCAAGTATTTTTGTTTATGAAATGTATTTCTTGTAGGCTGCAAATAGATTGAACTTTCTTTTAACAGATTCATCCAGTCTGCATCTTTTAATTGCAGAACTTAGATTATTTACATTCAAGATTATTATTGTTAAGTAATGACTTGATCATGCCATTTTTCCATAAATATTCCTATTGTTGGTTTTGAATTTCCTTTGTACCTTTATTGGAAGATTTTCTTCCTTCACATTCTTTGATAACGATGACTATCTTTCTGTGTTTCTGTGTGTAACATATCCTTAAGCATCATTTGTAGAGGCTAGAAGAGTGGTGACAAATTCACTCAGTTTCTGATTTCATGGAAGATCTTTATTTAACCTTCATTCATAAGTGAGAGCTTTTCAGGGTACAGTATTCTGGGTTGACAGGTTTTTTTTTATTTTAATACTTGGACTATGTCTCTCCTTGCCTGTCGGGTTTCAGATGAGAAGTCAATTGTGAACCTAATTGGAGACATTGGAGACCCTCTGACATAATCTGATGTTTCTTTAATGCAAATTTTAGAATCTCTATGTTATGTTACTGTTTAAAGTCTGACTACAATGTGTCATGGTGAAGATCTTTTCTGTCATGTCTGCTTGTAGTTCTATGCACTTCATGTACTTGGACATCCATTTCATTCTACAAATTTAATTTTCTGTAGTTATTTCACTAATAGGCCTTCTAATCCATTCTCTCTTTCCACACCTTCAAAAACCCCTAAGACCCATATGCTGGGTCATTTCATAGTAACCTATATATCTCCAACACTGTTTTTAATTTTTCTAATTTCTTCTTTTTATCTGACTGAAAAATTTCCAGAGATTCATCCTCTAGCTTGGATATTCTGGCTTCTGCCTTAGTCTGTTGTTAAGGCTTTCCACTGTATTTTTATTTAACATATTAAATTATTCATTTATAATATTTCAATTGACTTATTTTCAAAATCTCAATGTCATGGGAAATTTTTTCTTCCATATAGTGTATGGATTTATTTAACTAGTGAATTTGCTTTTCATTGCTTCTTAGTAATCCTATGATCAATCTTTTGAATACATTTTTCAGGCAATTCATCAGTTTCTTCATCTTCACATTCAAATATTGAAATGTTGTTCTGTTTCTTTGTGGAAGTCATGTTGAATTCCTTATTTGTGTTTCTTGAATTTTTGCATTTTTTTAAACATTTGTATAAATACTTGTTGGTTTTCTCCTCTGGTGGCTTTTATCTTTGAACTCTGCATCTGTGGCTTAGTGGAGTGTCTGCTCTTTCAATGAATACCCAGAGGCATGTGTTGGCTGTGGCTAGGGATATCTGGTCAGAGCTGCAGGGTGGGGCAAGTATCCAGGATGACAACCAAGTTGGGTGTGGTAGATCCCCTCTAGTGTTAGCAGGGTAGAGGGTACAGTCACCTCTGTTGGTGTGATCACACTCTCACCTCCTCTCTTCCAAGGTAACACTGAAGTTAATTCACAGTGGGTTCAATGCTCACTAATGCTGCTGCATCAACCACACAAATGACCTGTTCAGTCTTAGTGTGATCACAGATCCTTGTTCAATGTCTCACCCCAGGCAAACAGTGAGCTCTGAACCTCAGACACTCCACACAGTGATTTCCAAGAGACCAGCTATACCCTGCACCCTATCATACAGTCACAGAGTTCCCACAGTCTCAGAACAAAAGGCTCCCATCATCACAGGTGGCAGAGGATCCACTCTGCCCTGTTAGCACAATTATAAAATTAATATGGAAACACAGGTGTGTAATCAATCCAAATGCCTGTCTACTGAAGACTGGATAAAGAAATTATTGATGTATATATATATATATACATCTATCTATCTATGTATATATATGTGTATATATATATGTGTGTGTGTGTGTGTGTGTGTGTGTGTGTGTGTGTATATGCACACACACATACATACATGCAACTAGGTTGTTGTTGGGCGACATAGAGAGAGGGAGAGTGTGATGTACCACTCACCCATAAAAAAGAATGAAATCCTGTCTTTTGCCACAAAATGGATTCAACTGGAAACCATTATACTTAGTGAAGAAAGCCAGTTACAAAAATACAGATACTATATGTTTTCTTTGATCGGGGGAAACAGTTAAACAGAGAGAGAGAGGTCTTCCCTCCCCAATTGGATGCAATGGCCAGAGATATGCCGATACAAAGCTAGGAGCCTAGAGCTTCTCTGGGTCTCCCACGTGGGTGCAGGGACCCAAGGACTTGGGCTATCTTCCACTGCTTTCCCAGGCCATAGCAGAGAGCTGGTTCAGAAGTGGAGCAGTCAGGTCTTGAACCAGCACCCATATGGGATTCCGGTGCTTCAGGCCAGGGCGTTAACCCATTCCACCACGGTGCCATCCACCCCCCCCATTGTATGGATTAGCCTAGCACCTAGGCAGAACAGCTGTCTCAATTCTCCCATGCAATCTAAATATCAGTATTACAAATTCAGCATTGGTTCCATTTTATTCAGTTGCTTCTTCCTTGAAAATTTAAAAGATAAAAGGTGTTAAAAACATGAACCCTGTCTACAGAATGAACTGTATTTTGCTTTTAAAATATTAGACAACATGTGATTTATTGATATATTAAAAACATTAAACAGCTTTTACTAGAACTCAAGAATATAAATTTAAATATTATCCATATACACATTTTTATGTAGTAAGCGTTTATCTGTATAAACACTCTAATAAATTGAGCTCTAATTTTGTTATTTAAAATAATATGCCAGAGTAATCTGGAAGTGAGTCTTATTTATTTATCAATGTCTCTCCACCATGGCACTCACTGGCTGTGCCCTTAGTGATAAAGGCGGAATCAGAATAATTCCAATATTCACATTGGATTTATTTTTTATACATTATTTAGGTCTACCATTAAATAAAATACTACTTTTGAGAGTGTATTTTCTAAACCTCTACCCTTAAGATATGGATGTATTGTGCCTTAACTGCTCAGAATTTAGAAACAGTCTACCTAGGTCTACAATTATTTTGTCCCTTACAGCTATCTTGTAAATCCATGAAACTGACAGAAATTCAACAAGTGCAGCTCTCCTTGAATGCAAAAGCAATACAATGACCTCCATGAAACACTATGTAGCTGTAGTGGGAGGAGTTTAATTTCTCTTCTTGAGATTTCAAGGGAAAAATCATTTTCGTGGATAACGATCACCTAGAATGCCCACCCCATAACTAATGCATCTTTTCATTTTGTTGATTTCCTATCTGCTGCCTTCAAATACCTTTCTCCTCCCACCTCTTCTTCCACCTCCAACCTTTCTGTCCTGCCCAGCCCAATGGTAGCAATTAGAGTAGAAAGCTGTAAAGTCATACACAATCACAAAGTGAGTTCTGTCTTGGGATGTGCATTTCAATCAATCCATGTCTACTCCATGGGAGTTAAATTGAAAACATATGAAAATGAAATTGCATTTTTGTCTTTATTTTTGGCAGAAACTACATATTTCACCACAAAAATTGAAAAACAATACATGTCTGAATGAACAGGGATACAATCTCTAAAATATACAATGAGCGTACATTTATATAGAACTATATCAATAAACATTCATTACAAAGAGGTGAATTTTTCATTTGTAATTTGGAAAACATGTACTGAAAATAGGAGAACAGGGATAAAATATACATGAAGCTTACAGGTATATATGCTTTTGCATTCATTAGTAGGGGTAAATAAATAAGTGTGCTTAGATGATCAGTAGGTGCTAAGTGTTGAGACATTCAAAAGAATAGATACAGTCCTGGCACTCAAGGAAATCACTTGCATGAATAGAGTGAGATGTATGATGTTTTCTTTTATCAGTAGGAGACTAGTTCCTGTGACCAGTAGAAAATCAACCCATTTGTCAACAGAAAAGTCATCATTTCTTATGCAATTATAAAATGGAAGAATCAGAATAACAATTACCTCTCAAGAAAGATAGTTGGCAAGATGCTAGGTGGAAATTGTTAAAACAAAATTTTCAGAAGGATCTGAAAGTAATTATCCTTTAAAAAAGAGATGAAAGCCATGACAATTAGCTTAGGCTAGATACAACAATCCGTTGTCAGACTTTGGTTGATAGAACATTACAGCAAAGACAATGAAGCAGCAACAATTTGCTTTTCTCCTTGAAATCTTCATTTTTTGTTTCTTCTTACACTAAATAAACCAACATATGTACACTCACAAATACACTTTCATCATACATGTCCTTAGGCATAAGAATATACACATTGCCCTTAGTGTCCTAGTAGGTAGAGATATTGATATATTTCACAAGGGTAGTATACAGGAAAGCTTGAGGAAAAAAAATGGGGAAAAGGAAAAAAAATTAAGACAGGATTTGTGGTGTGTGCGCATGCTGGCAGCTTGTAGGGGCTGATGTTTCAAGGATTGTTCTATAAAAGAGAAATTCTTTACTGGATTGAAGCTAATCCCTTAATCCCTTCCATTTGTACATCAATTTACAGTTCTCCAAGCACTTTTCCAACCATTATCACATTTAATCTTCACAAATGCCAGGAAAGAACACAGGAAAGGGATTAATCTGCCCCTTTTAATGTTAAAGGCAGAGGATGTGATTTAGTCAAGGTCACAAAGACAAGGAGGGGCAGAGTGGGCTGGAGCCTTTATATTTTCTTTTTATTTTTAGTCGTGGTCCCTCTCAATACTCTTTTTAAGTCTGAAGTAGATATTAATTTGGCCATGGGGAGAAAAAAATTTATCATCTCATGTTTTGTGTTGGGTTGTAACCCCAGATGAAAACTGATTCCTGCAGGCTCTCCCACTCACTCAGAGAGTCTCCTACTGTGGCCCCAGGACTTCTACTTCAGAACTGAGTGTTTCCACTTCATGAGGAAATATGGGGCTTGTATGTGAACCCAGTCAGCTGTCACAGGGCACATTGTTGTTTCAGGGGACATATAACTTTTCAAAGCAAGGCTTTCTCAATTAAGAAGGCAGCGAACTTCCTTGAATGCCAGCACAACATGTTTTTCCATCACAGTCCTGAAACAAGTAGTTCATAGACAAACAATTTGAGTACTATGACTCGAATCTAATGAAACTCAATAAATGGGGAACACTCCAGTGAGGGATTCCAAAGTGACCTCTCTACATGGTAACCATTTGAGTTCCAATGGAGAGTTGTAAAATCAGGGAACTTCCTACTCAGAGGTTACCCATAACTTCTATCTTCCACATCCTCTCAAGGGAATTAGCACCCATTTATCTGATATTAATTGAGAACCTGCCAGTAGTCAGCTATGGACAAGAGGCTTGTATGTCTACAAATAATGAAAATAGCACTTATGGAAGGGAACAAAAGGGATACGATGCAGTTATGCACAGGGAGATCTGAGAACACCAAGAGGGACCCTTACACCGTGGAGAGTGCTGTGGTTTTCACTGGGCTTGTCATCACCCGCACTTATGCTGAGAGATAATTCTTCAATGTGCAGTGTTGGGCAAGGGCCTAACCTGGTCTCGCTTGGCTAATTTCAGTCTCTGCTTGACTAGATCATGCAACAGCAAGTTGTTATGAAGTCTACACTCATGTTCTCATTCTTCTGCCTATGTCTGCTTGCCCTTGTTTCTGGCATGATTTAAAGCAGCACAAGACTTTCACTAGAAATGGCTGCCTGTTGATGAGCTCAGCCCCCAGAAGAGTGAGCCAACTACGTCTACTTGCTTTACCATCATCAAGTCTCACCTTTTCTGTTCTAGCAATAGAAACTGGACTGAAACAGTGGATGAGGAGAGCTCTTCAGGGAAGATACTAAAGGGGAAATGTTGGCTATGCTGAGGCTGACAAGTGCCAAGACTTCACAAGGTAGATGTGGAGGAAAGTGAATAGTCCACAGAAGAAACAGTGTAGAGAAAATCACAAAAGGTAGAGAGAGCAAGTGCAAATGATTGTACGCATTGTAGTATGGCATTGGGATGGGCATAGCACAAGTGGAAAGAAGTGTGTATGAAAGGAGACAGTAGGTAGTAGTGGGTCTTTTATGCCAAAGAGTGGAGGTTATCATTTACCGTTAGCATAATAACAAGCCATCAAATAAACCATCAAAGGCAGTAATACAGGCCATGAGGGATAAAGCCCACACTAAAAAAAAAAAAAGTTTCTCTGGAAATTAAAAATTTTGTTAGAGGAGACTAACTGAAAGCAAACCATTTTGTTATCAGATTTTTGAAGCAATAACCAAGAACCAAATTGGCCAAAGTCGGGAGATTCAGGAGTGAAAATATAAATTCTTTTTTTTACTGGCAGAGTGGACAATGAGAGAGAGAGAGACAGAGAGAAAGGTCTTCCTTTGCCATTGGTTCACCCCCAAAATGGCCGCTGCGGCCAGCGTGCTGTGGCTGGTGCACCGTGCTGATCAGAAGTCAGGAGCCAGGTGCTTCTCCTAGTCTCCCATGCAGGTGCAGGGCCCAAGGACTTGGGCCATCCTCCACAGTACTCCCGGGCCACAGCAGAGAGCTGGACTGTAAGAGGAACAACCAGGACAGAATCTGGTGCCCCGACCGTGACTAGAACCCAGTGTGTTGGCGCCACAGGCAGAGGATTAGCCTCTTGAGCCACGTCACTGGCAGGAAATTTAAATTTTTAAGAGATATAACTTGATGACTAATTAGGTATTGGGTGGACAGTGTTGAGAGATGGGGAGGTATCCAGGGAACAGAGTACTTGGTTTGTACCCTGTGTAGAACTCAAATGTACTACTTCTCAGCCCAGCACTCACTCATCTCTCTAACAGAGTGGGTTGAACATTGGTTGTTAGGAGCAACCTGCCCTTTTATATTGACCTCTGTCTTTCACTGGTTAGTTTCTACATGAAGACCAACACAGCCATGGATATAGACTGTCATCCAGGATGCTACACACTTGTTTACAACCTGCTCACCCATATAGCTAGAGCTTAGCCTCTTCCTGAACCCAGTTTCCATCCTCTCTCCCTCTCAAACCAGGTGGTAGTTTCTGCCTTCTGATTGTACCTCTACTCAGTGGCCCAGAATGAATCATCCATCACTTCTACCAGTTGTACACTCCTGAAGGATGCAATGCTGGCTAAGTAAGTACCCAAGATTCTGCTGTCCTGTCCCCAGGCCACCAGTAAGCCACCAAGTCTTTATTGAGAGCATAAGACCAGAATTCTCAGCAGCTCAATGTTCTAAATTTCTAAAGGACTTTACATTTTCCCTGTCCTCCCAAAACTCTGCAGTGTGGCCATTCCTCTGAGGCCATGTGGTTCCGAAGGAAGATTGCAGGACTCTATCTGCTTACCTAAAGATTCACTGCCGTGCTGGCCACATCCATTCTCCCAGCAGGGCATGACGAGAACATGGCTAGCTAAGTGAGGGATCTCAAGGCTGAAACATTATGTCTGAATCCATTTTTTTTTCTCATGGAACCCTGAGGTGCAATGTAGGTTTCTGTGTTCATATGCTCCACCAGATATGCTTTAAAGAATTTGGAGACTCAGAATGAAGGAAAGGAAGACAGGATTCTTGTCATCAAGATGTTTTAGTTCAAGGGAGGTAATTATGAACAAATTTAAAATTCTGTTACTGCTAATTTCTACAAAGAAAATAAAATAGAACAAAGTGACAGAGGGTGGTGGAGGAAAGAGTTTGAAAGCAGGCTTAGGGATAACCTTTCTGAGCAGTGGACATTGATGTTGAAACATAAGTAGGAGTCAGTCCTGCTTCCTCAGAAAG
Source organism: Sylvilagus floridanus (assembly GCA_949820135.1). Classification (NCBI taxonomy): domain Eukaryota; kingdom Metazoa; phylum Chordata; class Mammalia; order Lagomorpha; family Leporidae; genus Sylvilagus; species Sylvilagus floridanus. The sequence continues at coordinate 162,312,608 of OX463241.1, read as the reverse complement.
CATGTAGGAAAAATAGTTGATCAAATTATGGAAGATTTATTTATTTACTTGACAGCAGAGTGACAGAAGTGTGTGTGTATGTGCGTGAGAGAGAGAGAGAGAGAGAGAGAAATCTTTCATCCCCTGGTTCATTCCTTAAATGGCTGCAAGAGTCAAGGCTGAGCCATGCCAAAGCCAGGAGCTAGGAACTCTATCAAAGTTTCCTGCCTGGGTGGTATGAACTCAAGTGTTTGGATGATCATGTGCTGCTTCCCAGACACATTAACAGGAAGCCGGATTGGAAGCAGAGTACCTGGAACTAAAACAGGCACTCTGATATAGTATATGGACATCCCAAGTTACAGCTAAAACCACTGTACCACAATACCAACTCAAGTAGAAAAATTTTAAATTATAAAATATAATCTCTCTATGCCTCTGCCTCTCTGTAACTCTGCCTTTCAAATAAATAAATAAATCTTAAAAGTGGGAGCACTGTGGATAGCCAGTAAAGCAGCCACCTGCAGTTGCCTGCATCCCATATGGGCACTGATTTGAGTTCTAGCTGCTCCATTCTGAGTTAGCTTTCTGCTATGGCCTGGGAAAGCAGTGGAGGACGGACCAAGTCCTTGAGCTCTTGCACCCATGTGGGAGACCCCCAAGAAGCTCCTGGTTCTTGGCTTCGGATCTGCTCAGCTACAGCCATTGCAGCCATTTGGGGAGTAATCCAGTGGATGGAAGACCTCTCTCTCTCTCTCTCTCTCTCTCTCTCTCTCTTCCTCTGTATTGCTCTGTAACTCTGCCTTTCAAATAAATAAATAAATCTTTATATATATATATATATATATATATATATATATATAAATATCACTTCAATAATTTTGAGTAGTCAGCCAACATACATCAATTCTATCTTGCCTCAGGGATTAATAAGGCCAACAAACAGAAAGGAAAAACACCAATTTTAGTTCAAGGTAAATTGGTCAAGTTTGCCTTCTGCTTCATTTATGACAGTACTTGTCATCTTTTGAATGCTTGCTATATGCCTTAAGCTTAAGTTGCATTTGTAATCCTTAGAACATCTCTGAATGTCAATAGTTCTACTACGACTCCAGCCACTGAAAAGTACAGAATCCCAACTCTACCTCATAAATGAGACAAGTTTTGTTTCCCTAACTGTGAAGTTCAAGGTAGGGAACCAGAATTTGGCATAGCTGAACTCAGAAGCTTAGATGAGGTTTAATTTCAGCTTTAGTTTCTATTTTCCTTTTCAATGCTCCTGTTCTGCATCGTTTGTGTTGGTTTTGTCATTGGGAAAGTTCTTTCCAGGAGAGAAAGCATCCTCCCTAGAGCTCAGTGATCCTGTGACTTATGACTCAAAATAGAAGAAATATATCTTTCCTGGAGACTGAGAACAATCTCAAGGAGAACGCTCCTTGACCCTGCATGGACCATGTGAACCCCCTTTATCAACATCAAGGTGATGAATAAAAGTGCCCACTATAGGGTGGTGTAGAGAACACTGCCTAAGGGCAGGGAGGAAAGAACAGCTTTATCAGGATCAAATGGGAATAGCAAGAGTGTTATCAAAGGAAGGATGTTAAATGGATATATTATACACATTAAGATTGGGCTCTTAATCTGCATTTGAAAAACTGAGGCTTGGGTAATAAAACAACAAACAAATGCAATCTTGTCAAATCACACAGCCAATTAGTGGCAAAGATTCCAACTGTGCCAGGTTTTAAGGCCTGAGATCATTCCAGTATGTTACCTGCTTCTCTAAGCACCATTAACAAATGAATGCAATAATACTGCCAATGAATACTTCTACAAGGAGAAACTTAATATTGGATTACATTTGCAGAGCCCAATTTTAAGAGACTATTTTGCTGAATGTTCCCCCTCTGTTTTGGCCTATTTTGGGTCCATGTGTATCAGGTTATTTTAACATATGGCTTCCTTGTACTATTTCATACTTTTCAAATACAACGTGCCAAACAATGAAATTATCAGTGAAAGGAGCAGTTAATTGGAAAGAACCCAGGCCATGCACAGCTGAACTCAGTAAGTCTTGGATTTTGGTCAGTGCTTATTTTTCAAATCCACAGTGCCATGCAGAATGTCAGAGGAAAAGGAAGAAGCCGGTTTCCAAAGCCAGTAGTTTCCAAATTATTCTTCCCAAAGCCAGGGGCCTTCAGAGTTCTGCAGTGTCCAAGGCACCAGCCAAATGGAGGTACAGAGCTGGCCCTAATCACACAGCCCCATGTTCACACACCCTCTCTCGCCTTATTTAATCATTTTAACAGAAAAAAAAAATCACACTCAACATGACTCCAAGTTATAGAGCTGCACATGGTCATTGATGTGTCTACCACACATGGGAGGATGCTTGTTTGGCAAGCTCCTATTAGACTCAGTCCTTCTCTGAAGACAGCAAATTTCAAAGCAATCCACCTAAGTAAATATGTGTACTTCAGAGGTTTGTGGTGCACATAGTAATAGGACAAGCAAGAGGAGTGCCTCAGGAGGAGATCCACTAATAGAGTGGCTCTCAGATGGCTCAAGTGATGTAGTTCCTGCCATCACATGGGAGACCTGGATTTCTGGCTCTCAAGTTTGGCTTGGCTCTCAGTCTCTGTGGGCATTTGGAGAGTGAACCAGTGGATGTTAAAAATTGAATCTATATTTACTCATTGAATTCCTTTTTGCACTTTTTGGGGGGTTATTTTAATTTTTTAACAGATTCAATATGGTTTATAGATACAGTTGTAAGAACATCATGATATTTCCTTCCTCCCTCCCTCCACCCATGGCTACTCCTCCCACCTTCCTTCCTTCTCCGTTTCTTTCACTTTTTAGTTTTTGAAATATTTTAAATTTACATTAGAGAGGCTTAATACCTTAATACAGAACTCAATAAGAAGTTAAAAAGGAAAAAAGACCCAGCTTTAGTGGGAATGTAGACAATGGCTATAAACAGTAATTGAATGGAAAAATGACTATTTCATATATATACATTTTAAAGTAATCACAGAATTTTAAAGCTATGGTCTCTTTATATATTTCTGTATTATTTGAAATAATTTTAGATAGAGAAATACACATATAAATATTCATTAGTATATTAAGTATTATTCAGGCAGCTGGTCAAAATTCAATTGGCACATCACTTTTTCAAAAAAAAATAAAAGGAAGAAAAGGAGAGGTCTATATGCAATACTATCAGCTAAACAGAGTATTAAGAACACCAACAGTGTTTGTGACTTTAATATTTTAATGTCCTGTTGCCCTTATGTTTTGCCAGCAGATGTCAGAAACTCAATCAGTATCTATGTTTGTCCTGGTTAATATGAGTGACTGTTAAAGTAATCTCCTCTTTCCTAAACTATTTTTTCTGCTCAGGTTGTGAGGTTAGATATATGTACTTGTACTGAAGAGTCACTGTCTCTCTCTCTCTCTCTCTCTCTCTCTCTCTTTCTTTCTCTCTCTCTCTCAGATTCATTCATTTATTTGAAAGTCAGAGTTACAATGAGAAATATGAGAGGAGAGAGATCTTCCATCTGCTGGTTTACTCTCCAAATGGCTTGTAATAACCTGGGATGGGCCAGGCTGAAGCCAGGAGCCAGGAACTTCACTAAGGTCTCCAACTTGGATGCAGGGGTCCAAGTACTTGGGACATTCTCCCCTGCTTCTCAGGTGCAGTATCAGGGAGGTGGATGGGAAGTAGAGCAGCCAGAACTCAAACCAGTGCCTATACGGCATGCCAGTAATGCAGAGAGCAGTTTAATCCACTGTGGCACAGTACGCACCCCTGTCTTCTAAGACAAGTTTGTAGACCCATTTTGTTTCACTGTGATTCCTTGTTGAAAAAAAAAAAAAAAGAGGAAAGCATCCCCTCCCCTTTTGAGATCCTTCTTCCATGTCCCTTCTTCCATGCAGTCTACTCTCACCTCCACAATAGAGTCAAGCTCAGCCTACAACACTCACTCTTACTTGCATCAGTCAATGCTATGCTGGTGGAGATCTGACCATGGAAGGTGGAAGATCACAAGTGGCCAGGACCATGTAAGGTAGAATCTGAGATTTTCAAAAAACTCTTCAGAATCGGTGGGAAAGCCAAGATGGTAAGCTGGTTGCCTTTGGGCTCAACAATGAGCCCTAGGCTCAGCCACTGAGAATGAGTAGTGCCTCTGGGCTCCAATGTAACTAAACAATACAGAACACACAGTTGGTCACTTTTTTAAACCAAAGACATTTCACTGTGAAACTATGTTTTCTTCCTATAGTCAAAGAGAGGTATTCACAGCAATTGAATTCTCCCAAATATACCTATATTGAGGAAATTACAGAAAGCTTTAGAGGATCTTCTGATTTTTTAATTAGAGTCTAATATTCACTATATTTATCATATTTTTTCTTTCATTAGTATTCTATACTATCTTAACACCCATCACACTAAAGGGTTATTCATCACTCTCTTGTCTCTACAAGTAATGTGAGCTCATGTAATCACTCAGTAAGCCTTTATTTGGCAATGACTGTAAACCAGGCCCTATTTACACAGCAGACTTGAAAAATGAGCAAATGTTTCTAATGTGAGTGATCGTCAAAGAGTTTATGGAAAACACATATTATAAAAATTATGCATGATAACAAAAATCTTTATGAGAATCTTACATTTTTATTCCATCTTTTTCATGAACTCTTTAGGTATCCAACTACTAAGTGGTCACAATATAGTATGAATGGGAGTGGTGACAGAATCCTAACCACACAATGACTGTTCAAGTTTTGGGAGAGACGGAGAGAGAGAGAGAGAGAAATAATTGGGGGCACAGAATGTAGATGATGTCGAGCTATTTCAAAGAAAATGAAGAAGTAGAAGTGCCCATCTAGAAAAAAAAAAAGGGTATGTGTGTTCTTTAATTATGCCATCTTCTTTTAATCATACATGAAGAAGTGACTGGAATTTGGCTGTTAATTCTTGTTTTAAATAATGCCATCTTCCAAATGAGGTTGGTTGGGAACATCGTAAGAATGAAGATGTGACAACCACAGTCTGATGTCACATCAATTGACTACATGCTTCTTCTCTTACCTTTACTTAGCACCCTTTTCTGTTGAGCATGCTATCAATCTCCACAGTAATGAACCCCTCTTCAATGTAGGCAATGGAAAAAGAAACAAATGTGAAATGGTGTGCCTTCATGTTCTCTCAGGTTCAAGGAATTCATTGTGAACTATGGACCAGGTGATTTCTGGAGAAGCAAATCCTCTGCAAGAATGGTTCTGTAGGCATTTTTCTCACATATTCAAGACAGTAAGAAATAGTTTTAAAGGTATAAGACAGATGAAGTACAGAACTGTGATACATCCAGTGTGAGGTTCCAGCAAAAGGAACTTCACTTTCCAGCTCTGCCATTCACTATTTTCTTAGCCAGTTCTTTAACTTGTCAAATTCTCAGTTTCCTCATCTGTAGAGCAGATATCATTCTTGATATCTACCTAGAAATATGGGAATTAAATCTAACAGTGCATGGTAAGAAGAGAACTTCCCAATAGCTCCTCTTAAATATAAACATTCAGCTCAATTCTGGGAACTTATCCTTAGAAAAAGTTATGTGTGTTTAGTGCTTAAGAAATCAGATGATATACTTGTGGTCAAACAGAATTGTGTCAGTAAATGACACTGAATATGTTATTCTTGTATTCATATAACCTTAATATGAGAATTGAAAAAACAATAATTTGAAAAAGGAAAATTGTAAACAGTCAACAAAAGAAGAAGCAAGGTTGTTAACTGCAATCAGAATTTATCTGACAAAAAGGTGGAGGTGGAGGTTTTTTTTTGTACTTAATACTGCTATTTAGGACATGTTCCAAAAATAGTATTATTTCAAAAAACAGTTACCGAGTCTCTGACATTAGGAAATACCATGTGGAGAATTTTCGTATACATAGGTTAGTGGATTTCTTGAGGGCAGAGACTGTGTTGATCTATTTTGCATCTACAACACCTGTCAGATACTAGAGGGTCAGTAAGTCTGCTTTGACTGAATGGACTAGGAAAGACCCCAGTTTCAGTCTGATATCTTATAAGTGTGCAAGTAAGGATAATTTGGTATATAAAAGTGGTAACTGCTCCTCTGAGTTAGATACAAATGGAGGGAGAAGGAATAATACCAGATGTATGACAGGTCAAAATGAAAAGAAGGTTTATAAGCCATCTCTGTCATTTATAAAACTCTTCACAGGAATAACCTGTGTTGAGTTACTCTGTTCAGATCAGTATTTATTGAGCACCCACAGTGCATGAAGCACTGAGATTTCAAAGTGATGCACCAGGCTTCCACATTGGAGGAGTTTTGATGCTCACATCAGTAAAATGAGGGCAGTAATCATACTGATCCATGAGCTGTTCCTAAAAGTTTATTGAGTTAGCATACATATAAAGCATTTTTGAAACTACAATGTGCTTCTTAAGAGTGCATTGTTGTTGAGCTGTCTGCTCTGGGAGTTCCTTAAAAGCAGAGAGATGACTTTGAGGTGGAGCAATGAGCAAAAACAACCTCAAAATAATGGAGTAAAAGGTTATCTGAGTCTTATCACATTTTATCTATTGAAGAAAGACATCATGTAGCATTTATGAATATTTCCAAACAGAAGAAAATGCACTAATTGAATTAGAGTTGGACATTCATTATTATATAAATGTTATTCAAGGGACTTCAGAAAACATGCTCTCCTAATTAGGCACTATGATCAGGTATCTATGGAAACAGCTGTAAATCAGTGCTGAAAATATACAATCATTTAACCATTTCACAGGGAGCAAGAATGCAAAAGCAAACCTATTTCAGTGATTTATTCTAACGTACATAGGAGAAAATTATCAAGATTTTGAATGAAAAGAATGACCCAGGTGAAGAGAAATAAATAGAATATTTAAAGCAGGTTGTACATCTGAAGACCATGCTTGTTTTATGTTCATTCGCAGTAACATTCACTGTGCTCTTGGTAAGATAATAATTTGTAGAACTATTTAATATACATCATCATTAATACAAAAGCATTGAACTTTCCTGCTGGTGTCTAGCACTGTTTCAGAGACACAAAGAAGAAAAGAACCCATTTTCTGCCCTTGAGGGACTCACAGTATGGAGATCAAGAGAAAGATTTAATAGGAGCGAGAGATGTGTGTGAAGCATTCTGGGAGCACAGATAAGGGCATTATAAATTTGGTGCTGGGGCTGGAAATCAGTGAGAACCACACGGAGAGGTGACATTTAAGCATGGCCTTAAAGCAAGAGAGGCATTCCTGTAAGTGGAGAAGATGGATGGGAAATGGCCCCAGCGAGGTGCCATGACACTAAATTATTTGCCCTGAGCACTGGGAAATAACGAGAAATGTAGATTCTTAGAGGCTCTTCCTAGACTTTAAAAATGTTACTAATAGATCTACACGTAAGCCTCCCAAAAACCCTATGCTAGGAGTGACCATCATCATCCGAATTCTACAAATAAGAAAGCAATGCTCTGTGTTAAGTAACTTGCTCATGATTGTCCTGCTAGGAGTCAGGATTTGAAATGCCTGCCTAATTTCTGACCCTGAAGTCAGCTGCCATTTACCCTTCTGATTCCTACTTTTTCTCTTATTTCCAACTTCTCTTACCACTTGTGATCTCATATTCAAGTCTTCTCAATTCAACCATCATCCAAAGGGAGCAACTCTGCTTGAGAGAGCACTGGATGTTGGGCCCCTCTAATGTGAAGCTTATATGAGCATTCGGATACATGGTCCACTCACAGACTGCCAGAGCAAGAGTCATGTGGCACAAGGCATGCCTTCTGATCTAGTGAATCCCAAGGAGAGCTGAACAAGAAACTTGGCCTTGGGTGTGGCAGGCACTCAAAAGCCTCATAAGCTGATACCCAGTAGAGATCTTCTACAAACAAGAGATGAGCTCCATGATACCTGCGCACCTATAAGACTGCAGATTCTTGATCTATCCAGCCCAAGACAAAGTATATTCAGAATATTTTTTAGGTTCTGCTTTAATCTACAATTTTTACATGCTCCTACCTTCTTTGAAAAAAATATGTACCCTCCTAATGACAATGTTGCTATCTTATAGACAGTCCTTGTTAATGGTGTCATCTGAGTAATGGCAGTGGCGATGACAATGGGAACGGCAGTGCGCAGTCCAATGGCAGTAGTAATGACAATGGTCATGCCTTGGCAGCGAGCAGAACAAAGTCAGCTCAAGAGGCCGGTGCAAAACTCACATTCGTTGCTGATCAACTATGGTTGAGAGACTGCCTGAGTTGTTCTTAGTATATTTAAATGTATATACACACGAAATATACTAAAATTATAACCTACAGTGGACAGGGTATTAATATCAACTTTACTCAGGTTACCTGATTTCGAGACCTACAACACTACACTAACCAAGATAATGTATTACTGGAGAAAGGACAAAATATATGTGTACCTAGAAAAGATTATATAAGAAATTGAGGCTGACTCACTCCCACCAAGATCACCTTTCTTTTCTTTCATATATCAGCAGCCTACACTTTGCCAACAAAAATGTCAGCAGTAAGCATAAAAGAGCAAGCCAAATCTGAGTTATAAGGTGTCCTATATGGAAATATATCCTCCATAAAAGTTAATCTTAAGTGCTAGCAAAATCTGAAATGCTTGTCTCATATTCTCAATGTCTGGAGAGGGTCCTAGGATAGCTCATGGGGTAGCCTCTAAGAATCCAAGGACACTAACTCACCCCCAGCATCCATCAATTAATGCAAGTCACACACCTAACATGGCACTGTAAATCACAAACCAGAAATTGAAATAAGGAATTAAAAAAAATTGTATGTTTTATGTGATCTCTATTTACAGTCAATATAAGACCATGTGTAATAATTTGTACAATTATGACATATGAAAATTTCTAAGAGAATACATATACACATGCACACACCTATATATGTAAATATGCATACATGCATTATTAATGTACATTTTGCAACTACATTCTAAAATGTTTTAAAATATATACATGTAGATATGCTATATTATATATATATAGAAATATAAACTAATAAAAATGAATACATTCAAAAAGTGGAACATAGAAAATTTAAAAAGCTACAAATAAATTATTCACTATCAATGAACACATTGGTACAAACTGATAACAAGAGAAAGAATAACCTGTGGAGTATGTTCATACAAGTTATATAAAAAAACAATATGATATGAATGGAAATTTCATCCACTTCTAATGTCAGCTTTCCTACTCTAAGGCCACATTTTAAAAAATCCTTTACCAAAGTGTCCTCATCTATAAAACAAAAATAGCAACAAATATTTGCCAGAGCTCTTGGATTTCTACCAACTGCCTATTGTTTCCCAGGTATTTTCTAAATGATTTATATATATATTTATATCTGTTTAATTCCTATAGCACTATATGAGGTAGATACTAGCTCCGTTTCATAGATAGGGAGGCTGAGTCACAGAATGTTGACTTATTAGCCCAAGGTAACATTTCAGTTAACACCGGAGGCAGGATTTCAGATTAAGGACTATAACTCATCTGTCAACCACCCTCATGCCAAATCTAGATTTTTAAAGTGCAATAAATATGGAATTCATCTATAAAGCTTATTCACTCAGTGGCAATACAAATTGGTATGACAAATTTGGAAAATTGCCTATTAATTTCTATTAAGGATGGACATAGGTGCATGCTCTGACTCAGCAACCTTATTCCTAGATGTATACAAAATCAATACATACTTTCTTTCACCAAAGACAATGATCAAGAGCATCCATAACAGCACTATTCCTACTGGACAAAAACCATAAATTATCCACAGAAGCCTAGATAGTTATTGTGTATTCACACAAGAATACTATGTATGAGTTTTTAAAACTACAGGTTTTCTCATTGCTATTGACAAATCTCACAAAAAGTGTATACGTAGCAGATGCTAGACATAAAAGAGTCAGGTGGTTCTGTCAAGATCCTTTGACACTGCACCCTCATGGCTTCTAGGGCACCATCTCCCTTGGGAATAGGCCCCCATGGCATGTGCAGGGTGAGTGTGAAGATTCATTTCATATGCTAACTTATGTGGGCCACAGGGTGCCCAGATCAACCACTGTTTCTAGGGTGACTGTGAGCTGTTTCCAGGTGAGATCAGATTTGAATAGATACACTCAGTATGCATTTCCCTCCCCATTGTGGTTGGACATGATTCAATCCATTGAGGGTCTAGATAGAACAAAAAGTCCTTTTTTTCTGGATCACTTTCTCTGCCCTTGGACTGGGACTGACATCATTGATTCTCCTGATGTTCAGGCCTTCAGACTCAGAGTGAATTACATCCCTAGTTTTCCTGGTTTTCCAGCCAGTTCTTACCATCTTTGTATAAAATCTCCTATTGGTTCTATTTCCTTGGCAAGAACAGTAAAGATGGTAAAGGCTCCAAAGTCCTTGAGTGTGATTAATCCCAGTACACATCATGTTCTGCCCTACTCTGTGAAGCCTTCCCCAAGATCACCCTCTTCCTCTGAGCTCCGTAAATATTTGTTACATTATAATCATATCACTCACCCATCCTAGTATTCTTATTAGGGAGATATGGTGCCTTCATTCAAAAATAAGAACACTGAGGTACAAAGAGAGTAAGTGATTCTTCTAGAATCACATGATGGTGAATTAGCTTCAAACTTTGACTGTGGAACATGATCAATGAGTTATGAATTAGAGCTCATGCCTATAAGTATTTCTCATGTGCCCCTTCCATTTTAGACTATATACTTCACATTACTCAACAAATGAACATAGTGCCGTGCAACCTGCTAAATGCAATTCGATTGGGAGGTTCTGTTTAAACATGACTTGTGTGGGGATCTCTTTGACCTTGCTATATTTTGCATTTAATTGCAAATATAAATGTCTACTTCATTCACAATGGTATCCCTATCACCAGTACCTAATACCTAATTTAATTCCTGGCACAATGTACACCTTATATAGTTATGGAAAAAGAGAAGCTAGTAAAATTATACATATATATATGTATATATATATATATCTATATATATAATAGTTACTCAGATCCTTTAAAAATATAGATATATCAGATCCTGTACACCTATGATGGGATCCAGGAATATGCAGAAGTTTAAACCTTTTTTCCAATTTTGATGCAGAAGGAGGATATTTAGCAAATGCTTACTGAATGAATTAATATTTGGATAGAGAGGTGAATAACAGTGACTTATATGTATCAATTAGTCATTTATTAACAAGCAGGCAAATAAAAATTTTGGAAAGTTGAGGTTAGATCTGAGATTATTTTGACTCCAATAATATTCTGTGTTGTGTGAGTCTAAACTGAACAGGCTGCAAGCCTTCCCTTTGACATCTCTTTAATCACTAATATCCTAAGATGAAATAGTTCTGATAATCACTGTTGTAGTTCATACACCTGACAAACACACCACAGGAAGACGTTGTACTGAATGCTCAGAAACAAACAACTGGAGAAAAGGCAAACTCATAATCGACTTGAAAGTAACAGTAGATTGCAATTTTAATAACTATCATCTCCCTAAATGCAAACTCCTCAAGATCAGCCCTGAGTAAATGCAGAGAACCCATCTATTAGCTGAAAATGAATAAAACAGTATTTAAAAATAAGCAATTTGGATGTGATTAATGTTTATAAATGTGTTTACATATGAATTGAATATGAACCTATAGCAAGAAGGAGTTTAATTGGCCTTGGAATATTGTTTAGGAGCACAAGGAAAAATAACCAATTCACAAAGGAAAAGCAAAGGATATCTGCAAACACAAATGAGGTCAATTAATTAAGCAATTTGCATACATTTGAATGGTTATTTCCAGAGCTTTTTTTTGACAGTTGGCTCTTCCTATTCTCACATTGTGCTTCAGACATTCTATTTATACAACACATCAATCACCCAGCCACGCTGAGTGTGTCATAATCTACTCAGGAGTAACCCTGAAACCTATAGTCTTCCCGAGGACCAGTCATCTTTGTACAGAAGATAACTTTTCAAAATGAGCCCCAAATGACAAAGGAAGGAAATCAGGTTTACACCAAACCAATGAATTTTATATAAAATCATAATATTGCTATAAAACTATTGGATCATAAAAGAAGCACAATAATTATTTAATGAGTGAATGAAAATTGTCACAGATTTTCAAGATTGGTAAATTCAGTATTTTTAAAAGAATATTGCACATAATATTATTTAACATTAAATAAGCCATACCCTGGACAATGTTTTAAATTTCTATATTTCAAATTTACCTGTCTCCCAGGAAGATTTTCTGGTCTTAATGTATTCCAGTTGCGTTGTCAAAACTTATTTACCAACAGTTTTCTTTTGCAAATGAGTTATTTTTGTTATCAAGTTTTGGTATGTTCCTGTGATAGATTCCCACTCTCTACAATATCAAGTTGGTATTATTGAGGCTTCTAATGCAAAGTCAAACAGCTAATTACTCAAGTAATAATAAAATTAAGTATATATACATTGATACATAACCTCCATCTGCTCCTCAACAAATGCATAGACACTATAATTAATCAGATGCCTTAGGACTGTAAGTGGGGCAGAGGGAAGAATGATAGTACCACCCAGGAAAAGATAATTCTTTTATAGGTGTCATCAGGTATCTTTTCATGCAAAGAGCTCTTCCAAGTGTTATTCAGTATTAATTTGTGAAAGAAGCATGGAAGGTGTTATTATCTTCATTTGAAATAGGAGGAATGTTGTTCTTTATATTGGAGTGCAATATCTGAAGCATTGCCAATGCTATATTCAATTCTTTTTTTCTAATGTATGCTTTGAACTTCCTGTGATCTTTTGCTGTGAGGTTTCCTTCCTTTACCTTTCATACTGATGACCGTGTTTCTGTGTTTTTGTGTGTAACACATCTTTAAGCATCTTTTGCAGGGGTGGACAAGTGGCGACAAATTCTTTCAATTTCTGTTTGCTATGAAAGGTCTTTATTTCACCTTCACTCACAAAAGAGAGGTTTGCAGGATATAATATTCTGGGCTGGCAGTTTTTCTCTCTTAGTACCTGGGCTATGTATCGCCATTCCCTCTTAGCCTATAGGGTTTCTCATGAGAAATCTGCTGTGAGTCTGGGGTAGCAGTAGAAGATGGCTCAAGTACTTGGGCCCCTGCACCCGCATGGGAGATTGGGAAGAAGCTCCTGGCTTCGGATCGGCGCAGCTCTGGCCATTGTGGCCATTTGGAGAGTAAACCAATGGAAGGAAGACCTTTCGCTCTCTCTCACTGTAACTCTACCTGTCAATTAAATAAATAAAAAAAGAATAGAATTTCTCAGCCTCAGGTAAAAAACTGTCCAGAGAATGGTGCAAAAAAGAAACCCATATGCTCAGAGTAAGCTAGCAGCTTGTGTTGCCCTGTGTACACCTCTAGATGCTGTGATTAAAAGGCCACCTTGCAACATTCAGCCCATTTCCCACAATGCTATTTTTAAATGCTTAACACTAGACGAGCATTTCTATCCACAGAGATGAATAGGAATGACAATGATAATGCCAAGAACAATAATTGTTTTTTGCAAATGATGAAAATTAAAATATATCACCGCCATTTTACTCTAGGAAGGGTGGGTGCCAGAGGGTGGGGGTTTGGGATTGGTTAGGATGAAGGGCAGAGCTCTTCAGAGTCCAGAGAGACACACAGGACTTAGACAGAAGCAGATTCTGGTATTCTCTGCAGTGCAGTGTGATGATAGTTAACAATGTAGATTTCAAAATAGCTAAAAGACTGAAATTTAAATATTACCAGCCCAAAGAAATAATAAATACTGGTGATGATGCACATGTTAATTAGCCTGCTGTGATCATTCTACAAGGCATATCTTCTATCAGAACATCATATTCTGATGACCAGCATCATGGCAGAGCAGGTTCAGCCAACACCTGCCATACCAGCATTACACATAATCACCAGTTTGAGTTCTGGCTGCTCTACTTCTGATCCAGTTCCATGCTAATGTGCCTAGGAAAGCAGTGGAAGATGACCTAGGTGCATGGGTTCCTGCCACCCACATTGGAGACCTGGATAGAATTCCAGGTTCCTGGTTTCAACCTGGCCCAGTCATTTGGGAAATGAACCAGCAAATGGAAGTGTTCCCTCGTTTCCCTTTCCCTTTCCCTTCTTTCTGTGTGTGTCTCTCTCTCCCTCTCTCTGCAACTCTGGCTTTCAAATAAATAAGGAAATCTTTAAAGAAGGAAAAAACAGTACATTCTACATCATAAAAATTCAAAAATATTATGTATCAATTAAAACTACAATAATGAGGTAGATGTTTAGCTCAGTGATGGTCCCATCCCACATAGACAGAGTGCCTGGTTTCCAGTTACAGCTTTGCCACTGATTTTATCTTTCTACTGATGCTCATACATCAGTAGGCGGCAGACAAAGGTCCAGACAGTTGGGTCTTAGCCACTCACATGGAAGACTCAGTTTGACTCCCTGGCTTCTGGCTTCAACCTGGCCCAACACTGACTGTTGTGCACATTAGGGGAGTGAATCAGCAGATGGGATCTCTCACTACCTGACTCTCTCTCTCTCTCTTAAAACAAAAAGATAAAATTTAAATAAAGTTTAAAAATCTTAAAAATTAAGGTATGGAGAAGAGTAATGTTATTTTACCAATAAGTTTAGACAGAAACTGATAGAAATGATTTCCTTAATTACTTGATTGAAAGGGGCGCTTTGAAGAAAAACTAACTTGTAAAAGGCACTCCATTATGATGAGATCAATCTTTGCCTCCTTTCCAACCTTGTCAGATCTAGATATAAGTGCTCTCTCTGTCCTATGAATAAACTACTTTGCGTATCAGTACTGTATTCAGTAATGCTAAATTTATGAGAGGAGAGTGTGAAGCACAATAAAGTTGTAGCCATATTACTTTGTTAAGCAGATCATTGAAATTAATACAATGAGAGCATATAATGTACCAGGCATTGTATCAGACCAATTGGCATATACTATCAAATTGAATTGCCACACTAATTATTTGGGGGAGAAATTATTCCTATTTTATTCTACGGCCATACCACCCTGAACGCGCCCGATCTCGTCTGCAATGAAATCTTATGGAATATTTAAATTGGTTGGTTTCTCTAAGTAGCACAGGGTTAAAATCAAATCTGACCCCAAATCCCAGCTTTTCACTTTGGCTCTACCACCGAATTGTGGGGTCAGTCCAACTGAGTACCTTGGACAGATTATCCTTTCTAGACACTGAGACTAACTTCCATTGTTCCCTCTATGTTAAATCATAGAATTCTCTAACTCATGCCAAATGAGCATTCCCCAGATACTGGAATGGACAACTCTATGAGAGCAGCCTACTCCTTCCTCCACACACACACACACTCACACACACTCATACATACACACACCCACGTTCACACACACTCACACTCACACACACACATACACACACACTCATACACACACACATTCACACACTCATACAGACACACACACACACTCACATGCTGTTAGCTTGATCTTTCCCTATCTCCCCTTCTCCTATTTCTGATTTATTTTATGTCATCCCTGACTCATCTCCTTCCTTCCTAATCTGTGGAAACAACATGGCACAGTGAAGTAGACATAAGTTTCAATATAAGAAAGAAGTTCTGATTGGCCGTAGCGGCCATTTTGGGGGTGAACCAATGGAAGGAAGACCTTTCTCTCTGTCCCTCTCTCTCACTGTCTAACTCTGTCAAATAAAAAAAAAGAAGTTCTGATCATGGAAGAAAGACATGTATGTGTATGTGTGTGTAGAGGGGGACTTTGAAAGATTATCATGGGCTTCTTTTCCTCATCCATTAAACAGGAAACAAAAACCAAAATGCTGTGTGTGTAATGTGTTTATCCCACAAATCAATCTGCCACTATTTTCCTCACCTCTACTTGAGATTCAATTCAATTCAGTAAATATTTACTAAGGTCACCTTATGGTCACCAATGATTAGGGCAAGAACTTGGCCTTAATATAATACTAAGAAGCTTCCAATTCAACCCATCAAGCCCAGCAAAAAGCAGCATCCTTGCTAACTCCACGACAAGGACTGTCCTTGCCTCCTAGTTTCTACTTTCTACACACCTTGAAGACCTTGAAGCTTTGTAGCTTCCCTTTGCCCTGCCTTTCCTCACCTCCAGTTTCCCATTGTGTCTGTGATTTTGCAGGTTTCCAGCTACCGAGGACAATAACGGCTTCTCCCTCCTTTCATTTCAGGGTGTGGCACCCTGGTGCTAGTTCATTGGAAGATTTGACTCATCCACACAAAAGGAAACCTATCAAGGACACCAGGCTAAGCTGTGGGTTTCTGAGAAATAAAACACTATTTTTTGTTTGTTTTCAAAGAAAGGAAGTGGTATCAAATTTAAATTCTGTAACTGATATCTTACAAATTTATATCCCATGATCTTTCCTTATTAATGCCAACACTAGTGCTCCAAGCCATGGCTAGTTGGGATTCCCTTGTTGCCCAGTTCCACTCATGCACACCAGCTTACAGGGATTTTAATAGCAAACACCATAGTTTAAGATGCTGACACATTTGGGTACTACTTGATCTCCATGTCTTCCTGCTGTCTATTTCTGCTTTCTTTATTTTAAAAGAATAGGAGGTAGACAGAAAACCAATATCTGTGAATAAGTTTACAACACCCTACTTCTGAGACAGGTGCCTTAGTCTCAAAGAATTTCCCTTCTAAAGGCTTCAGATTCGGCCAGTTTTCACTCAGCTCTGTTGATTCATTAATGCTGACAAATGTCAAGCAAAAAGCTCTTATATGCTGAAAAATGAATCCCAAGCAAAGCTGCAGAACCTCCTCTCCAAGCAAATCTGCCTGAAAATTTGACTAAATCAATTTAATTGAAGTTTGGTCATTTGCAGCTGAAATACATTTGCTAACATCAAAATCTGAGCAACTATAAACCGTAAAATTATATTAGCAAATTCACATTTAGTTTAAATACCAATACAAATTCTAAGTTTGTGTTTGTATTGATCAACCTTTATCCTTTTCACAGGCATTTTCATAAAAAACTACCTTCTATGAACCAAGTATCACTTCTGCCTATAAACAAGCAATAGAAAAGCCAGAGAGATTGATCAAATAGATGTCAGTAAGTTTATTAAAATGAATAAGTTGATGACATTTTCTAGAAATGTAAAGTTTATTAATAAAATAAAAAGGTTAATCAAAATAAAACATCATTTGGATTTAATAAGAAAATTATAAATCACATCCGGATAAGTTATGACAGTTTTAGTAAATTAAAACAAGATTAGCCTGTGATTTTTAGCTATATTTATTATATTGTCATTCATTTACTCACCTACAAATGAAATATCCTACTATGTTCTTATTTTTTTAAAGAATTATTTTATTTATTTGAAAGTCAGAGTTATGCCGAGAGAGGAGAGGCAGAGAAAGAGAGGTTCTTCATCCACTTGTCTATTCCCCAGTTGGCTGCAACAGCCGGAGCTGCGCTGATCCGAAGTCAGGAGCCAGGAGCCTCTCCCAGGTCTCCCATGCAGATGCACAGGCCCAAGGACCTGAGCCATCCACCACAACTTTTCCAGCCCATAGCAGAGAGCTGGATGGGAAGTGGAGCAGCTAGGACCCGAAACAGTGCCCATATGGGATGCTGGCACCGCAGGCTTTGGCTTACTCCCTAAGCCAAAGCGCCAGGCCCCTACTACATTCTAAATTGACTGTTAAGCACTATGCAGAACAGAGACAGGAACTCACAGTCCTTCTGTTCAAAGAATTCCCCATAAGTAGCGGAATTGGTTCTTGTGTCACACAGGCACTAGGGGTGTAACTCTAGCTCCAGGGAAATTTTTCTTAGTTTGTCCATGGATCAGAGTGAACTCCTACAAGGGGTGTTGGTTATATGGAAGTAATGACACCATGCTCAGGAGGGAAATGGCTGTAAAGCAACCAGATGTAGGAGTGGGAAGCACCTGGAGAAAGACAGGGTTACATTTGGGGAAGTGGTTACTGCCACACCTCCTGCCACAGAGCTGAGGCTCCCTGAACAAGGCCAACGCACGGTGCATTTTGCACAAGACTGCAGCCAAAAGGGGAACATAAAACAGTGCAAATCAACCTATAAATCTAAATATGTGCTCATTTGCTTGTTTGCTTTTTTTTTGGACAGTAGCTATTTCTCTTTTGAGTGTTAAAGAAGCCTTTATGTTTATGAAATAATTGTGCTGTCACATGATTAGTATTTTGTTTCATTTTGATTACCTTAGTAAAATAGTACAAAGGCGATTCTATGTTTGAATGTGTCAATGTACAAATGAACAGAGACAGACATACATGTTTTTATACATGTGTAAATATATATGTAGTACACATATTATGTATGCATTCAAATTCATACTCTATGATTTGATTTCATATTCTTTGGAGCAAAGAAAACATATTTTAATTACATTTTCACGACCTGTTTCAAGTCCCCTAACACATATGTGGATGTATAGAAACATGGAAATATACCTATATGCATTTGTATAATCTGTCATGCCAAAAGATCAGCATGAGGGGAGAGAAGATCATACTGAATACTCATCAGAACACACACTCTGAGAGGGACAGGAGTTTCTCACTGCTGGGAACTGGAATGCCCTGGCCCACATGGATTTAATCTGCAATTTTCTTCCTCATATCTGCTCTTTGTCCTGTACTTCTTAGAAAAAAACATCGCATCACTTTCCTTCTTGGGGGAGCAATCTTTGAGCAAGGACAAATGACAGACACTTCCTCACCCAGGTGGTCATGTTAGGAACAAGGAGCAAACAAAAATGTCTGTATAGCAAAAGAAATTATCAACAGAATAAAAAGGTATCATATGGAATGGAATTTCAAATGATATATTTGATAAGAATTAATTTCCAAAACACAGGAGCACCTACAGCTTTGTAGCAAAAAAGCTAGCTAACAAAACTCATATAATCTAATTTAAAAATGGGCAAAAAAATGGGCAAATGAATTGAGTAGTCATTTCTCCAAAGACATACAAATGGCAAATAAATATTGTAAAACATGCTCAGCATTAATTATCAATAAATGCAAATCAAAACTACAAAGAAATGCTATTCAACTTCTGTAAGAATGGTTATTACAAAAAAGTATTAGTTAAAATGTTATAAAGTTGAAACCCTTATAAATTGCTAATAGGAATGTACAGCAGCGCATACAACACACTCATAGCAAGACAACCACTTAAAGTAGAACTCTGACTTCAGAATCAGCCCTTAGGACATTCTGGTCTGCCTAAAAAGCCACAAAAGCATTTCAGGCATCAAAAGCCAAGACACTGTGTCTAAAAGTGTCCTATATGAAGGACCTCTGTGGCTGAGACCCCAGTGGAAATTAGGGGTCATCAAAATAGGATGTACTTTTCTTTACAGGGAGGAGATAATTTCCACTTTGCTTATGGCCTTGTATAGATATTGAAGGAGTTTGTGAACTCAAAAGGCTTCCATAACCTAGGCAGCTCATGTCAAGAACCTCAGGTGATCACTGACATCATACATAAGAGTGTTAATTGTTAAATTAACAACAGGAGTCAATGTACACTAAATTCCCATGAAGAACCTCTGCCCTCAAGGGTGGTATTATTAGAATTTATAGTAATTCTCATTATCAAAGATTTACTTCATTTTAATGTATTAAGTGAAGAATATTTCTGTGTCTCATAATTTTAAGATAAGCCTAAGTGCCCAAATCCATTGCCTTTTTCCTTAGGTGCTTCTTTGATTAATGATAAAACTTGTTCTCAAAGGAAAAAAAAAGTATATTAACACAAAAATTAAAAGCGAAATAAGAAGGGAAGCAAGAGGAAGGATGGGAGTGATGGAGTAAGGGAAGATGGGGTGGGAGGTGTCATTATATACTTAAAACTATATGTATGAGACACATGAAATTTGTTCTGTTTATACACATGAAAAAATTAAATTAAAAAATATGAATGTAAAATGCTGTAGGAACTATGGAAGACAGTATAGAAGGTCCTTAAAAATTGAAAATAAAACTACTATTTGATCCCACAATCCCACTTTTGTGTATTTATACAGAAAAATTGAGATCTGGGTCTCTGAGAGATATTTTCACTTCCATATTCATTGTAGCACTATTCACAATATCTAAGAGGTAGAAACAGACCTAGTGTTTATCAACAGATGAATGGATCAAGAAGATGTGTTGTGTGCATACAATGGAATATTATTCAAACTTCAAGAAGGAAATTCTTCCCTCTGCAACAACACAGATGAAACTTGAATACATTGTGCAAAAGGAAATAGACAAGGCACAGAAGAACAAATAGTGCAATATTCTACTTATATGATATGTATAATAGTTGGAGTTACAGAAACAAGGAATGCAATAGTTGTCAATGGGTGGATGATGCAGTAAGAGGAGTTGTTATTCATGGTTATAAAATCTGTTAGCCTAGATTAATTAATTCTAGAAATCTACTATAAACATAGTACTTATAGTAAACAATGTGCTATACCTGTGCACTTTAGTATTTCAATAGATCTCATTCTGAATATTTTTACTACAAAAATAAAAATAAGACCAAAGAAACAAAAACAAAAGCATAAAATGGAACTCTCTGATGCATTGAATGCCTTTTACCTAGATTGCGACTGTGGTATTATGAGTGATTACATATATCCAAACTAATCAAATTGGATGTTAAACACAAGGGGTCCTTACAAATGTAGGGAAAAATGACTATTTTAAATTTATTTTCCTTGAACTTGTTGAAGTACCCTCATATGTGCAATTCCTTATATATCAATTAAATCTCAAATAGTTCAAAAAGAGAGAGATATACAGTCCACAACCAATATGATTTTATTCTGCAAAATAGCTACTGTCTTCAGTAGAGTGATCTCTTTACTGATTATCAGGGGACTGGAATTACACCTTCAGTTTCTCAGAGCCAGCTCAGCAGCTATTCATTAGGGATAAGGAACTGAAATATACCATTCTTCTCACTCTCCTGCCTTTACAGTTTCATCTCAGTTACCAAGATAAATCATTGTTGTTTCTGATTAACTGTTAAATCAAAGTTGTTTGAAAAAGAAAATAATCCCCTCTCTTCTCATGTTTCTAGGAACGAGAAGTGGATGGATCATTAACAATAATCAAATGCTCGGAAGGCATGAGACAGTGAAACTGTTTAGTGGAAGAAAGAAAGGCAGATAGATTCTCCACTGTACACTTAGGTGGAAGAGAGTGTGCTTCAAAATATTTTAATTTAAAATAGGTGGCAGGTGACTCAGAACCACTCGTGTTCCTAAGATGGCAAGGTCTTCAAAAGCCAATGTCTTTTAATTTAGTCTGGAATGATGCCCCTTACCTATTCCAATGTCCTTCTTTAAGATTTTTTCCACCAGATGAGAACAGTACACACAACAGGGAAGAGACTGTTTTTTGGGTAGTGTCCATTTTAAGCGAAACTCTGAGCTAGATTATTTTATAAGGACTAGTCATATTATGACAAACATTGGGTATAATTATACCCATCACACGGATAAGGAGACCAGCGGTTCAGCAAATCCCCAGGTCGCCGATGTGAGTGCAGCAAGGGTTCTGGCTGGATCTCTTAGCACACAGCGCTGAAGAAACGCCAGCATTTGCCTTCCACAGTTTAGCATTTCAGCCTGGCTCGGTGCTTTACCCCTATTTCATGTTTATTGCCTTTGCAGTCCTAAAGAAACTGCAAGTGTTGAGAAAGCAGTGTGTCTTGTTTAAATACGTAATTCAGGGTGTAGAGAGGTCAGGACAGAAGTACAAACATGACAGTGTGAAGAGGATGAACTGACTCGGCTGCTGATCCCACAAGATGGCTTGCAGGGTTGGACGAGCATACCTGTGAGTGATGGGATCCAGAAGAAGATAATGCAGCTGGAGCTAAAACACACTGAGGACTGCTGTCTTCTGCTCTTTCTTGCATCTCACTGTGATATAAGCTTTTCTATATGAAGAAAGTTTTCTGCACCTACATCAACGGGCCCCTCCCTATTTCAGTTGATATGATTATCGGAATAGTTTACTCTCACCCAAATCCAGAATAATAACCGGTAAAGTAATCCTGGACTATACAAAATTCTTTCAGATAAATGAAGAAACCCTACTTTTCATAGAAATTATTATATATAATTTTGATATTTACTTTTTATTAAAATGAATAATTCCCTATAATTGTCAAACTCATTGTAATTCTCAGGAACACATAGGCCTGTATTCACCATCACAGCTCACTTCAGAACTAGGAATATGACCTTGCACAAAGTATTCCACCTCCCTAAGCTTCAGTTTTCTTATCTGTCCAATGGATGTGATGATTTCTTCTTTATAGAGATTTCAAAACTGAAAATATCATATGAACTCTTCACATAACATTTTACACATAGAGTTATTCAATAAATCTTATCTGAATCTGAGACAACCTTTGGTGGTAAATAAATCTTCATGCTCAGGATTTTTGGCATTTTATGTTTTGCTTCTAAGCCCATCATTTTCAATTTGCTCATGCCCATCCTCAGAATTTGAAATGTAAGAGCTCAGTTCAAAAGTTTTAGTTCATATTTATCAACAAAACAGTGATTATTCTCCTACATTACGCACACACACAACACAAAATACACACACAACATATTGTACAAATGTTTGCTTAGCTCCTTTCATGTGCTAAGTCCTACAGGCAATAAAAAAGATAAATCAGATAAGCGTCCTGTTGTCAGGCACTTAGAGTCAGGCAGAAGAGATAAGACACACAAATCTTTGGGAAGTAAGGTTGAAATAGCTAATAATAGCTACAATTTATTGGACATCTACTGTGTAGCTGGTGTTTTTCATTTGGCATTTCTGTTTTGGAAACCACTTTCTAGGGCTGGTGTTGTGGCACAGCCAAGTTAAGCTGCCACTTACCACTGCAGCATTTCATTTGAGTCCTCGGTGCATCCCAGCCTCTCCATTTCTGATCCAGCACCCTGCTAATGCATCTGGGAATGCAGCAGAAGATGTCACAAGTGCTCGGCCTCCTGCACCCGTATATGAGAACTTGGTAGAGTTCTGGACTCCTGGCGTCAGCCAGGACCAGCTCCAGCTATTGCAGTATTTTGGGGAGTGGAAGACCTCTCTTTCTCTCTCTCTCCCCCATGACTCTGTAACCCTGCTCTTCAAATACATAAATCTTTTATAAAATAAATCTTTAAAAAGAAATCAAACTTTCTTTGTTCTAAGGGAAACACTTCTTACCCTCCTCATCTTGGCAGATAAAAGAGGAATATTCCCCAGTTCTTACAGACTCTCAACAGTAATGGGAAAATTCCCAAGTCCCATAGAGTGTTCTGTAGTACTGCCTAAAGGGAAGGGTGCTGACGTACCCTTGGGGAACACAGACAGGTGGGGCTGGAAGTGGATAATTTTGCTTTCTCTCTCTCCCCTCTTTCCTGAATCCCCCACAGGCGTCCAGGACAAAGTCCACCAGTTAGGTCCTTCTCTCTTCTTGGCCTAGGAGGATACCCTGTACCTTCCTTAGTCTGCTGGGTCAGATCAGCTGCTCATTCTGTGGGTCTAAGGTTTGGATCAGCAATGGGACATGTTGTGGCTGATACACTAGCTCTTGAAATGAGCAATCAGATGCCTTTCAGAGCTCCCACGATGCCCCTCCTGTCAGTCTGGGCAGGACTCTGCCCGTGCCATGTGAACAGCAGAGTTCTCATCACACAGAAGCTGTGAGAGCATGGCCTGGCTTCCTCACGCTTCATTAACTGCATTTCTATTTTTGCATTCTGTCTTGTTTCCACTCAGTGTCAAAATGGAATCTCACCCTAAGGTCAGAGGCATTTGTGTCAGCACCAGCCAAAAGCTCATACTGTATGTGTTAGCACAGTGAACATTTTATTTCAGAGTCCCTTGACCAAAAAAGTAGCCTGAATTTCCTCCCTCCTCTCCTTCTTGTTTTCATGCTTTATACTTGCTGTTATGTAGAGAATGTTAACTCTATTCCATGTACTCTTCAAGGTTCTAGAAAAGAGAAATAAAGAGAATGTATGCCTTGCCTTGAGTTTCTGGCTGGCTGTTGGAGAAGGCAGGTACAAAAATCAAATCATTATAACATATAAGTCAGATAAAAGAATTCTCTTATGTTATACAGAAGCTCAGGAAAGAAGGTTTCAATGCTCACAAGGGAGATGAAGGGAAAGAGCACAGAAAATCCCCAATCTGGATGGCGCAGACTCAGATGCTGGTGTGTGAGGGGGAACAGCAAAGGAAGGTGAAATGCATACAGGTGTTCCTGTGCATCAGGTGAATGAGCCTGAGCACTGGCTTTGACCTGATAGCTTTTCATGTACCACCAGGCATGCACCGCAAGGAAGCAGAGTTGGTGTTAGTGTAGACAATGGGCGGGAATGGTAGATACTAGGACAGGTGGGAGTTGATGATGATGGATGGATTATTCAGGGTTATTTCCCTTATAGTCCTTGTATTCTGATAGACTATCTTATCTCCTCTCATGATCTTCAGAATAAGTCTAAATAAATAAATAATGAATACTTATTAATCAATTTTATGGCATTAAACAACAGAATAGAAAACATACATATAATAAAATTGAAACCATCTTTGTAGATTTTTTTCTGAAATGTACAGTCCAGTCCAGTACAAATTTGTTGACACCAAGCCTACCTGCCTCTCTCTGAGTCCCTGCTTGCAAGTCCCTATGCGTATGCTTAGTTAGTGTGGTTACAAGAGGAGGCCCACAGGACATGTCACAAAGAACAAAATTCCAATGTCATGGCCTTTCCTCTGTGAATGCACACATTCCCCCATGATGACACACAAGTGTGGATAGTGACATCTGAAGGCACAGGGGAGGTGTTGGCCCAGTGGTATGCCTGCTTGTGAGTCCAGCATGCCAGCAAGCCTCTCACTGGAAGGGGCACAAGTGACATCTGTGCAATATGTGAGTAAACAAGCGTGGCTCAAATCATGTCACACAGCTAGCCCTTGCCAGGCTACTCTGATTGCTAAATCACTCTCTGGCAAAAATTCCTTTGGTTCATAGAGTTTTTAGACAAAAGCAAGGCAGTAGAGGGAGAGTTTGATGAAAGAGACCCAAGAGTGCACAGTGGAAAGGAGATGGGAAAACAAGGTCATTGTCAAGGAGAAGGATGATGCAAGCTCTCTTCTCTGAATGGGGCTGATCTTCATTTTTCAGTGCAGGCCATATTACACAAGGTCATTGGCATGCACACCACGATCAATCAAGACACAGGTGCTCACTCTTCGTAACTGCCTTCAAATTCCCCTGATACTGAGAACAGGGCTGTCTTCCAAAAACCCAGCTCCACTACCTGCTGCATTGTCTGAATCCCTGCCTCCTGTGAGATGAACCATGATAAAATAAACCTCTTCCTTCGGTGTCACCTTCCCTCATCCCACCGCCAAACCCACCCTTCACTTCTCTCTACTCCCACACCTTTTCCAGGCTGGAAGGAATACGGAGCACACAAGAGCACGAGAGTCCTGAATCTAATTCCCACAGTGTTATTAGATTTCATCTGTTCTGTAACGAGACTAGGATCTATCACAAGCTCCGTGACCTTCTGAGGGTGCAAGCATCTCTTAGCCCCTAACTTGACGTTCTATAATGAAATGGCATTCACAATGAGAAGCAGGACCAACAAGCCCTTCATTTCTTTATTTGGAATCCAGAGCATCCATGTGACATCTGTCTGTCCTTTCTCTACCTGCCCCCCATCTTTCATTCTTTATCTCCCTCCACTTTTAAGTCTATCCTCCATTGATGTAAATTGCTTGCCTTTCTTTAAATGGACTCTGCTCTTTCCTGTTCTAATTGTTGTAAATTTTGTCTCCTTCCTTTCCATGGAAAAATAGTTATTCCTTAAATCTCAGATATCACCTCCCTAAGACGCCCCCTCTGATCTTTTCCAGACCGGGTCAGCTGCCTTGCCAGGTCTTTACTTCCTCTGTTACAAACTCCAAGCAACTCTATTGAAAATACCATTTTCCAGTTCTGTTACTGCTATTAGGATGTAAGTCATGAGCGATAATTCAAATCATCAGTTCAACAATCACTTTTCATGGATTAAAAAAATCTGCTACTATTTGAAATATAAGCAACTGACTACAAAACATATCCAATTTCATAACATTAACAGATAAAACAGGGCCAGGAATTGTGGTGCAACAGGTCAGGCCACTGCATAGGAAATCATTGTTCCATAGGAGTGCTCAGTTCCAGTCTTGGCTACTCTATTTCTGATCTAGCTTCTTGCTAATGCATCCTGGCTGACACCGGACAATGGCTCAAGTAATTGCATTCCTGCCACTAATATGGGAGACCTAGATAGAGTTCCGGGCTCCTAACTTTGGCCTGGCCCTATTTTGGCTGTTGCAGGCATTTGTGGAGCGAATCACTCTTCCTTCCCTGTCGTTCTTTTAAATAAATAAAATAAACTTAAAAAAAATGAATGTATTATATACATAAAATATGATTTGATAACCAGATTATGTATTATTAGCCTCTAGGACATCAGAGGCTGCGTGTGCTCACAGATGCCCATGTGTTCCTCCTTATTTTCTAGCCCCCACAGAAGCAGATGATGTCAGGAGACGGTGCCTTCCTAGAGAAACATAAACCCAAGTGATGCATCACTTCAGGTAAGGAGAAGCTACAAGTGAGTTATATCCTGCTTCCCATTATACTATCCATGTGATTGGAAGTGTGGGACCTTGAGGTGGGGAATCACAGTGAGAAGCTGTCTGGGTCTCGGCTTCACCCCAGCCCACCTAAACAGAACAGTGATGGAAGCAAAAATAAACCTTTATGCTGTGTAGCCACTGAGATTTCATGTTTTTTCTTGATGCTATTTTCATTGCTATCAAACCACTGTGAATGCCATAGGTCAAAATAAGAGTTTTACAAATGAATGCTTGCATTCTGAAATTAGGATGTCAAAATTTGCCATGTTAAGGATAGATGAACAAATGGATACAACTTAGTTTGATAAGCTAAAAAATGCTGTGCAAAAGTAAAGTTTCTTGATGAATGCCCCTGCTGATGTCTCATAAACCATCCATTTTATCACTGACAGCTCTAGGTAAGTCACCTCCATGTGCTGGGGAGGATTCTGAGCCTCAGAGAGTTTGAAAATCTTGCCTGAAGCTATACACATGCAACCTGCACAGTGGGACAATCCATATTTTCAACCTGTCCTTCAACGTCAAGTCTAGACTGATTCTAACCTGTCTGCCACACAGAGGCAGCTTCTAGGGATGGTTACTTTGGGTTACCAGGCGCCTTCTGCAGGGCTTGGGAATGCACACGTAACCAAGGAGCAGAGTTTCCAGTCCAAGATGACCTGACTGCTGAGCAGAGCAGAATGACCTGGAATTTCCTGTGAAGGCTGCATTGGCCTACAGGACTCACAGCTCCCTCACTGTATCCACAGCCTCCCAGGCTTTGACAGAAACTTCTCAAGTAGAGCAGAAGCAGGCATCACAGGACTGATGTCTTGAGTGAGGACCTTTGAGCACACAATGCAGCAAAGGCACCCCACCTGGAGCTCAACAGGCAAGGCACCACCTACGGGCATAGGCCCAATCTGGCTTGCAGGTATTCTGTGAGCCTAGCCTCTGTAGAGAGAATGAAGATGATTGACTGTTACAGGAGTGATCCCTGAATGGCTAACCAATTGTACTTGGTTCCCACATATCACAGGTTTGAAACTAAAATGATCAATCAACAAATACTTATCCATTGGTCACCTGGGCATAGACTCTATGCAGATGCTTAGTTACCAGGATACCTGTACTGAAAAACATGACCTAGGGAAGACGCTTTAAGTCTAGAAGAAAAGTAGATGTGAACAAATAATGGCAAACAGCATGGCAAAGGGCAAAATGAAAGTTTTTGAATCAGCCTGCTTTGCTTAATCCTGAGACCCTACACTGATTACCTTTTCTACCCAAACACTATGAGTCTCACTTACCTTGTAGGTAAAATAAATAAAACTACCTAAATGTATAGTGCTGCCATGAGGGTTAATTTAGATAATTCAAGTAAGCCTCCTAAGAATGGCTACTACATAGTAAAACCTCAGAAAATATGATGTCGCTATTACTACCATAAGTCCAGGTGCCATAGCAGTGTGTGCCAGGCAGAAAACCTAGTTTGTGCAGCCAGGAAAGATTTCTGAGGAACTAATTTTTAGATTCCTATGTGGAGGTAGGGCAAGGTGAGCAGGCGAAGTGGACTAGGATACTTTCTAGAACATTCCTGAGGACCAGAATATTTTCTAGAACATTCCTGAGCAAAAGAACTCCAAGACCAAAAGTTTCAGGCACAAAAGAAATTGCTGCAAATTAAAGCCTGTGGGTTCTTCAAAAAGTTCATAGAAAATATTATTAAAAGATACATTTATTTGGTGCAAAACATTTTTAAATCGATGCATAGCTTTTTTATAGTACACATTTCCCATGACTTTTTTGAAGACTCTTAAGTTCATGAGTTGCAAAGTCTTTGCACCAAAATAAACTTATCTTTTAATTTACTTTTCTACCAACTTTTGGAAGTACACTTGTATACTCATGTGACACAGAATGATGACTTGATAGAGAGTATGTGAAGCAGTAGATGGGGCAATATTTGGAAAGACATGTGGGGCTCAGCTAGAGACCAGAATGATCTGAAGTGTAAAGTCCATAAAAGGCTGCAGGATTGCTACATACATAGTCAGTATCTAATTTTTGATTTTCCCAAGAAACAGGGGCTACCCATTCCTGGTATGATGGGTTTTTAGCTTCTAGGATCTCCCTTAATAAGTAGTTTCAGTATATGTCCTAAATACATCCCCGATTATACCATATAAGATTTTCCAAGACCTAGAACTTCATACCAGCTGCCTTCTTTTTTTCTTTCTCCAAAAGCTACCTTTGCTGCTACTTGTTTTCCTTTGTGCTACCCAACCTCTTAACCAATAGCTTTCTCTTTTTCTTGATTTATTTATTTATCTTGAAGTCACATTCAGAGAGAGAGAGAGAGAGAGAGAGAGAGAGAGAGAGAGATGTTCCATCTACTGGTTCACTCTCCCAAATTATTGCATCAGTCATGGCTGAGTCAAGCCAAAACCAAGAGTCAGGAACTTCATCTGGATCTCCCAAGTGGGTGGCAGGGGTCCAAACACTTGGGCCATCTTCCACTGCTTTTCTCAGGACATTAGTAGAGAGCTGGAGAGGAAGTGGAGCTCCTAAGAGATGAACCAGTGTCCATATGGGATGCTAGCATCACAGGTGGTGACTTAACCAGATACCAATAGCTTAACACCCTACACTCAGCAACCGGAGTAATCTCTCTAAAGCATAATCACATTGTGTCATCCTTGATTCAAATTATCTAATTGTTTTCCTTTTCACTTAGGAAAAAGCAATCCAAAATCCTTACCATAATGCACATAATCTTTCATAATCTAGATTCTTGGTTTTTTAATCATCTGCTTCTCATGAGATTTTTTCTGACAAATATGAGTCAAGTAGTGCTGTCTTCCCCACCAGACAGAATAAAAATCATTGCTCTCTGTATGCAATTTCTGATGTAATGATAAGAGATTTTGTTATTTCTGCACGTATCTCCTCTATTCATTTGTCCCTATACTTGTCATCTTCCCTCCCTAGAAGATAAATACCACTGGGAAGGAGTTCTGTCTCTCTTACAATCTCAGCACAGGGAAAAATTTATAGCACAAACTAAAGGGGCAAATTTGATCTGATTGCCAACTCAGTGAATCAATCAACATTTCTTTTCAATCAACATTTATGTTCCTAAATTGATATGTATTCACCAGCACAGTTGTTATAGACCTCCATGTGCTACAAAGTTGCCAGACAGTGAATTGGTGGTCATTTCAAATCACAGACCATCAGGGGACTAAATTCCATCTGGGTATTTCTAGCCCATCTACTCATAATTGTCATTGTGATTCTTTATTGTAAAAACCAATACCACCATCCTATAAAAAAAGACTGCTTCCATCAAATGTATTCCATATGCCAGATTCTCTGTTGCATTTTTATTCAATCTTCAGAATGATAGCAGGTGGATACTTTTTTTTCTTTATTCTTGACATCCTGGCTCATAGCTCAGAAAGTTTAAATAACTTGTTCAAAATCACACTTAATGCAGGAGAGTGGGTTTCAAGCCCAGATCCATTTGGCTCCAAATGCAGTGCTTTCCACAAAAATATTCTTCCACTTTCTTTGTATTACAAATCCTCTTGGCTCAAAAGCATTAACCACATCTCCAGGATTCCATCTCATCACCACCCTTTGCTATTTAGCTCACTTCATTCTACTCTTTCCTTTTGCAAGGATCATTGCTAGAAATTGACTTATGATTCTCCTGCTCTTGACCACCCTGTGTAGACTTCCAAACACAATCACTTATCACAAGGCCCTAAAACATGTTCACTTCAATTCCTACTGCAAGTAGGGAAAGATGACAATGCAATAAGTGGGTTGGTGAGATTAGGATATTAAAACAAACTCATTAAAGAGCTCTTATCATCCACCAATGATTTTTTGTTGTCTATGGTACCTACTTACTGTCTTAATTTTAGTGCAAAAACTTTGAAGCCCAGATGATCCTGATCAACTTGGAATGAGCAACTAGCAATATTATGCTAGCCAATTCCTTTGCAACGATTCCTTAATAGACAACAAAAAATTTTCCCCAAATGAGTTTGATGAGTTTGTTTCCTGCTCAAATCACGTTAACCACATTAGAACTCAAGTATTAAGCCATGCTTTTAGAATTACATCAATAGTAAGCCAAAGAACTACAGATTTTAGTTAAATCTTTGACATTTCAAGAAAGAAAATAGTCAGAAAAACATGCCTCCCATTTTTCCTCCCTTGTCAGACAAATTGGTATTCTGTTGATCTTGTTTGTGAAATATCTTGCAATTGAAGCCATTAGAGAGAGAGAACACATACTTGTCATCAGTTCCTAGGATGCTTAGATGTGCTCTGTCAAAGATGATTTTTCAGGCATAATCCATCCATGTGAAGATTGCTATTTGTGTTAATTACTATGTGACAGCTTGGATTTCTCCAGAGGGCCTCCTAATTCCTGTGGCTTATTTAAAGCAGGGAGAAACAAATTTATGGTGCAGAAAGTGGGATGTGAGGCTCACGTTCTTTTGTGGGAATTCTTACCCCAAGCGGTTTACAAGATACTTATCTCAGACACCACAGCTGTCTTTCTCTGTGGTCAAGTTCTTCCAAAAGGTCTACACATGCTGTTCTTTATTTGTATTTTCAAAATTCAAAACTCTCTGAAAGCTGTAAGTTGTTCATCTGCATTTTGAATTGAAACAATGCCTGAATTTTCACAATGCTGCTTATAGTTTGTATTTGTCCTATTAGTGTGAAAATGTCTGTGGCTGGCTGCAGAAATATTCTTGTATGTGCTGTCTCTAATTTACTGAGATTATAAAATTTAACTGGGGGGAGGGAAGGAAGGGAGGAAGGAAAAAAGGATGGATGAATGGACATGAAGTACCCAAAATTCTCAATATATGATTGTGAAATTGTATTTATACACTGATGACATTGTATGGATATTTATATAAACTTCATAAATATTAATACTTGAGTTCAATTAATAGATATCAACAAAGATAAACCATATCCTTGCCTTTTTTTTCCAATGCCACCTCCCCTCCCCTCTCAATATAAAAAATCCCCTCTATTCTCAGTAACAGAAAATCCTCATATATTTCAAGCTGTGAATTCCTCCATGAAGCTTCCCTCTTTCCCTAACAACAGTCTGTTTGCTGCTCCAGAACAATTCTGGCTTCGTTACCCTCTCAAACTTGGAAGAGAAGGTATTGCACACGTGCCTAACTAGCATCACCCATAAGGAGCTTGAGTCAGGGACTCCAGCCCTATGGTACAACCTGTCTAAGCAGGTTTTCCTTTGATATTTTGGCAGAGGCAGCCATGAATATGATGTGCAGAACTACCATCAAGTGGATGATAACACTGAGGTGTAAAATGAGGCTCACTTATAGCCTGGATGCACTTGGCTAGCAAGCCGGAATCTGGAGCTGGTCCTTTGCAAACAGAGCACCCCAGGGTTCCTTCCTAAAAGAATTCTACCCTGGAAGACCTAGGAAACAGGTTTGCATCCTGGGCCTCTGTTGGGTCTATGATGGGAAAGGCTCTTTGATGATCTCTGAAATGCCCCCTGGGGTCTTTCCCCCATTGCTTTGCCCACTAACACTGACTGGCTTTTACCTGAGCTAACTTCTTTCTAAAGCAGCTCCTCTACCTCACATCCTTGTTCTGAACAAACTTTTCCTTCTTTCTCTCCCTGATGATGGTAGTTTGGACCAAGCTGAGAATCAATTTCAGAAGTGATCATAGTTTGAACCAGGGTAGGCACTAGAAACATAGTTGTATTGTGATGTATTTGTGGGTTTGATATTTTTACAGCTTTTTGTGTCTACACCATCACTGAATTTGTGCTTACATGATTATATTAGTTAGACGCACAGCAGCGAATTGAAATAAATGGGAGTTTGAAAATGTTCTTTGTGTTAGTTCCTCCCCAGCATCATATCAATATGCTTAGACTTGACCACTGGAGGTGCTAGAGGACTGAGTCACGACGCCAGAGCTACCACAGCTTGCTACCAGCTAATCACATACTGACGGAGCCCATTCGTCTGGTGATTCAAGTTAGATCTTAATCAAAACCACTCTACTGACTTGTAGGTGTCTGTAAAATCATAAATGATTACTATTTTAAGTTTTGAATTTGTTACACAGCATTAACTAACAACACACATAGTGCATGTGCTGCTGAGTGTCTAAAAATTCTTTTCTATTTACTTGTGTTTGTTTACATTAATAGAAAATAAGGGAAATTATTAATAATGACAAACAGAGAGGGGCTATCAGGCTTTTGAGGACTGAAGATATAAAATATTCATCTAGGTGAATGGAAAACACCT
Organism: Sylvilagus floridanus; assembly: GCA_949820135.1. Taxonomy (NCBI): domain Eukaryota; kingdom Metazoa; phylum Chordata; class Mammalia; order Lagomorpha; family Leporidae; genus Sylvilagus; species Sylvilagus floridanus. The sequence goes on along the minus strand of OX463241.1, from coordinate 162,279,428 downwards.
TCAGAGAATCCAATAGTGTCACTGGTTGATACCAATATTTCAACTAGAATTACTGCTCAAGACTGGAAATGGGGTTAAGAATGCACAACTGTGCATTTTCCCCTGACACACTGGGCTACATGATACAAGTGAGAAGAGGCATAAACTTTGTACCCCGTTTTTTTTTTTTTGGCTTCATTTTTGCAACAGGAGGAGATAGTGCAAGAATCAGCAGACATTTTCTGTAAAGTGTGACACAGTACATATTTTAGGCTTTGTAAACCACTCCCCGTTGTGACTTCTGAACTCTGCCATTGTGGCATCAAAACATCCATAGAAAATGTGTACACAAATGGGCATGGTTTGGTTTCTCAATAAAACTTTACTTATGAAACAGGTATGCATCATTAGGTCTAGAAGGCAATGATTGTGATGACAGATCATCTATTCAAATCTGAATAAGGAAGAGAACACTTTTACACATATCAGTTGATGTAAGTGTGTGTGGGTCTCTGTGTCTTGAACTATTATGCATTTCTTCAACATTACTAGGTAAGGAAATATCTGGTAATGCTAGCACTCGCTGTCCTTACAGTTTATATCATTTTATTCTTCCAGCATCAGAGTATGAAAATTGTAATTTCCTCATATATTTGCTAAGAATTAGTACTTACAGTTTTTTTGGCTAATTTGGGGATTAAAAAGTGATATTTAATTGCGATTTTAATAAAACATGTCCTTGGTTCTCCATTTATTCTTGTAGCTAGGATCTTACTCTTCTTCACTGCCATGAATTATGGGATAATTGTGAGTACAAACATGCCCCATTCTCCTTCCCAGGCTGATATTCACTGCTATTTGACTTGTGAATCAACCTGGTGTGCACAGCCAGGTCTGTTCCTAACCCCAGGTTAACCTGATCAGCTTACTGGAGGTGTTGTGGACCGAGACATATTATTTGATGGAATCTGAAAATAAGTCACAGAATTCAAATGCATTATTTATTGGGAAACTTGAAACCATAAAAAAGCATCATCATATCCTCTTTGTAGTTGTGGAACTTAATTTCTTTTAGAATGTGTGCTTCTTGATATTAGTAAAAACATGAAACCCCACTGCAACATGAGGCTTCCTTACATAGCCTCTATTCACCACAGGCATAAAGAGAGACCTCAGTGCCAGTGAACCTCATACATAGAAGCAAATGAATACTTTATGTTGCCTCTAATGCAAATAATATTAATAATATACTTTAATAATTACACTGTTAAAATAGAAGCGACAGCTAATTCTTTAAAAATTTTAAAGAACAAAATGCAAAAAAATAAAATAAAATCAGTCCCACTGCAGTTTTGTAAATTTTTGTTTGTCAAATGCAGGCACATACTCAAGCACACATATACAAACACCTTCCGTGTTAATTCCATGATATACAGATGTTGCTATGGTGTATAGAGTAGGAACAACTGGAACCTATAAATCTCTAATCACATCCTCGTGATTTGCAAAACTTGGTGACACTCAGCTTGATTTTCACTGGATAACATTGATCTCCCTCTACAGGCTAGTGTTCCAGAGGACCTCACGGTAATGTCTTGAGAAGAAGATGGCAGAGAATCCGTGCATAGCGCACTAACAGTCACAGTGCAGACAAGCGGGGCTTATGACATTAAGGACCCAGAAGACCATACAGAACCTATTGTTGACTTGAACCATCTCATCCTTGGGTGAAGATGATAGGAGAATACTCACTCCTCCTGCCACCATCACCTGAGGGTTACTTTCAGGGAAGCTGCTCCTTAGCTTTCTGTCCTGTCTCTCTTCCTGTTTGTGGTTGGATCATGCTCTGACCAGCAAAAGCCTTCGATAGTAGTTACAGAAGAAAGGCCCTCAAGCAAGAAAAAGATGAGTGATGAAGGGATGGGAACAAGGCAGCAACAGACCTCATTATGAACAAATAAAGCATCGTTTAGGCTTAAGATAGCAGAATACAGTGTCTCCAACACTATAGTTTCACCACACTTCCATTTTACATAGATACATAATTTAAGAAAAAAAAAAAGCCCTCAAATATGTAGGAGGACAAAGAACAGCTATTGAGCCTGGGGATGTGACAACTGATAGGAGCAGATGTTGGGTTCTTTTCCCTGAAGCTTTTTTTCTTTAGGACATTATGCAGTGTGTTGCCTTTTGCTGAAAACGCATGAGGCTAAATGACCTCTCTAGCTTATGCTGTGAGCAGTTTTTCAAATGTTTAATAAGCGAAAGTGTGCTTTGTTTACGTATAGTTGGCATTAAATGTATCAATACATCAAAATCTTATTTTGTTATATTTGTTCCTAAAATAATTTAATTATAAGTTTATATTATATGATTTTTAGTAACAGTTTTAATAGCCCAATTCTTAATGGATAACTCTTTTGCATTTAAATCTCATTCTTAGCCTTTTACTACCTTGGGTAGGTAGTTGAGGTGTTTACCAGTATAGACTCAAAAGTTCCCCACGAGGCTTTTGAACATCCAACTTTCATTTGTAAATTTAAAAAAGCACTTTTTCTTTCTTAATTATTTTATAGCTTTTTTTAAAAGACACATAAAATTTGCCATCTCAACTATTACCTTTCTATACTTCAGTGTTAAGTGTATCCCCATTGCTGTGCAACCAATCTCCAGAACTTTAGCTTGCAAAACCAAAATTGTACTTATAAGACAACCTCCCAATGCCTCCTCTTCCTTGCACTTGGAAACCATTACGCTGATTTTTTAAATTGAATACTCTGTGTACTTCATTTAAATCTAATCATTGTGTGTGTGTGTGTGTGTGTGTGTGAGTGACAAGTTTATTTCACCTAGCATTTTGTTTTTGAACTTCCTCTATGCTGCTGCTGTGTGTGTCAGAATTCCCTTACTTTATAAGACTGAATAATAGTCCATTGCTTAGATATATCTACCACATTGTCTTATCCATTTATTCACATGTAGACATTGACATTGTGGATTAAATGTCTTGGCAGGTTTCAACAGCTGCAGGTGGCAGAACTCGAGCTCAGATCCTGGTCATCTACGTCTGAAGACCGCGCTCTTCCATTCTCTTGATCTACACAATTTTATTATACACTTACTTTAGCCAGGCCCAATAGGAGATACGTGACAGGTAGAGAAATTAGTAAAACAGACACAACCCTTGCCCTTCTGATATTTACAATCTAGTGAGGGATACTAATGAAAAAATGGTTAAAAATTCAGATTCTAGTAAATTTGATGAAGAAAATAGGAGAGAATGGCTGATGTATAGGGCCCTTCATTGTAGTCCACTCCAATGATATGGCCCAAGAAAAAGACCTGAAGCATAAGAAGGCTCTAGTCATGAAAGGACTCAGACAAAAGTCTTCTACACCGAAGAAATGGCAAGGAGTTGGTGGAAGTGGGTTTGGATCAATCAAGGAACATACTTGACAGTGGTGTATCTGGGGTATTTTGAACAAGGAAATGAATGTAAGATGAAGAAGAAGAGGCCAGCAGGTGTTAAGTCTTGCGAGGACTATATTGTACACTTTAATCTAAGAGCAACTGGATATGCTTGAAGGTTTTTAAGCAGAGCAGTACAGTCCTCTGATTCATGTTTAGCACTTGGACTCTGTTATACTATTATTAATAATCATCATTATCTTTTATTGTTTACTCACTATATGCCTTGCATGACTTTAAGCTTATATTATTAATTCCTACAACACTCCTAAAACTCTCTTATTGTCTGAGATATAGAAACAATTTGTTCAAAGTTACAAAGCTTATAATTAGTACAGATAAGATCTGAACCTTTCAAATTAACAGGGGTAACCATACTTTTAGTAAAATCATAAAGACAGCCAAATAATTTGATGAAAAAAAAATGATATGAATTTACTTTTTTGTTTGCTTATTCTCCATAGACCTAGTGCACAAGGCCTTCTGGGAAGTAAATATTTAATACCATCTAATGGTTGTAAAATATTTTCTAGTTTGCACAGTGCTTTTACATACACTTAGATTGCCTCTAAGCCTCCCTACAGCCCCATGAAATACCAGACAGGAAGTGACTCGGGTAACTCTGTATGTTGACAATCAGGAAATAATGCCTCTTCCTCATACTGGAGTTTTTCCCCCAGGTGGAGGAAACTTTGCTACCGTCACATCACTCACAGGTTCCTTTTCCCTATGTCTTGCAGAAGTCTGGAACATATCATTGGCATGTGTACAAAGAAAAACTCAAGCTTGCTTAGCTCATAAATCGTCTCTCTTTCTCTTGACAACTGCCTGCCAACAGATAGCTACAGGCCTCAACTGCTCTTGGCCAGGCACAAAACTTGGCAACAGAGGCCAGCATAAGGCTGCCCATTCCAGAAGTCTAGTTACCGAGAGAATGAATCTGCGTTGGAAGTCTAACTGCCTGGCTTATAAACTGAGATCCCCAGCTCTCTGCACAGTGAGTTTGAAGAGTAAGTTTTGAAACTAGCACCCCAATCTATAGTTCTTCTGTTTATTCCTCACCTGGTTGAGAACACGGAGAATAGAGGCATCACACATGCTGCCCTCCCAGTTCCAACACGAGGCTTCTACTAGTGACTCAATAACATTGAGGACATTTCATTTCTCAAAGGGGCCCAAAGGACTCTATCAAATTACATCGCTGTCAGTGACAGCTGATGTTGGATCCCAGAATTATCTTCTCTTCCCACGGATTTCATGAATTAGTGAATGAGTAGACACTTGTGAAGATGTTCACTTCTGAGACTTGCCATGGCTTACCATGACAGCACATCGTCTATGGCTTCTCAGAGATAGAGACTTCCCACCCCACCCCCCCTTTTTTGACAGGCAAAGTTAGATGGTGGAGAGAGAGAGACAGACAGAAAGGTCTTCCTTTTTCTGTTGGTTCATCCCCTAAGTGTCCTCTACCGCTGGCACAATGCGGCCAGCCCACTGCGCTGATCTGAAGCCAGGAGCCAGGTGCTTCCTCCTAGTCTCCCATGTGGGTGCAGGGCCCAAGAACCTGGGCCATCGTCCACTGCCTTCCCGAGACACAGCAGAGAGCTGGACTAGAAGAAGAGCAACCGGGACAGAATCTGACACCCCAACCAGGACTAGAACCCGGGGTACTGGTGCTGCAGGCAGAGGACTAGCCTAGTTAGCCATGACGCCAGCCTGAGACTTCCCTTCTAAAAATCCAACAATTTTCAGCAAGGATGTAGCTCCTCCACCTATGACTCCCATAAGGCAGGTGTCTGGATCTGGGAACATTTCTCCCAGATTGTCTAGCAAGATCCAAAATCGCTTCAGGCATTGCTAGGCATATGCCGAATCTGCCATCAATAATTCAAGTAGCTATGGAAACTGAGTATGTGATGATTTCCAAAAAACACTGCTTTTCATTTATGGTACTTCAGCCCTCTGGGGTCATGTTGAGGCAACTGTTCCTTGTCAGGTGGGAGCAGACAGTCTAAACAAAGAATGGCATTTTCTCTCCTGGAAGAAATAAGTCAAAATAAACACCCTCAATGGTAGATGACATCCACTCACACAGTAGCATTATCCAAAGGTCAGAAGGTACAGCCAAATGTCAAGAGCTTGGAGGAAAGATTGCTTTTCTGATGTGGGCATCTGTGGTTTCCCCTGATGCCTAATATGCTACCAACACTTGATTGCTTCAGAGAAGAGCATGGCCTTAGAAAAATCTTTCTTTAACTTCTTCTCTTGACAATGTTTTTTCTTCTTATTCTCTTTATAACAGAAGAAATGGAAAATAGGTCCCGGGTTCTTATGAAACCAATCTCTGGATATTGGATAAAAATAGCTGTTTTCATCATTAATAAGAAGTGGGTATCTGCAGTGCTATATGATTACATTAAGTTCTCACTGGAAGAATGAAGTAAAGCAAAAGTTTAGGGTTGTGATTATATTCTATTTATAAAATAATTGATAAAAAAACAGCAGCAGAAACATTTTGACTGACATCCCACCATCTTTCTTTGACATTAATCATGTAATTATGTTTCCAAATTATAACTTCTTATGATTTAGGATTTTGTGAGATAATGTATTGAAGTTACTGTTCCAAACATCTTGAATCTTCACAAGTTTCCTTTTCATTGTTACTATGCTGATCAAAAATCCCAAAAGTCCATTCTTCAATCATCTTTAGAATATGACATGATAGAATTTTTTAAAAATTGACTCAAATTTTGTGATCTAGATTCATCTTCCGCAACAGCTGCCCCACCTCATTCTTCCCTACTTTCCTTCTCTAATGCAGAACATGTGTTAGGATGGTTGTGTTGCTCAAGGAGCAGAGTCCTGTGTGTCACCAGGCAATGGTTTTCACGCTCAACCACTGTGTTTTCCCAGCACATGTATTTGCCACTGTATGTAAGATTCCCTAGCTTCTGTGTCACCAGAGCACCACCTGGACATCAGATCTAGCTGAAACATACAACAGTGTTGTTCGCTTCATCTTTTGGTACCTAAAAAAACTGCAGGAACTACTGGATCTTCCTTCCTAAACTGGCCTTGAAAATCGCATAGTGTCATTTCATCCATGTTGTATTAGTTAAAGAAGACCTAAGGTCTTCCTAGGTTCAAGAAGAGAGGACACAGATCCAACTTCTTGGTGGAAACTATGTCTGAATATAATTTAAAGCCACCACACTTGTATGTGGCTACCCATCTACTGATTATCTTCTGCGTCCAGATGTTATTTACTTCTCTTTACAATTCCACTGGAAATACTATTTACTCATTTATAATTGAGGGACAGAGTGCTTAGACAACTTCGCAAATCTAGAAAACGGTAAAATAAGAACTCAAAGCCAGGACTATCACTACATGGTTTCTCAGATGTGTTCCGCCAGACTCATCATTTATTTTATATTGCAGGCACTTAACAAATATCTAGTCAATGAATGAACATTGGATTCAAATCCTAGGCTCTTAGGCTGGCGCTGTGGCTCACTTGGCTAATCCTCCACCTGCGGTGCCGGCACCCCGGGGTTCTAGTCCTGGTTGCTCCTCTCCCAGTCCAGCTCTCTGCTGTGGCCAGGGAAGGCAGTGGAGGATGGCCCAGGTCCTTGGGCCCTGCAGCCACATGAGAGACCAGGAGGTAGCACCTGGCTCCTGGCTTCGGATCAGCGCAGCGCACCAGCTGTAGCAACCATTTCGGGGGTGAACCAACGGAAAAGGAAGACCTTTCTCTCTGTCTCTCTCTCTCTCACTGTCTAACTCTGCCTTTCAAAAAAAAAATCCTGGGCTCTTAAACATTTAATATTACCTAATTCAACTTAAAAATCAAAGACTTCTCTTTTGTTCTAGACTTCCTATTAATATTTCCAAATTCTGACCTGGATATTTTATTTATTCATTCATAGAATACACCTATGATTTATTTTAGATTTTGCCAGATGCTAAAGGTAAGCATTGTTTGTTATCATGGGTTTTACATTATAAACATTAAGAAGCATAAGTTTTTGAATTAATGATTTACAGCTGTGATAAATATCACAGAGTAATCTTGGTGTTGTGATCCAAGAAATGGGCCAAGCCCATGGCAGAAGCTGGGAACCCAATGCAGATCTTCCACACAGGTGGCAGGAACCAAACTACTTGAATCATCATCTATTCTTTTCCCAGATGTGCATTAGCAGTAAACTCGAATTGGGAGTGGAACTGGGACTGAAATACAGACACTCCAATATGGGATGCAAAACTCCCAAACACTGTCTTAACTACTAGGCCAAATGCCCGCTCAAATTATATACTTTATGTAAATGATATCTAATAAATCTATGCATAATACTTGAAAAACTTATACAAAATGGAATGATATAATAAATTTATTTTCATGCATAAAATTGAAATCCATGCATTTTTCATACTATTTATTTCTCATGAGCTTCTTAAAGACACCTCATATTTTTAAAAATAATACCATTCTTTGAAAAAGGATAATGGATATTTTGAAATTGAAAAAGTGCATAATGAGGGGTGCGTATTCTGGTACATGGGATAAGCTACAGCTTGGGACCCTGCATCCCACATCTGAATGTCTAGGATTGAATGCTGCCTCTGCTTCTGATCCAGCTCACTGCTAATGTGCCTGGAATGCCCAAGGACCTGGGCCCTGCTACGCACGAGGGAAATTCAGATGGAATTCTTGGCTCAAGGCTTTGGTGTGGCCCAGCCCTGAGTGGTATGGGCATTTGGGGAGTGAACCAGTGGCTGGAGGATCTGTCTCTGTCTCTCTTTCCCTTCCTCTGCATCTCACTCTGACTTTCAAATCAATCAATAAACAACAACAATAAACTAGAAACCTTCTCCCCAAATAACAGCACTGTTAGTGGGAGTTTCATTACAGAGAAAGTTCAGCAAAATGGTGCCCTCACTGGATCTAATTAGTATCACTTTTGCTCATGATACCAGACTCCAATCAGCTGGCATTGATCAGGTCCCTTGGGTATCGGGGTTTTAAGTACTACCTGTGAGTATCTTCTCATGGTCATTTTATCATTATATTAGGATATGAATGCAATGGTTTATCAAGCTGGTGGATCCTTGGTTAAAACATGGCTCATCAATCTTGGCACTAGACAATCTGGTGGGATAAATATTTCTGATGGTGACTGTCCTGACCATTGTAGGATGTTGAGCAATATCTTAAGCCTCTTTGTACCAGTAGCAGTACCCACTGGCTGTGACAAAACCAAAGTGTTGGTACAAAACCAAAGTTGTCTACTTCTAAGATGTGAGATCTGAATAAGTTACGTAACCTCCTGTGGCTAATAATAGCATCCATAACACAAGGATATGCATGTGAGTTGCTCAGAAGTGTTTAAGAACAAAAATCAGTTTAGCTAACATTTATTAAGTGCTTACTACATTCCAGGTGCTGTTTAATTAATTCTAGGCATTGACTAATTGAATATTCAAAAAAAATCTCATGAAGTATATATTAAATTTTAGAAGATGTATTTATTTGAAAGTAAGAGTTAGGGTGGCAGCAGAAGCAGCGAAGGAGATGGCAGGGATCCCATGGGATGCTGACTGGGAAGGTGTGGGCAATGCGTGTGTGGTGTGCCTGGAGCCCCACGCTTCAGCCTCAGGGGAGCCAGGTAGCCAGGACAGACTAACTGATGAAAATTAAAGGTCGGACACACCAGCGCTGGAAGCCAAGGTGAGACAGGGTGCTCACCCAACACCGCGGCACCAGCCGCCGCCACCCCTCCCCCAACCCACCCTGGGATGGACACTAAGACACACATGACTGAGCGGGGGAGGAAATAGGAAAAGGAATAGAGTGTGTAGCACCCATGGGAAGAGAGCGCAACTTAGGGAGACTAATTGAGGAACTAAACAAACCAGGAGCCCTTGGTACCTCCACCCTCCCCCATATCGGAGCGGCAGCGGGCAGGAAGTGGCCATCTTGTTTGTTTACATTCGGGCTTAAAGAACTACAACTACGGCGGCCACGGTGCACTAATCGGGAGTGGTGCAGCACTACACTTTTATGCAGGGATGGGCAGCGAGGGAGGGAAGCACAAAGCCCTCCTGCCAAACAACTCAAGTTACCAGAGGGGGAAAAAAATTTTTTTTGAAAAGCCAATGCGGGAAGAGAGCAGGACCCAGCGCCCTAACAGAGGGTTCAAAAACCCCCGATTACGAATGCTATACACATAGAAGTCAGAGATTGGAAGCTAACTACCATCAACTCTGCTCAGCTTTGCGGTATTACTTCCCTGCTGAGGGAAAAAAATAATAATTGAAATAAATAAATAAAGAGAGATCTACCACAACTAACCCTGAAGAACTAAGCAGAGCTCTCTGGCTACACCCATCTCAAGCCTCCAAGGCTCCTCCAACAGCAGACAGCCCACTTAACAAAGCCAGAGTATAAGAAAAAAATCACAGTAAGGGAAGAAGAATTAAAAGAATTCCTTCAAAATGCGAAACAACAAACACAGAAACCAAGGGAACAAAAACAATGAACATATTATGATGCCCCAAAATGAACAAAACACCCCAAGCCAAGAATATGAAGATGACGAGATAGAAGAAATGCAAGATATGGATTTCAAAAAATTTATGATAAGATCATTCAGAAGTCTTCAAAAGCAAATTCTTGAACTACAGAAATCCTTAATGGACAGGATAGAAAATCTCTCTCGGGAAAATGAAACCTTAAGAAAGAACCAGAATGCAATGTAGAAATTAGTAGAACAGGAAAGTGTGATAGTGAAGAGAAATCAGTCAAAAATGAAGAACTCCATAAATCAAGTGACAAACACATTAGAGAGCCTCAAAAATAGAGTCATCAAAACAGAAGAGAGAATATCAGACTTCGAAGACAGAGCACAGGAAACTATACAGTCAAACCAAAGAAAAGAAGAGGAAATTAGAAATCTAAAAAATATTGTTGGGAATCTACAGGATACTATTAAAAAACCCAACATTTGAGTTCTAGGAATTCCTGAAGGCATGGAGAGGGAGAAAGGATTAGAGGGCCTTTTGAGTGAGATACTAGCAGAGAACTGGATTCCGGGTTTGGAGAAGGACAGAGAAATCCTAGTACAGGAAGCTCATAGAACCCCTAATAAACATGACCAAAAGAGAACCTCACCACAACATGTTGTAATTAAATTCACCACAGTGAAACAAAAAGAAAAGATCCTAAAATGTGCAAGAGAGAAACGTCAGATTACTCTCAGAGGATCTCCAATTAGACTCACAGATGACTTCTCATCAGAAACCCTACAGGCTAAGAGGGAATGGCGATACATAGCCCAGGTACTAAGAGAGAAAAACTGCCAGCCCAGAATATTATATCCCGCAAAGCTCTCATTTGTGAATGAAGGTGAAACAAAGACCTTTCACAGCAAACAGAAAGAATTTGTCGCCACTCGTCCAGCCATACAAAAGATGCTTAAAGATGTGCTACACACAGAAACACAGAAACACAGTCATCAATTTAAAAGAAGCTAAAGGAAGGAAACCACACAGCAAAATATCATAGGAAACTCAAAGTATATATAAGAAACTGTCTTTGGCAAATGGCAGGGCAAAGTTACTACTTATGAATAGTCACATTGAATGTGAATGGTTTAAATTGCCCAGTCAAAAGACACCGATCAGCAGACTGGGTTAGGAAACAAAACCCATCTATTTGCTGCTTACAAGAAACACATCTTTCTAACAAAGATCCATACAGACTGAAAGTGAAAGGCTGGAAAAAGATATACCATGCCAACAGAAATGAAAAAAGTGGGCGAGCCACCTTAATATCAGATAACACAAATTTTACCACAAAAACTATTAGGAGAGACAAAGAGGGACACTATATAATGATTAAGGGATCCATTCAACAGGAAGACATAACGATTATCAATGTATATGGACATAATTACAAGGCACCAGCTTACTTAAAAGACTTGTTAAGGGACTGTTGTTGTACAATGTAATACTTTATCCATGGTAGTATTTTTTTTTTATCCTAGTACTAGTGGTTGAACTCTGTAATTAACACACAATTATTCTTAGGTGTTTAATTTTTAACTGAAAAGTGATCCCTGTGAAATATAAGAGTGGCAATAAGAGAGGGAGGAGATGTACAATTTGGGACATGCTCAATCGGAACTGCCCCAAATGATAGAGTCAGAAGTGTGCCAGGGGATTCCAATACATTCCCATCAAGGTGGCATGTACCAAGGCCATCTCATTAGTCCAGGTGATCAATTTCAGCTCACAATTGATCACACTGATAGGTCTAAGAGTAAAATGGTTCACACAAACAAGACTAGTGTCTGCTAATACTGACTGATAGAATGAAAAAGGGAGAGAATGATCCAACATGGGAAGCAAGATACACAGCAGACTCATAGAACGGCAGATGTCCTAAATAGCACTCTGGCCTCAGAATCAGCCCTTAAGGCATTCGGATCTGGCTCAAGAGCCCATGAGAATATTTTAGGCATGGAAAGCTAAGACACTGTGAAAAACAAAAAAATGAAGACCTAAATGAAAGATCTCTGCTAGTGAGATCCCAGTGGAAAGAACGGGGCCATCAGAGAAGGAGCAATAGGTGCCTACATCAAGAAATTAGAAAGGCACCAAATAGATAAGCTCAAAGTTCATCTCAAGGATCTAGAAAATTGGCAGCAAACCAGACCCAAAGAAGGTAGGAGAGGGAAATAATTAAAATCAGAGAAGAAATCAACAGGATTGAATACAAAAAAAAATTACAAAAAATCAGCCAAATGAGGAGCTGGTTTTTTGAAAAAATAAACAAAATTGACACCCCATTGGCCCAGCTAACAAAAAAAAGAAAAGACCCAAATCAATAAAATCAGAGATGAAAAAGGAAACGTAACAACAGACACCACAGAAATCAAAAGAATCATCAGAAATTACTACAAGGACTTGTATGCCAGCAAACAGGGAAACCTATCAGAAATGGATAGATTCCTGGACACATGCAACCTACCTAAATTGAACCAGGAAGACATAGAAAACCTAAACAGACCCATAAGTGAGTCATAAATTGAATCAGTAATAAAGGCCCTCCCAACAAAGAAAAGCCCAGGACCAGATGGATTCATTGCTGAATTCTACCACACATTTAAAGAGGAACTAACTCCAATCTTTCTCAAACTATTTAGAACAATCAAAAAAGAGGGAATCCTCGCAAATTCTTTCTACGAAGCTAGCATCACCTTAATTCCTAAACCGGAAAAAGATGCAGTATTGAAAGAGAATTACAGACCAATATCCCTCATGAACATAGACGCAAATATCCTCAATAAAATTCTGGCCAATCCAATGTAACAACACATCAGAAAGATCATCCACCCAGACCAAGTGGGATTAATCCCGGGTATGCAAGGATGGTTCAATGTTCGCAAAACAATCAACGTGATACACCACATTAACAGACTGCAGAAGAAAACCATATGATTATCTCAATTGATGCAGAGAAAGCATTTGATAAAATTCAACACCCTTTCATGATGAAAACCCTAAGAAAACTGGGTATAGAAGGCACAATCCTCAATACAATCAAAGCAATTTATGAAAAACCCACGGCTAATATCCTATTGAATGGGGAAAAGTTGGAAACATTTCCACTGAGATCTGGTACCAGACAGGGATGCCCACACTCACAACTGCTATTCAATATAGTGCTGGAAGTCTTAGCCAGAGCTATTAGGCAAGAAAAAGAAATTAAAGGGATACAAATTGGGAAGGAAGAACTCAAACTATCCCTCTTTGCAGACGACATGATTCTTTATTTAGGGCACCCAAAGAACTCTACTAAGAGACTATTGGAAATCATAGAAGAGTTTGGCAAAGTAGCAGGATATAAAATCAATGCACAAAGATCAACAGCCCTTGTATACACAAGCAATGTCACGGCTGAGGGAGAACTGCTAAGATCAATCCCATTCACAATAGCTACAAAAACAATCAAATACCTTGGAATAAACTTAACCAAGGACATTAAAGATCTCTACAATGAAAATTACAAAACCTTAAAGAAAGAAATAGAAGAGGATACCAAAAAAATGGAGAAATCTTCCATGCTCATGGATTGGAAGAATCAATATCATCAAAATGTCCATTCTGCCAAAAGCAATTTACAGATTCAATGCAATACCAATCAAGATACCGAGGACATTCTTCTCAGATCTGGAAAAAATGATGCTGAAATTCATATGGAGACACAGGAGACCTCGAATAGCTAAAGCAATCTTGTACAACAAAAACAAAGCCGGAGGAATTACAATACCAGATTTCAGGACATACTACAGGGCAGTTGTTATCAAAACAGCATGGTACTGGTACAGAAACAGATGGATAGACCAATGGAACAGAATAGAAACACCAGAAATCAATCCAAACATCTACAGCCAACTTATATTTGATCAAGGATCCAAAACCAATCCCTGGAGTAAGGACAGTCTGTTTAATAAATGGTGCTGGGAAAACTGGATTTCCACGTGCAGAACCATGAAGCAAGATCCCTACCTTTCACCTTACACAAAAATTCATTCAACATGGATTAAAAATTTAAACCTATGACCCGACACCATCAAATTATTAGAGAGCATAGGAGAAACCCTGCAAGACATAGGTACTGGCAAAGACTTCTTGGAAAATACCCCAGAAGCACAGGCAGTCAAAGCCAAAATTAACTACTGGGATTGCATCAAATTGAAAAGTTTCTGTACTGCAAAAGAAACAGTCAGGAAAGTGAATAGGAAACCGACAGAATGGGAAAATATATTTGCCAACTATGCAACAGATAAAGGGTTGATAACCAGAATCTACAAAGAAATTAAGAAACTCCACAACATCAAAACAAACAACCCACTTAAGAGATGGGCCAAGGACCTCAGTAGACATTTTTCAAAAGAGGAAATCTAAATGGCCAACAGACACATGAAAAAATGTTCAAGATCACTAGCAATCAGGGAAATGCAAATCAAAACCACAATGTTTCACCTCACCCCGGTGAGAATGGCTCACATTCAGAAATCCACCAACAATAGATGCTGGAGAGGATGTGGGGAAAATGGGACACTAATCCACTGTTGGTGGGAATGCAAACTGGTGAAGCCACTATGCAAGTAAGTCTGGAGATTCCTCAGAAACCTGAATATAACGCTACCATTCAACCCAGCCATCCCACTCCTTGGAATTTACCCAAAGGAAATTAAATGGGCAAACAAAAAAGCCGTCTGCACAGTAATGTTTATTGCAGCTCAATTCACAACAGCTAAGACTTGGAACCAACCAAAATGCCCATCAACAGTAGACTGGATTAGGAAATTATGGGACATGTACTCTACAGAATACTATACGGCAGTCAAAAACAATGAAATCCGGTCATTTGCAACAAAATGGAGGAATCTGGAAAACATCATGCTGAGTGAATTAAGCCAGTCCCAAAGAGACAAATATCATTTGTTTTCCTTGATTGGCAACGACTAACTGAGCACCAAAGTGGAAACCTGTTGAAGTGAAATGGACACTATGAGAAACAGTGACTTGATCAGCTCTTGTGCTGACTGTTGATGTACAATGTATGTAAATCTTTACCCATTTTAGTATTTCTATTTGTTGATTGTTTTTGCTCTAGTACTATTGGTTGAACTCTGCAACTAACATACAACTATTCTTAGGTGCTTAAATTTCATCTGAAAAGTGATCCTGGTTAAATATGAGAGAGGGAAAAAGAAAGGGAGGATATTTACAATTTGGGATAAGCTCAATTGGACTTGCCCTGAATGATGGAGTTAGAAACATGCCAGGGGATCCCAATACAATCCCATCAAGGTGGCATGTATCAATGCCATCTCAATGGTCCAAGTGATCAATTTCAGTTCACAGTTGATCACACTGATAGGTCTAAGAGTCAAAGGGAACACACAAACAAGACTAGTGTCTGCCAATACAAACAGAACCAAAAAGGGAGAGAATGATCCAACATGGGAATCGAGATACACAGCAGACTCATAGAATGGCAGATGTCCTAAATAGCACTCTGGCCTCAGAATCATCCCTTAAGGCATTCAGATCTGGCTCAAGAGCCCATGAGAGTATTTTAGGCATGGAAAGCCAAGACAGAGGGAAAGGAAAAAAAAAGACCTAAATGAAAGATTTCTGCGAGTGAGATCACAGTGGAAGCAACGGGGCCACCAAAGAAGGAGGTGCCTTTCTCAGAAGGGAGGAGAGGACCTCCACTTCTACTATGACCCTGTCGGAATAAGATTGAAGTCGGCAAACCCCTAAAGGCTTCCATAGCCTCAGCAACTCATAACTAGAGCCTAGGGAGATTCCTGATGCCATAAACAAGAGTGTCAAATTGTTAAATCAACATCAGGAGTCACTGTGTACTTACGTCCCATGAGGGATCTGTCCTTAATGTGTTGTCCAATGTGAAGTAATTCTGTGACTAGTATTGAAACAGTATTTTTACACCTTGTGTTTCTGTGTGGGTGCAAACTGATGAAATCTTTACTTAATACATACTAAATCGATCTTCTGTATATAAAGATAATCGAAAATGAAAAAAACTCAGTGTTATATTGGAAATAGCATAAAAAAATTAATCAATTTTTTAAAAAATATATCATGTAGCATCTTTGTCCTTAATGGGCTGTACAATGTGATTCAATGCATAAGGAGTACTCAAATAGTATATTTCACTTTGTGTTGCTATATGAGGGCAAATGGTCGAAATCTTTACTTAACACATACTAAACTGAGCTCCTGTATACAAAGAGAATTGAAAATGAATCTGGATGCAAATGATTGGGGAGAGGGAGCGGGTAAAGGGGGAGGGTTGCGGGGGGAGAGGGAAAGTATTGTGGGGGAAGCCATTGTAATCCATAAGTTGTACCTTGGAAATTTATATTCTAAATAAAAGTAAAAAAAAAAGAATGTAAGAGTTTGGTGGGGGAGGGACAGAAGGGGACAAAGGGAGAGGCAAAGAGAGAGACAGAGAGAGAGAATCTTCTCTCCAGATGGTTGCAATGGCCAGGACTGGGCCAGGGTGAAGCCAGGAGCCAGGAATTTCATCTGGTTCTCCCTCGTGGATGACAGGGGCCCAAACACTTGTGCCATCTTCTGCTGCTTTTCCTGGGTCATTAGCAGGGAACGGGATCAGAAGCGGAGCACACCTTTATTGGATGGCAGCTTCACAGGTAACAGCTTCACCCACTGTGAAACAATGCTGGCATTGATAATTTGTTTTATTTTATGGATGAAGTAACTGGGAGAATATAAGTAACACCTAAGACTTTAGTGGTACTAAGTGAAAGAGTTGGAAAATGACTTCACAAAGTCTGACTCCAGAACTCACACACTACACAATTTTTCTATTGTCAGTAAAGCACTATGGGGAGAAAATGTACCATTCCTACTCACTGTGCGCACCATAACTAGTTGATTCCCAGTGTGCATTCTTTGGTTCACAGTAAATCCACGTAAGTTACAAAAAGATTTTTGGGAAAGAAAGAAAAATAGGGCTTTAATGGGAAAATATAAAACCAAAAAACATGTTCTCTTTTCTTTGTACCACATTAATCACTGGAAATATAAACATGAACAAGGCCCAAGACCTATCCTCAAGCTTCCCAATACTTCTATTGATTTCCCACCCTAACTAAAAGGCTCAAGCTCTCTCTGCTAAACTCCAGAACCACTGGAGGGCCTTGGACACCAACGGCAATACATGTCCTGCTGCTGGTTGTACAGAAGCAATCAGCGAGCACAAGTAATCATTGCATGGCATGAAGTCTCTCCATGGTCTGGAGAATAATGGGGAGAAAGAGAGCCTGGACCCAGGGAGATATAGACAGTGCTGTAGAACCCCTGGGAGGAAGGAAACACCCAGTGAGGGCACCCTAGTGCGAATGCAAAGCAGAGAATCTTGCAAACTGGGGGAATTGGAAAATTAAATTAGAGGTCTGGGTCTCAGTTTCCTTACCTACAAAATGATGATAAAGTTATTACCATATCCAGAGCCATGAAAATTGAACAGGACCAAATCAGAGGATGTGTGCAATGCAGGACAACAAAGAATGCCTCAATTAATTTCAGCAACTATTATAATTAATATGAAGCATTAGGCTCAGAGTATTCTAACAAACTGGTAGCTTTGCCTTGCCCAGCGCCCTTTCTCAATTCTCCTGGTGTTTCCCTGCTGCCCCAAGCATAATGTTATTGCAAACATTGACCTAATAAAGATGCACAGAAACCATTTTTTCCTACACTGAAGCAATGCAATGCAAAACAAAACCCAAAAAGGCAAAGCAATTCTCTTTCATGTTTTGCAAGTTCCACTGGGATTTTCTTTCCAAACGAAGATATTCTATTTCTGTTCCAGGAAATAAAGATATTGAAAATAAGAAAATTCCCCCTTAAGGTTCACTATTCAGTAGCTCAGCAGTTTTTCCATTTTATTTTCTCATTTTCCCATATATCATCTGACTTATATTCACTCTCTGTGTTCTCTTGCCAAGAATATGTTGAACACATTTATAGAGGAAAAAAATAGGCACTCAAACCAAGCATCCAAACCCAATAAATAAAGATCATTCGTTAAATTCACTCATTCAGCAAATAATTATTGGACACCTACTGTGTACCTGTTTTTTTGTTTGTTTGTTTGTTTTTTAAACAAAGTATCTGATCTCATGTAGCTTCTACTCCAGAGGTCATGGGATTGAGGCATGGAGCAAACATAAGCAAAAATTAATATCATGGCAGATAATAGCTAAAGCTATTCATAAAATTAAAAGGACTTAATGATAAGACAGGTGGAAAATAGTTAGAGAAAGCCCAAGAAAGGTCTTTCTACAAAGGTGGTATTTGAGTTTGAATTTCAAGTGATCAAAAGCAAGGCATAGAAAGCTCTAAGAAGGATATTTAGGCTGGGGAGGGAGCAACTGTACTTCCTGAGGGGAGAATTCATGGCCTGTCTTTGGCAGGAGCAGGGCAGGAGACAGGTGACAGGGGCAACAGGGTGGATGACCCTGCAAAAAAGCAAAAGGCAGGTCACATTGAGCCTCCTAAACCATGGTAAGAACTTGGGATTTTTATGGGAAATAGAAGAGGCACCTGAGGTGTTGTGGGAAGAGCCCTGAACAGGTTTCTATTTGATATTATCAGATTGCTGTTGTGCAGGGGAGAGAAGTAAGAAGGAGATGGCAGTCTAAGGTCACGATGCCAGACCATCACAGAGATGATGGGGTAGTGTGGCGATGGAGTAGGTGGTAAGACGTGCTCAAATTTGGAACAACTGAGCGGTAGAGTCAGAGGGTTTTCAACCAGATTGTGACTTGTGGGAAAAATAGAAGGGTAAGTGATGACAAAATATTTTGCCCAAACGACTGGTTGGACAGTAGTACTGTTTCCTGAGCTGAGGGAGATTATGGAAACAGGTTTCAGAGGCTATAGAGGTGTAACTGAAATTGTGAGCAGGTATAGTGAGAGATAAAAGCTCATTAGACATCCAACAGTGATGGTGACTGGTCATTGAGCATGTCCACATGTGGGTCAGTGGAGATGTTAAAGTTCCAAGCTCTGCTAAATCACTAAGTGACATTTGTTAACAGGGAGCACCTGATACGAAGCTGGCACCATGAGGAATGGAAAGAAAATTAACATGCATCACTTGCCCTCAGTGTGTTGATAGTGTACAAAAGATGCATAAATTTATCACAAAGAATGTAACTGAACTGGTTTTGAAAAAGAAATAAGATATTATCTGTGCCAAGAAGGGAAAAGCAGACAGTAAGAGATGGAAGCTATTTCATAAGATTTTGGTGGAAGAAGCTGAATTGGGTATTACAAAATGAATTGGAATTTGCCATTTTAGGAAGAAGAGGAAGATGGAAGAGAATGCTCCAAAGTCATGAATGTGTGGAATTAATGGGCTGGATTTGGAAAGTCTAGAACACCTTTTATGGGTTGTGGAGAAGCAGAACAAAGGACTGGTTCAGGATGAGTTTTGAAGGTCCCATGGTCCCAAATATCTAGAGCTTGGGGAAGAAATTTGTATTACCTAAGAGAGTTGTCCAGAGAAATAGAAATATTTATATATTGAGATAATATATAATAAATATATTTAGATAATAAAATAAGGAATCGTCCATTTATGGAAGTTAGAAAGTTCAAATCAGCACCATAGGCCAACAAGTTACAGATGGAGAACAGCTAGTGATGTCGACCAAACCCAAAAGCCAAGAAACTGTTAACCCAGGAGTTTAGAGTCAAGATGAAGTCTGAAGGGAGACCTCTGGGTAATTTCCTCTGACTTGGGGAGGATTATTTTTCTCTTCTATTTAGGTTTTCAGCTAATTGGACAAGGCCTACCCTCAAGCTATTTTACTCAGTGATGCCCAATTTAAATGTTAACTCTGCCCAAAAACACTCTCCATGAGCCTAATGTAGATTTGAAAAGAAACTGTTTTCAAAGCCCCATTTTACCATGCCAGTTGGGTGAAACTAGCATCCATTGGGTTTGATTGACACTATGTCATTTTATAATTAAATCCTCATGGCAACTCATTAACAGAAGTATTGATATTATCATTTAACAGAGAAACAAGAATAATTAATCTTTCCAAGGGCATGTAAGTGAAGACAGGGATTTAGACACAGGTGGATTTCAAAATTCATGCTCTTTCACGAAACTATGCTTCAATTATTTTGAATATATTATATTCAATTTCCCTATCTTCAAAAGTTAGGCATCCTGAGACCTGATAAGGATTAAGAGTCATGAAATCTATTATCAAGGTGGCTAAAATTTCACAGGTAGCAAATTTTACTGTTTTTATTATATCACATGATTAGATAACTTATTCCATTCATTCCCTTATCCACTTAGTCAATAATTATCTGGTCCCTATTTTGTTAACTTCATTAGCAATCTTTGGAAAATGAGATGATCATCTTCTTATCTTCTGTAAGTTATGGGATAGGGACTGGAGATATGCACATTGGCCATGATGAAAATTCAAACTTCCTGCTTTGAACCCAAGGCAGCTCACACTTCCATTTCTCTCTCCCCCTGCTCCTTACAGTGGCATGGCACTTGCATGGCTCTCCCATAGCTACACGTGAGGCAGCCAAATAGACTTTTGATTTATACTCTAATATTATCATTGCTGCTATCTTTTCTGAGAAATACAGGAAGTACTTCTGCAGTTATAATAATAGCTATATTATTTTTATTACTATGGCAGTTGCTATTATGGTTGTAATAGGATCTATCATTCATTCATTTAAATTACTGAGCATCTTTTACTCTTAGAAAGTGAAGGAGCTATGACACACTTTGATGAAAGAGATGATATGTTCTAACTTATATTTAATTGATTCTGATTGTGTCTTGGGAGCAAGACAGTAAGAAGACAAGTTAGCAAGCAAAGGTACAATTTAAGAGATCATTGCAATAATACAGATTATAGAATTATAGAGGAAAGGATCTTAGACCATGATGATGCGGAAAAAGTGGTAAGTGGTCAAATCTGGGTCTATTATAAAGACAGAGGAGTTGGCAAAGTAAGCTGCAAGATTGGATGTGAGGGATAAGGGAAAGAGAAGGACAAAGGGTGACTGCAGTCTTTTTGCTTGAAGAACCAGAAAGTTGGAGTCACTAACAGATGAGAAGACCTAAGGAAGATATAAATTGTACATTGGATAGGCTGTGATTGAAATATCACTACACATCCACGTTGAGATCATCAGTTGAATTAATTGCACAGTAGTGGAGTGAAAACACCCCAGGCATTGGGACTGGGCTCCTGATAAACAAAGCTAAAAGCTGTAGCCCTGCTGTCAAGAATCCTGCATTGACCAAAGGGCTGAAGCTGCTCTGTTACAGATGTGCCCAGGTTAGGAGTCCACGGAGGGCCAGAGAAAGGGAGCATCTATCTGGGCTGAACTCATAGGGGAACAGTGGCTTAAAACAGTCATGAAATTGATTGGAATTTGTTGTAGTCAATAAAATAGAGCTACCATAATTGGTTAATTAATCAAAAGAATCAGTTAAAGAGAGATTCATAAAAATGATACATACACACTGTAAATATTTCACATTAACTTCAATAAAAAATGTGCTTTCATTTGCCAAGGTTAAGATGTACAGCCAAAGCCTTGGTTTGAATGAGTCCTGGACTGATTACATTTCCCCTGTGTCTTGTTTGCTTCTATCAAAATCATAATATATGGTCCTTGATTCCAGTATTAGTTCCTTGAAAGTAGAGTAAAAATGTAAAGTCAGTTAGAAAGCAACAAGAATATGAACTTCAGATTTTTAATTTATAATCCCATCTTTGATTTATTTAACTATATTTTTAAAACAACTCAAGCTTTCCCAAATCGTTTAAATTCATTTTCATAGAAACAACTCTCTATCCTGGTGCTCATATCTCATTATTTGCGTAGTAATTAATTAAATGTATAAATACCACAAGCACAACTGTCACAAACACAAGTGATTTTTAGGAAATCAACAGAAGAAGTATGCAGGTGTAACTTACTAGTTCAGAGTTGTCAAACATACCCTAAATGTCATCAAAATGTTTTATTAAGAATAACTTGATCTATTTACCATCAATTGAGAAATTAAGTTCACTTGAGAGACTACTTTGGAATGAAAGGGGACACGAAAAGGCTTTATTCACAGTGTCTCCCCACTTCTGAAGACCTTGTCCCATTAGAGGCAGGAGCTGAAGACTTCAAACTTCAAGCAAATACATGGTTTGAAACACATCTGCTATACATTATTTTACTTTTCCATTCTTTTCTTTCAAGGCACTATTACGACATACATTTCTTGAAGCCAATGATTTCCCAGGAAATATTCTCCCTATTTTCTGTACATTAACATATGTTGTCCTCAGAACACCTCATGAAACAGGTCCTATTACTGTCCGTATATGTCAGATATGGTGGGTAAAGTACAAATTTCTTAGTGCCATCAAAATTTACTTTTTCCTCTCTTTTCTTTGTTTCCATAGTCAAACACAAGAGTAGGGGTTGTCAAACCTTTCTATAAACAGAGCAAATCACCTCAACTTTATGATAGTAGAGTTTCAGTCACAACCACTTGACTTGGCTATTGCAGTATGAACACAGTCATAGATAACATATGAACAAATAAACGTGGCTGTGTGCCAATAGAAATTAATTTGAAAAGTCGGTGGTAGAAAAAAATGAGAAACTTCACTATAGTTTGCACATCCCTGCTCTAAATGAAGAGAATTATTCTCCATTTCTTGAGCAAAGCACATAGCTCCTATTCAGGAAATTTTCTTCTCTACCTTTTGAAGTTCAGTTCTTATTTAACTTCTATTGCATTGTTCTAATGTTCATTATTGTTTTGTGTTAGTCATGACAGATCCCAAATATTGTGGCTATCAAAGGATAACTCTATTGCTCACTTTTATAAAATCCAAAATGATTGTTCTGGGTAGAGAAAAGTCTCATTAGGTGGTGACTCAGGGACCCACAATTATTCTATTATATGGCTCCGCCTCCATCAGTATGTGGACCCTAAGATCATTCCAGAAACAGAACAAGCAAGGAAGATTGTGCACAGGAAGGCTAGGTGTATAGAGATCAGACAGAAAATGTCATCTAATATGTGTCTGGAAAAAGAATTTTAACAAATGACATGGGTAGAAGGTATCAGTGACGAAGAATATGAGCCAACTCACATACCAGCACAGAACCAAAGTGTGTCATCTGGGATACGGATAATACATCGTGATTAGTAGGGGATTGGCTCACATCATGTGAAGTTATGCACAGTATTTAAATGCCACAGCCTAGAGAGTATTTTAGTCAACAATGGACCAGTATCAAAGAATTTTGAACTTTGACTTAGTACTGCCCAGGCCTATTATGGAAAAAACTGTGTCTGGGGGAATTTAAACAGGGACCAAAAGGAAGTTTGGGCCAGGGAAAAGAGAAGAGAGAAGGTGGAACAACTACAAGACCACAAATAAAACCTGGGTGTGACAAACATTATGGAAGAAAAGAGCAATGGACTCAAGGCGGTAAACTAGAACATTAGAGTTGGCTCTCAGGATAAGCAGTTGCCACCTTGAGTAAACCATGTCCTTCTAGAACTAAAACCTTTAGCTTTCTTGGAATGGAATCAAAACGACCCAAGTAGCTTCTTGTAGCACTAGCATTCCCAGGCTCAGTGAAAATTAAAAAAAAAAAAAAATGAAGAAATCTTTCTCAAATCTCTACCACCTGCAACCCAGAGGAAGAGCCCAAATACAAATGCAGGCAGATTCCAAGAGCAACCAGAGGCCCTACGTGGGAAAATTCTATACACTGTCACCTCCATGGCCTCCGAGAGACTGAGCCTGAGCGCCTGAGAAAGCTCCATCTCCACTGATAATAATGCCCATCAATTTATTCAACTTGCTTGCTCTATTTTTTTCCTGTGGTCTGAAATCCATCAAATTATTCTGCCCTCTCACAAGAACTGCTGATAGCCATTGATCGATTACTTTGTTTACAGAGTCTTGCAGTGCCTCAGCATTAAAATAAAATTAAAATGGAAAAAAAAATCTTAAAACAACCCTGCAGCAATCGGGAAATTAATCGTTGGTTTCCAAAACATACTGGAGGCCTAGATTAAAAAGCCTCAGTCCCTCACAGGATCACAACATATAATAGCCTCCATTCACCAGGCTTCAACTAAAGGCAAGCAAACGCTTTTCCTTGCGGCCACACTCAGAAACATTCTGCACCCCATTCAGCTGGGACACTGATGAGTACCTGTAGCCTGTGCTTACACAAAATAGAGCAGTTTGGAAGCCAGTTTGATAAATGATACTTTCCTTTCAGCCACAGCTGAACACAGCTGAACAGGTGCTGTCACTTCTAAGTGCATCTAAATTGCCCAACACAATTAAGGCATCGTCTAAGCTCTTGGAATGTTTTGTCTGACTTTGAAACAGGGGGCCACTTAAAACATGGGTCTTGTCCAGACACGACTCAAAGTGTGAGGATTTTTCTTACCAAGTTCTTCTCAGACTCTGGCCCGCCCCTGGATACTGTATCTTTTTTTTTTTTTTAACATGCAGAGTGGACAGTGAGAGAGAGACAAAGAGAAAGGTCTTCCTTTTTCCGTTGGTTCACCCCCTAATGGCCACTGCGGCTGGCACGCTGTGGCCAGTGCACCCCGCTGATCCAAAGCCAGGAGCCAGGTGCTTCTCCTGGTCTCCCATGGGGTGCAGGGCCCAAGCACTGTATCTTTCTTTTTATCTCAGTCTACCACATGTATCTCCTAAGTCACTTCAGCCTCAAGAAAAACCCTCAGCTGGGGCTGTAGTCTGTCAGAAGTGCTAGAACTGAGTCATCATCCAGGTGTCCTGGGATTTGGGACTCCAGTGGCCTCATGGCTAAAAGAATAAATAAATAAAAATGATGTGAATTAGATTTTTGCCACATAAGTGTCATGAGGACATGGCCAAATAAAAGACAAGGGACCAGGAAATGGAAGGAAAGAGGCAGGAAAATTAGTAGTTCTGGGTATTGGACTAGAATATGTATGGTATATCAAAAAGGTCAGACACATTGGGCTTGAATCCTAGCTCAGCCATTTTCTACTGATATAAGCTTAAAAAAAGAGCACCTGCACTGAGACTGATTCCTTGAGTGTGTACTTGTGAAGAGAAAGACCTGTTGTGGGAATTCAGTGACAGCATTGGGAAGGTTTGTGTCTGGGCCATGGTGGGAGCTCGTTGAATTCGACTTCCCTACACCTACTGTCTTCGCATTCGGAGCCTTTGAAAAGACAGGTGTCTGGATCTCTGTCCTGGTCTCTGGCCATCCGTTCAGCAAATGCATATGCAGGCTGCGCCATACACCAGTTGCTGAGCTCAGCACTGTGAGTGCATGCACAGTCAACACAAGACCCTGGCCTTCAAAGGGTTTGGAGCCAAAGCTTTGGAGTCAGATTCAAAGAAAGATAATTATAAGATCAGGACATTGGAAAAGATCTCCAGCAAGTTTCATGAAAATACTAAAGAGGCAGTTCTGGCCTAACGTGAGGGCTTGTCATCGGGTAAGGTCTCCTGGCAGAACACCTGAACTGACTCTTAACGTATAACTGGGAATTATGGACAAAATAATGAAGCCACAAAATCACAATGACTTTAGGCACTGTTATGAAGTTTGCGGTTCTGCAACATATAGAAAAGAAAGGAAATATCCCGAGATAATGCTAAAGAGGTCAATGGAACCGAATCACAGAAAGTCATATATCCTTGTCATTTATATTATGAACATGACTCTACATGAGAAGTAAAGCCAAGGACTGGGTAATAGTACCCCAGAATAAAAAAATCAAATATATTGTTAAATATATTATTTATTTGAACATCAGATGAACAGAGGGAGAGACAAAGAAAAATTTTCCCAAGCACAGGTTTACTCCCTAGATGGCCACAATCACCAGCACTGGACCATGCTGAAAGCAGGATCCAGGAGCTTTATCAGGGTCTCCCACATGGGTGGCAGAGGCCCAAACTCTTGAGCTATCTTTAGCTGTTTTTTACAGGCCATTAGCAAGGAATTCAATCAGAAGTGGAGCAGCCAGGACACAAACCTACACACATATAAGATGCCAGCACCCCAGGTGGTAGTTTTACATACTACCTCACAATGCTGCCCCAGAATATAACTTTTAAAAGCTTATTCTGGGGCCAGTGCTGTGGCGCAGCAGGCTAATGCCCTGGCCTGAAGCACCAGCATCCCATGTGGGCACTGGTTCGAGACTCGGCTGCTCCACTTCAAATCCAACTCTCTGCTATGGCCTGGGAAAGCAGTAAGAGGATGGCCTAAGTCCGTGGGCCTATGCACCCACTTGAGAGACCCAGAGGAAGCTCCTAGCTTCTGGCTTTGGATCGGCACAGCTCCAGCCATTGCAGCCATCTGGGGAGTGAACCAGCGAATGGAAGACTCTCTCTCTCTCTCTCTCTCTCTCTGCTACTCCTTTCTCTGTGTAACTCCAACTTTCAAATAAATAAATAAATAAATATTTTTAAAAAAGGATATTCTGGGGCCAACACTATGGCATAGGGGATTAAGCTGCTGCCTGCAGTGCTGGCATCCCATATGGGCACCAGTTCGAGGCCCAGCTGCTCCACTTCTGATCCAGCTCTCTGCTATGCCTGGGAAAGCAGTGGAAGATGGCCAAAGTCCTTGGGCCTCTGCACCCATATGGGAGACCTGGAAGAAGCTCCTGGCTCCTGGCTTAGGATCGGCGCAGCTCCGGCCGTTGCAGCCAATTGGGGACTGAACCAGCAGATGGAAGATCTCTATCTGTCTCTGCCTTTCCTTCTGTCTCTAATTATGACTTTCAAATAAATAAATATTTTAAAAAGCATATTCAATATATCTGTTGCTTTCTTAATTATATGAAATGTAAAACACGAAAACTTCTTGACCAGTGAGGAAACTCAGAAGATGAAGATGATGATGTCGATTTAAGATCTAATGTCGGCTGGTGCAGCGGCTCAATAGGCTAATCCTCCGCCTGCGGTGCCGGCACACTGGGTTCTAGTCCCGGTTGGGGCGCCGGTTCTGTCCCGGTTGCCCCTCTTCCAGTCCAGCTCTCTGCTGTGGCCTCGGAGTGCAGTGGAGGATGGCCCTAGTGCTTGGGTCCTGCACCCACATGGGAGACCAGGAGAAGCACCTGGCTCCTTGCTTTGGAAGCACGCCAGCCACGGCTGCCATTGGAGGGTGAACCAACGGCAAAGGAAGACCTTTCTCTGTCTCTCTCTCTCTCTGTCCACTCTGCCTTTCCAAAAAAAAAAAAATCTATTGTATGTTTACCATAAAACATGCATTTTTCAATATTTTAATATGTATGGGAAAGCTTTGTATGAATGTACATGCTTAGAAATAAAAAAAAAAAAAAACTTTAAGATATTGAAAAGCCATAGCATGCAATGCCTATGTCATAACTGGATTCCTCTAACAATGAGCCAGCAGAAGTTAGGGAAGGGAAGAACACGGGCGTGGGGAGACCCATCCAAAGACTGCTGAGGTTCCCCTGAGCGTTGTAGGAATTAGAAGCATGGGAATGAGGATAAGTATGGAAAAGGCATGGATATGAGAAGCCTAGGTAAGGCAGGGTCAGGTAAGTGTGGTGATGTACTGAGCACGTCTAATGAAGAAAAAAGCTGGAAACAAATGGGAAATCCCAAATAGCTGGTGGGGTGAGTGAAAAGATAGGAGAAGCACCAACTGGAATGAGGGAACCTGAAGATAAACAGGAGAGGGAGGAAGATGACAACTCAGGTCAGTTTGGGATCTGTTCTTTACCCATGCAGCCAATGTTGTCACTGCTAAATTTGACATCATTTAACATGAATCTTTGTGTTCTGCACATTATTAACCTTTTTATTGAGATCTGCTCTAACTAAATGTGCTGCTGTTTTGAGTCTGAAATTTTACCTTGGAATTACAGTTTTGTTCATTTGTTGTCAACCTTGACTTACAAGTTTTTTAAACTTTTATTTAATAAGTATAAATTTAGGAAGTACAACTTACAATTTGATGAAGAAACAAAGTTCTTCACACAATCTTGTTTACAACTGATTTCAACCCTGAAATCAAACTCGCGCCAACTCTTTTGCATTTTTCCTTCTTGTCCTGCTTATCACTTGTGTTGAGCTGTTTGCAAGACATGAAGATATCTGAATTTTATTCTAGATAGGAGTGAATCAGGAATTGACAATTTCAGGAGGGAGATACATATGGAAGCAGACTAGTACTCTAAATCTTTACCATTGGAATAGAAATATCAGTACATAATATGTTATCAGTGGTGTATTAGCCTATTTTTCACTACTATATTAAAAGACTTAAGGCAGGCTAAGTATATAAAGAAAAGAGGCTTGTCTAGGCAAATGACTCAGGACATGCAAAGTCGAGGGTCCTCATCTGTGATAGTTTTCCTGCTGGCAAAATCCTCAGATAATGCAGAGCAGCACACAGCTAGAGCTGGGTAGCATGTGTGTGTGTATGTTCCTCAGTCTGGTCTCCCTCTCTGATCTTAAAAGTCAAAAGTTCAGTCACAGAGGTTCTACCTTCGTGGCCTTACCCAATCTAAGTCACTTCCCAAGGGATCTACCTCTAAACACCATAGTTGGATTAAGATTCCACTCTCTAAATGCCTCACAATGGGAACTATTTTCAAAACATGAAACTTTGCAGTACACTACCTATATTAAATTCATGGCAAATGCCAAAGTAAAATGAGATTTTTCAGGCTGTCTTATTTCTGTTCTCTGTGTTTTCTATCCCTAATTCCAGCTCTTATTCTCCACCATGATCTGTGTGTTTCAAGACCCACAGAACTGATTTTCTTGCTCTGACATTGTGTTCCCATCATTAACTACATCTCACATTCACTCATTGTATTCTAACCATGGTTTCTCTAGGTAAGTGCCTTGTATAGCCCATTTCCATCTTGAATATGTTCTCTTTGCAGTAGGTTTTCATAATCAAGTATGCCAACTCACCCATTGTAGCTCCATAAACAAAACTCAAAGAATTTTGGAAAAAATCATGGCAAACATTGGACCAATGTGGGCTGAACTACAGGTTTAAGCAATATGTCAGCAGTAGGCATTTGATTTAAGAGAGAAAAAGTATATCTGCACATTGTTCAATGGTAAATGTGGGCCCACTCTCCTGAAAGAGAAGGTCAGTAAATTGGCATGACCAACAATATGTCATAGGTCTAATAGGTCAGATCCTTATTGTTGCCACTTTTCACTCATCCAACAAGAAGAAAACAAGCCTAGGATTGTACTATCTTCTACTTGGTGCCCACCTCTTAATTTTTTTAAAATTTTTAAAATTTTATTTTTCATAATTATTAATATTTTTGCTTGGCAACTCATAATTGCATACATTTGTGGACTGCGATGTGATACTTTAACTGTTTTCATTTTTCATGTTAATGTGATATTAAAGAGAACAGATTCAATGTAGCTGATAGATACAATTCTAAGATTATGACTTTTCCCTTATTTTTTCCTCTCCCTCTCCCTTTCTTTCCTCGTTTTATTTTTAAATTTTTGACATAGCATTTTTAACTGTATATTATATTCAAAGGCTTGATCAGGATCTCCTGGAATATAAACTATCATTCAAGTGGTAGTAGCATCAGGAGCTTTGGAAGCACAAGCCCTGCCCTAGTCCTATTGAGATAGTATGCAGCAAGGCCCAGCTCCACCCATCAGGAAGCCCACTGGGGGGGTGGGGGGCAAGATTCAGGCAAAGGAACAGATTCAAACTAGCTTCATCTGAGGTGACATCCAGGTAACACTACCAGACATTTGGTTTAATTATACTCTCATTAAAATGAGTATAGTTTAGTAGAGAATCACTCTCCCCATGAGAGTCTACGGAAGTGAAACGTAACAAAGTGGGGCTGGCGATGTAGCATAGCAGGCTAAGCCTCCACCTGTGGCACCAGCATCCCATGTGGGTGCTGGCTCTTATCCTGGCTACTCCTCTTCTGATCCAGCTCTCTGCTTGTGAACTGGGAAAGCAGTGGAAGATGTCCCAAGTGCTTGGGGCCCCAACTCAATCCCAAAGGAAGCTGTTGGCGCCTGGCTTCAGACTGTCCCAGCTCGGGGCGTTATGGCCATTTGGGGAATGAGCCAGCAGATAGAAGCCCTTGCTCTCTGTCTCTCCCTCTGTCTATAATCCCACTTTTCAAATAAATAAATCTTTAAAAACTTAAACAAAGAGAAAATAAATGAATCCACAACTCCTAGAATCCGCCACACCTTTCCCAAAAATAAGCTACACATTCCATCCAGATATTAGCCTTTTGCTGAAGACAAAGACCCTTCCGAGACTGTGAGGGGCCCAACTAGGAGTCCCCCAGCTACTTGGTGTCAACGACACCCAACAGATTTGAGGTCATGAGAAAGTTATTTAAGCTCCTACAAACTCCTCATCTCTGAAATGGAGAAAAAAAGTGTTTTATGTTACTGTGGTGCTCATTTTAACAGTCCCAGTACCAGCACATATCACATGGTTCTTCAAGTATCCACTCCTTGCTTTCACTATGATGCTAATGGAGGAAATGGCCTCAAAAGTTATCATCTTGTGAGTTGGAAAAGTTTAGGATGATTCGTAAATTTTCCAGAGTCAAAACAGCTAACTTGATTCAGAATTCAACTCTAAATCAAGATATATAATATTAATCTCAATTTTAATATTAATAATTATAATAGTGGCTAAAATTGAATGCTGTATTTTAAACTTAATTATATGGTTTAATTAATTTTGAATAAGTAATCAATTAACTTGTTTCAAAATCAAAGAGTATAACAGTAGAATGGAAAATATCTCTTTTTCTTATCGTTCCTCTCTCAACAAAAACCTCTATTAATATAGTTTCTTATGCATCTT
Source organism: Sylvilagus floridanus (assembly GCA_949820135.1). Taxonomy (NCBI): domain Eukaryota; kingdom Metazoa; phylum Chordata; class Mammalia; order Lagomorpha; family Leporidae; genus Sylvilagus; species Sylvilagus floridanus. Next base: position 162,248,450 of record OX463241.1, on the reverse strand, counting down.
TATGGATTGATGCATAGTACAGCAAATGCTTTATGGTATATGTCGTTTTATGTTTCTTCTTTTGTTAATGAAAATATCATACTAAACAATATGGTTTCTTAAATTTAATATATTTAAAAGATAATTTCACATTGACATTATTCTTTTTTTTAAAAGATTTATTTATTTATTTGAAAGTCAGAGTTACACAGAGAGAGAAGGAGAGGCACAGAGAGAGAGATCTTCCATCCACTGGATCACGTCCCAGTTGGCCACAACGGCCAGAGCTGTGCTGAAGAAGCCAGAAGCTTCTTCCGGGTCTCCCACGTGGGTGCAGGGGCCCAAGCACTTGAGCCATCTTCTACTGCTTTCCCAGGTCACAGCAGAGAGCTGGATTGGAAGAGTGGCAGCCAGGACTAGAACCAGTACCCAAATGGGATGCCGGCACTGCAGACAGAGGATTAACCCACTGCACCACATCACCATCCACAACAATATTCTTATTATATACTATAGCAATGTAAATTATGATTAAAGGATCATAATTAACTATGACCTATTAATGAAAATATATGTTGTTTCCCATGTGTGTTACTGCAAACAATGCTGTAGTGATATTGATAAGCACAGATTGTCCTTCACATGAGCACTTAACACTCCAGTATAAATTTCTATCAGTAGAATTTCTGGATCAAAAAAATTAATTCAAAATTCCAATGAATACTCCACATTTTTCCAAGCAACATGCTAAAGAATCTGTTTCCCCATAGAATTGTTTTAACTACAGTGTGCAATAATTACTGTTTTGGCCTTTGATAATATAATAGGTAAAACTAGTAACTTCATATACTTTTTAAAAAATATTTATTATTTGAAAGGCAGAGAGAGAAATAGAGAGATAGAGAGAGACAGAGATTTTCCATCTGCTGGTTCACTCTCCAAATGGCTGCAATGGCCGGAGCTGGACTGTTCTGAAGCCAGGAGCTTCTTCCGGGTCTCCCACATGGGCGCAGAGCCCAAGCACTGGGGCCATCCTTTACTGCATTCCCATGCCATAGCAGAGAGGTGGTTTGGAAGAGGAGCAATCAGGACTCACACCAGCATCCATATGGGATTCTGGCACTGCAGAAGGAAGCTCAGCCCACTAAGCGACAGAGCCAGCCCTCCATACACTTTTAACTTCTACGTCTTGTAAGAGATGCTAAGCTTCTTTCCACATGTCTCAGACTGTTCCGTGTAAGCTCTTTATTCATGTCTTCTTTGTATAAAAGATTCTTCCTTTTATTCTACAAAATGGATTAAAGATTTTCCCCTTCATTCCTAATTTGTACTTTTTTTTTAACAATGCAGTGGGTTTCTTTTTTTTTTTTTTTTTTACTAAGAGATTATTTTCCGAATTTGGAGTCATAGCTAAAAAGTTTTCGCACATTCACAATTATAAGGTGCTACTCCCACCCTCAGACTTTTCCATTTGCTGTTTGCATGGAGCATTCTTCCCATGAGCTGATTTAATCGGACACCTGTTTCCTCTGTTGACCCAAATCTACCTTCTCCTCACATCCTCACAGACTTATGACAAGCCTAGTTTTTTTTATTTAATCTACATTCTCTTCTAAATATGGGTATTGTCTATTTCATCTCTATTTTTAAAGTTTTTTTTAAGATTTATTTGAAAGAGTTATAGCGGGGGAAAGAAAGAGAGAGAAAGAAATCTTCCATCTGATGACTCACTCCCCAGATGGCCTCAATGACCAGGCTGGGTCAGGCCAAAGCCAAGATCCAGGAATTTCTTCCAGGTCTCCCACATCGGCAGCAGGGTCCCACTCACTTGGACCATCTTTTGCTGCTTTTCTCAGGTGCATTATCAGGGAGTTGGATCAGAAGTGGTGCAGCAGGGACACAAACTGACACCCATATAGGATGCCCAACATCACAGGTAGTGGTTTTACCTGCTACAAATACTACACAGGCCCCTAAACCCATTTATTTACTTTTATCTACTTGAAAGGCATTGTGATACAGAGAGAGATTCCATTCATTGAGTCATTCCCCAAATACCTGTAACATCAAAGGATGGCCAGGCTTAAGCCAGGAGCCAGGAACTCCATTAGGGTCTCCCACGTGGGTGCCAGGGGCCCAGGCACTTGAATCATCCTCCCAAGATGCATTAGCAGGGAACTAAATCAGAAGCGGATCAGTTGGAACTCAAACTGGCACTCTGATGTGGGATGGGGCAGGCTTTGTAAGAGGCCTTGTAAAAGTAGTTAACCTATTTTGCACAACACCTGCCTGTGTGACAAACCTATTAAAAGGTGACATGTCCCCCAATTAAACCCAGTTGTCTTGTTCTGTTTTATTTCCCTCCATAACCTTTATTTTCATACTTTACTGGCATATTATTAATTTTGTGTCTTTATTACTATATAAAAGCAAGATATGATTTTTATCTTTTTTGATGACTACTAATACCCACAACACATAAAGGTATTTGGTAGACGTAGAAAATATTTGTAGAATGGGGCTGGCACCGCAGCTCACTAGGCTAATCCTCCGCCTAGCGGCACCTGCACACCGGGTTCTAGTCCTGGTCAGGTCGCCAGTTTCTGTCCTGGTTGCCCCTCTTCCAGGCCAGCTCTCTGCTGTGGCCAGGGAGTGCAGTGGAGGATGGCCCAAGTGCTTGGGCCCTGCACCCCATGGGAGACCAGGAGAAGCACCTGGCTCCTGCCTTCGGATCAGCGCAGTGCGCCGGCCGTTGCTGCCATTGGAGGGTGAACCAATGGCAAAGGAAGACCTTTCTCTCTGTCTCTCTCTCTCTCTCACTGTCCACTCTGCCTGTCAAAAAAATAAATAAAAAGAAAATATTTGTAGAATGAATAAAAATTTCTTTTTGTTATATTTATGATTTCATTATTTTTATATTTACATATTTAATTCACCCTAATTTTTTCCAGCCTATACTATGATTTGCAAATCAGCTTTATAATTCTACATGCTTAAACAATTGTCCCAACACTATATACTGATACTGAATAATCTATGTTGTCCCAGTGAATCTAAAATTACTCTTTTGAAGATATTTCTGTATATGCTGGTATTTCTTTTTGTACATATTAAATGCACATTCATTCAATGCATACAATAATCATTAAGTAAAATTATTATTTTATACACAAGATACTGAGATTCCTGGTGAACAATTACAGTTGACTCACAAGCATCACAACTAAATCACACCCCAATTTTCATGCTAGAATTTCCGTCCTGTTGATTCCTCCCCAAATTCTATATCCATTTTGCAGTACCGGATAGATTCTTCCAGGGTTTTGTACAGACAGCACAGGCCCTCTGCAAATGCAGCCGTGAACTGCCTTTGGAATATGATTGCACTGACTGTGGAGTCGCTGGGTGACTGACGTGGAAGCCACAGAAGCTCAGAAAGAAGGCTCCTTGCTGCCTTTACAGGACCACAAGATCCACTCTGCTCCTCATGGGCTGGAAAACTCATCTCTGAATGCAACGTTTTCTCAAGGACAAAATTCTTTAAATTCAAGTACTCACTGTCAAAAATGTATGGTTTATTAAGAAAAACTAATAGGAGAAATTCTCCAAGCTTTGAGGTTTTTCCCAAGAAAAGAATATGTCCTCATAAGACCTTTCCTGTATGTGACAGACTCCTGTGCTGAATGGCTCATGTTCATAACAGCAGTCATGATTAATGAGAGGCATCAAGGTAGCTCCTGGAAGTTTACGAAATGCAATATAGTAGTTCACTCAAAAAATAATAATGATAATGATTTTCCCAAATATGTAAAAAATCAGAATTCAGAGAGGCAAAATAATTTGCCATAAATGTTAATATGCTAAACTTAATGGTGGTAAGGGGTGTCCAGATAACTGAAAACAAAATGATTTCTGAGTTTGTCAAGAGGATATCTACTTTCCAGCTCCTGATCTCTTCTCATCTCATCCAAATCTGATGCTGAGCACTAGCTTGGAAATTCGTGTTTGGTACTATTTATGAAGTAGTGCTTAGAGCACAGTTTCTGAGTACTCCTGTGACTTAAGCCTTACTTCTCCTCCCTTGCTTTGACTTATTTGATCCTAACAGTAGAAGGTAGATCCTGACTTTAGGCCAGCTCCTTCTATGTCCTACCTGCTGGGTGAGAAACATCAGACAGGTGTTTCTGGGACAGGGTCTCTCATCATTCTGTCCTTGTTCTCCTCTAGCCTCTTATAATATGGGTTTGTTGTCTTATTTATTTGAGTGATAGATACACACACACATAAAAAGAGAAAGAGACAGGGAAGAAAAGAAACAGCAAGAGAGCTCCCATGAAATGGCTCACTCCTCACGTTCTCACAACAGCCATAGCTAGGCAGTTCAATCCAAGTCTCCCACATGGGTGGCAGGGACCCAGTTACGTGAGCCAACAACCACTGCGTCTCAGGATGTGCTTCAGCAAGAGACTGGACCAGAGGCGAGAGCCAGAGTCAAACCCAGTTCTCTAATGTAGGTCATCAGCATCTTAACCAGTGATTTAACTTCTCTAGGATAAATATTCAACCCATCAGTCTCTTACCAACACAGCAGTTATTCTACTTCAATCCATCTAAAACCTTGTATCTCATTCAGTGTTGAAGGTGATATTGGACCTGACCCTACAGAACTTGTGTTGCTTCCTTCAATTCGATGGATTCATTTTTTACTTTTCTCCTCTTTCTGTTCAGGCACAACAGACTCCTTAGTCTTTCTCAAGTTCTATAACTAAACTGCTCCTTTAGCATTTTTTTTCATTTTGTTTGTTTTTAAACTTTCATTTAGTGAATATAAATTTCCAAAGTACAGTTTATGGATTACAATGGCTTCCCCCCTCCCCATAACTTCCCTCCCACCTGCACCCTTCCCATCTCCCGCTCCCACTCCCATTTCATTCACATCAAGATTCATTTTCAATTCTCTTTATATACAGAAGATCGATTCAGTATATACTAAGTAAAGAGTTCATCAGTTTGCACCCACACAGAACATAAAAATACTGTTTCAGTACTAGTTATAGTATTAATTCACATTGAACAACACATTAAGGACAGAGATCCTACATGAGGAGTAAGTACACAGTGACTCCTGTTGACGACTTAACAATTTGACACTCTTGTTTATGGCGTCAGTAATCTCCCTAGGCTCTACTCATGAGTTGCCAAGGCTATGGAAGCCTTTTGAGTTCGCTGACTTTGATCTTATTCCGACAGGGTCATAGTCAAAGTGGAAGTTCTCTCCTCCCTTCAGAGAAAGGTACCTCCTTCTTTGATGGCCCTGTTCTTTCCACTGGGATCTCATTTACAGAGATCTTTCATTTAGGTCTTTTTTTTTTTCCAGAGTGTCTTAGCTTTCCATGCCTAAAATATTCTCACAGGCTCTTCAGCCAGATCCAAATGCCTTAAGGGCTGATTCTGAAGCCAGAGTGCTGTTTAGGACATCTTCCATTCTATGAGTCTGCTGTGTATCCCACTTCCCATGTTGGATCATTTTCTCCCTTTTTTTATTCTATTGGTTAGTATTTTCAGACACTAGTCTTGTTTATGTGATCCCCTTAACTCTTAGACTGATCAGTATGAACAATTGTGAACTGACATTGATCACTTGGATTATTGAGATGGCACTGGTACATGCCACCTTGATGGGATTGAATTGGAATCCCCTGGTACATTTTTAACTCCACCATTTTGGGCAAGTCCGATTGAGCATGTCCCAAATTGTACATCTCTTCCCTCTTATTCCCTCTCTTATAATTAACAGAGATCACTTTTCAGTTAAATTTAAACACCTAAGAATAATTGTGTGTTAATTACAGAGTTCAACCAATAGTGTTAAGTAGAACAAAAAAATACTAAAAGGGATAAAGTATTAAATTGTACATCAACAGTCTGGACAAGGGCTCATCAAGTTACTGTTTCTCATAGTGTCCATTGCTTGCTGATTCTTCCTCTTTCAAATGTTAGCTTCTCATTGAGGTTTTCTCTTAATAAATTGTTTAAAATTACTATCCCCTCAAAATCCCCACACTCCTGACTTCTTTTATTTCTTCATAGCATGTCAACATCTCATCTCACACACACACACACACACGCACACACACACACACACACACACTCTCTCTTATTTTAATTATTTCCCCTCCTTCCACACTAGACTATAAATCCGACAAAAGCAGAGATTTTTTCTGTTCCATTAACTACTATACATGGTGCCTGGCATGTATTCAATACTCAATAATACTCAGTAATAGTACTCAATAATAAAAATTGCTGAATAATTGAAAGAACAAAATGGCAGGCAGGAGAGGAAACTTAAGTATAAAATAAAAATCTGGCAGATCTCTTAGGTTGTATAGATAAGGATCTAATTAAAACAGGTCTAGGTGGTCAGATTTTGAGTTGAAACCTTGATGTATTTATAATATTTTAAATGTTATTCTATAGTTAATTTTTAGAAAAGTTACTTCTATTTCTTCATCAGAATAGAAAACTCCAATTTCCTTGATATAAGGAAATTACTCCAGCTTAGGGCCAAAGAACTCTGAAAATGAGAAGCACCCAAAATTGAGAGTCCCAGACATATAAGTTACACATTTTGGTGAAGTGAGAAGAGTACTAACTTTGAAGCCAAGGAGTTCAGAGTTCACATATCAGTGCTACCCACTAATGTGTGTGACCAAATTATTCATATTTTTCTAACTTCAATATCCTTATTGCCAAAATGACAATCCAATCACCTTGAAAGGATTAGTGTAATAATGAAGGTCAACAAGGAAATGCTCAGCGAACACAGATTGTCTCAATAGTAATGATAATGTTAATACCATCTCAAATCCCTTAGTCAAATTTCTGTAATCTAAAAGTTCTTGAAAGACTATTTAATGGGACAATTGACCTGACCTATGTCTGTTTAGTGGTAATTCCTAGTCTAGCCTGGCAGGAGGTTGTTCTTAAGCTTTGTTCAAACTGCTTGTTACAAATATTGATGAGAAGCAAGACTCCTACCTTACACCTTACAGGAAAAATCCACTCAACATGGATTAAAGATCTAAATCTATGACCTGACACCATCAAATTATTAGAGAACATCGGAGAAACCCTGCAAGATATTGGCACAGGCAAAGACTTCTTGGAAAAGACCCCAGAGGCACAGGCAGTCAAAGCCAAAATTAACTTTTGGGATTGCATCAAATTGAGAACTTTCTGTACTGCAAATGAAACAGTCAGGAAAGTGAAGAGGCAACCGACAGAATGGGAAAAATATTAGCAAACTATGCAACCGAAAAAGGATTAATAACCAGAATCTACAAAGAGATCAAGAAACTCCACAGGGATAACCAATCAATCTACTAAAGAGATGGGCTAAGGACCTCAACAGACATTTAAAAGAGGGAATCCAAATGGCCAACAGACACAAGAAAAAAATGTTCAGGATCACTAGAAATCAGGGAAATGCAAGCCATAATGAGGTTTCACCTCACCCCCATTAGAATGGCTCACATACAGAAATCTACCAAGAACAGATGCTGGCAAGGATGTGGGGACAAAGGGACACTAACCCACTGTTGGTGGGAATGCAAACTGGTGAAGCCACTATGCAAGTCAGTCTGGAGATTCCTCAGAAACCTGAATATAAGCCTACCATACAACCCAGCCATCCCACTCCTTGGAATTTATCCAAAGGAAATTAAATTCGCAAATGCAAGAGCTGTCTGTACCTCAATGTTTATTGTAGCTCAATTTACAATAGCTAAGACCTGGTATCAACCTAAATGCCCATCAAAGGTAGACTGGATAAAGAAATTATGGGGTATGTACTCAATAAAATACTATACAGCAGTTAAAAAAAAATGAAATCCGGTCATTTGCAACAAAATGGAGGAATCTGGAACACATCATGCTGAATGAAATAAGCCAGTCCCAAAGAGAAAAATATCATATATTCTCCCTGATTAGTGACAACTAATTGAGCACCTAAAAGGAATGCTATTGAAGTGAATTGGACACTATGAGAAACAGTGACTTGATGAGCCCTTGTCCTGACCGTTGAGGAACAACTTAATACTTTATTCCTTTTAGTATTTTTTGTTCTACTTAATACCATTGGTTGAACTTTTTAATTAACACACAATTATTCTTAGATGTTCAAATTTAACTGAAAAGCGATCATCATTAAATATAAGAGTGGGAATAAGAGAGGAAGGAGATGTACAATCTGGGACATGCTCAATTAGGCTTGCCCAAAAAGATAGAGTAGAAACGTTCCAGGGGATTCCAATTCAATCCCATCAAGGTGGCATGTACCAGTGCCATCTCACTAGTCCAAGTGATCAAATTCAGTTCACAGTTGATCACACTGATAGGTCTAAGAGTCAAAGGGATCACACAAAGAAGACTAGTGTCTGCTAATACTAACTGATAGAATTGAAAATGGAGAGAACGATCCAACATGTGAATTGGGATACACAGCAGACTCATGGAATGACAGATGTCCTAAATAGCACTCTGGCCTCAGAACCAGCTCTTAAGGCATTTGATTCAGCTAAAATCCCATGAGGTATTTCAGACATGGAAAGCCAAAATACTCTGGCAAAAAAAAATACATGACCTAAATGAAAGATCTCTGTGAGTGAGATCCCAGTGGAAAGAACAGGTCATCAAAAAAGGAGGTACCTTTCTCTGAAAGGAGGAGAGAACTTACACTTTGAATATGGCCTTGTCTAAATAAGATCAGAGTTGGCAAACTCAAGAGGCTTCCATAGTCTTGGCAACTCATGACCAGAGCCTCGGGTGATTACTGACATCATAAACAAGATTGTCAATTGTTAAATCAACAACAGGATTCACGGTGCACTTACTCCCCATGTAGGATCTCCGTCCTTAATGTGTTGTACTATGTGAATTACGGTATAACTAGTACTCAAACAGTACTTTATATTTAGTGTTTCTGTGTGGGTTCAAACTGTTGAAATATTCACTTAGAATATACTAAATTGATCTTCTGTATATAAAAATAATTGAAAATTAATCTTGATGTGACTGGGATGGGAGAGGGAGTGGGAGATGGGACAGTTGTGGGTGAGATGGAGGTTATGGGGGGAAAGCCACTATAATCCAAAAGTTGTACTTTGGAAATTTATATTTATTAAATAAAAGTTTTAAAAAAGAAAAACAGGAAAAAAATATTGATGAGTCGATGTCAAGGATATTTCTATGATTGGTGATGATAGCTGGTGGCCTAAGGTTCCTGGAAACAATTGTGATATATGATATTTCATTCTTTAATCTCAAAATAAGAAAATGAGAATTCCCAAACTTAACCACAGATGTGTGATTCTGAATCTGTGTTTCTTTAACCAAATGTAGTCAAATTTTAAGTAAAAAGATTACCTAGCTCATAATTTGATACATAGGGACAGTGTGTTGTCATTATACAAATTTCTTAATTCTAAAATAGATATAGCATTCAGTAGCTAATAGTCTCCCATTTTAATGAATGTGATGTGTTGTCTGTAGTGTTTCTCCCAGAGGCCAAGCTAAAATATCTAAATCTAATGGGATGGGTGGAGTAAGAATGAGTATCTAAGTAGAAGGGATTTAACCTAAATTTGTTGACAAGTGAATTAAGACACAACCTAGAGGATAGTTCTGGGACTTCAGGGCCAATCTTTACATTTTCTGCTAGAAGTTAGCAATGTCGTCAAATTCTATTTATGCTTGTCCCTCCATATGGCCAACCACTTTGCTCATTATTTGTTATATCCTACATACAAATGCAGCATGGTTTTGACCTTCAAAGATCAAGAATCTAAGACTCAGAGAGAAATAAAAACTGAATAATGTCAAATTTTATCACTGCCTAAGACTCATTAGGTAATAAGTTCTATTATATCTTAGATGCATTGATCACCTTATTTGCAATATAAAAAATATGACAGCAAGACTGAAGAACACAGGGAAGGTAGTCCCTGTAAGATAAGACCATTCATAAGTCAGCTCAGACAACATAACCTCTTGAATGAGCATTGTTGAAGTATATGTGACACAGGAGGTCAGGGGCTAGATTCTTTTGGTGGGAAATAGACACTGTTCATGTGAGTGTTATTGAATTCCAGGATATCATCTGCACTTAAAACTTCAAAACTCAGCCATCCTTCTTACCCTCAGAATTGCACCTATGAAATATACTCTTTTTATATAAATTTCTGATTGAGGGAGATATCAACTACTTGAGTGAGGCCTATTGAGACATGTGTTTGTAAGGGAAAGTCTCATGATAAGTAAATATCCAGGTCCAGGATGGCCCCACCCTGGAAGCCGAGGTGTAAGGAGATACCAGTGCCGCAGAACACAAGAGCAGGTCCAAAGAAACTAGAAAATCAGACCACACAAAAGCAAACACAGGTTTGAGATAGAAAATTCTTTGCTTATCCAATGTTCCTTAAGCAATGAAAAGAGTTTAAAGAAATGTCTCTTTGGGACATCTCTCCAACACTGACATCCTATATGGATACCAGTTCATATCCAAGCTGTTCCACATCCCGTCCAACTTCTTGCTCAGGCCTGAGAAAAGCAGTGGGAGATGCTTGGGCTTCTGCCACGCATATGGGAGACCTGGATGAAGCTCCTGGCTTCAGCCTGTCCCAGCCCTGGACATTGTAGTCATCTGAGAAGAGAACCAGCCAATGGAAAATTCATATTTTCTCTCTCCCTCTCCCCCTCTGTAACTTTGACTTTCAAAATAAACAACAAATCTTAAAAAAAATAAATAAAAAGTTCCCTCCCCTGCCATTGGAAGTAGGTGGGGGTATCCTGGGAGGCTTGGCATACCAAGTAGAAACCCTTTGAGATTCCTCCTCTTAGTTCTTGGAGAAGTAGCTGTGGTGACATTCTCCCTGCCTGAACTGACTTCTCTTCTCCTTCCTTCCAACATCATTTCCTTCACTGAGAAGAATATACATGCATGTACCCTCATTCTCTTGACCTCCTCTTACAGCTTACATACTTTTCCAATATAGTATGCTGACCCAGCGAGGGGGACTGTCTTGTGCCCATTCCTGGCCAATATTATGTAGACCTTAATGGAAGGAACCTAGTCATAATTTTATAGGCCCAAAGTATCTCTTTAGAAAGAATAGGCTCCCTACCAGGAAACATTTCCTAAAGCTAGTGGAATGTGGCAGCTGGTATCGTCTATTTGCATAAATGTAGTTAGGACACAGAGTATTTTTCCCACCCAGTTCCATTTACTAATGAGTAATCATTTCAAACTGAAGGAACATATTTTATTATTGGTAATTTGATTATGTCTTGGCTGTGTGGGTGTGTGGACATTGTGTACCTGATATTAAGATTAGAATATCAGTATCGAGAGCTAATTTAGTTTTGATGTCTCTTTTTTCTTTACTTTTTCTTTTCTGTAATGTGCCAACAAATTCAAAGTTAATGCTAATTCTAAAATTATCCAAGGTACACAGCAGATTTGTTTGCAAGAAATACAGACAGGAGATCACCTAAGTCTACAGTGTGTTTTGTGACGGCACTGATTGGACAAATGTCATGATAGCCTGTTACTATTATTAAAATCTAGTTCTGTATGTTAGATTCCATGCAGTCAATTCTGTTTTTCTTTCAAGTAGAAGCAGCAGCTAAATTTCTCAGATATTTAGCTAGCAAGAATTTCTCTGTGCCAGGGTAAAGACTGAATAGAATATATCTTTGCAGAGTGAGGGATCTGTCTTGTATGTACCAGTACATGGTATGGGTCACAGGGGCTCCATAAACACTGTTGGAAGGAAGGAAGAGGCCGGCGCCGCAGCTCAGTAGGCTAATCCTCCGCCTGTGGTGCCGGCACCCCAGGTTCTAGTCCCGGTTGGGGCACTGGATTCTGTCCCGGTTGCCCCTCTTCCAGGCCAGCTCTCTGCTGTGGCCTGGAAGTGCAGTGGAGGATGGCCCAAGTTCTTGGGCCCTGCATCTTCATGGGAGACCAGGAGAAGCACCTGGCTCCTGGCTTCAATTGGCATGGTGCACCAGCCATGGCGGCCATTGGAGGGTGAACCAACGGCAAAGGAAGACCTTTCTCTCTGTCTCTCTAACTGTCCACTCTGCCTGTCAAAAAAAAAAGAAAGGAAGGAAGGAAGGAAGGAAGGAAGGAAGGAAGGAAGGAAGGAAGGAAGGAAGGAAGGAAGGAAGGAAGGAAGGAAGGAAGGAAGAAATTGAGGGTTTGGGGAGAGAGGACAGAAATAATAGTTATTGAAGATTTATATATGTTAAATATGTTATGTTTTATTAAATCGTACTTAACCCTCACTATACATTTTGAGGTGGCTAGTAAAGACAAAGAAATGAAGTCATAGAATTATTACATAACTTCCACAAAGTCTAGCACATGTCCATAACATGTGCTCTAACATAGAGCAGAGATTAATGGTGAGTCAGTTAACATGTTTCTTTGAGCATGTTTCTTCATATGTAAAATGGAATTGATGAAAACTTTATCCTACGGATATCCTGAGAAACAAACTAGGTGATTTATAAGGCACTGAGCATATAACCTAGCACAAAGGAATACTCAATATTCAGTACTATGGAGTTCTAATGTTTTGGAGCCCTGTGGGATGTTATTTTTAGGGCTGTTGTGGCTGGCCAACATAAATCTTTTTAGTACAGGTGCCAGGTTTGAATGAAGAGTGATGCCCTGACATAAAATCTGGCAGGAGGGGTGACTAAGAATGGCTTCTGGCACCTGTTCTTGTGGGTTCAAGAGGAAGAGAAGCAGACTTCCGACAGCCATAAATCACAGCCTAAACGTATCCAACAGGGTGAGATCCATAATTGCTTCCTTTATTGCTCATGATTGCTCAATGTGGCTTGGAAAGGCCCCAGATCATATCAGGGACATCCAATGTTCAATATTATCAGCCTTGGAGCTTTTTATTTTTAATAAAAAAAGGAATGAAGCCCCACTCCTGAAGTCTTAAGAAGTTACAAATTCCTGTCTCTAAAATTAAAGCAGTTCACAGCATCACCAAAAAGTGATGCTATCTCATGGTCACAGAGCTTCCTGTCACTTGCCCCAAACACTTATGGGATACTAGACTACACAGCATGGCCGGTGAGGTCTGTGTCCCCACCTACAACTCCAGCTTAGGATGAAGACACAGTGATATAAACTCTATTGTCCCTCTCACCCAGCACCAGGTTGACCAGAATCCAGCATTCAGTCTTGATTTTGAAAAGGTAATAGTCAAAACTTTTTCACTTAATGGAAGAGAGGTTCATATAGGAGCCTAGTATAGGATTAAATTCCCCAAAAAACAGAGATAACAGCTGGGCTAGATTCTGATTCTGCTTCCTCTCCATTCCACCCTGTGTGATTCCCATGCAACATCATCCTAACCTGGCCTTATAGCTGTTTAAGCATCAGAACACCAACAATAGTAATGAGAATAATCAACATTAAATATACTCCAGGGACTCTTCTAAACCCTTTATATGTAGTAACTAACTTTTTAAAGAAAGTAACATGGCAGATAGTGCATCCATTTTCCAGATCATTCAATATGGGACATGTACATCTTAACTGGCACCATTATCAACTAAGCTAAATATCTGCCCCTCCATGAGCTTTTTGAAGTATTCTCATATTTGTGTTATTTCTCTTCTCTGCCCCAACTCCTTATTTTCCTTTTGCTTCACTGGAAATTCTTTCAAGCTTGCGCTCCAAGCCTTCTGCTTAGATTTTCATGACTCCTGTAGTATTTTAAATGTATAATGGTCTCATTATTCTTTAAGTCTTTATTACAGATACTTGTTTTTTTTTTGAGTTTGTGATATCTTTTTTCATCATAAAATGGACAAAAAAATTAGGTCTTTATGGTCAAACAAGGTTATATTTCTTAGAAAAGCCTCTGGTAATCTGTTCCCTGGAGGGCAAAGTTCCAGTTGCCAGAATTTCAGGAGCCAAATATCTCATGGTTCCACTTACATGAGTCTAAAAGGTAGAAGCAGATGCTGGGAGGCAAAGGGAAATGGGGAGAGGCTGTTCAATGAGTACAAAGTCCCAGACCAAAGGTAGATCTGCTACAGGACATAGCATTGTACCTATAGTTAACACATGGTATTAGTCTGTACTTAAAAATGTCTAGAGAGAATAAACATAATTTTCTGTTCTTATCTCACACATAAACAAAAAATACAAGATAATTGGGAGGGCAGCCCTGTGGCTCAGTTTGTTAAGCCTCAGCCTGCAGTGCTGGCATCCCATATGGGCACCAGTTCGTGTCCCACCTGTTTCCAGTAGAGCTCCTTGCTAATGGTTTGGGTATACAGCAGAGTATGGCCCAAGTGCTTGGGGTATGTATCCATGTGGGAGACCCAGAAGAAGTTTCTTGCTCCTGGCTTCAGCCTGGCCTAGCTCCCCTGGCTGTCTGTTACGGCCACTTGGAGAGTAAACCAATATCTCTCTCTCTCTTCCTCCCTCTCCCTCACCTTCTGTAAAAGAAAAAAAAATCTGCCTTTAGGATAAATGAAATCTTTTTTTAAAAAAAAACTAATTTTTGGAGTTGATGGCTATGATGGCTATATTAGGGTACTTTCACAAAGTGTACGGAAAATATGAAATTTATTTTATTTTCGTGCAAAAGTTTTTAAATCCATGCATGCATTTTTGTAATTCATTGTCCATGAACTTTTAAAAGACCCTTCCTATATTATAAACATGTACAATTTTTGTTTATCAAGTATACGTTAATAAAGCTTTTGAAAAGTATAAAAGTTATACAAGTAAAATAATGCTGAATCATGCCAAGAATTCCATGAAGGTTTCCCAGGGCAGGAGTTGTTGTCTTTAACATAATCATATAGCATTTAGGGAGCACTAAGATACCCTAAACAACAAAGTTGTAAGATATTTTGTTGAGTAAAATTATTTTTATAATTTCCAACTCAATGGATAGAAATGGTCTAATGCTGTGTCAGCGAAAGTGACCACCGTCATATCACTGAGCCTTCCAACCACACACATACGTTGTAAAAGCTCCCTGACGCCTCTGGTTTTTTCAAGGGCATTGTGGCCACAGCGATCCATCCCCTGACCCGCTGAAGCATCTTCTCAAGTTGCCCTGCTGATGCGCATCCTCTTTACTGAAGGACCTGAAGATAGATGTTTCACAACTGCTCAGGGCCCTTTGCTGTGACACGGACACATGGACTCACTACAGAAACCCAAGGACTGTGATTGCTGTCTCAAAAGTAGAACTCAGCACACTGAGTGCCATGGCTACAGGTGTTGATTAAATGAAAAGCATAATGTGTGATCCCACTGTCCTGGGATTTCTTCTTTCAGAAGCATGCGCTGAGCACATGGGATTGCCACGAACTCAGGCCCCAAAGGTACAAAAACTAAAGAGAAGGCCAAGGACTCACAGTCTCCTGTCGAATTCACTACAGTGAAGCGGGACATCAAGGTACCTAATGGAAATCCTTTCTTGGGGCCAGCACTGTGGCATAGTGGGTAAAGCCGCCAAATGCTATGTCAGTGTTCCCAATGAGCTCATTTACTGTCCTGGCTTTTCCACTTCCTATCCAGCTCCCTGCCAATGGTCTGAGAAAAGCAGCAGAAGATGGCCCAAGTGTTTCGGCCTTTCACACCCACGTGACAGACTTGAATGAGCTCCTGGGTTTTCCCTGGCCCACCTCTGGCCATTGTGCACATCTGGGGAGTGAACTAGTGCTGAACTAGGTGCTGGACTCTCTCTCTCTCTCCCTCCCTCCCTCCTTCCCTTCCTGCTTCCTTCCCTTCTGTGCCTCTCTGTAACTCTTTCCAATAAAAAATGAATCTATGAAAGAAAATCCTCTCACATATGGCCTATATGATTCTGCAGAGTGACATAATAAGGTGCCTAGTTAAAAAATAAAATAAAAATAAAAAAGGAAGGAGATGTGACTCTGAGAGTGACTGTGTGACTCTTTAAAGAGAGGTTTAATTCTTTCCTGTTCAATTTCCCAACCTCAACATGAGCAACTAGAGTTAGACATCTACCAGCAGTGTTAATTCAGCTACCTTTAGGATTAAAGTTTGATTTTGATTTTTTGTGAACTTAATATATTTTTTACAGGCAGAGAGAGATACAGAGAGAAAGTTCTTCCTTTTTGCGTTGGTTCATCCCCTAATGGCCTCTGTAGCCGGCACACCACACTGATCCGAAGCCAGGAGCTTCTCCTGGTCTCCCATGTGGGTGCAGGGCCCAAGGACTCCACTGTACTCCCAGGCCATAGCAGAGAGCTGGACTGGAAGAGGAGCAACCAGGACAGAATCCGGTGCCCCAACCAGGACTAGAATCCTGGGTGCCGGAGCCGCAGGCAGAGGATTAGCCTAGTGAGCTGTGGTGCTGGCCATTGTGAACTTAATATGCAAAATAAGAGATTATTTTTATCAAAATCATAGAAAGTCCCTAATCTTCTTGTTCTGACTTGAGATAAGAATGTAGATTTGCAATGACTGATCCTTTTTCTTTATATATTCCAGTTAGAAGAGGCCCTGTCCTTACGATCCTCATGTCCTCTTGCTTGCTCTATGGGGCCTTGTTTTAATCTGTATCTCATTCCAGGTAGCTTGAGGGAATTAGTGGGCAGTTTGGTGACTCTACACACTGGTGTGGCTGGATTCTCTCTTCTGATCAGCTGGTTCAGGCAGCAAGTGTCACCTGCCCTTTTGAGACCCTGATGTGAGAATCACTTCTGGTTCCGACTTTTTTAACACCCCTCACACAGGATTTTCAAAAGATACTGGACTGCTACACACACACACACACACGCACACGCACACACACACATATGCATCCACATATGTCTGATGCCCACTCTCAGCTTGATTCAGAAGGATTCATGATTGCCATAACCAGCTCCCCATGCTCCCCGTAACTACAAATAAAGACACAGAGTTACTAAGGGAAAAAAGGCTGAGAAATAAAAGAAAAACAAATTAGCAAAACCCACAGGCCCACAGCACTGCATTATTTCACTGAGATGTGATTTCTGGCCTGTGTGGCCTCCCACTAGATCCGAAAATTCAAGAAGTTCTGAATTTGAAGGTGGCTCCATCACTCAAATTCTCTCTTCGTTATGTTCTTACAGCAAATTGAATAAACAGCCTTTCTTACATGCTGTATTCCCTTTAGAAGCTAATCACTTCAGGAACAACAGACACACACCCTCAGTCTCCACCTTCTGTACCATCATTGGGTTACCTTAGGATAGAGCACTGGCCAGAGATACAGGGCAGCAACAATAGCAGGATTAAGTCATTTCCGGTATACCTCGTCTGATGATGGCCAACCACTCCCCCTTGGGCAACAAAGAAAAGCTATGCCTGTCTTCCTTTCTCTTCCAAAAGCAGGGGACTCTGATGGACTGTGGTTATATTTTGCTTATGATCATTCCTCAGAGCATTGTGTGGATAACAGCCTGAGGTTTGAAGTTTGTGAGCTAAGAGTGGAAAGAATAGGATTTAAAGCCAGTACTACTTTTTTTAATAACGCTTTTATTTAAAGAATATAAATTTCCAAAATACAGCTTATAGATTACAATGGCTTCCCCCCCCCATAACTTCCCTCCCATCCGCAACCCTCCCCTTTCCCACTGCCTCTCCCCTTACATTCACATTAAGATTCATTTTCAATTCTCTTTATATACAGAAGATCAGTTTAGTATATATTAAGTAAAGATTTCAACAGTTTGCCCTCACATAGCAACACAAAGTGAAAAATACTGTTGGAGTACTAGTTATAGTATTAATTCACAATGTATAGCACATTAAGGACAGAGATCCTACATGATATATTTTTTTAAAATTGATTAATTTTCTATGCAATTTCCAATTTAACACCAAGATTTTTTTCATTTTTAATTATCTATATACAGAAGATTGGTTCAGTATATACTAAGTAAAGATTTCATCAGTTTGCACCCACACAGACACACAAAGTGTAAAATACTGTTTCAGTACTAGTTATAGCATTACTTCACATTGGACAACACATTAAGGACAGATCCCACATGAGACGTAAGTACACAGTGACTCCTGATGTTGATTTAACAATTTGACACTCTTGTTTATGGCGTCAGTAATCTCCCTAGGCTCTAGTCATGAGTTGCTGAGGCTATGGAAGCCTTTAGGGTTTGCCGACTTCAATCTTATTCCGACAGGGTCATAGTCAAAGTGGAGGTTCTCTCCTCCCTTCAGAGAAAGGTATCTCCTTCTTTGATGGCCCCATTTGTTCCACTGGGATCTCATTCACAGAGATCTTTCATTTAGGTTTTTTTTTTTTTCCAGAGTGTCTTAGCTTTCCATGCCTAAAATGCTCTCATGGGCTCTTGAGCCAGATCTGAATGCCTTAAGAGCTGATTCTGAGGCCAGAGTGCTATTTAGGACATCTGCCATTCTATGAGTCTGCTGTGTATCTCACTTCCCATGTTGGATCATTCTCTCCCTTTTTGACTACTTTTAGAAAATTAAAAATACGGAAACTTTCTTATCAGTAGCAGAACAATGACAAGGAACTCAATTTGCTCCCACTTCACAGTGTTTGTGAACATCCAATCAATGTTAGCTAGGAAAGTCCTATGCCAGTCACAAGGTGCCCAACAGATGCTACAGGCAGTCATGGGAATACAGGATGAGGACCAGGAGATTTATGTCAGATGGTTTGGACTCAAATCTTGACTGTCCCATTGTAATGGCTCCTGGAAGGCCAGAGCCACTTTCTTAATTTGCAATATAATAAATAATATAACTAGTATAGGCACCACTGCTGTGATGTAGTGGGCTAGGCCTCTGCCTACAGCGCCAGTATGACATACAGGCACTGGTTCACATCCTGGCCTCTCCTCTTCTGATCCAGCTCTCTTTTTATGGCCTGGGATAGATGGCCCAAGTGCTTGGGCCCCTGCTCCCACATGAGAGACCCAGAGGAGGCTCCTGGATTCGGATCAGCTCAGGTCTTCCCATTTTGGCAATTTAGGGAGTGAACCTGCAGGTGGAAGATCTCTCTGCCTCAGCCTCTCTCCCTCTATAACTCTACCTCTTGAATAAATAAATATCTAGTATAGTGATTTCTGAACATGGATAAACTGGAAATATCTAGAGAGCTTCCTAAAATGCTGATAGCAGTCTGTAACCCCATGCATATATGAGAACTTCTGAGTGTAGGATGCAGGCATCATTTTTTCATAATTCAGTGCCATTAATATAAGAAAGTAAGTATTCTCAAATTCCTGACCAGCATTCTAATTCCTCTCCTGCAATTTGAGAGGGTGAGATCAAACTTATGGCCTCAATTGATTTTATCACTCATAAAACATGAACAACAGTATCCATGCCACCTCATTGGACTACTGTGACAGTATGAATGGTCAGTAAGGCATGTTATTACACGCTATGTGTTGAGACTCCTGAGTAATGAAGAGACCCAAAAGGAAAGAAACTGTGGTTGGTTTGAGACAAAACATTCCTGTTGCCGGGAAATAAACACACAGCTAACTGGATCTTTGGACAAAGTGTATCTCACCAGCTCTGTGGCAGATCACAGAAGGGATATTCTTTCACCTACAGGCCTAAGAGCATTCATAGAAACTTCTATGAAGTGAGACCAATTGTTGTAGGCAGGCATATAGAGTAAAATTGATTAGGTTTGTGAGCTGGAAGACCAAGCCTTCACCACGTCCCTGTGTGACCTCATGCCCCTACCTGGCCACACCTGTGTGCCCACCTGCCAATCAGGTTAATTAACCACTCCCCTTTGAAAGTGGATTAAAAACCTGGGGCACAGTGCACTCTGCCTTTTTTCTTTCCTTTCTGGCCTTTTGCCAGTGTCGGCCTGTGCAGCCCTGCACCTCCAGGACACGTGGCCTTTGGGCCACCTGCCCCAAGCTTCCTGGCCTAGATGCTCCTCCATGAGGCTGGCGCCTGGTACTCGGTATGAACCCAGAATCCTCTTTCCTTTTAGATAGGGCCTTCACTTTCCTATACATTTCTCTCATTGAATAAAAAGTTTAAAACATGCCATGCTGCCTCGTTCATTTATGCCAGTATTCAGAATTCTTCTCTGAATATTAGGCAAGGACCCACACAGGACTATTAATATTGGGAATTTATTAATAAGCACATGGTGATAGTGTATCGCACCCCAAATTCCAGTATCATTTTTAGGGGCCATATTCCAATTTCAAAATGACAACTAGATTTTGTTTTTTCTCCTATAAAATGGTCTAGTCTCTCTAACTCCCAGAGATTTCAATGCCAAGAAATACAATAAAGTAAAGAATAAGGGGAAGGGCTTGGATTCCAGAATGGCAGGCTCTTTGTTGGGGAAGGCTGCTAGGAATTTTGCAGGCCTCTACCCTCCCTTCTGTTTGCTAATTGATTTAATGGGAGATCTCCATAGATGTTTTCGGCTCTGCCAGCCCTGTCCAGTTGATTCATATCATGCCAGGAGAAACTGGGACTTGCTCCTCCTGGTTTTGCTTTTTAATAGCTTTTGAAAGGAAAGCATGTAACTTTCAGAGGAAAGCAGTTATTCACCAGCTCAGCTATGACTCACATTCAAGAGGCTTCAGTCCTATTTTAAGAAAATCCCCATTTCTTAGAGGGATAGCAGGTGTAGAGGTAACATTGATGGGGGGAGTCATTTATGCGTCCACCATGATTCCTGCCCTTCAGTCTTATCCAGGGCACAGGCTCAGGTGGCCCATTCAGAAGCCAGGCTGGGCAGCTCCCTCCCAGCTCCCCACACCAGTTAGGAAGCCACAGGGATCAATCTCAGGGTCTCTCAATTTCAGCACTACTGACATGTGAGGCCAGATGACTTGCTTTTCTGGGAGTTTTTCTATGCATCATGGGATGTCTGAAATATCTCTGGCCTCTACACTCTAAATACCAGTAGCAACCAAACTCTCCCCTAAAAACTGTGACAACCAAAATTGTTATAACACATTTCCAAATGTCCCCTGGGGACAAATCACTCCTCTTTCCTGTTGAGAATCACTGGTCCAATAGGACCAGGGAGCAGATGGTCACCTGGACCCTGTGTCACACTAACAAAGTTATCTCCTTTCTCAGACCCTCAGCATCCCCATCTTGAATACAATTACAAGAACAGAACATTATAATTCATATGACATGCTCAGTGAGCTAAAATGCATAATGAAGGGGGCAGTGATGATCGTGGTGGCAACAAAGACGACTACTGTAGTGTGTTTTCAGAAGCTTCTACCTGCAGAGAGTCTCCTGCAAGATAGGTGATTCAGTCACAAAGATGTTTCATAGTCCAGGTAGGTGATTGTTTAAAACCATTGCCTCCAAAAGCCCATGTATCTTGCTTGTTACACTGTGCATGACACAGTTAGTTCATCAGTAGCACCAGCGTGGGTGAACAAGCGTGCATATGTTTATGGGTATAAATGTGAGTTCTGATGTGTGTAATGACTGAAGAGAGGCACAAATTGCATCTATTTGTATAGCATCTGGCTATGTGGCATCAATATGGATGTATGTGAGATCTGTGGTTTTGATCAAAACGTGAGGGCTCATCTGTTGTGATGTGTAAATATTTATGTATTGTGCTTTTGTATGAGTAATACCGAGTACCTGTGCATGGGGATGTGAGTAATGTGGGGAAGTTCCAGGTATACAAGTAGATTTGCTAATACGATATATGTGGGTACAGCAAAAACACCATACAATTTGGGGTGTGATGAATGGAGTCACTCATTTGTATGGGTGATGGGGATGTGTACTCTGGTTTTGAGGCACTTAGGATGTCCATAGTGGACAGTAACTGTCAACAGTTTATGTAAAACATGTGCTTTCACTGATGGTGCATTCAATTATGTGTTATGAGTACATAACTGAACAGAGGACGTGTGTGTGTGTGTGTGTGTGTGTGTGTGCTTATCAACCCTTCATTATAAACTTCTACAACTCTGTACATCTGGATTTACTTAAATTGAATGGCAATGAAATGTTTCCCTGGTCCCGAAGTCTCCTTCACTAGTTGCTTACCAAAGAAACTCTGCCAGTCTGTATCAACACTTACGATTCACCATTTCTCTGTGAAAAGCCTCAGCTACAAACCGAACAAACTGAGCTAACGTACTAACAGGAATTGTGTCTTCTAATTTTGTTCTGTTAGAAGCTTCCAAATGAGTCAAATCAGTTAATGGAACAAAAATAGAAACAATTTAGTGCTTTGATGGACTAGCTTTTTGGCTACCTCCCATTCTATTGTTGATGAAGCAGGAACCTCAGCAACAAGATGGTTGGAGAGATCATCTTGAGAACAATGCTAAGCATTAACTCTAATTTCTGATTAAATTTTTTTACCTATCATTCTCAAGAAGCTGCTATATCCAATAAATAAATTTGGAACTTTTTCTATATGGTGTACCTGAGGAATCAATGATAATATAGACAAGCTCCTTTTCCAAAAGTGTTTATATTAAATAAGAGACATAAATGGATAATAGACTAATCCTCTCCTTTGAGAATACTAGACCATACTAGTGTCATACTAGACCACTAATGGGATGATTAATCTTCCCTAGTTCTGATCAGGGTCAAAGTGAACAGGAGATAGTCACATAATTGATTTCAGACTCACAGAGCAGGTGATGGTCCATTCTATTGGCAAAGTGAGGAGGGAATTCCAAAGAGTATGAGTATGTGTCCCTCCCAGTAGTGGGCAAATGATGCAGAAAGGTGGATGTACCTCCCTTCTGGTTGGTAGGAGGTTGGATGACAAGTGCCAAAACACAGGTAAATGGAAGTAGCAGGTTCTGGTACCCCCACAGTAAGGTGGGGAAACTGCACTTTACAATAACCTATTCCATATTTCAAGAAGAACTAGAAGACAGGAGTCAAGGCTCCAAACACAGAGAAATGAGGAAGGGACAGAAATGCTAATTATTGTGATTCAGTCAGTACATAAATGCCTTAATCTAATAATTATTACATGTTTGACAAAAAAGCGTATAAACTGTGGAATATAGAAAATATTATTAAGAGAAAGAAAAAAGAAGAGAAGGGAGAGAGAAGAGAAGGGAGAGAGAAGAGAAGAGAAGAGAAGAGAAGAGAAGAGAAGAGGAAGAGAAGAGAAGAGAGAGGAGAGGAGAGGAGAGGAGAGGAGAGGAGAGGAGAGGAGAGGAGAGGAGAGGAGAGGAGAGGAGAGGAGAGGAGAGGAGAGGGAGGAGAGGAGAGGAGAGAGAGAGAGGAGAGAGAGAGAGAAAAGAAAAGGAGACACTTAAAAGTGCTGTAGGCCAGAGAATGCACCAGCTGACTCTGAAGAATCTCATGTGTTGGCTGGGAATTTGCATTCCATCCTCTGGAGGAGGCTACTGAGTAGCTCCTACAAAGGATTCAAGCAAACAGGATTCTGGACCCTCTCACCTCCAAACTTACATGACAGAAAGCACAACAGAAACTCGTGTGTGAGGACATTTTACTGTCCCCTCACACCTTGTGTGTCAAAGGAGTTGCATAAATCCCCTGTCATTTATCTTTGTGCCATTTGCATTTCTGGATAAACCACCTCTAATCTATGTCCAAATACCTTGTTTAAATCTATGTTTAGAACATTGACAAACAGTGTCTGGAAACGTTCGTGTCAAAGGCAATTTGTAAATATAGCCACAAAGTTGTCGGTGTTGCTAAGGAGTCATATTTAACTTTTGGCTAACTCCAAATTTCCTGTTTAAAAGTGTGAAGGAGATAAAATACTTCTTAGGGGATTTTTTTTTAATAATAGACTGAAAAATTAGATAATCCTGACTGGATGAAAAATATAATCACTGTATAAAGTCACATATTTCTGTAGCTATTTTTTTCTTGTGCTTCATCTTCTCACACTTGGAGGATGGAAGGGAGAAATGTTGAGGACAGTGCTCAGATGAGGAGCGATGTTCTCGCAAGATGTGAACGGCAGCAAGGCCTGAGCTGAGACACACAACCCCCAAGGAGCTCTGAGGCTCTAGGGCTGCCTTAGAGAAGCCCTGAGGTTGGAGGCAGGAGCCCAGGCTTTGCCCCAATCGTTGCTGGAATCTTTCCAGCTGCTGTCAAGCTTTGGTGTGATGAGCTCACCTGGAGGGCTGCTTAGACCACTGGGCCCTACCTCAGGATTTCTGATGAATCTTTCTGGGGTCGGACTGGAAATCTGCACGCTAACAAGGCTCCAGGTGCTGCCGACGCTCTGTCTGTGGGGGAGAGCACATCTTGAGAACCACTAGCTCCTGGATTTCTAACCGTTCTAAGCCCCTTAAGGAGTGAATAGCATCGACTCAAAGTGAAATGTAAATTTTAAAACATGTACAAAACTTCTTACAGTGTAAGTAAACACCCACCTAAGGCCACCTGAGGTTGCACAGTGTAACTTCGAAGAAGCCATACAACCTCGCCAGCTACCGAAGCTTCCTTTGATCAGAAAAAAGAAACCGTTAAACTATCCCGAAAGAACTTTCTGTCATCTTATGTTTAATTTGGTCTAAAATCTGCAAGCTATTTCATAACAGTGAAAGGAATTTTTTTTTCTAAAGGAATATTTAGAAAGGAGCATTTTGTTTTGTACAAGGAATATATTTAATCCAGGTACCACTGACACATCTAAAATAATAAAAATGTGTATTTACATAAAGTAGTTATTTCTGTCAAAGTTAGCCACGTATAATCACCACTTGTGTTATTTAATATTTGCATTTTTCAGAGAGAGCTTCATCTGAGATTAAGCTAACATTATTTTTCAATAGTAAATCTTTAGAATATGATGTAGACAGAGCAAAGATACTAAAAGGTTGATAAAAATGGACTAATCCCTTCTCTTCTAAAATAAGAGAAATAATAAATAGCTCAATGACAATTGTGGTCAGAAGATTTTTGGATAATTAAGTATTAACTTATCTGAGCACCAAAGGGGAAACCTGTTGAAGTGAAATGGACACTATGAGAAACAGTGACTTGATCAGCTCTTGTGCTGACTGTTGTTGTACAATGTAATACTTTATCCATTTTAGTATTTTTTTATTCTAGTACTAGTGGTTGAACTATATAATTAACACACAATTATTCTTAGGTGTTTAAATTTTAACTGAAAAGTAATCCCTTTGAAATATAAGAGTGGGAATAAGAGAGGGAGGAGATGTACAATTTGGAACATGCTCAATCAGACCTGCCCCAAATGATGGAGTTAGAATCATGCCAGGGGATTCCAATACAATCCCATCAAGGTTGCATGTACCAAGGCCATCTCACTAGTCCAAGTGATCAATTTCAGTTCACAGTTGATCACACTGATAGGTCTAAGAGTCAAAGGGATCACACAAACAAGACTAGTGTCTGCTAATACTAACTGATAGAATCAAAAAGGGAGAGAATGATCCAACATGGGAAGCGAGATACACAGTAGACTCATAGAAGGGCAGATGTCCTAAATAGCACTCTGGCCTCAGAATCAGCCCTTAAGGCATTCAGATCTGGCTCAAGAGCCCATGAGAGCATTTTAGGCATGGTAAGCCAAGACACTCTGGAAAAAGAGAATATCTAAATGAAAGATCTCTGCGAGTGAGATCCCAGTGGAAAGAACGGGGCCATCAAAGAAGGAGATACCTTTCTCTGAAGGGAGGAGAGAACCTCCACTTTGACTATGACCCTGTCAGAATAAGATTGAAGTCGGCAAACCCTAAAGGCTTCCATAGCCTCGGCAACTCATGACTAGAGCCTAGAGAGATTACTGACGCCATAAACAAGTGTCAAATTGTTAAATCAACTTCAGGAGTCACTGTGTACTTATGTCTCATGTGGGATCTGTCCTTAATGTGTTGTCCAATGTGAAGTAAGGCTATAACTAGTACTGAAACAGTATTTTACACTTTGTGTTTCTGTGTGGGTGCAAACTGATGAAATCTTTACATAGTACATACTGAATCGATCTTCTGTATATAAAGATAATTGAAAATGATTAAAAAAACTTGGTGTTAAATTGAAAATGCATAGAAAATTAATCAATTTAAAAAAATATATCATGTAGGATCTCTGTCCTTAATGTGCTATACATTGTGAATTAATACTATAACTAGTACTCCAACAGTATTTTCACTTTGTGTCTCTATGTGAGGGAAAACTGTTGAAATCTTTACGTAATATGTACTAAACTGATCTTCTGTGTATAAAGAGAATTGAAAATGAATCTTGATGTGAATGCAAGGGGAGAGGGAGCGGGAAAGGGGAGGGTTGCGGATGGGAGGGAATTATGGGGGGGGAAGCCATTGTAATCCATAAGCTGTATGTTGGAAATTTATATTCTTTAAATAAAAACTTTATTAAAAAAGTATTAACTTATCAAAATATACAAATTAACCTTGCTATAAAAAGATGAATTCTATGGGGCTGGCACTGAGGCACAGGTATACCACCAACTACATATGGGTGCCAGTTTGTGCCCCTGCTGCTCCTCTTCTGATACAGCTCCCTGCTAATGTGCCTGCGAGAGCAGCAGGGGTTGGCCCACGACCGGGATGAAGCTCATGGCTCCTGGCTTCAGCCTGGCGCAGCCCTGGACGTTGCAGCCACTTAGGGAGTGAACCAGCAGAGAGAGCTCTCTCTGTCACTTTCCTCTCTCTCTGTAATACTTATTTTCAAATAAATAAATAGATCTTTTGAAAAATAAACTTAAAAATAAAAAAGCAATTCTAGCCATCTTTGCAATGACTATTATCAGTTGCCAGAATGTCAGTATTGTGCTTTTCAGCCCATTCAATGGGGATTTGAATGAAGGCCTAAATTTTGTCAATATCTGTAAAAGTTTTAAATGCTTGCAACATTTGACCCAACAATTTCACTTCATCAAATCAGTTGACAGACACATATTCCAATAATGCAACTACAAAAGCCATCGTTGTGACCTTGCTTGTGATAAAAACTAGGCATAAATAAAATTCTTTTAGCAGGGAATTGAAAATTAATTATAGTTCACTTACACAATGGAGAATTCAGTTTTGGAACATAAAATTATATCTTTTGATAGTGCTGTGGAAAATCCCAAAGATAAAAGCAGATAGTGAAAGCTGTGGAAAAATGAGAGCGATATATAAAAGAAACTGAAAATGGAAAGGAGGAGTGCCAGTGAGGAAATGTCTACATCTATCCTACATATACACCTAAACCTACAGCTATATCTGTAACCACACCTATATCTTTACCACACCTACAGGTACATCAGTATCTATGCCTACATCTACAATGAAAACTATAGCTGAAGCTGTATCTACAATTACATCTTCACTTAAACTTACATCTATGCATACATCCCCACTGCATCTTATCTCTACATCTATACCTACATCTACAGATATATTCATAAATGTATCTATTAATATATATGCATACATATATCCACAAATATATTTATATCTATATCTCAGTTATGACGACATCACATTTTTTGTTTATGGATATAAAAGCACATGAGTACATGAGAATTGTCAACCATGCTTGACTTGGGTAGTGAACAGTGTTCTGGGATAAGGTCGGGTCCAGGGGAGTATAATGCACTGGCTGACTGTGTATCATAGTTTTTCAATCTATATACACACACACATAAATCTCCAGAAGAAAGAGAACATGAGAGTGACACTATACACTGGAAGTCCAATTTATCCATAAGTCCTCTCCTACACTTTTGATGGCTTCTGTGCCTTTCTTCCAGGTCAGCCCTTAATTGGTTTTTATCTCAGATTGCTTTATTGATACTTGGGTTCCAAAATCCCTCTGTTTGGATTTTAACTTTTATGTCGAGGTCTCTAGCTCAAGCCTGTTTGAAATGTTCTAAGTTTTTATGCATTTTACACAAATACCAATAGGTCATACTTTATAGAGATGAGGAAATCGGGGACAGGAAGATTAAGTAACATCCCAAAGTCACACCATTAGAAACTCATGGAACCAAGATTTGAATCAGGTCAGCTTTAATCCAAAACCTATATTCTTTCAGATTCCTCATTATGTCTATCTTGAGACCTATTGGGTTCCTTATGACTCATCATGATTTGAGAATGTATGATTAAGGAAATTTGGAAGAAATGTAGCTTAAACTACCTGTGTGTTTCCTATTGTAAAATGTTTGTCCCTCCTCACTCTACTATTCTGTAAGATTTCTGTCAGTTCTGCCATCTCCAACCATTTCCAAATTGGTTCTTTCTTCTCTATCTTAAGTCTGGCGTCAGACTAAAGTGCATATCTATGCATTTTTCATCAATCTGGCAAGTTTCTTAAAACCTTGGTATGAATAAATCACCACCCTATAATTCATTATAAATAGCATCAGCTGGGGGTATGATTCTTCTGCTACTGAAGAGTCAGCATGTTTTACAATTTTCACCAGGAGGGTTTGATTTTTTCTTTCCTTCCTTTCTCCTGAAAGCAATTTTAAAGTGTTCCTCATATATGTATATGTTAATGTCATTATTCTTTATGCTCCTCAGCCATTCATCTCCAAGCCGCCACCATTCAGCTCTGTTGTGGGTGAATGTGATTGATCATCTCAGCTCTTGTACTCAAGTGAAATGAGAAAGAAGTCAGCCACATGGCAGTCATACAAATAGACATCCAGAGTGAGGAGCCCTGGGACTGGCGAGTAGGTCGAAATTCTGCATTTTTTTAATTTTTGTTTTCATTTTTTGTATTGTGCCTCCTGTAAAGGATGGGTAAGTGACAAGCTGCTTTAAAATTCCCAGGCTGGTGATAGTAACAAGTATCTCCCACCATATCAGTGGACACTGTACTTATTCCTATTTTTTTGTAATTCTACTTCATCCTTGGAGTCACTCTATGAGAAAATTTTGCTCTTCATTTTTCTGAGAATATCAGGTTACCAATGCCAACATATCTTCTTCAATGCCATATATTGTTTTAATAATCTGGCGGTTTTTATTTTACTTTCCATGTGAATTTATATATTTCTTGAGTCCTATTTAATAATAGTACAGGTATATGGGGCACATTATGAAATATCAAGTCATTTATGCAGCAATTAGTGATCAAATCTTGGTAATTAGCATTTCCATCTCATCATCTCCATATGTTCGGAGTCATGGAACATTTCTCCTTTAGTCCTTCATAAATTACATAGTAATTCATCATGAACTCTAGTCGCCCCATTGTGTTGTAGAACACTGGGATGCATTCCTTCTATTGAACTGTCACATACTATTAAATGGCCCACTTGATACTCAAATGTGAATGAGCTTGCACCATACTTTTCACAGGTCTGTCTCTAATTGGCCCTGAACCTGGAGAGAAGTTAAATAAAATAAAACACAATGAATTCAGATTTGAAAAGAATGTAAAGCAAGGTGCTTACACTTGTGTCTATATATCTTGCCTAGATTTCTGCAGAGAATTACCTTTATGACAAGTTTCTGAACTGAGCTCTCTCCCTCCTTGCCCTTTGGAGGAATGTCAGGAAAGCTATACCGATTCTCTTACATTTGAATTATATTAAAATGTTTAATCAACATTAAACACCATTAACTCCATGGTTGATATTTGATACCAGAAAACGTCACTCCAGCTGGTGTCACCAAATTTCAGCATTTGTGACAATATGACTCAATTTATGCTGCTGAAAGTTTCAAGTTGTCCTCATGTTTGATAATTCTGGTGCCACTTTTGTCTCCGAAGTCAGTCATGCCTTCCTTAAATATGCCCTGGCGGTACCTCTGGGCCTCTGGGGGCCAGGCCTGATTAAACAGCTCCTGGGTCTTTCTGCCTTGCTTGGAACCTTGCTTCATAGTTCACATGGCCCCAGCTCATGGGATAAGGAGTTTGTTTTGATGTTGTTTTTCCCTCTGCTTCCCATAACAACTGAACTTCAGAGGCAGTATCAACTAGGCTCCATGGAGGTAACTATGTTCCCTGAGCTCTTTCTCCAGCCAGCCCAGGATCCTGCCCAGAGGCAGTCTCTGTAGCATGTGGCAGGGGCTTTGCTATTAGATACGGTCTACAGAACCCCACAAAAACAGCCATGGTTCCTTGAGATCAAAAGCAGGGCTAGGAGAGCAGATAGATCAAACTCCATAAATCCTGGAAATAACAAAACAGCCAAGACTAGGACAAGCAAGGGCTGGAAGAGGAACAACAGTCATGCTGTTGATATCTCATGAGAACAGAATGTGGGTCCACAGGTAGATTCCAAATTGGCAGCCATCATGTTGGCTTTAATCCCAATAGCCAAAAGATCAGATGACTAAGAGGCAGCATGGTAGGAGCTACACAAAGGCATGAAACTAAGACCTATAAAGAAATTGAGAGTCATCAGTGCAATAATTGGGATGAATAGACATGAAAGAGCCAAGCTGGAGAATCAAGCTGTACAGCAAGCAGATAGGTAACTCAAGGCTGAGTCTCCTTCTGCCAATAGGTGGGTAACTAGAGCAATTCAGGAAGGAGAAAGTGTCCAGGGCACAGCTATGGCATGATCCTTAATAGATTCACAAGAATGAATGAATGACTCCCATGGCCTTAAAATGCCCAGAGAAGGCTGGGTGATCCCAGAGATGCTGGTGAAGCAACAACTCTGCACTAATAATTTCCAAACCTGCAGAATATCTACAAAGCAAGGAATCCATCTCTTGGAATGTCTCTATGAAATAACATAGGTGCTATATGTATATTTCATTGTAACCATTAAAGAACTGTAAACTCATCTCATTCTCATTCACTAAATTGGATTACTGAGCACCTGCTCTATAGGACACACTGTAAGTGGCCTGCCCCTATTATCATGTAGAACTTTCATTCTTTCCACATTACCCTTGTTCTAGCTTGAGCCATCATTGTTTCCAAATATTACTGACAAATTCCCTGCTCTCCTGAGAATTATTTACAACTTGGGGAATAAGATATGGTAAGAACTTTCCGTTTCATGTTCTCTTCACATTTTCATCTCAACACTGGAGCATTATCTCCAATTCAAATATCTCTGCACTAATTTAGTTTTTATAGAAAGTGTCAGTTCCAGAGACCTTCAAGCAGCCATAACCAAGAAGTTCACCCAGCAGTTCTCAATGACCTCATATTGAATAATGTAGCAGAGACAGTGGGAAGAGGGATAAAGAGAGTGGTGAGGGGTAACTTGATAAATGTATGAACACTCTGAGAAATTCTGCAACATAGAAAGGATGTGTTTAATGCTATTTAAACAAGAAAATGAGAGAGGATGAAATTAGGTAAAACTTCAGCACTAAACCCATAATGACAACAAATATGGATTGATAATAGTGATGATTAAGGAAGAAAGGGACTGCCATTCTATGAGTCTGCTGTGTATCCCGCGTCCCATGTTGGATCATTCTCTCCCTTTTTGATTCTATCAGTTAGTATTAGCAGACACTAGTCTTGTTTGTGTGATCCCTTTGACTCTTAGACCTATCAGTGTGATCAATTGTGAACTGAAATTGATCACTTGGACTAGTGAGATGGCCTTGGTACATGCCACCTTGATGAGATTGACTGACTCATAGAATGGCAGATGTCCTAAATAGCACTCTGGCCTCAGAATCAGCCCTTAAGGCATTCGGATCAGGCTCAAGAGCCCATGAGAATATTTTAGGCATGGAAAGCCAAGACACTCTGGAAAAAAAAAAAAGACCTAAATGAAAGATCTCTGCGAGTGAGATCCCAGTGGAAAGAACAGGGCCATCAAAGAAGGAGGTACCTTTCTCTGAAGGGAGGAGAGAACTTCCACTTTGACTATGACCCTGTCGGAATAAGATCGAAGTCGGTGAACCCTAAAGGCTTCCATAGCCTTGGCAACTCATGACTAGAGCCTAGGGAGATTACTGACGCCATAAACAAGAGTGTCAAATTGTTAAATCAACATCAGGAGTCACTGTGTACTTACGTCTCATGAGGGATCTGTCCTTAATGTGTTATCCAATGTGAAATAATGCTATTACTAGTACTGAAACAGTATTTTTACACTTTGTGTTTCTGTGTGGGTGCAAACTGATGAAATCTTTACATAGTATATACTGAATTGATCTTCTGTATATAAAGATAATTGCAAATGATTAAAAAATCTTGGTGTTAAATTGGAAATTGCATAGATAATCAATTCTTTTTTTTTTTTTTTACAGGCAGAGTGGACAGTGAGAGAGAGAGACAGAGAGAAAGGTCTTCCTTTGCCGTTGGTTCACCCTCCAATGGCTGCCGCGGTCGGCGCGCTGCGGCCGGCGCACTGCGCTCATCTGATGGCAGGAGCCAGGAGCCAGGTGCTTTTCCTGGTCTCCCCATGGGGTGCAGGGCCCAAGCACCTGGGCCATCCTCCACTGCACTCCTGGGCCACAGCAGAGGGCTGGCCTGGAAGAGGGGCAACCGGGACAGAACCCGGTGTGCCGGCGCCGCAAGGCAGAGGATTAGCCTGTTGAGCCACGGCGCCGGCCAAGATAATCAATTCTTTAAAAAAATCATGTAGGATCTCTGTCCTTAATGTGCTGTACATTGTTTATTAATACTATAACTAGTACTCCAACAGTATTTTCACTTTGTGTCTCTATGTGAGGGCAAACTGTTGAAATCTTTACGTAATATGTACTAAACTGATCTTCTGTGTATAAAGAGAATTGAAAATGAATCTTGATGTGAATGCAAGGGGAGAGGGAGCGGGAAAGGGGAGGGTAGCGGGAGGGAGGGAAGTTGTGTGGGGGGGAGCCATTGTAATCCATAAGCTGTACTTTGGAAATTTATATTCTTTAAATAAAAGCTATATATATATATATATATATATATATATATATATATATATATATATAAAGGAAGAAAGGGACTTATGCTTAGATATGGCAGTCATATAAATCTTATTCTTCATTGGCTCATTATTTAACAACTAACATTATTAACAACCTCTATATCAATTAAAATACTTATGTTTTATAGAAAAATCAATATTTGCATATAATTTAGTTTACTTCAACAGACACTCACAAGTAATTTAATTATGTTTCATAAGATGTAAAACCTAAATTGGAAGAAAGTCAAGGCTTAAAGGGGAGAACAGACTCCTCAGAATTCCCTTGGGGAGACATGACAGTTTATAACCCCATGATCCATCAATACATGGTGACTGCATCCTGCTAGAAATGTCTTTGAAATTGTTTCATGCTTTTTAAAATTACATACTAATTGAAGCCAGTTTCTCATCTGTAGAATACCCTCACATACAGTAGGTTGCAGACCTTCCACATGTCTCTACCCTTATTCCACCTGGAGCACTAAATCACAGTGTTTTGTAAATGACTGGCTTACGTTTGCTTCTGTCTTGCTATGTCACACACACCAAATGGTGAGCTGAGTGCAGCTGAGCAATTAGACTGTATGTTTTGTTTTCAATGTCAAAGCCTCTTCCAGAGTCTGGTAAATAGTAGTTGCTTATTAAATATTCTGGAAAGAAAAATCAATGGTCATTCCCAAGGGATATGGTGTGTGTGTGTGTGTGTGTGTGTGTGTGTGTGTGTGAGATCTACATAAACTAAGGGTTGTGGAATAAAGTTTCTAACGTTGCTTACAGGGATGGCTAAATAAGAGACATGGAAAAAGACATTTTTCAAGCACATAGACTGATTTTTATTTATGTAACAAACAGGACAGCTAAACACTGCCTATGAGACATGCCTCAATGTAGAGAACACATCAGTTCCACCTGCGGAGCCCACATGTGGAGCCTATTCTAGCACTTCTCAATGGTGTCACACTGAACGCTGGAGCAAGACACAGGGTGAGAAGAGGGTTATGTATTTATGTATGTACATATAGACCCCTCATTGCATACTCACACAACATCTATTACTTCCACCACAGAATGCCTGCATGCTTGCCAAAGTATTGCCTTTGGCATCAGCTATCCATCATTGCTTGTTAGAGCCATTCTATTTCTTCTCCTTTCTGGAAATGACTGCTTTATCTCATCAGTGTGTTCAGATTTGAACATTACACTCAAGTCTTGGCCTTTATGAGAAGGAGGTCTCATCAGTGTCTGTACCAGTTATATGTAGAATGATGTCTGCTTCCCAAAGTCAGAGCTTCTTCTGGCAGAAAGCACACTCATACATAGTGAACAACACTGGAAATAGTAACCGTACACATTGACCAATGGGATGCTGGGAACCGTGAAAGTGTGTAAATAAACCACCATCACTTGTTAATCAAAGTAGCATTTTATTTAGTTTAGCTCAGGATCTTTCTATTAGCACTGATTATTAATTTGAGATAGAAAGCATGGAGCACATTCATAGAATGGCAGATGTCTTAAATAGCACTCTGGCCTCAGAATCAGCCCTTAAGGCATTTGGATCTGGCTGAAGAGCCTGTGAGAGTATTTTAGGCATGGAAAGCCAAGACACTCTGGAAAAAAAAAGACCTAAATGAAAGATCTCTGTGAGTAAGATCCCAGTGGAAAGAACAGGGCCATCAAAGAAGGAGGTACCTTTCTCTGAAGGGAGGAGAGAACTTCCACTTTGATTATGACCCTGTTGGAATAAGATCAAAGTCAGCAAACTCAAAAAGCTTCCATAGCCTTGGCAACTCAGGACGAGAGCCTAGGGAGATTACTGACGCCATAAACAATAGTGTCAAATTGTTAAGTTGGCCGGCGCCGTGGCTCAACAGGCTAATCCTCTGCCTTGCGGCGCCGGCACACCGGGTTCTAGTCCCGGTCGGGGCACCGGATTCTGTCCCGGTTGCCCCTCTTCCAGGCCAGCCCTCTGCTGTGGCCCAGGAGTGCAGTGGAGGATGGCCCAGGTGCTTGGGCCCTGCACCCCATGGGGAGACCAGGAAAAGCACCTGGCTCCTGGCTCCTGCCATCAGATGAGCGCGGTGCGCCGGCCGCAGCGCGCCGACCACGGCGGCCATTGGAGGGTGAACCAACGGCAAAAGGAAGACCTTTCTCTCTGTCTCTCTCTCACTGTCCACTCTGCCTGTAAAAAAAAAAAAAATTGTTAAGTCAACAATAGGAGTCACTGTGTACTTACTTCTCATGTGGGATCTGTCCTTAATGTGTTATCCAAAGTGAAGTAATGCTATAACTAGTACTGAAACAGTATTTTACACTTTGTGTTTCTGTGTGGGTGCAAACTGATGAACTCTTTACTTAGTATATACTGAATTGACCTTCTGTATATAATGATAATTGAAAATGGATCTTGATGAGAATGGAATGGGAGAGGGAGTGAGAGTTGGGAGGGTTGCGGGTGGGAGCGAAGTTATGGGGGGAAAAAGCCATTGTAATCCATAAGCTGTACTTTGGAAATTTATGTTTACTAAATTAAAAAAAAGTAATAAAAAATCAAATTAAACACATGAATGTGACATAAAAACAGTGGCCTACCATTTGGGAATGTAAATCCTCCCTTTACATTGGTTTATCAATAAAATCAAAATGAATTTATAAAAATTAAAAAAAAGAAAGGATGGAGAGTGGGTTAGGCTAACCCTGTATAATACTGAATACACCTTTAGCATAGAATAAAACATTTTCTTTGCTGAAGACTCAAGTTGTAGCATTGGGTATTGAAATATAATCTTACAGAAGGCATCATTTCTTTCTTATAAAATGTTTAAAACATGACTCATCTGAACAGAACAAGGTTAAACACATAAGCGTTACTTTATTTATCAAACAGAATTAAACAGATACGGTCTTAACTCTGGGTTCTTTTATTTAATATTTATATCATGCTGGACATGCCTCACTTTCCTGAAATATGAAATTGGATTAATGAGAGACATCTCATGATTTTGATTTAAGGATGTAGTGCAAAAGGAAAGACACAGCTCCTGGCATTACATACAACTCAACACATGTTAGATCTCATTTACCTATTCTCTGACATGCACCCGAAAGAAACTGGAGCAGATTATACTAAACAATGAAATATTCAGCTAATCAATAGGAAACGCAATAGCAATGCAATGAAAAGGGGAGAGGTGCACGTTAGCTATCAGCGATGATAGATGTGCTGTCACCAAGCACAAACTGCAGTACCAGGGAACCAGTGAAAAGGTACTTGGGATAGAAAAACTGGCTCTTCTATTGCCCCTAAGGTTGTAACGTCTGGGAGTCAACGGAGGCTTTTCATCAGGATTTTCATCAACGCTGCTGGGATCTCAAGGCTCTTAGCAAATTATAGCACTTTCTTCCATTTGGTCCACACAAATGCTTTGCAGGTTAGATGGGATATACATTGCCCCTCATCTACATAGGTGAAGGACAATGTTAGCTGTAGTTAACCTAAAATTATGAGGCTCAGAGAGGTTAATTGCTTTTCCAAACTCACAGAGCAAAGAGGAGAGGATTCACATTCTGTCTCACATTTTAAGATCTCTGTTCACCTTACTTCTGCAGTTCTGAGCTGCTCTCAAGTCCACAATAACCACTCTTGTCAAGGAACCATGACTTTCCCAGGAGTTAATAACAGTGACTCATTCCTGGGACAATAGTTCCTAGCTTCCTCCAGGATCTCCACTTTTATCCTTTAAAAAGTTTTCTACAAAAACTTCTTCAATTGCTGAGTATATTGGCTTCTTAAGTTGCTATTAATTACTCACATGGACTCTGGTCTATTACAGAGAATCAACATAAGGCGGAGTTTCACTGTTAATTTATTTCATTCCTTCATTCTGTATTCTGGTTGATGGACCCTCTTGGCATTATAAATCAAGAACAAGTAATTAACAACTATACTTTCAACCTAATTCTCTTTCTTTTTTTCTTTCCTAACTACCTCTGCCTCCTTTGATCGGGTTTCTTTTCTTAATTAACTTATGTGCATGTCAGACTTGTTTCTTCGGGTCTGAGTAAATCTGGGAAGTTTGAGAATATGGGTGATGAGGCTGACTTTGTAGAAATGGAGTAAAAGAGGTCACCACCACCACAGCAACACAAGTCCCAGTGAAGAGCAATGCAGGACACCCACCACAGAAGAGTCTCCATTTTCTGAGCAACTACCCTCTACCTCTCATGCTCACCAGCACTGGAGGAAGAAGACTCTGGGATCATCCTCACTGCAGATTCGGGTTAACCAAGTTTTCTGAGAGTAAGTGTTCTACCCAGGATTCCACAGGCACAAAGCAACTCCAGAACTATTCACTGCCCCAAACAAGATGTGATTTTTAAGAGCACAAAAATCTTTACTGTTACTCTGACAAGTGATGTGATGTTTATTAGATAAAACCAAAAGGCAGGTGGAAAAATTTGGAATAGATTAGGAATTAAGGGAACTAACTTTCCTGTAGTGATGGTCTCCACGTTGGTTGGATGACAGTTCAGTGTAGAGGGTCCAATGAAGTGTGTGGGCTCAGGCTTAAGAATGGGCAGACTGATAGCAAGAAGGGTGAGTCGGACACAATTGACAGAAGAGAGAAGCAGAGATGGAGGAGGTAGGCTCTTCCCCAAGCCCGTGAGCACTGCTTGATCAATTCCTCAGGAGTTGACCACATATGAGAGTAGGTGGTATACTACACAGAAGTTGGGACCAGAGTGATTTGACCAGCAAGACCTAGGCTGCAGTTTAAACACCCCAAGCAACTAACTAAATTCAGAATGAATATTTCAGACCTAGTAGAAGACAGAAGAAACAAAATATCAGGGCAGGAGCCAGGGCATATGGTAGGGTTTTAGGAAAGTCATACAAATTCCCCCAGAAAAATTAGCTGTTAGGTCCACAGACATTTGGGTGGTGAAGCCCCCATGCTACCACCCAAGACCACAGTACTAGGGTAATACATTTCTGTAACTCTGATCCTGCTGGTTATTTTCCATGATGAATCCTTAAAAAGTTAGTTGACCTATCTGAGTCTTGGTTTTCTTATCTATAAATTTAGAATGATGGAACAAAACTTGCAATATAAAGCGAGTTGTGACAATATGAGTTAATGTGTTCTGACACATAACATGATATTTGTCATATAGTCAGTACCATACAAGCAATTGTATGACCTTTCCTGCTTCAATCTATTCTAAAACTGAGCATATTTGAAGTTGTACTCTGTAGGTTCCTTATTTTTTTCCTCTCATTTGATCAATAATTACATAGCAGGTGCTAAGCTAAGGCTGGATCTTGCTGCCTTGTTTTATCCTTGGTCTGACTTAACCACTACCACTGCCTTAAGAATTAAATTGTACTCATACAAAGGGCTTTAAAAGTACTGTCATTTGATTTACTCATCAATTGGCTTTCCTTGATCCATTTAACATATCAAAAATATATAAGAAAATGTCTTATTTTAAGGGTAGATTATATAACAAAATCATTATTATCCCAATATCTCCATGATGCTTGCCATTGTCCTCAATAATACCCCATAGTCAAAGTTCAAATCCACCCACTATTAGACACAGTTCTGATCAAACCAGGAAAGGCCTCAATACTGCCTTCAAAAACAGATTAGTTCATGAAGAAGAATCATAGAACACTTCAGGTGGGTAAAGAACATCCAAACACCACAATAAAGGCCTAGTTCATTAACATAGCTGGCCAAACAACCCAACAACCATGCAAAGAAGCAATCCCTCAGGTCGACTAAGCACCTGAAAAGACATTTCTAAGAAGAAAAATAAAAGTCATACAAATTGCCAACAGGTATACAAAAAAAATGTTCAACATCACTGTCAGAAAATTGAAGGGAGGGAGAAAAGGATGAGAAGTATTTGCTTAAAATTATATATATATATATATATATATGAAATCTATTTTCTTTATATAATAATAAATCTATTTTCTTTACATAAATAATAATTATATTATGCTCCTGTTTGAAGACTCCACCTACTTTGCAGTATCTAAAACAGTAAATACACAGAGTGAACGCTAAATGTTAGGGTTAGGGTTAGGGTTAGAGTTAAATAATAATAATAAATAGACATCAAGAACACACTAAAATATCACCTCATCATACCTGTTAAAATGGCCATTATGAAAAAAATGAATAATGATGAGAATGTGGATTCACTGCTAGCAGAAATACAAACTCATAAAGCCATTTTAGAATAATTGTATGTATATTCATACAATAGTTAAAAATAGAACTATAGTATGATCTGGCAAATTCTACTTCTGAGTAGCAAGTTGAAAACCATATCTCTAAGAGATATCTGCACTGATATTCATTTCAGCGTTACTCACAACCAAAATATGTAAATACTGTAAGTGTCCATCAATGGTTGAATTGATAAAGAAATTGAAGTGTATACACACACACACACACACACACATATATCCATATATGAAGCAGCATTGTATACATACAATGTTGCTGTGCTTATACATATATCCATATTTAGTAACATTTATCAGCCCTGTAAACAGATTTGCAACAACATAGATGAAACATAGATGAAACATTGCACTAAATGAAATAATATAGTACAGGATAAGAAAAATACTGCAAGATCTCAATTGTATGCAGAATCAAGAAAGAAAATTGAATGAATAAAAAGTAGAAGAATGGTTACCAATAGCAGTGGGGGAGGGGATAAGAAGAAATAGGTCAAAGGGTGCAAATTTGCAATTAGGTAAGATTTTCAAGTTTAGAAATCTAATACAGCAGGAGGACTATGGTTAATAAAATTGTATTGTACATTTAGTAGACTAGGTTTTAGGTGCTCGTATCACCACCACAAAAAAAAAAGGTAACTGTGGATCCTGATGGGTATGTTAATTTGATGGTGAGAATCATTTCACTATGCATATATATGTACATCAACACATCATTTTGTACAGTTTTAATATGTACAATCACAAATAAGATTTTAAAAGAATATGACTCATTGGCTAAGCCACAGCATTGGTTAATGTTAGAGCTAGGATCTCAATCTCTTTTCTCTGTCCCTTGTGCCAGTCCTCTTTGGGAAGAGTTCAAGAAATGGTAGGTTGGAAAAAGAAAAGAGAATGCTAGAGCTAGAATAAATGTAGAAAAGCCAAGGAGCTATATTCTTACCCCTGTGTGAGGAGGTTGCTGGGGTGTGAGAGATGGAGCTGAGGGAACCAGATCCTCTCTCTTTGGCATGGAGTTTCTGAACCAGGATAAATCTTAATATTCTGGTACTGCAGACAAAGGTTCAAAATCCATTTTCTTCCATACTGTACATGAACTCTAAGAAATAAGTAAGTATGAATGTGGTATTCTCATCAACGAAGTCATTCTTTGCCTCTGGAGCTTTAAGGTTATAAGCTTTAAGGACTTGACTCACCTGCTTCTACACCTGACAGAGTTGCTACTCTTGGCGTATGTGACTAACAATTTTTTGCTGAAACAGATGGAAAAATAGAACAGTAATCACAGGCTGAGCACAAAGCCATGAACCTCATTTGCTGGATGTTATCCAATATGAAGTCAAATCTTAACTGATCAGAGGCCTGGGCAGGAGATGGTATTGAGCTAGAATTGCTCCATAAGGTGATTATTGATTATGCTTTAACAGCATCACGGTATATTGACTATGAATCCAGTTACAAGCAATTATACCTTTTAAACTAATGTGTCCAATTGGAAGCATTCGAATTTGCAAAATACTCTCAGAATGCTTGCATAATAATAGAATACACCTAAAGAGAGGGGAGTTACTGAGTTGTGTTGAGGATCTTATTATCCTTTGCAAGATGTGTTGGCAGGAAGAGCCCCCAGAGTTTACAACAGATGTCAGGATCCAGGAAATTGCAGAATGGTGGCAGGTGGCCAAGTTCAGTAGACTGACAGATGCCAATCATGATCATCATCATAATCTCAACGGTAGCTACTATTTTATTAGATGCTTTCTATGGGCCAGGCACTGAACTATACAAATAGCATGTGATGTAATTATCTTGACTAGAAGTTGATGGAGTTAGCCTGATTGCTAGACCCAGCATGCCCCTCTTTGGTAAGTAAACCATTACTGGAACACAGCTAAAGATTTTCAAATTTATATTATCTGAGATGACTTTCCACCATTTAGTCAGAATTTGAGTTTTTCCCAACTCATTGGATTGAGGAAACTGGGTTAAAAGACGTTGTTTACCTGGTATACCTCCTATCACATTCCAAGTTTTCTCTCTCCAAATTCACTTACTCTGACAGGAATTTTCAGTACACTGTTTGACAAGTACTTTGTTGTTTATGTTTCTGTTTAACAAAGAAGACACCATTCAATTTAAACCATCTGCCTAGAAATGTTTTCAAATGGGATGTTTAGAAGGTAAGCATTGTTTACAAGCATGAAATAAAGGATAAACTCAAGGGCCCAGCTACAAGGGGATGACAGAACAAGCTGTCTATTTGATGGAATAGTAAACAACCAATCAAATACATCATTGCGGTCTGCTGTTTATGATGTCATGCTAGCTGGAAAGGGAAGGATATAAAATTATGCCCCTGTAATTAAATTCAGTGATGATCCAGGTACTCGGACCGAAAATGCACATAAGTGGTGAGTCAATAGATGTTCTCAACCACCAAGGAACTTACAGTCTGTGGGCAAGAAAGATCTGGAGCAAAATCACCCAAACTGTAATCATTGCAGCAAAGTGGAAGTAGAGAATTATAGAGTATCTAGATGTAGAAGAATCTATACTGTTTATAGAGTATCTCACTATAGTTTAATTAGAAGAATCCACACTGGGGCAAGGAGGAACTTTTAACTTCTGGAGATGTATTGAAATCATCCGGCTGCATACATGGGAAGAGAATTTGAAACAAAGTATGAAACAAGACAAAGACCTGACCTAGCAATGAGAGAAAACCAAGTAGGTATTTGATAAGCAACGGGAGATAGAGGGGTTAGGAATCCCATGCGTAAGCAGAGGATAACCAAGAGTTGAAGTCAGAGGGTTGGGCAGGCCCCACCCTATGTTTGCTGGACCTGGCCAAATTTGCAATCTAACTCAGTTTCTATGGATCATAAGGGAACAAAATAAAAAACTCAATATTCATACACTACAAGTGACAAGATACAAAGATGACAAAATCGAACTACTTTCTTTGAGATTGAATGTGTCTTTATCTATTTGCATCTCTCTTATGTTTTCTATGCAATTATAATTTTTTAAAACAGAAATTCAAATAATAATCTCAAGTCAAACAAACAAACAAAAAAAACCATAAAGGAAATGTGTGAGGCCATCCCCCAGATTGCTAAATTAAACTTACTTACAACCTGCTGGATGAAGCTCCCACCACTCCTAAGACTGTGATCCCTTTTGGGCTCCTCTCTACTCTAGGCTGTACCCAATGAACAGTTTTGTCATTGATTAAATGCTGCAACTTGCCTGGGGCCATTAATCAATTTCACCAGCTGTTTATAGCTTTATTTACTACAAAGGAAGCAAGGTAATCCCTGCAAACTCAATAGATCTAAATTAACTGCATGTACAGGAACCAGCTTAGAAAGAATTATTGCTCCCTGACTCAGGGGACAGAGAAAAAGAATGAACACAAGAACCTGTGACAGGGGCTCTGACTTGTTCTCTCTCATCTGGCAGGGTCACTTCACGAAGGACACTTGCCTGATTGGGTCTCTATTAGCCAGGTCCCTCTGCATATGCTCAAGTAAAGCTCTCCCTTGTTTTGAATCAGCAGTAGCTGCCATGAAATATCTATTTTTTCTCTCTCCTTCCTACCTTTCACTCCTCTGTCTTGTCTCATATCTCACCTTCCATTCCCTTCCCTTTTACAGAATACATTTTTCTTAAGTGATAAAAGATTTCTCTACATCATCTATTTAATTATGATAATGATTTTGTTGTATCTATTTAATAAAATTATATTTGGTCCAAATTTACTGGGCACCAACTGAATTTCTGGGAAAGACACTAACATTTATGTGCCAGGAATGCTATTGGTTTCTTTTATGCCATTGGATTGCTTTGTTTTTGTCTGGCAGAACAGCCTTGCAAGATAAATGCTAATGTTCATAGCAAAAGATGAGAAAACAGAGACTCAAAGAGATGAAATAAAGTGCCTAGTATAAAAAATGGCTAAACAGTTACCTTTCTGGGCTTCACCCTGTTTTCCTAATGCATGCATCTTCTAAGTCATTGTGGTGTGTCACAGTATGTAGTAATTGCTACTAGGGTACAAATAAATTCTTAAAAAAAGTCATCCCATGTCCCGTGTCCATCCAAACACTGACTGTTCCCCTCCTATTCTCAGCCCATCCACTTTCCCAATTCCCTCTCACCTCTTCCAGATTCCTAGTGTTACTGCTGCACATTTTATACTTTAATACCCCTAAAGGGTTTGCAATTCCTCACCCAAACCATGCCTTCCTATAGGCAGGTAACGATCTCCTGCCTTCCCTGGCAAATGCCTAAGAAGCCTGTCCCTGCAATCTTATAGAAGGTTTACTAATTTCTGTCTCCCTTTGCTGTCATAGGAAGGGTTAGTCACCCCTATGGCCTTTTTTTGTTCCCCTTAGATTCCTAAACTCCAGCTATGCTCCCAGTTCTGTATGTATCCCAGAATGCCACAGAGTTGTTGCCCAGAATATGTGTTCAATTTATTGACATGCACTGGATTGAAGCAAGAAAGACCCTACCCTTCAAATACGTCAGAGAGAAAAGCTTACATACCAACAAAGGAATTAGACAGATACAGATGCAAATAAACTTGTATATTAATAAATTTACTATCTTTTCCTAACAAAGGCCCAGTCTTTTTGGAAGTGTCATGACATCAGGCAAAACAGCAACAGGAGGTTATTTATCACCAAGTCCCTGTGGCTTTCCTTTCTCTTGCCTTCTGTGCATACTTTTTTTCTGGCAAGCTAAGCAGCAACAGATGGATTACATAGCACCCTTTCTATTCTCCAATTCTGAATCCAGTGCAAACTCCACTCACAATGTAATTACACAGAGTTGCCATTTCACACCATTCTCACCCAAACTAAAAATGCTCTCGCATTGCTTTGAAGCTCCACCAGCCGCTGAAGTTGGAG
This sequence comes from Sylvilagus floridanus, assembly GCA_949820135.1. Taxonomy (NCBI): domain Eukaryota; kingdom Metazoa; phylum Chordata; class Mammalia; order Lagomorpha; family Leporidae; genus Sylvilagus; species Sylvilagus floridanus. Next base: position 162,204,429 of record OX463241.1, on the reverse strand, counting down.
ATTCCTAGCTAATAGATGTGCTGGTGCCCTGTTGCCTGCACTAATCAATGGTTGACAGGCAGCCAGGGCTTACAGAGATGCTTGACTCTTTCACATAGATGCTTCCAAAATTGCCTCCCATTCAGATGTGTGGACCTCCGAGGAATTTACTCTATGAATGGAGTTCGTAAACGACAGACAGTAGTCCTCACATCTGGGCTGGGTAACAGATAGGAATGATGACTTCAAACTCTTCTAGTTTTAGGGTATCCTCACTACTCATGTCTTTTGATTCTTCTGCAAATGTGAACCTCATGATAAACAGGAAGGGAGAGGGTATCACTTAGAATTGTGATAAAAATAAAGGACTATGAAGTTAGCTATTCTAGGATTCAAATACAAGCCCTGCTGTTTTCTAAGCACTTGATTTGAGACATTATTGAACTTTCTGTATCTCAGTTTTCCTAATCTTCTTCACTGAGCATAGTTCATGACTACATGAGGTACAGAACTTAACTGCATTTCACAAAGTTCCTTGCATGCAGTAGGGTGTCAACAATACAACACTGAGTGAACCTGTTGTGAAGACACAGTGAGTTCAGGAACACAGAGTGCCTGCTAAGTGGTGATTGTTCAGAATCAGCGAATTCTTTTTCCTAAGCCCCAATGATTTTTGAGGTTGGACAATGAAAGCACCTTCCAGACAATTAGAATAGGCACCAAAAGGTACAAGCATTCCTGATCTTCAAACCACTATTAACACTGGAAGAAATCTATTCTAAGAAAATAGCCCTCCAAATAGGGCATGCTATGTGTTGGAAGGATTACTTTATAACAGCAAAAAATTCGAGGAGGAACAAAATAGCTCATTCAAACGACTGAGCTTCTACCTGAGGGAATAGTAGGCAGGTATTAGAAATAGTCTTTCAGAGGCTCTGCAGCAACATTAAAAAATCATTGTGCTGAGGCCCCAAAGTGAGACTGTAATGGTGTAAAATTCTTTAGACATTTGAATAAGCCAGCAAATGAACACAGAAACATAAAAATCTTCATTTTAGGGTGACAAAATGGAGGGCAATTTGGGGGTCTATTTTTTCCTTCCTCTCTTCTGCTGTTATCCTATCTTTATCACAGAAAAGGAAACCACAAATGAACCCCTTCTGTTACTAAAGTTTTGACCAGAACTTTAGTTTAAGCAATCAGGCCCCCCATGCCTCTCTTGTAGAAGGTGGGGTCCCTAGAGCCACGTAATGATCATAGTAATCTGAACTCTTACAGCCTTTCAGAGACAAACGCTCCTCCTTTAAACAACACACAACCTTGTAAGGATAATGGTCCTCCCGCACTCTGCTCTCTTTCTCCTTCAGGAAATCTTGTCTCTAGAGTCATCATGGTAAAAAACACATCTGATCACGTCACCCTCTAGACACAAAACACGTGATATGTGTCCTGCTCTCCTTGTGAGGAAGCCCAAATGTTGCCGCACAGCCTGAGGAGCAACCACCTCCAGCTTTCTCCTGCCCTCCTCTCCAGGCCTCTGATCAGCCTTCTCTTCCCAAACTCCTCTTCTTTTAGGGCCCAAGAGTTAGGCCTCACCTTAGAAGTCAATTTAGGAGTTGGCACTGTGGCATAGTGGGTAAAGCCGCCGCCTGCAGTGCCAGCATCCCATATGGGCACCGGTTCAAATCCCAGCTGCTCCACTTCTGACCCAGCTCTCTGCTATGGCGTTGGAAAGCAGTAGAAGATGGCCCAAGTCCTTGGACCCCTGCATCCTTTGTGGAAGACCTGGAAGAAGCTCCTGGCTTCTGGCTTTGGATTGGTGCAGCTCCAGCTGTTGCAGCCAACTGGGCAGTGGACCAGTGGATGGAAGTCTTCTCTCTCTTCTTGCCTCTCCTTCTCTCTGAGTAACTCTGACTTACAAATAAATAAATAAATCTTAAAAGAAAGAAAGTCCAGCAGTTTCTCAGAATGCCTCTACTTGGTGCAACATAAATGCTATGGATGTGCATGTCTTTCTGCCCACGTACATGCGTGTGAACACACATGCAAACGTTTTCTTTCTAAACATTCCTGCTACTAGTTTTCCATGGTACCTAATATGTACATGGTTATTGCCTGCATACTAGAGTATTATTTTCTGAAACATGAATCATATGGCAATTTTTAGGATATGTAACTGGGGCACTCAGGAAGGCCATCCAAGGACAAGGATGGCACTTTTAAACAACTTTATTAAAATTTTTTTGAATCTCCAAAGAAAATTCACATCTTATTTTCATTTTATTTTGTTACAAATGTTTTCAACCCCATCCTTATAAAACAATATATTCAAATGAGCTGTGGTAGATTAGCATTCAGTAATGAGGAGTAAAATGGGAGAGGGAAGATCATTCCACAGAAGACCTATGATGAGACTTTCCGTGAGCCCTCAGCCCTGGACTGTGGACTTCAAAAGTGTTTGTTTTTTCTTCTTGCCTTGGGTGGGACAGGATGCCCACCATAGGCTGGGGTTGCCTATTTTGTTCCTCCAGGTCAGTGTGGCTCCCATAATACCCCAGCAGGTTAGGCTCTGGTCAACCAGTTTCTCCTAAAGAGAGGCTTTGTCAAGAACAGAACACCCATCTGATCACAGTCCCTCTTCCTTTCTGCCTGGCAGAATCATGAAGGGGTTTTGCTCAAATATTTACTACAACTCCTGGACATGAAACTCACAAAAGAGTAGGCTCTCATAATAGCTGGGTCCCTTAGGGTTCGTAAGCCTCAGACTTGTCCCCACTGAGCCGTTAACGATTCATCAATTCAATTTTAGGTTTCCCTCTCCCTGCACAGGTTTTGCTCCTGATTCCTGCTCTAGTCACCCAAGACTCCCTGTCTGAACCTGAATCTCCAACCTTGGGGGCAGTGTTTTTCCCTGTGCTCCACCTCTCTTACAGATCCAAGAACTGTTGGATTTTCAGTCTGCACAACACATCATCTTCTTACACACACAATCAGAAAACAGAAGTCCCTTTTTGGGGTTTTTATCACACAGTTTAATCCTAATAGGCCATCTGAAGTAGAAGTGATTAATCAACTGACAAAGAAGGAAGCCAAGGCCCAGAGACATCATAAAACACACCACAGGATGCACTGGAACTCAGCTAACACCCAGCTTAGAGGATAGCAAGGCTGTGGCACTTTGCAATACACCCCATGCCAGGTTGTCCTGTAACCTGAACAAATGCTCTTCCTACTGTCCTTTCTGAGTTCGATCAGTTCTGTTTTAGTATATGACTTTGGTTGTAAACTTCCTTAAGTCCTTTTCTGGAAAAATAGAATTTAATACATATCAATACTGCCTGGAAGTTGTTCCTGACTTCAAGGAAACATAAACTTTTATTTTCAAGACCATTTTATTCCAAATATTCCATTTCATTCTCATGACAGTCTTCACACATGAGTGAGGGTATTGCTTATGTCTCTCAGATCCTGGACAGGTCTCTGTGACTATAGAGTGAATAGGCCAAAAGGTTGGCTAGAGTCTAAGTAATGCTAAGTTGGAAGACTGATTCACTGAATTATAGTGTAAAGGGTTTTAAAAATTATTTTCTTCTTCTTTATTTGAGAGGCAAACAGAGAGAGTGCCCATTTATGGTTTCACATCCCTAAGTGCCTGGAATAGCAAAGGGTGGTTCAAGGATGAGGAGAGGAACTGGAAAATCCAACCAGGTCTCCCATTGGGATGGCATGAATCCAACTACTTGAGTCATCACTGCTGCCTCCCAGGGCCTACAGTAGCAGGAAGCTGTGGTGAGGAGCCAGAGCCAAGGGACTGAACACAGACACTGCAATGGGCGACGAATTTGAAGCTAAACTAAACATCTGCCCCTTAAGAATGTTCTAACTGAAATAACATGTCCAGTAACTCTCAAAGAATAAATGTATCTCCCAGCCAGAGTGAGAGTCCAGAGCAAAAAGAGGATCTCCTTGACTATTGTTACCCCAGTGGCTAGAATAGTACCTGCTTTGCCATGGGTGTTCAATAAAACATGTGTCAAGCATAGATGAATAAATGGCAAAATTACTCCAGAAAATCAGCAAATGTTAGAAAGACACATGCGTTCCATTCCACTGGCGGTCATGCTATGATCTCTTAAGGATCCCTAAGAGAAATGGAATAATAAAGCCAAACTTTGACAATTAAGATTTCTCACTTGCCATAGTTAATACAAATGCTGACGCTGGGACTGAATTATAGGAAGAACTTGGTTATTAGTCATACAGATGCCATGAGATACTTTTAGCTTTCCATAAATATTCATCTAAATAAGAACATGAATGTTAATGTTCTCACAGAATACTCAACTACTCCAAGAATAAGTTCCCAAATCTCAGGAAATCCACAGACCATAGGGGATGAAGTATTTGGCTAGTCTAGTTACAGAGAAACAGAACTTACTGGTTAAACAACAAAAACAAAAACTTAATACCTGTATTTATTTCCTTTTATTATCAGAGCAACCTTGGGGTTGCCTTGAAGATGAATGACTTTTCATTGTCACCCAGTGATTTAGTGGCAGAGCAAATTCTGGAATACGGTTATTATGGCTGTTAGTACAGTGCTCTTTTCCAAAAATACTACATGACCCGCAATTTGCCCAGCAGTTGATTAGTGAGGTGCTGTGACATCAAGTGAAGTACTAAAAATAGTAATATTTGGAGAGTAAACCAATAAAGGCAGCCTCATTGTCTCCAGCTTCTAATTGGCTGGCACCTGGTCTCTGGCAGCGACATGGTCAAGGCACATTCTTGTACAGAGCATGGGAACTGTGTTTTCTTCCTGGCCGGGTAATGTGGCAGCTATGTCTGAGACTCAGTACACGTTCCAAGCGCAGAGAGCTGCAGGATTGCAGTTCCCTGAGGCACTGCTTTTTCTTTGTGAAGAAAAAAGGAAGAGTAAGCAGAATTAGTGCATTTATTTTATAACCAATATATTTAGAATCGTTTTGTTGATCAATGAGGGCTGAAATATACGTTAGTCTCCACTTTTATTTCATTTTCAGGCTTTGAAAGATGCATAATGACATGGATTTAGACTAAGAAAAACAAAATTCAGGGCAGAGATTAATTGGCCAAGTGTTTTGTGGTTTGATGGAAAAGGCAGATAATTTGATTCCCATGTTTCAGTAAAAGTAAGGCACAATAATACAGAGAAAATGGAAAATCCCAGCATGTGTTTTCTTCTTGTATTTTTACACAGCACATAGCTAAAAGTAGTCGGTTAATTATCAAAGTCAGCATATATTTTTGTGTAAGAATAGAGTCATTTGAAGCCATAAAGTATTAACCGGGAGAAGTAACTACTTGCAGTGTTTAGGTGTGATGTTATACACAAACTTCCCCTTCCCTTTTATTGTTGAGTGACAGGAGGCTATGTTACAGCATCAAAGATGAGGGGACTGGAAGCCCAGACATGTAGTTTTCCAGCCCAATTCTGCCCTACCAAGCTGCATTATCTTGGGCACAGGCAATGGGACAAAACAACCACTCAGGCCAGTTCCAGTTGTGCATCCATCAGTCTTTCCACTCATGCATTCCTCTACATATTTTATCAAATACCTACCCTGTGCCAGTCACAACCACACAAATTTCAGAAATGAAAAGGAATTTCCATGGTCCCTGCTCACTGCCTAGAAACTGACCAACCACATGAAGTGCAGACAAGCAGGTAATGACTACACAGTGTGATGCAAAACAGATGGCTCAGGTGGTCCCTTGGATCTCTGGAGTTAGAGAACATTCAAATCCCAGGAATAGACACCAGCCTCTGAACTCAATGTTTCTAATGTATAAAATGGTGATGGTCACTCAACAGCTTTAGAACTTCGGAGATTACATGAGTTGATGTAAGGAGTTTATCCCAGTACATGGGAATAGTTCATTTCTCCTTTGTCACTATTCTTACTCCTAATTAGTAACAGTGACAGAAGTGAGAGTTCCTCTGAAGTAGCCAGAGGAAGCAGCCCCTAAATGGGTCTGGGGAAGTCATGGAGGCTTAATTCACAAGCATTAAGAGATCAGCAGGTAGACAAGAGTGAGCGAAAACAATACTGAAAGAGAAAACCACCTACGTCACACATGGTTATTTTAACTGATAACTGATGCTGTAACTAAGGGCTACAGATTTTTTGTTTGGTGTGTGTCTTTGTTGCCACTCAGAGAGAATGAGTCACAGTTACAGAAGGGACAGTGAATGATCAGTCATGGGACATAAGGTGAGGATAAGAGATGTAGAGATAACGAGCCACAAACATGGAAGGATGTGATCTGAAGCTACCATCTGTAGTGAAGAGCTAGGCCTGCAGATATCTGGGGAACATATTTTGAGCAGTGAGGTGACTCATTTTGGATTCTGGCCCTCTTTGCCCTCCTAGATTCATCTGCTGTAATGTTACTGTGACCATCCAATACATTGCTGCCCTATAGGCCCAACATAAAAATTACAGCCATTGCTGACAGGTGAGCAAGGTGTGTGCGTGTCATGGTTGTGAGGGCATAAATGTGAGGGCACAAATGCCTTTCCTAAGCAAACTTAGTACATTTCCTGAAACTCAGGAAGTGAAACTATCAGTTGGGGTTCAGAGAAACAACCCCAGAAGATTATGCACTGAGATAGACAGTATTTGGGTTTATTGTAGAACTCTGACTTCATGCAATCTCAGGTGTGGATAATTCTATTGTTTTGGCATCTGATTCAGGGGCTTGACTGCCACAGAGCAGGAAGAGAAGGTGAATGAGAAGTGGGCAAGAATGGGGACACGCGTTAGCTACAGGGGTGAGCTGCAGATCTGGATGCTGCACCTGCAGGGAACTCTGTGCACAGGGGTTGGAGTAGCTAAAGGAAGAGGCAGAGAGAGATGAAGCAGCCAATGTCTCTGATGCTACCAGGTACCTTCAAGGTGAACCAGCAGGTACATGACAACCTGTGTGAGTTATTGGTTCACTTCCACCCCCTCAAGAAGTTGATCAACTGTCCCTGCTTGCCCAGCACCAGTTGCATGCCCAGGAAATCTCATGGTCCAGGGAACACTGAGAGGACTGATTACCTTGCCTCCAAATCTTGCACAAGAGACTCTCGAGTGGCTTATCTGAAACACTCAGCAAAGAGTGTTCTGGATATTGTCATTCATCCAGTGGGCACACTACAAAAACATCATAACCAAGGAGTATCTCTTTTCTCTCTTTCATATTTATTTAAATCACCAGAGAAACTTTTTTATTAAACAGAAAATGCCCACTTACTCATATACATAAAATAAGATTTTAAAATAGGAATGGTCATGGATTTTGTCCCTTACTCTATTTTCAGGCACTACTTAACCAATTCCTAGGTGGCCTTTCTACTTTTGAAGATTGTTTGTAACTTTCTCTTACAACCTGGGCTTTTAGATTGAAGAGCTCTGGGCCCAAGACTATTGATAGTATCTGACAGATATGAGCCACTTGGGCACTACAGCCCGGGTGGACATTCTTTCTGCTGTCTGAGCTTTGTTGATGGAAGTTTTGCCTCATGTGGAAACCGCAGTCCATCACTGATGCATTCAAATAAATGGACTGAGCTCCTCTATATGCGATGTGCATGTAAGTTGTGCTGCCTATTCACCTTAACTGGAGAGGGGAGAGATTAGCTAGACCAAAGCATATACATTTGAGGCATCTCTCATCTACCATCATGAGTTATTTCCAAAAGGAAACAGTTGCCACGTCCAATGAGAAGAATGACAATGTCTGCAATGCTAGAGCTATTGCAAAAATAAAAGTAATCAAAGAGTGATGAAGCATCCTGGGCTAAAGACAACAGTTACGGGGGTAATTTTCACCCTAGGCCCATAGGGAAAGAGGAGACAGGGTAGATACTGAACCTACAGGGAGCTGTGGCTGTCCTATAGCTGTGCGGGGGCCCCTGATGGGAGCCTCAAACAGGAGCAGTCCACTACCAGCTCTAGCACAGGGAAATGAGCATCCTCAACTCTATCACCTCACCATTGCCACTGCCTCCTGATGCTTCCCATTGGCTAAATCCCACCTGAAGTAGGAGGGAAAGGTGGGAACACCCCTTTGCCATCAGCTTCCCAGGGAGCACAGCTTACCTTATTGTTCAAACCAATTCCCCACTTCCAAGAAGAAAGAATTCCTATCTGCCAGTTATTAATCTCATTGATTAAGTCCTCAAAATCCTTCAGAGTCCAGTTAACATAATCTCATCTTTGCAAAGTCCTAAATTTCACAATGCATTCTGATTACTATGCCCTTAAAGGGCCCATGGCTTTATTTTCACAAACTATTTGTTCAAACAATGAAAATAAGCCATTATTCCTCATATCTGCATTCAGAATCTGTTTGGAGTGTATAGCAAATGAAATAATGTAAAGTGACATTACCAAAAATTGTCCTAATTAAGCCTTTTGGGCATATGAGAGGCCAATGGGGCAGCACAGAGTTGGCAGCTGAGATAGAGGACTGACTGTCCCCTGCGGGCGTGTAACCTTGGTCAAGTCATTTTATCTCCTTCCATCTTGATTTCCTCAGCTGCTTTAGAAATAATCAAAGCAATTCTTTCACGCATTGTTATGAATTACAAATAAGAAAGTGTATACAAATGTCCTACACAAATTTCAAAGCCTAGTTAAGGATTTATTGATAGTTGATGGACATTTAACCTCTTGCAACTGGATGTCAGATTCTAGGAAGTCTAAAATCTGTATATTTAATATATTTGGGGGAAGAAAAAGCCATTATAAAAATTACCATGTAATAGTACTTTAAAAAATCACAAAAGGTATGAATCATTATCTGTTTTATTATAATACTATTGCATGTAGTTCTTTGCTTTTATAAATGCTTTAACAATTTTGTTTGGCTCTTGAAGGATTCTGGAAAGTAGAATAAAATTGTTATTCTCTTTTTTTCCACCAAAGGAAGAAAACCCGAGGGGTAGGTTGTTAACAAAAGCACTCAGACAAGAGTGAACATGCCAAAGGCCAGGCTCCACTTAGGATGTGATATTCAGTCTAGGAGATTGACGTGAAAACTGATCTGTTCCAGAAGTCAATACCACTTTCACAGCTTCCAGATTAAAATCCTGTTTCAATCCCCAGCTCTATCAGATCTATAAATTGGATAATTATTGTGTACTGTATCTCTGATGAAATCATAGACATCAATACATGTAGCACAGCTCATGGCATATTCAAGTGATGCTTCTCAAATGTCACGTAATTCAGAACTATTTTTCATGTAAAGATTGTAGATACCTTCCTCACATAACTTGTACTGAATCTTCTGGGCTGTGGCAGACATTTTATTCTGTACATATACCCAAAGGCCTTCCTAACTTTATCGCTCCTATTCATTCATGGATAGCTTACTGTATGCCAGGCACTGTACTAAGTATTACAGCACCATGTTGTAAACTCACAAAACCCTCTGTATTACCATTCCCACTTTTAGAATATGGAAATTAAAGTATAAAAGCAAAAGGTGAGCATGTAGTCACTCAGTCGCAGATACACTGACCAGCACCAAGGAGTCCAAATGAGCATGACCTGCACTCACGGGCCTCACTTGTCACGTTTATTTTCTTGCCCAACAACAAGTAGCTGGGAAGAGATGTGACTAGGATTCAATTTAGGTCTCTTTATGTCCAAGTCCTGTGCTCCTAACGGCTGTGCCACATTGGTTGATCGATTTCCAATGATTAATCCCTTTGGGGACACCAGGCAGGAGGAAGAAAAATCCAGAGTAGCATTTTCAAGCTACCACCATGCTGCAAGGCTAGCAGAATCGAAACTGGTCACTTTTCCAAACACTGAGATGTTATACCATTTGAAAAGGGATTGAATTTTACTGACCTACTCTTGTAGTTTTTCCTGACTGGGGTTAGGAGAGAGACTGGGTTGACACTTCAGTTTGTTTTGCTTATTTGCCTGTTGCTTATAAATTTTTTCTATACTCAGCAGGAGGCTGTATGATGTTGCCACAGGGTGTTAGCTGGGGCTTCAAAAGCCTGTGTCCAATTCCAGCATGAAGAGGAAGAAGGAAAGAAAGATGGTGATGATAATGATGGCAATGATGGTCATGGTAAGGATGGTGATGATAATGCCTCCCACTCCTGGATGTCATCGAATGTGACCTTCTCATAGAGACTTTCTCTAACCAACTTATGAAAATAACACCCCTCTCCCTAACTGTTCATCCCACCTAATTTTTTAAATCATAGTTAGCATCACTATCAAACATTGTATCATATATGCATGTATTTGCTTTCTCCATGTTTAGTCTGCCTCCCACTAGAATATTAGCTATATGGAGGGAAGGACTTTTTCTATTTTATGTTCTATATTACCAGCATTTAGCCTAGTACCTGGATCTAAAAAGATGACTATGGAATATCTTTTAGTATTTATCACCTGCCAAGATTATGGTAAATATCATAAGTGCATCATCTTATAGAATGGAGCAAACATATGGCAAACATTATTAAGCGATTTTAAAAATTAATAAAGTATAGGAAATTTAAATTTGCTCAAGGACATATAGCTATTGGATAAGTAGGACCAGAAGTCTAAACTGTAAATGACCTTTGTGTACTATAATGCACTGATCAATGTCACACTGCCATTATGAGACTCAACTTCATCATCTGTAAAATGAGGGATGTTGGTTGTGATTATTTCAAAACTGCTAGTTGCCCTGACCCCACTGAATTTCCACTGCCTTCCACCAAATCTTAGTGATTACTGGAACATCAGTAGGCCATATTTTCTATAGAAGCCTTCAGGGATATTATGAGGTAAAAGCTGATCTCTGAATAGGATACAGGCACCATCCAAATGAGCAGAAAATAGATTTTCACTACAGGGGTATGAGCTACTTGTAAGAATGTAGGATCTGTGGCTGGGATTACAGAGAGTAAAAGTTCAGTGTGATTTCTAGTGAAACGAACCTTAAGAATTGATGGATATTTGTCTAATATTCTATTACTGCATAACACATCACCAAAACTTAATGACTTCAAATACCAAATCAATATGTCAATAAATTCTGTGGCTCTATTTAGTGGTTCTTCTGCTGATCTTCCCTGAACTCACTCAAGTAGTTATAGTCAGTGGAGTTCAGTTGCAGGTGAAATGCTCAAGTTGTCCTCATTTTCATGTCTGACATTTGGTTCTGGTAGTCAGCTGGGGCATCAGGCTTCTGCTCCTTGGGGCTCCTCACCCTCCAGGAAATTACACCAGATGCCTTTCATTGTGATCATGGGGAAAGTCCCAGTGCACAAGCACTTAAAAACCCTTGTTTCAAAATTACTGATGTGCTACTGTCCAAAGCAAGTCACAAGTGCAAAGTCCATTCAGAAGGGGACTTAAATTCCTCTTGATGGAAGGAATGGCAAGAAATTTGTGCGCATTTTTAATGTAATACAACCTCAAACCAAGTTACCAACTCCAAACATGCTCAACAAAGAATGACATGCAAAGCTACTTTCTTGCAGCTTGTCCTAGCTCATTTAATTATAGTGCCATCCCTTCCCATGAGCTCTGTTTCTCACACCTGCCATCAAGAAATTCTACTGCATCTACTTCCAAAGTTCATCTAAAGCCCAACTACTTTCCCATACTTCAGCTGCTATCACCTTGTTTTTCACACCAACACCTCCTCTTTCTGGAGCTCAGGCCTTCTGGGGACCCTCTGAAAACTGTGGAACCCACTTCCAATTTGTCCCATCAAATTATGGGTTGGTTGGAGCATTTTTCCATTGACTCTCATCATCCAGTGACTGATGAGTTCTCACACTCTCTGCTATTTGCAATTTGTGTCTGTACTTAACTAAGCAAGTCCCCTTGATGTAATATATATATATATATATATATGATATATATATATGATGTAATATATATACATATTATACACACACACACACACACACACACTTTCAAGCAAAAAAAAAAAAGATGCCATTCCCTAAGACTTTACTAACAAAATATCACAAAGTGGGTGACTTAAGACAATAGCAATACATGAACTCATATTTCCAGAGGCTATAGTTCCACAATCAAGGTGTTAGCAGATTGATGCACCCTCAAAACTCTGTAGAAGAGAATCCTTTCCTCTTTCTCTTAACTGCTGGCATTTGCTGGCAGTCCTTGGTATTACTCGGTTGCTAGGTGCATGATGCAAATCTCTCCTCTCCATCATCACATGCCCTTCCTCTCCATTCGCACCCCTGTATTCTGCTTTTAATAACAATATTCATATTAGACCAGAGACCTCCCCCTATTCCAATATGATTTCTTAATCAATTGCATCTGTAATAACCCAATTGTAAAAATGTAACCTTGTGAGATACTTGTGGATTATGACATCAGGACATCTTCTTGGGGAATAAAATTCAACTTACAACATATGGAAGCTATAAGTTTGTTATGATGCTGTAGGCTAACTTAGAGATAAGCACATGGTATGGGAAAGACATCAACAGATGTAGGTTTTTACCTGGAATCACAAGTTTAAGGACTATCTGTAATAAAATTGCATGAAGAATGGGGAAGGTAACCAAGGCCAATCTAAGAATAGGAGCCCTTGTCAAGCCCAAGGTAAGAATAAATGAACATCTTTAATGGAGAACTCATTCGCATTGGGATTTTCTGTTTGATAGAAGGTCATGCCAGCAAATTTAAAGGTAGAGACTTACCACTTCTAAGATACTTAGGTGTCTCAGGGACTCGGTTCCCTAGAGTAGGGGACATCATGTCTTAATTTGCATTTCCTGCTGGACGGTAGCCAGATCTAGAGAAAGTTACAGCTCATGAATGAGGGAGGTCAAAACACAACATCTTAGCACCACCCTAATTAATCATTTTCAGACAGAAAGTGGTGACCCAAATGCTAGTGTCTGTGCCTTAACTCCCCTATGCAATATCCACATTAGAAGAACTCTTCAACCCTTAGAAATGTTCCTCCTAATACAGTCCTGTTGCAGAGCAGATGTTTGCAAATCATTTAGCCTGTCGGTGACAAATTAGTTTTTAATGGCATTTTCGTGTACTTGCTATAAATCATTGAACATCCAACAGACTGCCCCCTGTCTTCACAGACCGGGCCTGCTGAGACTTCCAAATACCAAGAATTTACAGTGCTGGGGATGAAGCTGCCACCCAGCTGGGAATTCTAATCCTCCAGTCCCTCCTCATTCGTCCTTAACTCCTTCCCACGCCCTTTTCCTCAGTGTCCCTTCTCTATGCCCTTCTCCATGCCGTGTCTTCTCATCCTCAATGTGTTTTGCCTTTTAACCACATACTCACTCTTCCTTCATTGTTCTTCAGAATTGCTCATTGTGCTTAACTCCTTCCTCATGCATACTTTTCCATACTTTTCTTTTTCCCATCCCAGTATTTCCTCAGCATTGAAATAAAAGCTATTTTCTTTTTTCTTTTTTTTTTTTTGACAGGCAGAGTGGACAGTGAGAGAGAGACAGAGAGAAAGGTCTTCCTTTGCCGTTGGTTCACCCTCCAATGGCCGCCGCGGCCATCGCGCTGCGGCCGGTGCACCGACGCTGATCCAAAGGCAGGAGCCAGGTGCCAGGTGCTTCTCCTGGTCTCCCATGGGGTGCAGGGCCCAAGCACTTGTGCCATCCTCCACTGCACTCCCAGGCCACAGCAGAGAGCTGGACTGGAAGAGGGGCAACCAGGACAGAATCTGGCGCCCCGACCGGGACTAGAACCCCGTGTACCGGCGCCACAAGGCGGAGGATTAGCCTGTTGAGCCACGGCGCCAGCCAAAAGCTATTTTCTTATTGTGAGCTGAGACCCACATGTTATTGCCAGTAATAAATTCGTGGTCAGTTCTTCCTGGAAATGTGGGAAATTAGAGTTGGAATGGGTGGAGAGAGAGAACCAGAACAAACCTTTAAAGATAATAAGAACTCAATGACTGTTAAAGACCTTTTATTATGTAAGACAGTACATGAATCATTAAAATTAAATGGAGAGAACATGTGAGTGGTTTGAATCATGGATATGCCGCTTGCTAACTGTGTGACTCTAGGAATTCCAGGAATCCTTGAGCTCAGCTGCAGAGTCTAAGACAATGTAAATGAAAGCTCAGGGCATGTGTTGGCACAGTGGTTAAGACATCGCTTAGGATGCCACCATCCCACATCCAAGTGCCTGTGTTCAAGTCCAGGCTCTGCTCCTCAGTCCAACTTCCCACTATTGTGCAACCTGGGGGGCAAGTGGTGATGGTCAAATACTTAGGTCCCTGCCACACATTTGGGAGACCCAGATTGAGTTTCCAGCTCTTGGCTTCAGCCTGGCCCAGTCCTACCTGTTGCAGGCATTTGGAGAGTAAGCCAATATATCCAAGATCTAAGTATGTCTGTCTCTGTCTCTCTGCCCCTCAACGAAATAAACAAATCTATTTAAATAAATAAAAGATTGTAGCACAGTGTAGTTCTTTCAGAAATAACTTCCCTTTTTTATTTTACTATTTTGTTGAGAGCTACTAAAAAGAGAAAATTAGGAACAAGATAAGCCAAAGTCAAATATGTTGAAAACCTAACAGTTATCAGCTGTGAATTTTCATTGAGTGCTGTTGAACGCTGGCCCTGCACAAGATCTTGGATTCCGTTTAGGCTCTGCATGTATTCAGCATTATCAGGTACCTACAACCCTATTCAAATTGAAAAAAAAATTTCAATTTGATGAAAATTTTATCTTGGTGTCGTCAAGTTAACCTAATTCCGACCCAAGCCTATTAATGTTGGCAGACGTTCTAGACCCTTGCACTCCTTACTAGATAAAGGCTCTGAGACTTGAGCAATCTAACCTTCATTTTAGCTCCTGCTAAAATGCTCCCATTGATCACCCTAACTTCCAGCCCTCTTTGTTACTGGTATGGTTTGAATACCATATAGCTTCTGAACTCATGCAGGTGTTTAATGCCCAAAGCCATGTTTATGTAATTCAATTATAGCATCTAGGAGGAAGACCCAGTAGGAGGTACTAAGGCCCCCAGAAGGTAGTTCTTGAAAGAGCTTTAGTTATAAAAGCTGAGTTGAGCCCACTGATTCTCTTCTTCCTGGTTTACCAAGTGGTCCTCCCTCCACACATCTTGTCACTGCCACTCTCTGGCCTCACTTGGTGACTGAACGAATGGGATCCATCTCATCTTGGACTGTGACTCTCCAAAACTGGGAGCCAAAATACATCTTCCTCTCATAAGTAGCTTAGTTCAGGTATTTAGTTGTAATGACTAAAAATTGACTCATGCAGTCACCCAGGGTAGCTGGGGTCATTTCTACCTACACCATCAATGCCAGTCATTGTACTTACAGGGTCTACACTAAATTTCTCTCTCTTCCCTGCAACATCACTCTTTGTCACTTGCCGGGATTTTTCTCATCAATTTTAGGAAATAATTCTCGGGTTTTTATTATCTTGAAAGGAATATCTTCTCTTTGCCATCAACTCCTATATAATGAGGGACTCTTCCAGCCCAATTCCTTCAACCTCAAAGCTCCTGCAGAGGCAGCACTCCATGTCTTATATTCCGTACCTAAACAACCCACCTGCGTAAACTCTCCTCTCTCTCATAACATCAGACATCTGCTATTCATACACACATGCCCTAGTGCAGCCAATTCTTCCTCCTGACCTCCAGATTCTAGGATGCCCAACATGATCTGAGAAGCCCTATTTGATTGTTTGAACCGCAAATGCAATGTGCTACAAATAAATTCTTCATATCTCTTCCAAGAGTAGCTTCCCAATTTTTAAAAGTGGCACCATTATCCTTCCACACATCCAGCCTCTACAGCTGATTGATTTTTGAGGGCAGCATATATTGAAGATTCCTTATCCAGATCATGAAGTGTAATTCAAATTAGCTTCACCATATTCTACTCAGAGACCCCAAATGACCTTGTCAACCCCCAGAGTAGAAAGAAGAAGGGGGCCAGGCAAGGCCACAGCTATTCAATCACATTTATTAATTTCAAGGTAAAAGTAGAATTTATAGCATTATAAAAGGAAAAAGTACTCCCTTTCCTAAGGCCATAGGAGACAGGCTTGAATGTCATTATTGGTTATTTCTCTGAGGAATTAACTGCTTGGATTCTTTCAAAGTTTAATTAAATTGTCACATAACACATAAAATAGCAAATAAAACAGGCTTTTCCTATGTCTTGGTGTTAATTTTATGTCATCAAAATTGTTTAGCTTGTTAGTTGCCTAACTCCAGCAGCCCCAGTTACCAATTAAAGGTTCTGTGTGAAGGCTTCCTCCCCATTTAGACACCAGCTCTGGCCGCACTGCTGTTAAACTTTTCATTTCCTTGGGGTTGCAGCTACTAATTTTTTAATAGGTTCTTGGTCATTTAAGTTTTATGTGGCATAGCTTTTGATAGAAGAAAATTTGAAAGTTTGGCTCAGGGAAGAAGTATCAACAAGCTGAAGCATGTTTGTGGAAAGGAACTTTGCATAGTATCAGTCCTAAACTGCTCATTCTGTGGATGGAGAACATGAGGCCCAGAGCAGTGACCTGAGCTGCCACTGCTCACATGATGAGTACCTGGCAGGAAGGCAGACTCTAAGAATGAGTCTTTCATGCAAGTACAGAGGTGCAGTTTGCTTGATGCCCTCTTCTTCATTCAGCAACATTTCCTGGCTTAGGGTTTCATAATCTCTGATGCTGTTGGTGCATTATGTTTCTTGTTAGGCTTCGTGTGTGTGGACACACTGGTAGGTGAGAACTGGTATCCATCCCCTATTCCTCCTTTTTCTTCCCTCCCAATAATTCAGTTTTTGTAAGAATGAAACCTCCATTTCACTCCCAGGATAGAGTAGAATTGACATGAATACCCCCGGATTATGCAGTCCCTCCCCCACCTGCTGCTCTGCCCTGTGGGAAAGGGGGTTACCCACTTGAATAATGTGCCTCAGCACCTGATGTACACTAGGCCATTTGATGTGTAGTAGACCTCCTGAGCTGAGGGTGGGGCCACTGCATTGATAAGCCAACCCTGGGGTAAGTCTGATGCTCACGTTCTCAGCCCTTGACCACACCATGGACTAGATATGTGAACAACAGCAGAGGCTGTAGTCTACGGACTAGACACATACCTTCTTAGTGAATTATACCTTCACCATGTGTGATAGGTCATTTTGGCTTGGAGGTGGGAATGAAGAGGGTCAGTTACTAGGTTTGAGATGCCTCCCTGAGATATCACTGTCTGAGAGCCTGAATATAGGTGCATAAGAATTGGCTGCGCCCAATAATAAGTGATGCATTTGATCTTCAAGTACATTCCATAATTGATTAGAATCCATTGGGAAGGAGAACGGAGTGGTTAGCAGCCACAGATCTTCAAATTAAGTAGTTCTCTGTTTCCTCCTCCCTACTACATCTTAGACACTGCTGAATTTTTTTTGAGTAGTCATTTTTCTTTGTTTTCAACTTTTATTTAACAAATATAAATTTTCGAAGTACAACTTTTGAATTATAGCAGCTTTCCCCCCATAACCTTCCTCCCACCCTCAACTATCCCATCTCCCACTCCCTCTCCAATCCCAGTCATATCAAGATTCATTTTCAGTTATCTTTATATACAGATTAACTTAGTATATACTAAGTAAAGGTTTCAACAGACTGCACCCACAAAGACACACAAAGTATAGAGTACTCTTTGAGTAGTAGTTTTACCTTTAATTCTCATAGTACAACACATATAGGGAAGAGGTCCTACATGGAGAGCAGGTGCACAGTGACTTCTGTTGTTATTTAACAATTGACAGTCTTGTTTATTGTGTCAGTAATCACCTGAGGCTCTTGTCATGAGCTGCCAAGGCTATGGAAGCCTCTTTAGTTTGCCGACTTCGATCTTATTTAGACAAAGCCATATTCAAAGTGAAAGTTCTCTCCTCCCTTCAGAGAAAGGTACCTCCTTCTTTGATGGTCTGTTCTTTCCACTGGGATCTCACTCACAGAGATCTTTCATTTAGGTCATTTTTTGCCACAGTGTTTTGGCTTTCCTTGCCTGCAAAACTCTCAAGGGCTATGTCCCCAAGGCCAAAACTTGGAATCAAATCCAAACTATTTAGAATAATGAGGGGGGAAAGTTCCTTACATGACACTCTCTACCATCTCTCTCACCACTGTATCTCACCTCTCTTCCATACAGAACCACTGGAACTTCCTTCCAAAACTCCACAGTTCTGCACATCTGTGCTGAGACACTCCCTACATGGAGTCTTTGCCTCAATCTGCCCCCTTCACCCCCAGTGCACATCCAACAACTCTTGGGGGCTAACTTCTTTCACTAAACAATTGTTTTCAATTGCATCCATTTTGTTATGAAAAACAGGATTTCATTCTTTTTTATGGCTGAGAAGCAATCTATCATTTTATATATATATATATGTGTGTGTGTGTGTGTGTGTGTGTGTATGTATGTATATATGCACACACATATATCACATTTTCTTTATCCAGTCAAGGGACAACTGAATTGATTCCATATCTTATCTATTGTGAATTGTGATGTTATAAACATGGAGGTACAGATAACATTCACAAGCAGGTTTCATTTCCTTTGGTTAAATTCCCAGGAGTGGAATGGCTGGGTCATACAGCAGATCCATTTTCAGGCTTCTGAGGAATCTCCATACTGTCTTCCATAATGTATACACAACAGTATGTTAGGATATATTTTTCTCCACATCCTCACCAGCATTTATTGTTTTTTTGATTTTTGGATGATGGCCACTCATTTTTGGTTTTTGTTGTTGTTGTTGTTTGTTGTTGTTGTTTTTAATTCTTATTTAAGAGGTAGCAACAGAGAGAGACAGAGTGAAAGGTCTTCCATCCACTGGTTCACTCCCCAAATGGCTGCAATAACCAGAGCTGAGCTAATCTGAAGCCAGGAGCCAGGGGCTTCTTCCAGGTCTCCCATGCAGGTACAGGGCCCCATGTACTTGACCATCTTCCATTGCTTTCCCAGGCCATAAGCAGAGAGCTGAATCAGAAGAGGAGCAGCTGGGACAAAAACCAGCACCCACAGGGATGCCAGCGACACAGGTGGAGGCTTAGCCTACATACACCACAGCACTGTCCCTGGATAATAGCCATTCCATCTGGAGTGAAATGATACTTCATTTTGGTTTTTATTTGCATTTTCCTGAGGGCTAGTAATCCTGAGCATTTTATCATGTATCTGTTGGCCATTTGTATTTCATACTTTAATTTTTTTTTAATTTGACAGGTAGAGATATAGATGGAAAGAGAGAGACAGAGAGAAAGGTCTTCCTCCTTTTGGTTCACTCCCCAAATTGCCGCTATGGCAGGAGCTGCACCAATCCGAAGCCAGGAACCAGGTGCTTCTTCTTGGTCTTCCATGCAGGTGCAGGGTCCCAAGAACTTGGGCCATCATCCACTGCCCTCCCAGGCCACAGCAGAGAGCTGGACTAGAAGAGGAGCAACCAGGACTAGAACCCAGCGCCCATATGGGACGCTGGCGCCACAGGCGGAGGATTAACCAAGTGAGCCACGGCCCTGGCTTGTATTTCATACTTTAAAAAATGCCTGTCCATGCCCTTTGACCATTTCTTAACTGGACTGTTTACTTTGTTGTTAAATTTCTCCATCTCCTTTTATATTCTGCATAGTAATCCTTTATCAGATGCATAGTTTGCAAATATCTTCTTCAGGTCTGTTGCTTGCCTCTTAAGATATTTCTTGAGTGTCTCCTTTACTTTGCAAAAGATTCTTAGCTTGATGTAATTACATTTGTCTATATTTGCGTTTATTGCCTGCACTTCTGGAGTCTTTCTAGGAAGTTGACCTATGTTAATGTCGTACAGAGTTTCCCCAAAGTTCCTCTCTAGTAATTTGATGGTATCAGGTCAAAGATTTAGGTCTGTCACCTATTTTGAGTTGATTTTTGTATAAGGTGTAATATAGGTAATCTTGTTTTATACTTCTGCATACAGAGATCCAATTTTGCCAACACAAATTGTTGAAGAGACAAATCCTTTTCTCCAGGGATTGATTTCAGATCATTTGTCAAAGATTAGCTGGTTGTAGATGTGTAGATTAATTTCTGAGATTTCTAGTCTGTTCCTTGGTCTACTTGTCTATTTTTGTGCCAAGCTTTTTTGACTATAATTTTTTTGTAGTATGGCTTGAAATCTGGTTTTATGATGCTTCTGGCTTGGTTTTTGTTGTTTAACACTGCTTTAGGTACTTGGAGTCTCTTGAGTTTCCTTATTAATTTTAGGATCATTTTTTCTAGATTTGAGAAGAATGTCCTTGTTGAGGATTGCATTGAATTTGTAAATTGCTTTGGATACTATGAACATTTTGGTGATATTGATTCTTCTAATCAACAAACATAAAAGATTTTTCCATTTTTGTGTTTTTTTCTATTCTTTCCTTAACATTTTTTTAACTTCCATAGTATAAAGTCCAAATTCAAGTGAGTTGATTAGCAATTACTTCAGCTGGGGTCAATTTAATGAAGACCATTTATAGTCATTTGATTCCTATTTCAATTTTTCCCCTTTTCATTAGCACTATTTGTTAACTTTTGTCTATATAACTAACATTACATTAAAAACAAATAGCACTTCTTCCTCTCCACTTCTTTTTCCTGAAATCAGAGTTAAATTATAGACTGGACCTGCATGTCTCAGTTTGTCATTTTAATTTAGTCAGCATTGTTTTGAAGTAGAGTGGGTTTGCCCCAGATTATGACAATGTCTTTTATCTTCCCTATTTTTGAGCAGAAAAAAAATAGTGCCTTGGATATCACAGACTTGTGCATAGCATTATAAAGTCATTTGTTGATTCTATTCCACATTTAAGGTAAACTTGCTTTATGTGAAGCCTTATACTATTTCTTTAGAATTTGAAGATCTTGGCATAAGTCCCTGCTCCTACGGCGTTCACAATTAGAGCAGATGGAACTTAAATATATGCAATAGGGTGATGGACAAGATTCAGTAAGGCCAGAAGGACAAGGAAAGTCCAGTTTCCTTAGGGTAAGCAGGAGATTTTCAAAGAACTAAAATCCAGCCCAGGAATAAGTAGCAACTTGCTAAGTGAAGAGAATTCACTGTAGTCCAGACGTTGGAATACATACAAATGCTACCGGGGATGGCAGCTGGTGACTGGCACAAGAGGAGGCAGGGTGTGGGGAAATGGGGTCAAGAGAAGGCTTTGCAGTATTTGGAAGATGTTGTCCAGAAAACATTGTAGACACTTCAAAGACTCATCAGGAAACCTCAGAAAATATCGTACCAAGATGGAAAGACTGTCTTTTTCAACAGCTATTTTCAGCAACTTCTTAAATGATGATGCCAGTAACTAATACTGCAAACAGAGTTCTTGCTATGTGTCAAGCACTCTGCTAAGCACTTCCCATGCATTATCTGATTTAATATTCACAACAAATCTATAGGGTAAATACTCTTGTTCAAACAGTTATTTTTTATTTAAAACCCTTGGGACTAAATCAACAGGTAATGGGAGTGCTGTTAATTATTGAAAAAATAATCACATTACTGGCTGGCAGGGAGCAGAAACAGAGGTGATGTTGCAGGCAGCAGAGGAGCAGCTGCTCTTAGAGTTTCTGTGGACAAGTGAATTGGTGTTCAGACACACATCTACAGTTGTGTGCAGCACTTGCTAGGCAGGGGTGACAGCATCTTGCTAACAGCCTCTGTGCTTCAGTATGACATTTTCACAGGAGAAGAAAGCTCATAAAAGCTAGTTTAATTACTACCTTGCAAACTAGAATCAGTTAATGTGCCCCCAAGGATTTATTAAGCCTCACTTAGTGTCTAGGTCTTGGCTGCTTGCTCATTGAAAATCCATAACACTAGCCTCTCATATGGCCTACCTTCTTAAATGTAGCTGGAGTGAGGTCCACCCTTAGACCTGTCTCCAGTGCTGCTGAAGTTATGGGAGCCATCGTGGCCCCCATGCTTGTGTTGGGCCTAACCAGATTCACAATGGCTGTGGCTTCTTTCATCACTTCCTACACAGATATAGCAAAAAGCCACATTCATCATCCTCATTCACAGGTATATTCCAAAGTGGACCACGTGGCTTCTGCAGCATGTTTTCTGCATTTAAAATTTACCTTTACATGCAAGGATAGAAAATCACTATTTCCTTCCTCAAGGTCCTGCTAACTCTCTAGTTGTCAAGAATATTCTATAGGGAACTTGATCAGCTTGACATTCCTTAGGATTTCAAACTGGTTCATTGCAATAAAGATTTTTGCTAACAGACTGAGAGAGAGATGGCAAGTACTACAGGTGTCCTGATGAGTTACATGTGAGTTAAATTCAAGACTCCCCAGACTACTCGATTCACCACCATGCTGGTGAAGTTCCAAGGCCCAATTTTATGTGGTACACCAAAACATTCCCACCCATGAAAGCTCAGGTTTATTTCAACTTGCAACTTCTATCAGTTAAAAAGAGTATAGTATTTGGCATTTTTTTTCCTTTTTCCTTTGAAGGTAGCAAGTATTTCCCTTAGGAAACTTGTTCTGACACATTAATTAGGTAATTCAAAGGCTTCTACTTTTAATTGGGGCCCAGAATAAGAAAGAGAGCTCTATAGCTGGTCCAGAAATGCGTGCAAACTTCTCTATCCCTTGAGCCTTATAACGAAGCAGATCCCATGGTGTTGTGGTATCCTTAGAAGATAATGACAGTGTGTGGAGTATCCGAGAAGCCACACTGGAAAGTCCCAGTGCAGATTCCTAGAAGCAATGCTACCACCTCTGCCAAGAGAATTGCCCACCATTTGATAATCAGCTGCTAGCAGAGAATACACATTAACATGAAAAATCAAGTGTATATGCATCTGACCTGCCTGTTACAAACTGGGTGTCACATCTACAAATTTTCACAAACCAGTAAGTCGTGATTAATTTGTGGTGTACAGGAATATTTAGAACCAGCTGAAACAGATCCATAGAGCATGAGAAAACTTCATCAAAGATGGCCCAGACAGCCATATAAACTATGTGTTATATGACAACATTGATGTTTCTTCTTTGTGTCTTAGTGGCATATTGGTGGGGTATTCCTATAGCCAACTGAGAGAGAAAAGAATTTAGATGATTCATTATGACCTTGGGGTGGCCCTGAGAATTACAGAGAAGAGGAAGATGGGCAGATAAATGACCTTTGGGAGCTTTTCCACCTTGCATCTAGGGAGAAGCAGACCAAAGTATGGATACATATGGACTCCTAGGCTACGATGGATGGCTTGGTCAATTGGTCAGGGACTTTCTACACATATGACTAGAAGATTGGGAAAATAATCTTAAAAAGATGTATGGAAATAGACCAATAGGAATGTTTACAAAGATATGAATCTTTATCTTCCAAATTAATGCTCACCAGAGAACTTTCACAACACAAAGGCACTGAACAACCAAGTGGACAGAACAAAGCACTCCATGGATGAGGGCCAGCCTTTCTTCGTGGCTATAGCAGTATTTGTTCAATGGGTCCCTGACTGTAGTACATATGGCCACATAAATGGAATTTCTACAGAAACTTAACACCATGAGTTTTTTCAACCTATGATGATAGCCACTACCATTACTGGATGCCCAAGTGTCAGCAGAGACCAGCACAGTATCCCTAAATTTTGTAATTCTTCAGAGATTAGTAAGTCACTATTTGTGGAATTGGCTATATCAGACGTGCTCCACCATGAGGGTGAGAAGTTGATACATCCTTCAAATATTAATTTTCCTCTTCCAGCACGACCATTCAAGGTCATACATAATGCCTGGCCCACATCCAGTACTTCCTCAGAACAAGAGAGACATTTAAGTAAGTTAAATTTGACAATGAAATCATGACCATAGATCTACTGGTCTAACCAAGTATTCCATTACTCAGAAGTTGGCATCCAGATGGAATCATAGTTGGAAGACTTGAACTATCAACTCAGATAGCAGACCTGGAAACAGTGATTTTAAACACTCTCTTCCATGATATTTGAATAAATCACAGGTTAGCAAAAGTACAACTTGCATGCCTAATATTGTACTGAAAAACAGTGGTGTCAACTTCTGTTCTATCATCCATAGTGCTGTACCATTAAAGTGGCCATGTGTAGTCACTAGGATAGATATGGCATGATGCACTAAGCCTAAAATATTTATTGTTGAACCCATTACAGAAAAAAAATTACATACTCCCATGCTAAACAATGGCCACTTTAGGGTCTAATAGATAGAATATACGGGTACAGTGATCATGCATTGGAAAATAGAGTTGGCCCTTCCACCATAACTCCCAGGCATTCACCTGTGGAATTTGTGTCTTTTGGATTCTCACCCTTAGACTCTAATGGTTTAATGTCCCCTTCTAAGGAAACAACTGAATAGAAATGTGTGACTACAGCTTGACACTCTGGCTTCCCCATGCCAATAAACCAGCAGGAAATGAATGTAGATATTGAATTTCTGATTGAGACTGACCCCGGTTTTCAGGATTGCTGCAATGAACAACTAGAAGAGCTCATGTGGATACCAAGTGTTCACTGTGGTATCCTTGATATTCTTGGACACTACATAAAATGATCATTTGGAGTCATGACTTGTCAAGGGATAGGAATTAGGGGCTCAGATCCTTCCAATGCCCATCTTGGTCACCAAGCAAGCAATCTAAAACAGGAAGGAAGATCCTGAATGTGTCCCAGGGAAGTGAGGTGATGAGTATCAGTTATGGCCCCAGGCTCTATGGCAGCACCAGGGACTGTGACCAGGTTTCCTAATCCTACTTAAGACTTCTGAGGAGATTGCTACTGGCCACAACCTTGAAGAAATACAAGAAATTAATATAACATGTTTTGGTAATCCATGTGAACTCCAAGTATCACAAGATGGCAAATGCATCTGTGTGGTACTACCTTAGCTTCACTAACACCTCAGATGCCCTTAAGCCGCCTGTACTCCAAGCTTAGGACACTAGCTCTTGCCATCCCATTCCTTTAATACTGCTGACTGAGGGTTAGCTTTGGCAGCATGCTGACAGGCCTGCAACTGTACCTCACGTTTCCAGGTCCAACCCAAGCAGACCCTCAGATGCTCTGATTATTCCTGCCACTTCTGACTTTGGATGCAAGACTTCACCAGAAGACACGGCCTGGTTTTTTCAGTAGCTACCTGGAGGGCTTAGGCAACAAGATCCGGAAGTGCAAATGAACTGAACCCTGTGGGTCAGTAAAAGACAGAAGACAGGAAGGAGCTGAGAGACAACCACCCCTTTCTTCTCCTCAACTGCCAGCTCTGCAGTGAAGTGCTGCCATTGTGCCAGCCATACAGCTGTGTTTTCCTGCAAAATTGGCCAGCTTTGTAACCTGCCTCCTCCTGTTTGCTTTCCGTTCCCCTCTGTCATCACCCTGGAATTACACTTCCCAATAAAGTCTAACATGCCATTTTTACTTGCTTTTGTTTTCTAACAAAATAAATTTATGACAATCTGTTTTAACATTAATCTTTTTTCCACTTATGTTTATTACTTTTTAACTGACATAAAAATTGTATGCTATTATGTGATGCCATGTGATGTTTTGATACTTGGTCTGAACATGAATCTTGAGAAGGCTTACCCAAAGAGAATAAGCAGAAAGGTTATTCAAAATATTTCACTTCAAAGGCATCCAACATATTCTTCATTTCAAACTACTGGAACTGATTAAGCAGAAATAAATATGAGATCTGAGATCAGACAGACCTAATTTCAGTGTTTGGTTCTGACATTTACTTGGCCTAACTAAGTCACTTACCTTCTCTGAACCTTGGTTTCCTATCTGAAAATCAAAAATAATCTCATTTCTTAATGGAGCCATTTTTAAAAGACAGAAATACAACAAATGATGAATTGGTACATATCTTATCACATGCTAGGCCATCAAAAATGTATTACCTCTTGCAATTTTATGTCCTAACTCATATATTGTGAGAATTGAGTTACACCCAGACCACTGTAGCTTCTTTCCGTTTAAGTTCTAGACTTGGAAGCCATACCATACATTAGAAGAGATCAGGGACCAGTGGGAGCTTTGGGGGACAATATATTTCAGGAGTGGCATCCATATCCACATGGCAAAGGCGAAACTTTTCTGCACCCAGGTGTGCCATTTCATCCCAGATGCCTGACCCACCTTAGACTCCCCATGTCATTCATCAGAATTGTCTGGCCTGGGGATATCTTCCCAGTGTGGTTCTAACTCTGCTTTCCTTTAGGCAGAAGACAAATGAGAATGTTTAGCTCATAAGCACTTTCAGAGTACAGGAAAAGTATCTTGGTATTTAAATTGGCAATCCTGCCCAAAGAACCTCTTTTGAATCTGAGGATCAAGCTCTCTGAATAAATTGTCATTTTCAACCTTCTGTGTAGGATATTCTTTTCTATTGAATTCAGGAATGTATCTACATAAATATGAATATCAACATGCAAATGCATGGAAATGAGGCCCAAATGGGACTAAATATAGGGTTGTAAAAGAAAATTAACTTGTATATGTGAGCATATAAATGCTGTATATGAAAAAAGGCATTTAGTTATTGTTCTCTACATTCACAAAATCTACTCAGAAGGAAATTGCCTACAAGTGAAATCTTAATTAAACATGAGGAAGAACTACTTGATTTTCTCAGGGAAGTAACTGAAAATCTACAAGGAGCTCCAAAGGAAGAGTGTGGCATCTCTGCCCAGCCTGTTTTGGCCAGAAAATAGAAAATACCAATATGTCTGGAAGCATTAAGATAGAAAAGATGACTTTGATTCAGAAGATGTAAAAGCAGGGAGAGATCAGATAATTTATGAATCCCAAGCCCATCCTATAACTTGCCTGGGGCCATACAGTGTTGTCCACTCGAGTAGTTAAAGAGCTGCAGTGAAACTCACCTGGGGCAGCCAAAGGCTCCCTGAGTCTGAGCTGAGACTAGCACAGGCCAAAGGCACAGAGGGCTTCCAGCCAGAAAAGCCTCAGCTCCTTACCTTCAGGATGCCACTGTTCCCAGGCTGATGGAACATTCAAGAAGAAGCTAACTAGGGGTAAAACAGGGTAGATATGCTGATTGGATCAAAGAGATCAGAGGAGAGGGTGAACTCTGTGGGTCAGATAGGTCTTTTGACAATTTTATCCTGGACTGTCCTTGTCAGACACATGATTACTGTGTTCACCCAAGGCAGGGATGAATTATTCCATGTGAGCAATGCTCCCCTCAGTTTGAACCCAATTCTGAGCTCATCTCACTAGGACTTCACTGTTACTGCACTAAACCTGAAGCTACTGTTATCCTGTGAGAGGGAGATCAGCGACATACTCAGAATGGAACTCACAATGACACTCCTTAGCTGCTCTGCTGGGTAGCTAGTTATCTCTGGAGACAGAGCAAGGAGTTGTGTCTCACTCATCCAGGTAAGGTCCTCAGCACACCTAATTCAGAGCTCTATTGAGAGTTGTCTCTTGAACAAATGCCCCCATACAACCCACAAGTGACCCAAAAGGCATTTACTGAACTTCACTGACATGAATACCAGCCAGAACCAGTACCTTCCAGCTGTAAACCAGTCGGCAGGCTTTATTAGACTTCCCACCACTGTGAAGCCACACTAATTATTGCTGTCCCATCACAGCAGGGGAGTCACTTTTTTCCTCCTTTCTTTGTTCCCTTGCCTACCAACCAACTAAACTTTCCCACTAGTCTCTGAGTCCCTGGCCTTCCCATTGAAGAAGCCAAGGATGGCTAAACTCATCTGAATCTCGGGTGAGGGCTGCCTTTTCTCTCCAGGATGGCAAAGCCCATCATTTAAAGAAAGTGGTTGGGAATGGAAAGAACATAACCCAAGTAGGCAAAAGCAAATCTGGTTTTCACGAGGCCCTGTTCTGCCCTTTTGAGTGTCAAAGAGACCATGCTCTGATTCAAACTTTAAATTTTCTGCAAGGCAGGCAGAAGAAAGGGACAGTGAATGCTCCCAGGTGTGCAGGAGAGGACTTGATCCAGGGTCATGTGCCAGGGTCATGTCTTCCAAAAGATTTCTCAGAATAGTTGCATTTGAGCCAGACAGCCAAAGAGGTTGAGGCACAGGAGGGTTCTGAATAACTCTACTGCTATTTATGAGCAACCAGGAGAGTATCTTGGCTGGTCATGGTCCAAACAAACAAGTCCAGCCTCAATCTATATACTTTCCACACAGACACAAGAAGAGCAATAAAGAGAAAACTATGGGCCCTGTTCATATGGGAGTCAGGTCCCACTCCCTAGTCCAATGTTACTGGATTTCTACCTTGGGTTCCAACCAATCCTATGTTTTCCCCCTCCCTTGTGAAGAGTGGTTGCCAGGAAGTGGGTGGGCAGAGGCCCCATCAGGAGCAGATGGCTGTGAGCCCACCTCCTCCACATTTGGCATTCAACATGAATAATTTTCTACATATAAAATAATAAAACAAAATAGTAGAAATAATAGTTAACAATTATTGAGCAAAATTTAGGCATGCATCAAAAATATCTAGCATATAATATCTATCTTATATGCACTATTTTTATCATCACAAAATTCCATGAGATCTCCATTATTAATATCTTTGCTTTATGGATAAGAAAATTAAGACACAGGGAGACACTACAATCTTTGATCCGAGAAGTACAGCCTGTTTTGGGAAAACAAGTGTGCACATGTTATCCAGTTTAAAGGGAAAAGAATTATAGCACGAACAATGACCTTGGAATCACCCTTGCTCCTCTCGTTCTTATTTTTCACTTTAAATTTATGAGAAAATGCTCTCAGCTCTCCCTTCAATACATTTTCATATTCTGACTGCTTTTCATTACCTTCACTGTCACTATTCTGTTCCAAGTCACCATGTCCTCTCTCCAGACCTGCAGTGCCCTCCTAATTAGTGTTTCTACTTCTATTCTTGCTCTTCTTCATCCTGTTGTCAATGAGCAGTTAAAATCTACAGTGGCAGAGATTTTCAACAAAACTACATAGCTGTTGACTACATTCACCATGTTGTACAGTAAAACTATTAGAATTATCCCCCCTATCTTACTGAAACTTTATACTGGCTAGTTTGCATACGTAACCCCCTAGTGATAGAATTTATCACTCCCTTTTTACAAGTAAGCCTCTGAGACCTGAACAAAGGCAAGGCTATACAACCTGTTATGTAAAAGATCTGGGATACAAACACAAATATAATTCCAGTGTCCTTGCTCTTTTCCCTGTGTAACATTGTCAGAAATATGAATTTCAATTAGTCTACATGAAAGAGACTAAACAATGGTACATTCATGCATATATTTAAAACTGAGATTTAAATGACCACTTCTAGCGTCTCAAAATTCAGCACCAACTTTTCCCCATTACATTTCCCAAGTTCAATTGCATTTACCCCATTTGACAGATGAGTACATTTAAAAACATCATGGTACGATCATTTGTTTTGTTCAATCAGCAAGTCTTTCTTGGTTTTGCTTTTGGTATAATGTAGCAGCTCTAACCTAATTGGCTCCATATGTATCCATTAGGAGTGCTTTTGTCTGCAGATAATTGAAAACCCAACTTAGAGAGGCTCTGAGCAATAAAGAAGACATTAAATTATCTCTCAGAACCACAAGACCAGAGCTTTTCTTTGGAGGATTAACTGGGTTAGCAAAGGCTGAAACTCTTTCTAATCCTCCTGGTCAGCTGTCCTCAGGGCCTTGACCCTCTTTTTTTCTCCGTGTTTATTGGCTCATGTCAGAGAAGAGCTTCTACAACCCTCTCAGAGAAAAGGGTGGGTGTGCCAAGAGCTCTCACTTTCAACGTTCTGTCTTCTAATTTGGAAATGAAGTCCCTTGCAGGGCTTTTTCTTATGTCTCATTGAGTAGAATCAGGTTGCACGGTAAACCAAATACTGGCAACGAATATGAGATTTCCACAGCAGCTATAGACCAGTAAAGGTCGATTCCCCCAAGGTGCTGAAAAGGGACATTTTTCCCTAAATAACAACCACACAAATCCTTCTAGTCAGGCTACGACTAAAACTTTTAACTCCAAAATCCTTGTAAGTAATGATCAGAGCATTAGCTCCTGCGATCCAAGCCAGATCATGACAAACCACAGGACAATCTGTAACTCCACTTTGATGGTAGCTGTCGTTATTCACTAAGGTATACTTTGAAGCCCATGTTTTAGTAGAATGGAATGTTTCCCAGTGAATAGGAAAGCTATCTTAAACATAGCTCTTGGTCTAAATACCTTATCACAGATTTTTTCACATTTTCGCAGAAAGTTGAGACTCAGTGAATTAATTCATTCATCCCCAGTGTCCTATCTTGTCTAGGTATTAGAGATATAATAGTGAAGAAAACAGGCATATCCTATGTGCTTATAGCATGCAGTCTAGATATCGGGTGGTACAGATAAGGAAATAAGGTCAGTGGAGAATAACAGGTGTCTTTATAGGAAGGAGAGGGGGTTCTGTGATAGCCCAGAAATAATGGTGGTTGGAAGGCATAAAATGCTCACGTATGAGGAAATGTATAATCTGGGCTCTGAAACATGCCAGGGAAATCAGCCCCGGGGAAGAGCGAGAGAATGGGAAGAGCACTTCAGGAGAATAGAAAAGACTTGGGATCAAGAGAGAACTGGAACTTCTAAGGAAGTGAAAATACTGCGATTGGTTGGACTGTAAAGTACACAAGAGTCTGTGATTGGCAATGAATGGAGGCAGGAATTAGTGTTAGGGATAACGAGAATAGCAAAATACAGGGCTGAAAAGCAGACAAAAGCCAGATCAGAAAGGATTTGGAGTCCCTGCAAAAAAAAAAAATGTTCAATAACTCAAATGCAAGGATGGGATTTAAGAGGAGGAATAAAATGATTATGTTTGAATTTTTCCGTATTGATTTGGCTGCTATGTAAAGAATTAATTGGAGAAGGTAAAGTTTGGTAATACAGAGATTAATTAAAAGACTATTGAAGTAGACCAGGCTGGAGATAATGGAATAAAAGTATGCAATGAAAATGATATTACCTGACCCATTTTGTCACTGGCATGTTTGTTATTATCCTTCTTATTCACTCACTCACTCACTGGGCCACAATTCATAGGGCCTCCACTCACATATATCTGGTATACTGCTAGGGATGTACTAGCCTCCATCTCTGCCTTCAAGTACAGAAAAAGAGATAACACTGGCAAACCAACCATTAAGTTGATGTTATTATTAGAGTGGTAATATCAGGGTTTTTTTTTTTTTATCTTTTTTCGCTTATACAATTTGTCCTTCATCCTTTCTCCTAATGACGCATTTCCTGGGGGAAATCCATTCTGTCTGATTTGATAGGGACTAAAAAAAGCAAACAAATCTATTCCCCTGACTGCAGACATGATTTAATTTTTGACATATGAATCTACCAAAGATAGCCAAGGTCTCATCATAATGCTTGGTTTATACAGGGGAACCTCATAAAGTTCATGGAAAATGGAATTAAAAGTTTATTTCAGTGAAAATGTGAAATTTATGCATTCTCATGTACATTCTGCTTTAGGATTTTGATTTGAAAGTACCACGAATTTTTAGCATTATCTAGAGTAATTTGTCTCTACACTCAAAAATCTTGCTGAGGTTGAAGCTGGGGTAAAGAGAGCCAAAAGGTGGAAGGAGAGTGAAAGACAGAGAGGGAGAGAGGGAGAGAGGGAAAGAGAGAGAGAGAGGGAAAGAGAAGGAGAGTGAGCGAGCATTGTTGCCACAATTTCAACATTTAGAACATTTTTATAACTGTACAAGTTTGAGGTACATTCATGTTAATTCTGTTATTACTTACATTAAGAAGGGTTTGACTATATAGATTCATGGGAATATGAAGAATGAAGAAGATAAAGTTGCTTGTAGAAAAACAACAAGTATCCCAGAAGGGGTGGTCTTGAACTGAATCTTAAAGTGTGAGAGGACAGTGTCGTCCAGGTGGCAGGACAAGAAGAAAGCATTCCAGAGAGTGGGAACAGAATACCCAATACTTGCAGGCAAAAAGAAGAGCAGATGGACAGGGAAGCCTAAGAATTTTTTAAAGATATATTCATTTATTTGAAAGGCAGAGTTATAGGTTGGGTGGTGGTGGTGGGGGGGACAGAAAGAGAGAGAGAGAGAGAGAATGAATGAATCTTCCATCTATT
The DNA here is from genome assembly GCA_949820135.1 of Sylvilagus floridanus. Lineage (NCBI taxonomy): Eukaryota > Metazoa > Chordata > Mammalia > Lagomorpha > Leporidae > Sylvilagus > Sylvilagus floridanus. The sequence continues at coordinate 162,172,210 of OX463241.1, read as the reverse complement.
GGTTCACCCCTAATGGCCACAATGGCCAGGACTAGCCTAGACAGAAACCAGGAGCCACATGGGTGGCAGGGGCCCAAGCACTTGGGCCATCCTCTGATTTTCACAGGTCATTAGCAGAGAGCTAGACCACAAGTGCCACAGCTGGCATCTGGAACCCACAGGGGATACCAGCATCGCAGGTGGTGGTTTTACTCACTATGCCACAAAGCCAGCCCCTGACTAAGTATTTTAAAAGAGAACATATGGATATACCCACAGTACATACAGGTAGGAGATTCATGGGAGAACCCAGCAATGTTTCCCCTTTATCCTGTGCAGACATCTCTCAAAACACACACACCCAAAAGTCAAAATATAAACACACACACCTGCATTAAGGAGTTCTTTCTTGACGTGAATGTTAGGTTCATCTCAAATTATTCGCCCTCCTATCCTGACACCTAAGACCTTTGTTTATGTCTGCAAGTCTTGTCCTCAGCATCCTCTGCATTTCCAGGCTTCCTCGCTTTCCCTCATTTCTCATCTTTGAAGTCTCAACACAAAATCGCCACCTGTGGACAGCCTTCCTTGATCTTCCAAGCCTCTGCCTCTGGGCTCCCACACTCTTGGCCTGAATGCTTTTTAAGCCTTTATTTCATTATGCCTCACATGAAGCTAAGTTTTGCACATCTCCAGTATTATGAAGTCTTTGAGAGTGGGAATCTTGGCTCAGAGAGGCCTAACACAGCTCCTGGCCACTGGAGATGTTGAATAAGTGCTTTTAAAAATGGTGTAAGTGCAGACAATAAAATTTTAATTAGCTCACAGGATTTCCATTTGTGTCTGTTGCTGCACCAATGATGAAAATCCATATGGAGAAACATATCTGAATTGATTGATAGTTACAGATCTTTCAATTCCAAGGCTTTCAAATAAATCCAGAAGAAAGTGTGGGATTAACCTAGCTCATCGTATTTCAATTTGACACTTTTTGGACTCAGAGTCTACGAAGAAATTTAAATAATGGAGAAAATCCACCCATAAGGACTTTGGGGGCAAGAAGAAAAGTAGTTAAGGAGTCTGACAATCTCACTTCTCTTTTCTGGGACAGTTTGTAAAGTGCCAAAGAATCGGTTAAAAGGAGGAAAAATCCACTCATCCTTCTTCAGGTTTTCAAATAATACATCTGGACCATCGGCAGCATCAAGACGATCATTTGAAAGATCAGGAGATTTTCATCTGTTGTACAGATGCTTCAACACTAAGCACATTCAGTCGACCGAGGTCTTTCTGCCAGTGTGGCTGTTCATTGCCCACTCAGCAGGAGGAGGACAGAGAGAAGGTTCCTCGGGTGTAAAGGAGGATGAAGATACACTCCTCAGGACTGAGAGAGTTGGAACTTTGCTGAGTCCCTTTTCTGCATGATGTAGCCTCCAGGGACAGAAGGGCTCCTTGCTGCTTGCTGCCTGACCAGTTGCTTAGAGGTGTGCATTACATTGACAGCCTGAGTCATAGAGGACAAGCTGGAGAGGCTGAGAGCAAGCCTTATGAAATAGAACTCAGGCTTTCAAAATAATGTCCATAAAGCTTTCCTGTAAATAGAGGCACTTACGTTAAATTTAAAATAACTAGTCCACTGTACTCAGCATAGGAGTATAAGTGTTCAAATATAATTGTCCCTCATTATTTCACAAATACCAAAATCCTCACTCAAGTCTTTTATGAAAAATTGCAGTCTATTTGCATAAACCTATGCAATCTTCCTGTATACTTTAAATTACCTCCAGATTAAGTATCAAACCTAATATAATGCAAATATTACATGTTATGGGTCAAGTAGGACTTGCACTGTTTAAACTCTGATATCCTAATATTAAAATTGATGGATTAAGGGCATAGAGTTCATCTAATTGTGAAATCTGGGAGGTGAGAAGGTGGGACATATTTAGGTCATTAGGGGCTTACACTTGGAGGGTGGTTTCCATGAGAGGGTTAATGATTATTTGAGTTCAGGTCTGTCCCTGCTTCACCATGTGATCAATCCTCCTCACTCATAATGCCAAGCCATGAGACCACCCAATCCTGAACTATAACCTCCAGACTGTAAGCTAAAATAACTTTTTCTTGTCCTAGAAGTTCTAAGTTAAAGTAATGAAAAGCAGACTAATACACCCTGTAAATAATTATTACACTGTATTGTTTAGGGTATGACAAAAAGAAAACATCTGTGCGTGGTCAGTTCGGATAGAATTATATTTCCAAATATTTTTACCCATTCTTGGGTCAACCAATGGATGTAAAACATGGAAATGAGTATAACTAATTTATTGCATGTAATTGTATGTTTTGTAGATATAGGCAGGGAATGTTCTCACAAATGAAAGAATCAACAAGAATACCACAGTCTGTATTGTGGCTCATAGCCTTGCAGATCCTGAATAAAAATATTTCAGCCTACTTGGATATGGTCCACTTGAGTATTAGCCTGACATTGACTAAATTAACAGAAGAATAACAATATATCATCCCATGATAAAGATTCCAATTTAGCAACCAAGATATGTGTGTTTCTTAACTAAGATATTCTATTTTCCCTGTCTTGAGACACAGAAAAACCACCATAACACTCAGAAGATTGCTTAGAATATCAATCAGGACTCTCTCAATTGCAAATGGCAGAACTCCTGATCCAAAGTGACTTAAGAAATAGCTAAGTAATTCATTCTACAATGGAGATCTTCAGGCACAGCTTGAACTAGGCAGGACCTGCTCATTTCCTCTCTATCTCCAAGCTCTGCCTCTTGCATGTGCGCACCTTGCTCAGACAAGAATATGCTTGGGACACAAGAAGGCTTCAGCAGATTCAAGTCTTGCATCTTCTCAAGTCAAATACTACAAATAGAAAATTCCTTTTCCAGAAGTTTGTCCAAATTTTTGTGCCTCTATTTATATCAAATGACATCCTTATAGCAGAAAAGGTGTCTGGGAAAAACAATACTCTGCTGTGCTTGAACCCAAATTATGTTGAGTTCCATCCAAATCACCGCCATAAAAGTGACAGTTACTAGAACTAAGAATGTTGAGTGACCAAACCAGCCAAGCTGAAGTCAATGGTGGCACATGGAATTGGCAGTAGGGGAGAAGAAAGGCCTTGGACTTTTGTCTGCTATGTGACCAACCCTTTCACCCACTCTTGTTGACACACTCAGTGTATAGATGACTATTAGAATTTGCTGCCAACACATTACCATTCTCAGTGATGTCAGAGAGATTGAACTCCACTTGGCTCTCAGGAAGATAGAAGTGGGTGCTCCACTGCTCTGGATCATACTTGGGGTGCTCAATTGGGTAAGGAAGATGCTGGGGTGCCTTCCCCACATACACACAACATGGAACTAGACACATGGAAAATAAGCCCTAAGGAAGTAGTGGATATTTCCTTTAATTAATATTTGCATGCCCTGTGACAGACACTAAAAATGTAAGAAGCAAATAAGAAAACTACACTTGATCTTAGCCAAAAGGCCAAGAAGCGATGCAAATAAGAAAATTGATTCCATAAAGTTGTATATAAGTTAAAACAGGACAGGTAATAAAAATAATTATATTTTTGGAAAGAGCCTTGAACAAATACATAGAGATTCCATTATTCTCCTTCTTCCTTTTGGTCTTGCATTTCCCTAAGCTAACTCTCATTCATCCTGAGTTCAAACACAGAAATTTGCTTCTCTGAGAATAAGACATTGCATAGTTTAGGATGTGTGTTCGGTCCTTGACCAATAAGCCAAAAGACACTGCCTCATATTAATGGGATGTCAGCCATCCTACATTTCACTCATTCATTTAATTTCTTGTCTCCATGAAGCTTAGACTTCAACAGACAAAAACCTATCCCTCAAAATGAGAAAACAAAGCCATTCTAAAGACAAAAACCATGGTAACAATAGTGCATTGATTGATTTTTGTTTTTGTAAAGGAAGAGAAAAGGGGAGTGGGGTGTGGGGAATACTCCCATCTGCTGGTTCATTCCCCAATGCAGAAAACAGCTAGGATTGAGGCAGACTGAAACTGGGAACCGGGAACTCAATAAGATCTCCCACATGGGTAACAGGGAACAAAATATTTGATCCATCAACTCTGCTGCCCAAGGTATGCATTAGTAGGCAGCTGTAATCAGTAGCAGAGTTGGGACTTTAACCAGACACTCCAATAAGGGGTGCAGGCATCCTATGTAGCATCTTAACCACTGTACTAAATGCCAGCCCCTTGTACAATAATTTAAAGCAATAAACACACACATATACACTCACACATAATTACTCATTAAAAAAACTATGTAACTTTCAGAGAAAGTTACCTCTTTCTTTGATGGCCCCGTTCTTTCCACTGGGATCTCACTTGCAGAGATCTTTCATTTAGGTCTTCTTTTTTTTTTTTTCCAGAGTGTCTTGGCTTTCCATGCCTAAAATACTCTCATAGGCTCTTGAGCCAGATCCGAATGTCTTAAGGGCTGATTCTGAGGCCAGAGTGCTATTTAGGACATCTGCCATTCTATGAATCTGCTGTGCATACCACTTCCCATGATGGATCATTCTCTCCCTTTTTGATTCTATCAGCTAGTATTAGCAGACACTAATCTTGTTTCTGTGATCCCTTTGACGCTTAGACCTATCAGTGTGATCAACTGTGAACTGAAATTGATCACTTGGACTAGTGACATGGCATTGGTACATGCCACCTTGATGGGATTGAATTGGAATTCCCTGGCACGATTCTAACTCCACCATTTGGGGGCAAGTCTGATTGAGCATGTCCCAAATTGTACATCTCCTCCCTCTCTTATTCCCACTCATATATTTCAAAGGGATCACTTTTCAGTTAAAAATTAAACACCTAAGAATAATTGCGTGTTAATTACAGAGTTCAACCAATAGTACTAGAACAAAACAAAAAAAATACTAAAATGGATAAAGTATTACATTGTACATGAACAGTCAGGACAAGAGCTGATCAAGTCACTGTTTCTCATAGTGTCTGAAATGAGAACTTCCACTTTGACTATGACCCTGTCAGAACAAGATCAAAGTTGGCGAACTCAAAAGGCTTCCATAGCCTTGGCAACTCATGACTAGAGTCTAGGGAGATTACTGATGCCATAAACAAGAGTGTCAAATTGTTAAGTCAATAACAGGAGTCACTGTGTACTTACTCCTCATGTGGGATCTGTCCTTAATGTGTTGTCCAATGTGAAGTACTGAAACAGTATTTTTACATCAGGTATTTCTGTGTGGGTGCAAACTGATGAAATTTTTACTTAATATATATACTAAACTGATCTTCTGTATATAAAGAGAATTGAAAATGAATCTTGATGTGAATGGAATGGGAGAAGGAGCAGGAGATGGGAGGGGTGCGAGTGGGAGGGAAATTATGTGGGGGGAGCCATTGTAATCTATAAACTGTACTTTGGAAATTTATATTTACTAAAAAAAATAAAAATAAAAAAAACTATGTAACTTTGGACACACTACATACAGGCTCTGTGTGGAAGCTGAGATGAGTAGCACAATCTTGTTCACAAGATTGTGAAGAGGGCAACAGATAACTCAGAGCTTTTTTCTCTCAAGGTGGCATGTGCTGCCACTGATGTGTTTCTAAAGATCCCTGCAATATTCAGAAGGGTAGGCAACAAGCTCAAGTTTCACTCAGAGGTTGGAGGGAAGGAGTGACATAGGCACACCCATGTGGAATGTAATAGGAAGTGTTTATGCATGGGCATGGGCTCTGTGTATCCAATCTCCTCAATTTATAAAATGCAAATGAATTAAGACTCACAGAATGCCTGGTTCCATAATAAGGGCTGACCAGCCAATCAGTGCCTGGTAACAACTTACAGGAAGAATAAATGTCACTAGAAATAAGGTTAAATAGAACAACAGAAAATAAAGTTCTGTGGGAAGAAGTTTTTTATTACTAAAAAAAAAAAGTTGTAGTCAGCATTGTGGCATAACTGGTTAAGTCTGCACCAGTGAAACTTGTATCACCTATGGACACCGGTTAGAGACCTGGGTGCTCCACTTCTAATCCAGCTCCCTGCTAACACACAGGGAAAAGCAGTGGAAGATGACCCAATTGCTTGCGCCCCTATACCATGTGGGAGACCTGGTGGAAGCTACTGGCCCCTGGCTTCAGATCAGCCCAGCTCAGGCCACTGCAGCCATTTGGGGAATAAATCGGTGAATAGAAGATAGTGCTCGCTCACTCTCTCTGTTTCTCTCTCTCTCCTTTTTCTGTAACTCTGCATTTCAAATGAATAAAAAATAACTATTTTAAAGAAAGATTTATTTATTGTCATTTGAGGGATGGGGGAGGGATATGGAAGAAAAGAGAACAAGACCAAGAGAGAGAGGAGAGCAGGATAGAGAGAGAAGCACCTGCCTTCTTCTGGTTCACACACGAAAATGCATTCAGCAGCCAGGGATAGGCCAGGCTGAAGTCACCAGCCCAGAACTCAGTCCAGGTCTCACATGTTAGGGGTAAGAACACAACTACTCGAACCACCACTTGCAGTCTCCCAGGGTATACATTAGCAGGAAACTGGAATCAGGAGTTGAGAACGTGAACCCAAGCACTCCGATATGAGACGTGGGCATCACAAGTGGCGTCTCAACCATTTTACCACCACTGAGAGCAGTTTGATCAGATATTCAGGGGACCATCCGGGACTGAGCAATCCCCAAGGAACCCAAAAGCCCATGGTCACTACATGCTCTTCCCAGAATATAGTTGGTCCCATCGAACTAATTGCTCAAAGTGACTTGGGTGGGACTGGATTTTCAGTGGCTCTGGCAAGGAATCTTAGCACTATACTAGTAGTTCTCGTTCTACATTTGCTCTATAGGGGACGGTCATTTTCTTTATTAAAAATTGCTTAGTAATTTCTAAGATATATCTAATGAATATCAACTTGAATGATAATGTTATACAACCTCTTGATTTAGACTGATACCAGAGTTTTCTGTATAAGATGCATGCTCAGTGCTTTCACCTCCTTGGCCGACTCATCCCCATGAGTTACTGCAAGAACATGCATGAAATCACCCAATTTCCCAAAATGAAGCAAGGCAGGTCCCAGGAGGGAAGCACCTGGTGTATGACTTGACCCCTTCAAGGATGATTCAGTGGAGTGGCTTTTCTGTAGCCAGGTCCCCTCCCCATGCCACTTTTCCCTGGCTTGCTTTTCTTCAGTCAAAGGCACTAATGACAGTAACCCTTCCCTCATATAGCATGCACTGGTGGAAAACCCACATGCCATCAGGGCTGACGTTCTCTGAGTTATAGTCTTAATAATTAGCTGTGAGATTGTGCTTCACTAAAGCACATGAAACCAATGCCAGTGTGACCCTACTTGGCTGTCTTTCCTTGTGGCTTCAAGTAGCATTGCTGGTTATGGTGATTAATGAGTTAATAATGAAGATGAAGGTTTTTGGAGCTTGAGCACAGGGTAGCTGTCCACCAAAATAGATTAGCCTGGTCCATCGGGTGGGACCCTGAGGGGAAACGCTGCTTTATGCTCCTCTGGGGACCTTATTTAGCACCAACCTCCACATCATAAGGATATATTAAGGGGAAAGCAATTTTGGCTTACTCTGAAACGCTGACTGCTCCAGCTGCCTGATCATTTCAAGTTTGCAGAGCTGGCCCTGCCTCAAGGGAGGAAGCACAGAATGGGAACGGAGGTCTGTACTCTCAGCCTGTTCTGGAGCTAATTTATGATGTGACCTCAGAGAAATCTCTTCCATTTGATCATTGGTTTCCTCATGGGTGAGAATATAAGACAAGGTGATCAACAAGGCCCTTTCCACAATCCTGTTATTCAACTCACCAAGTAAACTGCTAGTAACCAAAGCACAACTTCCCCGGGAGGAGTACTTGCTGTTGAATTAGCATCAAAGCCTTCAGCCCAAGGCTGTGTTCCCAACACGCCCCACAGAAGAATCACCTGCCTTCAAGTATTAAAATCTCAGAGTCTCAAAAACATCCCGATGGAAAGGATCTCACTCCCCAGAAGAGGACCCTGCAATCTGTGCTTTTAACAAACACCCCAGGTGATCCTCATGGCCTCCCATGAGAGAAAACCCTGAGACTTGGAGGTGTGCATGTGGAAATCATACAGATCTCAAACTCACTGCTGTCAAGTGTGGGTGCACAAGAGAATATCACGGGAGCCCTAAAAACCCTGCCACTGCAGTGCCATGTCTGGAAATTCACACTGAGGGGCAGCCCGGGCCTCAGCAGTTTAGAGATGTCCCAGATGGTACGGATCACAGGGTTGAAAACTACTGCCTTGAACCCAAACTATGAGATTCTCACATCCACAGAAATGACACCTCCCCTGCAATGTCATGGACGTCCAATGAACTTCCAAGGCACTTCTTAGGATTACCCTGGGCCATCCGGCACCTGGCAGAGATTCAGAATACCAATTCTTGCTTTCCGTGCACCTGCATGAGGGCAGTGACCAAAGTTTCTTCATACGAAATAGGGAATTGCTCCTTTGATGTTACCAGGAAGATGAGTCCCACACAATGTTCAGTGAATGCTAATTAGACTAACATCTGGAATCAATAGGAGTTTTAGGAAATCACATGAATATTATCACAACCTCAAGGTACTTGGCAAATAATTTCCTACAAGTGTATTCTATTATCTTTATTCTATTTTAAAAAGCAGAATTTATAGTAACATCAACCACCATCTTTGGAGTTTCAGCTGTATTTTCTCACAAATCTAGAACAAATAATTACCACTGCTAACCCTCATTCCATCCACAGAAAGCAGGAATTTTGTGCCATATTTCTCAGATGAGGAAACTCGAGTTCAGAGACTTACATGACAGCACAGAACAGAGGTCCTTGAGCACATCCATCAGTCTGCAGGCCCCATGCCACGCCAACCCTGTAATTTATTTTGTAGGCTGTTTTACTTCAGAGTAGTAGAGTCTCTCCCTCTGTCCATCATATAATTCCATATAATTTACATGAAAACTCTGTCACTGGAGTACTGTTTCTGGGGAAATCGTCAGTCCATGTCAGCCTTTTGAAATGGCCAGAGTGGGAGCTGAGGCCTAAGGGAGGCAGCACTGCATTTAAGTCATCAGTCTAAGTCTATTAAAAGAGAAGCTTCCATTTTGAAAGAGACTTTGACATTTTTAAAATACCTATTTGTCACCAACAATATCCTTTCAAAGCTTTTAAAATCCTATAAAACCAAAAAAATCAGTCACTACACATGTGATCCTACTTTCTGTGTCACAGCTCAAGCAGTGACATTTTACCACCAAAAGATGATTTGTGCAAATATGTGTGTATGCACATACACACATTCACACGTGTGTGTGTGTATGCCCATGTGAGTTTGGTTTGGAATACATGGATGGAGAGGGTCATAGGAACTAGGATGCTCAGACGAGGCAGCAGGTGCTCAAACAATGATCAGACATATGACAGGAATCAAAGGAGCCTCATCCAACCCTTGCTTTCATCATTAAAAGAGAGGAAGGAAGCAGAGTCAGCCCTCGCAGCCCAGCTTACCTCCTGTAACCATAACATGGGCTGGGAATCAGGCTCTGCCTCTGAAAAGGAAAGTGGCTAAGAACGTGACTCCTGCCTTGGTTACTTGTAACTCTCAGCCAGGCATTTAATTTCTCTATGCCTCAGTTTCCTCAAAGGATTGTTAGAAGCATTAAAGGAACTAATAAATGTAAAACAAAATGTATGAGAAATAATAAGCATCATTGTTATTGTTATTCCTAACTCAAAAATAGTATTGGTCTGTTCCACCTCACCATCTGGGGAAACAGATTAAAGACATATTTCCTTGAATAGTCAAATTAGAAAACGACCCACACCCATGTCTATAGATTGACAGAATAGGCAGTCATCCTCCTGGGGGATTTTCCTCATCCACAAACTCCCTGTGAACGTTGTTTATAGGTTCTACTAATCCATTCTGGAGTTTGCTCTAGTTTCTACTAATCTGCCCTGGCAGGTCTTTCTTCCTCCAGCCACATTTTACTCCCAAGTCTCTCTTACAAAATGCATCACAGTTTATTCTAAGCTTTTACATAGTCTATTCCCTAAATTCTCCCCAAAATATCTTCGTGTCACATGGGATCCATGTTTAGGGAATAAGAAAGAATAAAGCAAAGAATGGATCACACTGCTTTGGAGGTTGCTCAAGGGATTTACCAACTATTAACCTGATCTCAGGTTGCTGTATCCCAGCTGGTAGCCTTCCAAGTGAAGGAGACATACAACCAAGACTAATGCAAATCTCCTTCCTCTGAGACCAGATGGCTACACTCTGGTGCTCAGACAGAAGGTCCCTTTCTTACATCATGCCCACAGCCAGCACAACCTGGTTTCTTTTCCAACTCAGAATGAGTGAAAGAGCACTCAGTTCTTCAGGAAATCCCCTGCTCTATCTTCCTCCTAGAGGACCAAGACTGGTCACCTGGGACAGACAGAGCAAACGCTGTCTTGCTATTTCTTCCTGGAAGTTTGAGTTGATCAGTCTAAGACAGACTGAGGGAAACAAGGGTCCAGCATAAATGCACATTTAGGAGAAATTCTTGAAGTTCCAATCAGGAGAAAGATATACTCAGTGTACATCAAAAAACCAGATGCTCAGGTCAGCAGCACGATAGGTGGTGTCTGTCTTACTGATAAGTAAGCAAAGGGACTCAGCAGTAATTTTGCAGAAGCTAATTAATGTTCCCCAGCTTCAGGAAACACACTGTCACTGATCCAAAAACATCCATATTCCAGTGAAAGAAAGGATAAAGATCTTCTTCTTTGGATACTCAAAGGGATGTAGTAAAGGCAAAATTAAATGTGCTTTATGAACTTCAAGGATTTAAGGCTATGAAAACATTAGGCATAATTAGCATGCTTGAGCCACAATTCTCCCATCTGAAAAAAACTGGGTTAATAACAGCTATGAGAAAATTGTGAGAATCAAATAGGACTTGATGTGTGACAGTCCCACACGGAGGGTAGGCAATATTGAATCCTTCACTCTGGCAGACATTAGCCGTGCACCCAGCTAACTTTCAACTCTTACCCTATCTGACCTGAGATAAGGCATTTCTGGGTCTGATAGTCTCTAACCAACCACACCTGCACTGTCTCTCCTGAGTGTTCTTTTCTGTTACAAATTACCCAGTCTTCAAGAATAGCTGGGTCCCCGGTCCTCCTTGAAGTTGTAACTGAAAGTTAGAGTCCCACCACTTAGGGCTTGTCGATCTGTGGTAGGTATTGAATGCCATCTAATTTTATTTTCCGGGTTTTAAGATGGTGTTGCTGATTTTACAATCAACCCATGGTTTCCCCAATGACAATTCAAATATTGCATCATTTTCTTTATCCAGAGAAGCAATAAGTTGTAACAGAAAGAGCATAGACATTTTCATCAGAGAATCTTGAGCTCACATTTTGCTTCTACCGCTTGTTAGTAATAATATTTGGAACAACATTATATCTATGTATCAGTTTCTTCACAATTACTACATGTGGCATGAGAGGAGAACTTCAAAAATTATTCCAATATCCCTTTTCTCCAGCAGCAAGCAATGCATTGCAGATACCATTGAGTGAGGATCTATGTTCACATAGATTTTCACAGACTGGAGAAAAGGATGAAATGGAATCCTCCATAGCACCATGGCATCTGTCCCTCATTTAGATGCCTCAGCATACAGGACCCTGGACCAATTTTTTAAAGGAGCAGAAGACCATTTGGGAGGGACGAAAATCATAAGATGCATAGCCTGACATTAAGAAATGGAAAAATCTTTCAAGAAACCTCAGTTTAGACTTATTATGCCACCATAAGAGAATGGAACAAGTGCTCATGGAGAAACTCGACAGAATGAAAGATGGAATATCAGGGGTGACCTGGATGGAACACAGAAATTGGGTGCTTATAAGGGTGACTGTTTCACGCAGAGTAGGGGCTGAGACACAGAGTCCTCTAGTACCCCATACATAGCAGAGGACACTGCTTGGGACCAATGGCTAGGAACCCCATTTGAAATGAAGAAATACTAAGCATGCTAGCCTTGCCCTGAACATTCTAGATGTCAAAGCAATTACCAACTTGTCTAAAACATCCAGGCTGCTATGAGGAACCAAGTTGTCCTAACATTTTTGTAAGGTAGTCCCTCAAGTTCTGTACAGCTGAATGGATTTGAGTTATCATCTCTAGCTACCTGGTATCTGCAAGTAACTGTTTAGCAAATTAGTGCAGAGGAAGGTTTTAGGAAGAAGATAATGAATAGGCATTTTCAAAGAATGAAATTCAAATAGCCAACAGACACATGAAAAAATTCTCAGTATCACTAGCCATCAATGATATGCAAATAAATACCTCATTGAGGTAGCTGTCATACAGATATAGAAAAATCAGTAAATGCTAGCAAGAACATGGGGGGAAAAGTACGTTAATACACTGTTGGTGAGAATGTAAACTGGTAAAGTCATTGTGAAAGACAGTATGGAGAATCCTCAGAAATCTGAAAATAGATCTACCATATGATCCAGCCATCTCACTCCTAGGAATTTACCCAAACAAAATTACATCAGCATGTGAAAGAATTGTCTATTTTATTGCAACTCAATTCACAATAGCTAAGTTATGGACTCAACCCGACTATCAAATGAACTGAAAGTATGTCATTGTAAAAATTAAAAGAAAGAATAAGAAAGGAAGAAGGATGGGAGCATAGGCAGAAGGGAGGGTAGGGTAGAAAGTATCACTATGCTCCTAAATGTGTTTATATGAAATACATAAGATCTGTTCATCTTATATAATTGAAAATTTAACTACAAAAAAGATGACAATGACTCTTCTGCAATCACAGTAGATAGATCCTGAAGCGATTTTTCAAATAATTTTATAAATTCCAATGTGTGCATTCTACACAGATGGCAGAAGCTTATAGGGAGTCAGTCTTATAAGTTGTTATAAGGGTAAATGAAATAACAAATGTGAAAGCCCAGCATAAATGTTGGTTCTTTCACCAGCACCTCCCTTATTTCCACAGTCCTCAGAATTATATCACATACATTGGAAAGCCTCTAGCACTCTGTCTACAGTTGTAAGTGATGTGAAACTAGAAGATGAAGAGGAGGTAAATGGTTGCCTCTGCTCAAAAGGACCTCAGACATGACACCATGCAATCATTCAGCTCTACAAAGGGGGAAACTGATGTCCAGAAGAACCAATGAGGCAGCCGATGGCTGCTTAATAAGCGATTTAGTTCATGGGTGGGCATTCACTCTACTCTACCATTTGACTTCAACTTATTCTTCTCACATGTAACTCATGCAATCTTCAGCTTTTCATGCTGTGCACCAGGACCAAGGACAAGAACTTAGATTTCAGCTGCTGATACACGCCTTCTCATAACATTAAGCTGCCCTCTCTGAGTTATTCCTCAGGAACAGTTTGGTGACTGGTGGGTTTAGAGAGGACTTCTGCAAACCATTAATCAGGAGATATGTTGTTTCAGGAGTGCAACACACTCCTCAAAGATGAGGAAATGGAAATGGTTTCTGTTGCATCAGCTTGACTGGACTGGAGTAGAGGCATCAGGTTTTCCTTTGATATCTTCTGGTTAGGACTAGGATCTGAGAGTGCGAGGTCAGAAGGAGGCCACAGACATCCTAAAGCAGACATAGCCCCTCTCGCTGTGACTTATCTGCCAGAAGGGGATGTTACAAAGGCATATGACCCTAATAAGTTGACTTCAGTTAATCAAAAGAGAGATTACCCTTAGAAGCCTGACCTATTGGATATGAGATGGCAAAAGAGGGCTTAGATCTTCCCTGAGTTCAGAGCCTCCTCCCTGTCTGCAAGGAACTTCAGTTCTGCCTGTGGGCTTTAGTTCCTGGTCATCATCTTCCAACTTCTGACTGCCTGGCCCAGGAACTGTGGATTTGATTGGCCAGCCTCACAACTGCAAAAGCCAATTCCTTGTAGCACCAATCTACTGCTCTTCTACACAAACAAACAGAAAGTTCAATGGCAAGAAAGATAGGGCAATTGAGTTAAATAAGAACAAAAAAGGATTGAGTTAAATGCTCAATAAAATATTTGCTTGTGCAGACAAGATACAAAATATCTATGATAGATATGGATAGAGGGGAGGCAGTTATTTATTCCTGATTGAACTCAATCCAAGAAGCCCATAAGTGGACACTTTTGGTACCACCCAATTACCTTGAATCCCCTTGCCAGCACGTGTTGCCTACCCTTCAATTTCTGTGTGCTATGACCCTCTCCGTCTGCTACTGTGACCTTCTTCAGGGGATCATCCTTAGGCAATGGTAGCCAAAATACCTACAAGAAAAGGAACAAATGTCTAGGGGGCTGATTCTTAGTGGGGATAATCTGTAATCAATGCTTAGATGGTGCTGGGCTGTAAACACCAAGATTCCTTGCCCCAGACTAAATTCTGAGGAGTTATTTATGCTCCAGGGCTCCCTGTGGGTTCAACTTAGGCTAAGACTTCATTGAAGTTACAGTCTTCCTTTCTTTCTCTTCACTATCTTGCCCTTCCATTCTCTTACTAGTTCCTTGTGGCTTTTCCGTAGAAAATTGCTTACACTCAGATCCTAGGCTTGGGGTCTGTTTCTGGAAGAATTCAATATCAAATGGGCCCTCCCCTCCCAGCACCCCTCTTATGTATACTGAGCATACTTTGTAAGTTCAGGAAATGTGTGTAACATTTCAAAGCCACTCTAAATATTTTGGACAAAATCATTAGTTCCAAAACTTTCTTCAGTAATGGAAACTAACTTTTAAATGAAGTAAAATTTTATTCAGAATCAAGTATATTAAGCAGTTCCAAGTCACCTGCTTGGTTGACAGATGGAGATATCTGAAGCCCAGTTGCTTTTCATTCCCACTGTGCTACAATTGCTCCAAGGCACCTGTTGGGGACCTAAAGTGTTTGTGAAATACTACTGGCAAGCAAGCATCTTTGGTGACTTCCAGGTTACCTCCAAACCCAATTCCAATGTTCCGTGTTGTTCTTCTTAATTTGATTTGTGCTGTTTTTAGAAGAAAAGTAAACAGGTCTCTTATCCTTCTAGTTTCAAGTGACCACTACTTTCTTTCCTCATATAATCCCAAGTCCTTTACAGCTTCCCATCTTACCATCTTGCCATGGTCCACTATTAATTTCAGGAGAACAAGCAAGTTGCAATCCCCTTTCATTTCAATCTAGGTCTCATTCATCACAATACCAAAAACAACCACAAGTCTTAATAAATGCCCAATGGCATTGACAGTCTGAATTCAGCAGTAGTGAGTACCCCTATTCTGGGACAATTCTACCTTTCTGTAAACAAGAATCCATCATCCTTTATTTCTCCAAATAACCCCCTTCAAAAAAACTGCATTGAGAACTTCAAAGAAGATCAACTAATCCACCAGTTAATTGCTACAGAAATATAGTTGGAGAGAGCTATAAATGAAATGATCAGACTCCTTGTCTTCAAGAGTAATAATGGGCTTGATACACAACTATTTACAAAATAATTCACACTTATTATTTCATTTCCTTATTTCTATAAGAAATATTTTTGCCTCAAGACTTGAAAAACTCATATCTAAACCTCAAAATCCAAATGGGCATTCACAATGTTTAGCCAGGTTTGCCTAGAACAGGCATCATGGAGAAGACATGGACCATAATGGACATCATGGAGACCATTTGTATTGGAATAGAAAGGGATTGCTGAGTCATTCTCTTAACTCAAAAGCCTTGGATTTTTAAAAACCCTTCCCATTGCACTTGCCTGAAGGATGAGGCACAGTGTGCTTTTAAGAAATTGAAGATTTTATGATGAAAGTGATTGAGCACCTCTCTAGCACTTGTGTACATTGGTGGTGTTGCAAAAGGAACAGACCTATAACCTTTGGAATACAGCAGACACAGATACCAAGACTTAACAGTTTTAAAGTTATATCATTGCAGAATAAGAAATATTAGAGCATCATTATAGGTGACCCTGTGCCTGGCTATGAGACTGCCTGCCTAGCCCATGTAGGAGGTTAAGAGGGCATGGCACACCAAGCCTCCCAGGAAAGACCCAGGTCGGAGGCTCAGCACACTGGGACCCACACGTGACCTGACTGCTGGCAGGCAGCAGAAGCCCCAGGCACATTTCTCCCACCCCTACTTTCTGTTGAAGGGCATTGTAATTGTAAACTAGGTAAACAGCTCCAGGGTGAAACCCAGACTCATAAAGACCACCTGGAAGGCTACTTAGGCTACATGACCTTCAAGCTGATTGGAGAAGCATAGAGGCACCACCATCTGCTTTATTCTATAGAATTAGTATTGCTACCCTGAACTAACTACTCTTCTTTGCCTTTCCATTAAAAGCTTGTGCCTGATTGTTAATAATTGGACATGTTCATCAAAACTGTCTCCAGTGCTTCTTCTTGAAGAACGACGTTGCCCCACCATCTCGACAGTGTGTGGGTCTCACAGGACAAGCCCACAGATCATAACAGTTACAAGGAAGCCTACAGTTGCTGTAGACAGACAGGAACACAGTGAGATGTGAGCCATGAGGAAGCCTCGGAGACCAGAAGGGAAGTCAGGCCATAAAACAACCTGGAACCTACCAAAGCCAGTGACCCTCTCTAGAGGCTTCTTTAAGACTCTCATGAGGAAGTATTATCATACAATATTTGAATGACTTCTGCAAGAAGCTCTGACCTGAGAGAGAGAGAAAAACAGCTTAGGGGATCAGATGAACCTGTGTTTTCCCATTGCATGCCAATATGCAACCTTGGCAAGTTACTTAATATTTCTAAACAGTCACTTCACATGAAAATGGAAGTAATAAATAATATACTGACAGCTAACTTTTCTAACATAATTTTCTGGTATCAGACAGGTGGTCAAAAATGTCAGTCTCAGGCCGGCACTGTGGCTCACTTGGTTAATCCTCCACCTGTGGCGCTGGAATCCCATATGGGTGTCAGGTTCTAGTCCTGGTTGCTCCTCTCCCAGTCCAGCTCTCTGCTGTGGACCAGGAGGGCAGTGGAGGATGGCCCAAGTGCTTGGGTCCCTGAACCCGCATGGGAGACCAGGAAGAGGAAACTGGCTCCTGGCTTCGGATCAACACAGTGCCGGATGTAGTGGACATTTGGGAATGAACCAATGGAAGGAAGACCTTTCTTTATTTCTCTCTATGTGTCTAGAACTCTACCAGTCAAATAAATAAATTTTAAAAAATGTCAGTCTCTGTGTTAGTCAGCTTGATCTGATTGAACAGAATACCATGGATTGTGTGGCTTAAGCAATAGATATTTCCTCACAGTTCTGGGGGATAGTAAGTACAGATTTTAAGGATCAGCTGATTTGGCTCCTGGTGATAATTGAGTCCTCAAAAACTGAGGAGAGCAAAATCTCTTCCTCCTCTTATGAAACCATTAATCCTTTCCTGGGGACCCCTCCTTTATAACTTTATCTAAGCCTAATTAGCTCACAAGGGCCTCATCTTCATAAATCAACACTTTTTGGGGTTAGGATTTCAACATAGACTTGAGATGGGTACCGTGTATTCTACAGCAGTACCATTTTTTTCCTCTCCTCCCTTTGCATATAATGTGATTTACAAACATATATAAATGCATATAGATATTTTATATGCATATTTAAAATCTCTTATGTGAAAATACCAATTGCAAGGCATCTATTATCTTTATTTTATGGGAATGAAAATCATGGAGTCTACTGCATGATGCCTACTCCCTCTGATAGTGTATGACACACAAATTATAAAACAATTATATAAATCATTAAAGAATTATATTAACAAATTTTATAACACAATTATATACTTAATTGCTCAAATTGTGTTTTGAGTTATTGTCATCTTTTTCTGTGGATGTGTTTGACCAAATGTCTTGAGTAACTTGGTCTGTACACTTGCATTTTTAAAATTATATTTATATATCTAAAAGACAGAGGGAGAGACATAGACTAACAGAGTTCCCATCTACTGATTCACTTCCCAAATGTTCACAAAGGCCTGAAGCCAGGAATTCAATCACAGTCTTCCTCTTTGGTGGCTCTACTAATTGAGCCATCACTGTTGCCTCTTAGAATGCACTTTAGTCAGAACATAGAATCAGGAGCAGTGCCAGAACCCAATCCCTGGCACTCCAATACAAAACATAGGCATCCCAATCACTGACTTAACCACTAAGCGGGACACTCACCCTTATACAGTTGTAATTTTTTTTTTTTTTTTTTTTTTATTTTTGACAGGCAGAGTGGACAGTGAGAGAGAGAGACAGAGAGAAAGGTCTTCCTTTTGCCGTTGGTTCACCCTCCAATGGCCGCCGCGGATGGCGCGCTGCGGCCGGCGCACCGCGTTCGTCTGATGGCAGGAGCCAGGTGCTAGGTGCTTTTCCTGGTCTCCCCATGGGGTGCAGGGCCCAAGCACCTGGGCCATCCTCCACTGCACTCCTGGGCCACAGCAGAGGGCTGGCCTGGAAGAGGGGCAACCGGGACAGAATCCGGTGCCCCGACCGGGACTAGAACCCGGTGTGCCGGCGCCGCAAGGCGGAGGATTAGCCTGTTGAGCCACGGCGCCGGCCCAGTTGTAATTTTTTAAAAAATTTTTTGACAGGCAGGGTGGACAGTGAGAGAGAGAGAGACAGAGAGAAAGGTCTTCCTTTGCTGTTGGTTCACCCTCCAATGGCAGCCACAGCCGGTGTATTACAGCTGGCACACCGCGCTGATCCGAAGGCAGGAGCCAGGTGCCTCTCCTGGTCTCCCATGGGGTGCAGAGCCCAAGTACTTGGGCCATCCTCCACTGCACTCCTGGGCCACAGCAGAGAGCTGGCCTGGAAGAGGGGCAACCGGGACAGAATCTGGTGCCCTGACAGGGACTAGAACCTGGTGTGCCAGCGCTGCAGGTGGAGGATTAGCCTATTGAGCCGTGGCGCCAGCTACAGTTGTAATTTTAAATCCAGTTCTACCACTAACAGTCTGTGATGTTTTAGGCTAGTCAATTATGATGAAATCTTTACATAGTATATATTGAATCGATCTTCTTTATATAAAGATAATTGCAAATGATTAAAAAACCTTGGTGTTAAACTGGAAATTGCATAGACAATTAATCAATTTTTTTTAAAAAAAATCATGTAGGATCTCTGTCCTTAATGTGCTGTACATTGTGAATTAATACTATAACTAGTACTCCAACAGTATTATCATTTTGTGTCTCTATGAGAGGGCAAACCGTTGAAATCTTTATGTAATATGTACTAAATTGATCTTCTGTGTATAAAGAGAATTGAAAATGAATCTTGATGTGAACAGAAGGGGAGAGGGAGCGGGAAAGGGGAGGGTAGGGGGAGGGAGAGAAGTTGTGCGGGGGGGGGAGCCATTGTAATCCATAAGCTGTTCTTTGGAAATTTATATTCTTTAAATAAAAGCTTTTTATATATATATATATATATATAAAAGAGTTATATATATATATATATATATATATATATAACTTTTATATATATATAAAAGAGTTTCAGCTATGTGGTTGAAATAAAGATTCCACCAAATGATCTTCCATTTCCCTTCAGGCCCATTTCCAACAACTGGTATAGGCAAGAAGTGTAACAGGGATCCTGGAGGAGAGAACCATCTGCCCTGGAGTAGAGAAGAGATGTTTTCTGTAGGGTGATAATTTTTCAGCCTACTATTCCCATACCATCCAAATGAAAACTCATTCAGCCCACAAAGAAAGTCCAGCATTTTTAACAAGCAATGGGGAGGATAGTACATACACAGATCCATTACTTATATGAATACACTTACTTGTGTTGAAAAGGTCATGTTTTTAAGATAAACTTATTTCCAAAGAAACTTAAATCCAAAGAAAATCCCTCCTTCTATCCTTAAGCTGGCTTATTTTCATGACATTTTAATGCTTTCTGATCATTCCAAGTGACACCATCATCTCACTAGCTTCCAGACCATAAATTCAGAGTTGTGTAGAGCAGCTGTGTGTTCTATGATTACAGCATAATGGACAAATGGCCCCACACTTCCTCCACCTACTCATCTCTCCCATGTAAATAGCACCAAATCTTTCCACCCATGATGCCTTGCATAAACACACAGACTTAGAAGGTTCCCACTGCCTATTTGGTACAAAACAAAACTTCTTTCATTGAGGCTTACAAGATCCTACTTAGGATCCTAGAGCTCCAGCTTGTGCCAGGCACTATGTCAGTTGGAGAATAAATGGGTCAATGAAGTCCAGTCAGTCCCTACTTTAAGAAGCAAAATTCTCAGTGAGAATATGAAGAAGTAATCAAATCATTGGAGAATGCTCATACTGTGCTCTAAGGGCTACCACAGGAAAATATCTGATGGAAGGAGTGCCTTGGGGGACACAGGAACAGAATGACTCAACCTGATGGTGTCTTTGGGGAGGCCATCAGCAAAGTCACTTCTACCTGACCAGGGAGGCAAGGTCACAGAGATGAATGGGATCTGAGAACGTCCCACTATTTCCTGCCTTCGTATATCTGTTCATGTGGCTCTCTGCCTAGAATCCATCCCCTCCCCTTCTCCCAGACACATCTTTCCTAACACAAATCCAGTAACACATCTTTCCAACTTTCCCTAAAGTACCATACTGAGGCATGACTCACAGAAAGCTAATGGTGGCTCTGTTAAGCTCTCATTTTCTGTTCTATTCTATTTACACGTGTATATAGGCTCCCTGCTTCATTCATCTCCTTAGCTCCCACAGTCCTAGGTACAATGTATTCCATCTAGTAGGCAATCAATAAACAGCAGCTGAATTGAATTACATTCATCATCAATCTTTGTTTAAAGACAGCAGGTGAGGTTCATTCTCTGACAAGGCATGGAGAAAAATATACAACACAGACCATTTTCTAACCTCCAATGCTCCGAAAGTTGGGACTTTCCACTTTAATTTCCTCTCCATGAACCAGACTCCTGTGGACTACACTAATCCATAACCTTGAAATGTGTGCTCCCAGGTTTTGCTTTGTTCCTCCCATTGATTCCGTCACTTACTTCACACATAAAGATCCTATACTTTACTTTTCTCCTGTCTTTTCAAGCTTAGTTCTGCTTCTTTCCCTGCATCATCCTCCTCTCAGTAAGTTCTGGATTGGTTTCACCTGTTCTTGTTCATTTTGCTGCACTCTCTCTCCTCTCCTGGCATTATTCCCTACAAAAATGCATATTTCCATCCAAACTGTATTTTTCCATCTTCCTTTCCCTTGGAAGCTAATCAGATGAAGTATTGGAACCTGACCCTCCACCAATGCTGTCACCAGAGTGTAGGCAATCCTTTGAAATTGCTTTCCTCAACACAAGCTGGTAGAATGCTCTCTAAAGAAGAGGACTTAGGGAAGCCCAAAGTCAATATGTAAGACACAAACAAGAGCACTAGAGAAAAGTGAAGTCTCTAGTACCAACAGAGGCAGCAAGTATTAAACATAGCACAACTTCGAGAAAGATGAACATAAAACGCTTATACGAAAGTGTTATTGAGCTCATTTCCTGTTAACATTCAGCAAATTATTATAAGGCCTGCTAAAAAAAGGCAAGAAATAATAGCAAAAAGAATGAAAGCAAGCATCATCATGAGATATAAATGAGACACATATTGGAATTATCGTGCAGGAAATTTAAAATAATCGATTAACATATTAAGGAATCTAGTGGGGGAAAAAGACAACAGGCAAAACCAGATGAGTGATATAAACAGATGCACAGACCTTCTAAGTATGAGTCAAAATTGAATGCTTAAAATTAAAAACAATAAAAATTAAGAATATTATTGGTAGATTCATCAACAGACAAGACATGAATGAAGCAAGAATCAGTGATCTTGAAGACAGGTCCCCAGAAGCTTCCCACAGTGAAATGAAAAGAAAGAACATGAAGAAAAATAGGAGAACAGAACATCCAAGAAATGTGGGACAATTTAAAATAATGTGATATATAACTGAAATACTAGAAGGGGAGCAGAAGTATTAAAGAAAGTTTGTTGGAGAAAAGGCAAATTATATAGGTCTGAAACTTGTATCTATGCACAAAAAAAGGAAAAGTGTCAGAGAATTTGAAAGAAAAGGAAAATCTTTAATTTTACATATTTAATTGATGTAAAACTTTATGAAATAAAAGTAACAATAGATGGGTAATAATGTCATATACTTGTGAATATGTGAAATGAGTGGCAGCAATGTTATGAGGGATCTGAGACAATATATTGGGAATCTCTCTAATCAGCGACCTGCACACCATGCTTGAAGCAGGACAGTGCTAGATAAACATAGACTCAGATTACTTTAAACGTATACAGTAAACTAACAAAATCATTTAAATTCTTAGAGGATTATAATCAATTTAGTATGAGAACAGATAAAATGAAATTATCAAAAACGCTATACACAAAACCAGAGTAAAGGACAGGCATTGTGGTGCAGTTGTTTAAGCCACTGCTTTGGATTCCCACATCCCATAGCAGAATGCCTTGGCTCAAGTCCTGGCTCCTCCATTTCTGATCCAGCTTCTTGCTAAGGTACCAGGGAAGGTAGTGGATAATGGCTGGTCATTTGGGTTCCTTCCACCAACATGAAGATGCAGATGGAATTCCTGGCTCTTGGCTTTCGTCTGGTCCAGCTCTGGTTGATGCAGGGATTCGAGGAGCAAACAAGCAGATTAAAGTGCATTTTCTATCCATGTGTATGATCTACCTTCTAAATAAATATTTTAAAAAAGAGGCCGGTGCTGTGGCTCACTGGGTTGATCCTCTGCCTGCAGCCCTGACACCCCAGGTTCTAGTCCCAGCTGGGGCGCCGGATTCTGTCCCGGGTGCTCCTCTTCCATCCCAGCTCTCTGTTGTGGCCTGGGAGGGCAGTGAAGGATGGCCCAAGTGCTTGGGCCCTGCAACCACATGAAAGACCCAGAGGAGGCACCTGGCTCCTGGCTTCAGATTGGTTCCGCGCACCAACCGTAGTGGCCATTTGGGGGCTGAGCCAATGGAAGGAAAACCTTTCTCTGTTTCTCTCTCTCTCTCTCTCTCTCTCTCTCTCTCTCTCACTGTCTAAATTATGCCTGTCAAAAAAAAAGAGAAGAAGAAAGGAAGAAATGAAAGAGGGGAATGAGGAAGAGGAGGAGGAGGAGACAATAGTTACAATAATGATGATAACCTATTTAACAAAATTATATAAAACTATTTTTAAGAAACAAAAGACAGATAGAAAGACCCCAAATAGCTAAAGCAGTCATAAACACCAAAAACAAAGCTAGAGACATCACAATACCAATTTCAAGACATACTACAAGGCAGTTAGAATAAAACAGTCTGGCACTGGCACAGAAACAGAGGTGTAGACCAATGGAATGGAATAGAAACTCCACAAATAAATCCATCCATCTACAATCAACTTTGTCTTTGACAAAGGAGCAAAAATCAACAAAACAGATTGCCAGACTGGATGAAACAGCAACTACACTACAATTTCTTTATTCTCTCACTGATGTTTTGGGACTAATCTAATTTTGGAACTATTATGGATATGTTCTGATCTGTTTCTATTTTGTTCATAATTCTCTTTGCTCTTCAGTTTAGGAAGTCTCTTGACACCTATCTTCACAATCACTAATTTTTTTTCTTCATTTGTGTCTCATCTATTGATGAGTCCAGATGAATTTCAGATACTTAAAACTTCATCAACATTTGGAATTGTTGATTTTTAAAATGTTTTAATTATTCTACAGCTTTGAAGTCATATATCTTGGAATTTTAAATTGTATATTCTCAGAGCTGACACTGTGGCATAGCGGGTAAAGCTGCTGCCTACAGTGCTGGCATCTCATATGGGTGCCAGTTCGAGTCCCAGCTGCTCCACTTCTGATCCAGCTCTCTGCTATGGCCTGGGAAAGCAGTGGAATATAGCCCAAGTCCTTGGGCCCCTGCACCTCTGTGGGCAGCCCAGAGAAAGCTTCTGGTTCCTGGCTTTAGATTAGTACAGCTCCAGCCCTGAGGCCATCTGGGAAGTGAACCAGCAGATGGAAGACCGACCGACCAACCTTCCCTCCCCCCTCTCTCTTCCTCTGCCTCTCTGTAACTCTGCCGTTCAAATAATAATTAAATAAATCTTAAAAAATACAAAACACTCATGAACTATAAAATTTAAAAATAAATAAATTATATATCCTCTGTGGCAAATTATGTTGAACATCTTTTTATGTGCTTACTAGTAATTTCTATATCTTTTTAGTGCTGTAGCTCTTAAAACCTTTACATATATTTTCTTTATTTGAGAGACAGAGATAGGGAGTTCCAATGTATTGGTTTGTTCCCCAAATTCCTTTAGACACCCCCACCCACCCACCTACTCCCCAGGCAGGACTGAAGCCAGGAGTCTGTAATCCAATCCAAGTCTTCCACCTGGGCAGTAGAAACCCAAGCACTTGAGTCATCACCATTGCCTCCCAGGGTCTGCAACATTATGAAGGTGGAATCAGGAGCTGTATCCCAGTATCTTACATATGTGCTCCGATTTGTATAGACTGGTTGCCTGTTTGCTATCCATCACTCCAATTAGTATGTAAGCTCCAAAAGCAGCTGAGTTAATATTATTCACACTTGTACTCTAGTGTCTAGAACTGGGGTCTTATGGACTACATCCATACACTTTACATTGCTACAGATTTATAAGATAATGATTGTTTTTAGGGTCAACATTTATAATCATAAATTTGATTAGAACGCTAATGTTAAACTCCAATTAAGTGTCTTAGTTCATTCAGGTTAAAATAGTTATAAAGGCCAATAAGTTCAAGACCAAGGCAACAGCAGACTGGGTGACCGAGGAGAGCTGGCTCTCTGCATTAAAGATGACACCTTTTTGATGCATTTTCAAATGCAGAAGGGATGAACAGTTGCTCAGGCCTCCCTAAAGACACTAATCTCATGCATGGGAGCTTATTAGTGATGTAATAAGCTCCCAAAGGCCCTACATCTTAATACCATTGCATAGAAGATTAGATTCTAAAACAGCAATTTGGAGGAATAACAAATATTCAGTTCAGAGGACCCAAGAAAGTGATTTTTTTCTTCTCATTAGAACTTTTTTTTAACTTAGTACATAGGGTTATACATTCAGTTTTATCAATTAAAAATTATAGAAAATAAGTATTTAGCATCCAGATCAAGATGCTGATTGGGATGCCCACATCTCATATGAGAGAACTCAGGTTGGAATTCTGGCTCCTCCTCCAGTTGCAGTTTCCTACAAATCTACACCCTGGTTGGCAGCCGATGATGGCTCAAGTAGTTGGGTGCCTGTCACCAAAGTGAGAAATATCGATTGAATTCTATGTTCTGGGCTTCAATTTGGCACAGCCTCAGATGTTTAGGGCATTTGGGAAATGAACCAGCAGTTAGGAGCCTTGTGCTTTTCTCTGTCTCATTTTATCACTGTCTTTCAAGTAAAACAAATAAAAATTTTAAATAATGGAACTTTTTAGAAATCTATTTTCTATCTCATTGCATATATTTGACTGTATGAGAGAGAGAGAGAGAGAGGAAGAGAAAGCTGAAAGCTAGACTCTTCTGTTTTCTGACCCACTCCCACAATACTGGGCTTAATTAATCATGAGGGCAGTGCTCCCAAAACCTAGTGACTGTGTAAAGATCCCATTTCTCGGGGGCGGTGCTGTGGTGTAGCAGGTAAAGCCTCCACCTCCAGTGTCAGTATCCCATATGGATGCCAGTAGAGTCCCAGCCACTCCACTTCCCATCTAGCTCTCTGCTGTGGCCTAGGAAATCAATAGAAGATGAACCAAGTTCCTGGGCTCCTGCACCAACATGGGAGACCTGGCAGAAGCTCCTGGCTCAGATCAGCACAGCTCCTGCCATTGTGGCCATCTGGAGAATGAACCAGCAGAAGGAAGACCTCTCTCTCTCTGTCTCCTCCTTCCCTCCTTCTCTCTCTCTCTGCATAACTCAGACTTTCAAATAAATAAATCTTTAAAAGAAATACCCCATTTCTCAAAACTGTCACAATGGCATTTAAATTTCAACATGAGTTTTGACGGAGATGTTCAAATCATAGGACATACCAAAGTTAGTTTGTGGTGCCTGAATGATGAGATCCGTGTACAATAATGGGCAGCACACTACCTTTGTCATACGTGGACAGAAAATAAATGCACACAGTGGGTTTTCCTGCAAGCAAAAATGCCATGTCATGTCCCATCATTGTGCTTTGAACATCCAGGCTACATTAGTAAAATCCAAGTATTTTGTGTGAATTTCCTATTCCTATCATAAAATAAAGAATCTTGCATGAAGATCAAGGAATTATGAAGAATAAATCCAAGAATGAAGAACATACAATAGCCCTTTTCCAGCTACAAATGTGAGGTCCAGGCCAGGCTGACACTTTGTGTAGAAAGACCTTCCTTACTTCCCTCAGTAGACACCTAATGCTCCTCCTATAGCTGGCACAGTCCTGTGTCTGAAATTCAGATGTATGTCAATGCGATCTCCTCACACATCAATCTTCTCTATCAGAATGATTCATAAGGGCAGAAACAATGCCTCTTCCATCTCTGGGTTTCCAGAGCCACTGCAGGCCTTCTATGTGGAGACATGAGCAGATGGTTAAAGAGTGAGTGTGTGATAATTAGAGCTAAAAAAGACCGTCTTCATGGTGAAGGGGAAAACAAGCCCAGAAATCTGTTCCAAATAAGGAAAGCCACAATATTTCATAGAAATTCAGTTTAGTATGTATTGGCCTGGATTTGTAAGCCCTATAATCCTCTAGAGTCCATAACTATTGATACTTTCTTTCAACCTACCTACTTCATATTGTATCTCTGGCTCCTTGCTCAGCAATGACTTCTAATGCTTCAGTTTTAAGATGCTGATGGCAGAAGCAGAAAATTCAAGAAAAATACAAGTGGGTAATAATTACAGGCATCCCTGGGTATCTATGGGGGACTGGTTTTCCAGGACCCCCTGCAGATACCCAAATCCTCAAATTCTCAAGCTCCTTATAGAAACAGACGTCATATTTGCACACAGCCTATGTACAACCTCTCATATAGTTTAAATCATCTTCATATCCCTTGTAATACATAATGCAACGTAATTGCATGTAAATAGTTAACATGCTATATTTTGTAGGAAATGAGAAAAAAGTCTATAATTGTTCAATACAAATTTTTTCAGATAATTTTGATTTGTGATTGGTTGAATCCATGAATGCAGATATTTTAGATAAGGAGGTCTCACTGCATATGAAAAATGTTTAACTGCTCTGATTTTAAAAATCTACTTGTATAACA